>CM054940.1:15034555-15072618 GCA_029168755.2 Tillandsia fasciculata | reverse complement strand
CGCAGCAGCAGTGCGGCGCGACGCTCAGTGCCGTTCAAGGGCCCCGCGTCGGCAGTGCACAGCGTATCACGACTCTCCGCGCAGCAAGGGCCCCGCGTGTTGGTGCAGCAGTTGCGCGCGGCTCTCCGTGCCGGCAAAGGCCCCTGCGCATCAGTCTTAGCGCGGCGCGACGCTTCCTGGCGGGCAAGGCCCCGCGCGCGCAGCGCTCCGCGCGGGCAAGTCCGTCCACGGGAGTCACCAACTCTGGCACGTCTCTCCCGCAGCGGGCAGGGCCTCGTCTCCCGCGCTGGGTGCGAGCTGTGTGCGTGGCGACAGCGCAAACCAATCCCCCGGCAACACGAAGAAACAAGAGAGGAAAGAGGAGGGGAATCCGATCGCTCACCTTGGTTACGAAAAGGAGAAGTGTCTATCTTCCCTTCTGTCGTCCGGTTACGATTGATCGCGAAGGCTGGATCTCTCCCACCCTGGCTCTCGTTCTTCTCTTTTCAAATTGTTCGATACGTCGCTCTCGTTTTCAAAAAGAAAGGCTTAACCCCGATAGAGCAAAAAGGGTGCTGTGAAAATACCTGCACCCTCAAAACCCTAGGCCCAAAGGATCAGGCCCAAACCCCTCGAAATTGTGCAAATTACTGCACACTTTCGATGCGCCCGAGCAAGTCACCCAGAGCTTTAAATCCCTAATTCTGGGTGGTGCCTAAGTCGGATTTCTCGCTGCCGATCGTACCGCCGATCACATGTTTCTGCTCTTTCATGGAAAAATATTACGAGTGCCAAAAACCAACACCCCAAACAAAGAACAAAGAGGGTTCCTCCATTAATAATCACAACAAGCTTGTTAAAAGAATCCGCGAAGGTCAGATCATCACATATCTACACTCCCTTAAAGTTTATTCGTCTGCGAAAACTTAATTTTCTATAAGGTATCAACAAAAATACTCTTTTCATGGTCGTTTTGCCACTCCCATGTCCGTCGCCATCTTCAGAAACTCCCAAACATTTTGTTACGGAATTTGAGTTGGCGTATTTCGTGAATAGTTTAAGTCTTGAAGATTGAAGATGAAGAAACTTGGATCATATACCTCAATCTCAAGAAAGAAGAATTCAAAAGGATCAGGTACGTTTAACTAAATAATTTTGATGATCCGAATACTTCTTATAGTGTAGAAACACTTGGAAGAGGTTTTAATTGCATATTCATCAAAAACTGGACATGGGACATGTTCAGGATCCGGATCATGTCGTTTCGATCCGGATCCCGAAGGGTGCTCGTTCATACACTAGTTCAATCCGGATCATGGCATTTGATGATCCGGATCCCGAACATGAGTTTTACCTGTTGGCTTGAACGATCCGGATCGTGAATCTCAATCCGGATCCCGAACACATTGTTCTGGTAAAACTGTATGAACGATCCGGATCGTAGATTATGATCCGGATCCCGAACAGGCGGTTTTCTGGAAATTGCTCTCTACGCGTAAGCGATCCGGATCGTGACTTGCGCAGTCCGGATCGTCGCCCGTAAAACTTTCCAGAAAAGTTTGTTTTTGATCCGAATATTCTTCCTAGGGTTTCTAACCTATAAATAGCCCTTCCTTTTCATTTCTAGGGCAATCCACACATCGGAAAAAGAGCCGTCATTTTCAAATATCATTTTATACGGCCTTAGATCCACATATAGAGAAGAACGGAAATCATTAGATCTATTTAATGGTTCTTCATCTATATTGATTAGTTTGATTCTAGGATTTTCATACTCATATCTTGAGTTGAATCAAACTAATGAATACTTAGATGGTATTTCCGATCTACTCTTGATCTAAGTATTCGGCGGATCATCACCACCCAAACAAACAACGATTTACCCCAAAATCGGCGCGTGGACTCGCGTGGCCTTGTGGATTCAAGGTGTTATCGCTCTCGTGGATTCGGAGCGAGGTGCGTTCGTGGATTCGAAGCGTACCATTGGGTGAAGACCGTGGATTCGGTCGGACGTCGTGGATTCGACGTTGGACGCTGTGGATTCAGCGTTGGCGGCGCAAATCGTGGATTCGAGAAGCGTTGCGGAGCGAGCGGAGAAGATCGACTAGGGGCGTATGGTAAAAGGTTGAGTCGTCTGTGAGTACGTTATATCACCTTGTACGTGTGTTAACTCTAGTGGATTTCGCCGTGTTATCGGTCCCGTGGTTTTTTACTCCGGTTTGGAGTTTTCCACGTAAAAATCTTGTGTGTTCTTTTATTTTTCCGCATTGGGTTTTATCGCACAATGATTTTTGAGTGTTTATTGTTTACACCTATTCACCCCCCTCTAGGTGTTTTTTCCCCTATTAGATCCTTATTAACCTAAACCCAACAAGTGGTATCAGAGCGGGAATAGGGTTGTAAACAATGGTTGAAGGTGGAAACATCAATCGACCCCCTTTCTTTGATGGAACTAATTATGCGTACTGGAAAGTACGGATGAAAGCTTTCTTAATTTCCATCGACGAAAGGGTGTGGCAATCAATTGAATTAGGATGGTCTAATCCAACTGAAATTTTAGATGATGTTCGCACCTTGAAACCTAGGTCGAAATGGACCAAGGAAGAGATAGACTTATCTTCTTACAATGGCAAAGGGATTAATGCTCTATTTAATGCTTTGTCACAAACTGAGTTCTCTCGCGTCTCGGCATGTGAGACTGCGAAAGAAATCTGGGATGTTCTTCAAGTTACGCATGAGGGAACTAACCTAGTGAAGATTCAGAAACTGCAAATGCTTACGAGCAAGTTTGACTCAATCTCTATGGCAGAGAATGAATCCTTCACTGACTATTACACACGATTGCAAGACATCGTGAACTCATGTGCTAACTTGGGAGAGAAGATTCCAGAATTTAAAGTTGTAAGAAAAATTCTAAGAACTCTTCCTGAACGATTTCGCCCGAAGGTTGCAGCCATTGAAACAATTAAACACCCGGACGAAATGCGTGTAGAAGAATTAGTAGGTGCTTTACAAACTTATGAAATGACTTTTCCTACTAACTATTCTTCTGGAAAGGCATCTTCTTCTAAGTCTTCAGGTTACGCATTGAAATCAACTAAAGAAGAAGACGCGGATTCATCCTCCTCGGACGACGACGAGAACATTTCTATGGAGGACTTTGAGAAGCAGCTCGCTCTCTTGACAAGGAAGTTTCGCCGCAACTTTCGAAGGGGAAATTCAAGCAAAACTCCATCCTTCGGAAAGTCGAAGAAAGGCAAGGGATTCTCAAGCTACAAGTCAAGAAGCCAAGAGAACTTCTCAAAGGATAAGAAAAGTTCTGAGGGACAAGTTCAGTGTTTCAAATGTCGAGGCTACGGCCACATAGCAACTGAATGTCCCAACAAGAATCCGGCTAAGAAGAAAGTGATGCAAGCAGTCACTTGGGATGACAACTCCACGTCAAATGAGTCATCGTCAAGTGATGAAGAAGACAACGCGACAGCTTTCCACGCGTCCACCAAACCTTCATCCTTCATGTGCTTAATGGCAAGTACATCCGACTCACTGTCCAACTCCACTGTGGAAAAGATTGCAACGGACGATGAGTCAGATAATTCGGAAGGTGAAGATTTTGTTTTAGCCTACCATCAACTTCTGAGGGATTCAAAGAAACTGGCTAAACAAAACAAGGGGTTGAAAGAGAGATTACTGGAACTTGAAGTTGAATTAAAAAGAGTAACCTCTATCTCAACCGATCTTGAAGTGGAAAGGGACAATCTGGTTAAGACAAATGTTTCCCTTCAAGAGTCCAATGAGCATTTCGAGAAGAGTTATGTAGACATGGTGAACAAAGCGAACTACTTCTTGAAGCTCTACGGCGAGGCCCGACAGGAAAAATCTGAAATGACAGAGACCATACGCCAACTAAAGGATGACTTACAGAGATTTACTTCTGGAAGGAGTAAGTTGGACAGACTCCTTGGTCTCGGTCAAAGAAACAAGTTCGGCCTCGGATACACTCAAACTGGAGACATTCCAAGTTCGAGTGGTACGGTATTTGTGCCTTCGTCGGTATCTCCTCCTCCGACACCGGTGTTCACGCCAAGCAACGACAACGAACCTACTACATCATCTTCGGAATCGACAAGAACCAAGGTATGTTTTCGTTGTGGCATTTCAGGGCACATCAGAAGAAACTGCAAGACTGGAGCCAAATGCACACCTCAAGAACATCTTGCAGCAACTACCAAAAGGGCTATTCCTCGGAAAACCACTCCAACCAAATTGACGGAAAAGAGCCTTGGTAGTACATCGCTCAAGACGACATCTTCAAGGAGCAGCAATTCTTCAAGCAAGACGCCCTCACCTAGGAAATCAACTCCACGAGCACTACAGTCGCATACCAAAAAGGTTTGGGTGCGCAAAGGTGAGATCTTTCCCTGTCTTGCTACCACTGTTTCCTTACATGCATATGATAGTTCGTCTTGGTATTTGGATAGCGGGTGTTCCCGACATATGACCGGCGATAAAAACTGTTTTCAAACTTTTGAGAAAAACTCCGGAGGACTTGTTGTTTTCGGAGATGGCCGGTCTTCCAAAATTGTTGGAAAGGGAACAGTAGCTATTCCAGATGGCCCGGTTCTAGATAATGTATTATTTGTTCATGGCCTAAAGACTAACCTCATAAGCATAAGTCAACTGTGTGATAGTGGTTATTCAGTTAATTTTTCATCTGATAAATGCACTGTAACTGACTTGAACCATGCTTTCTTTTTAAAGGGGGTTAGATCAGAAAATAATTGTTATGTAGTTCCTTCTAAAATTTCTGAAAAATGTAACCTAGCATCTTTGAAAAATGAAACACTTTGGCATGAAAGGCTAGGTCACATAAACTTTAAGGAACTTTCTAGAATTTCAAATAAAGATGTGGTCAAAGGGGTTCCGAAACTTTCTTTTGAACAAAACCTTGTGTGTGGCGGTTGCCAAAAGGGAAAACAGTCTAGGACTGCACACAAGAATTTGAACCACATAGGTACAAAACGGCCTTTGGAACTTTTGCATATGGACTTAATGGGGCCAACTCGTCAACCATCTCTTGGAGGTAAATGGTATATTTTTTTGTTGGTTGATGACTTTTCTAGATATACTTGGGTAGCCTTTCTAAAGGAAAAAGCTGATACCTTTGATTCTTTTCTCGAAATCTGCAATCGTATTATGATAGAAAAGAATGAAAGGATTACTCGAGTGAGGAGTGATAGAGGTGGTGAATTCATTAATTCTAGATTCATTGATTTCTGTGTTTCTAATGGCATTAAACATGAATTCTCCGCACCTTACACACCTCAACAAAATGGTGTAGTCGAGCGCAAGAACAGGGTCGTACAGGAGATGGCTCGTGTTATGCTTCATAGCCGGAACCTTCCTTTATACTTTTGGGCTGAAGCGGTGAACACGGCTGTCTATGTTATCAATCGAGTGTACTTGCGCCCGGGGACTTTTAATACACCATATGAACTTTGGTTTTGTAGAAAACCTAACATCAAATATTTTCGCATTTTCGGGAGTCGGTGTTTTATTTTACGTGATCGTGAAAACCTTGGAAAATTTGACTCTCGAAGTGACGAAGGGATTTTCTTAGGTTATTCTACAAACAGCAGAGCATATCGAGTCTTTAACTTAGAATCTAAGACGATCGTAGAATCGATAAATGTTAAGGTAGATGAAGCTTTTCACTTTGAATCTGAAAAATCTACCCTCGATATCTCTCTTGATGATGATTCACCTGCTAATGCATCTTCTTCTAACAATTCTTTCGATAATAATATTGATGCATCTAACGGTTCTTCAAGCTCATGTGATGTGCAGGAATCATCTCGTGTACCTCCGCCTACTCCTCTACCTCAGACGTTACGCATCTCCAAGGATCACCCTGAGTCGAACATAATTGGAGATCCACAAGAAGGAGTTAGAACACGGAGACAATTGGTTTGCGGATTTGCATGCTATGTATCTCAAATCGAACCAAGGAATGTTGATGAAGCTCTCCAAGATGATTATTGGATTAAAGCAATGCAGGAAGAGCTCCATCAATTCGAGCGAAACAAAGTCTGGGAACTGACAAAGCCTCCGAAGCAACACAATGTGATAGGTACCAAATGGATCTTCAAGAACAAGAAAAACGAAGAAGGTACTATCATCCGGAACAAAGCAAGGTTAGTTGCTCAAGGCTATTCTCAAGTAGAAGGTATAGACTTTGATGAAACCTTCGCCCCTGTAGCTAGACTCGAGTCCATTCGTATACTGTTTGCTATTGCTTGTCATTTTAAAATCAAATTATTTCAAATGGACGTTAAGAGCGCCTTTTTAAATGGATTTTTAAATGAGGAAGTTTATGTAGCTCAACCGAAAGGTTTTGTGGATCATAAACTACCTAACCATGTTTTTCGACTGAAAAAGGCTCTTTACGGTCTGAAACAAGCACCGCGAGCATGGTACGAAAGGTTGACAAAGCACCTTTTGGAAAAGGGCTACACTCGAGGGGGAGCTGACAGGACTCTCTTTGTGAAGCATTATCAAAACAATTTCATAGTTGCTCAAATTTATGTTGATGACATTGTTTTTGGAGCAACAAGAATAATGATGCTTCTAAATTCGCGGAGACCATGGAAAGCGAATTTGAGATGTCCATGATGGGCGAGTTGAATTACTTTCTTGGATTACAAGTTAAGCAGAACGATGAAGGAATTCACTTGTGTCAATCCAAGTATGCACTGGAGTTGGTCAAAAAGTTTGACCTTGAAAATTCGAAAGATTTTCCAACTCCAATGGGAACTAGCCATAAGGGACTTGGAAGTGAATCACAATGTGAGAATGTAGACGAGAAACTGTACCGGAGTATGATTGGAAGTCTACTATATCTCACGGCTAGTCGCCCGGATATATCCTTCAGTGTTGGGATTTGTGCGAGATATCAATCAGCACCGAAGGAGGTTCACCTGAAAGCGGTGAAACGGATCATCCGGTATATCAAAGGTACAATCAGTTTCGGAATTTGGTATCCTATGGGAACGACTTTGGATATTGTTGGATACTCAGATGCCGACTGGGCTGGTTCTGTGGATGACCGAAAAAGCACGAGTGGTGCATGCTTCTATCTAGGCCACTGCCTTGTTGCATGGCACAGTAAGAAACAGAACTGCATAGCACTCTCGACTGCCGAAGCGGAGTACATTTCTGCAGGAAGTTGCTCAACCCAATTGATTTGGATGAAGAGCGTGTTGAGTGATTTCCGAATTTCAACATCTTCGGTAACCATTTTATGTGACAACACTAGTGCCATTAACATTTCTAAAAACCCTGTGTTGCACTCTAGAACAAAACATATTGAACTTAGATATCATTTTCTTAGAGAGCTAGTTGAATCAAACATTCTTCAACTGTCATATATTTCAACTGAAGATCAATTAGCTGACATCTTGACAAAACCTTTGGATCAAAAACGTTTTATTCACTTGCGTAAAGCAATTGGCATGCTTTCCTTGAAATAACCTCTTTTGAAACTTTTGCTTAGATTAGGTTTTGTTTTTGTTCTTTGTATTTGTTTTGTTCTTTATCTATGTTTTGTACATAGCACACTAATTGAGCACATTTCATAATTGACTTTACTTGCACCTTGACATGCATTTAGAAATTTATTATGTCCTTGATGTCATAATATCTCAATGTTGCAATGATCATTTACGTTATTTAAACCATCTTCTAAGTGATCAAAGTCAATTTCTCTCTCAATGATCTCTTGGTATAGTCATTATCATATTTGATTGCTTAGTTGAGTATGAATTCGAGATCAATGGTTTGGTTGAATACCTTATATATTAAATAATTGATAGCCAATTGAGGGGGAGTCAATGAAATCTGAAATGCTCAAAAGATGTGGAAAGAGTTACATCCCAGTGAGGAGTGTGAAAACTACCACCACATGGAGAAAATGAAAGAAAAAGAAACTCCATGAATGAAAAGCAAACTTTTTGTTTTGAAAATTGTTGATGAAACTCATATTGAAATACTTGACTCAGTCGTATTTCATGGTTGGTATAAGGTGGGATTTTTAGTAAAAGATGCTCAAAGAGCCACTCCTTCAACAGATTGTCTAGATATATTATTTAACTTATCTGGGATTTCAAACATCTATTGATCTTGGTACTTCATTTTCTTTACTGAAATTGATGATTTGATAAAGACATTACACATAGGATCAAGATAGATGTAATTGAAGTTGTTCAACTTTAAGTGTTTTAACTTTCGTAAATCTTCGTTTCATTTTTGGATATTATTGATAGATTTTTCATAATCTATTTCTTGTTGTATGGAACGATGCTATTTGTTTAAAGTTGACATGATAAAATGCTTACATACTTTTTCTGGAGTTTATTGTATTTTTTTTAACTTTTCTGGAGAAAAAGGTGTAGGCGATCCGGATCGTGGCAAAGTGATCCGGACCCCGAACGCAGGATTCTCTCCCTGCGTATAGCCGATCCGGATCGTGGCAAGTGATCCGGATCCCGAATGCAGGATTTTCCCTGTATGTGGCCGATCCGGATCTCATTCACGACCGATCCGGATCGCGGCTAGGGCTTCTTATAGAAACTTTCAGATTCAAGATTTCTTTACCAAAATTTCTGATTTCCAAGCTTCTAGAGTTTCTCTTTCTAGATCTCTTGCTTCCTAGTGCTTCAAAACTCAAGCTTCTTCGGATTCAAGTAAGTTTTCATGATCAAAACTCGGTTTTTCACAGTTTTTAGGTTTTTTCATCAAACGCGAGCAGAAAAGATGGATTTTCTTCGTTTGTGAACGGTTTTTGATCAAACTTCTTTTGAAATAAGAACTCTGGATCTATTAGTTTTGCTTTTATGCTGGGTTTTTGCATGATTAACGAGTTTTTAGCCTTCGATTTCTAAAAATTCGGTTTTAGGGCATAAAAGAGGAATTTGTGTAAAACATGAAATTGATCTATTTTTAACATTCTTTTTGGAAAACTAATTTGATTCTTAGCTTCTCTATATGATTATGATTGTCTAGGTACAATGTGTTAAGATTTTTCAAAATTTGACAATTTTTCATATGTTCTTGAGTTGGTTTTCACAGGACATTCTCTTTAGAACTCAAAGCACTAGGATCAATGACTTTCTCCTGGTTGGTACTGTTACTTATCTCGATGGTGCTCACTAGACCAACCAATAAGTTGAAGAGGGCTAAGAAAGTTCAAAGAAAAGGAGAGGTTGAAATTATCAGTGATACTGAACTTGAGAAAAACCCAGATGAAGTACACTGGGACATGTTAACGGATGACGATGATGATGACGAGTTTGTGCCTGCTGACTCGAAGCAAAAAGGAAAAGCACCAGTGAACTCTGGGAAGGCTTCTATGCCTGCCCCAACTATTTCTCTAAAACGTAAGCGGCTCGCTCGACGTTTTGGACGGAGAAAGGAGACCGATGTTGAACCACCAATAGCTCCGGACTCTCCGCCACGAGATGAAGAAGTGTTTGTTAACAATGACCGGCTTAGAGCATTTGCACATCGCGAGTGCATTGGCGAAAGACACGTGAACATTGAAGCTCTACGAAGTCACTCTCCTGAATTTGGTACTTTGATTGATGAAGCAAATCTCATTCAAGTATGTCGCTTCCCGGAAACTCTCGGATACTGCCTGCACCATGTGAGGACCTTCTATACCAACGCACGGCATCTTCGCGAATTTGAGAACGGTCCGATGGAATTCTATACGAATATCCAAGGAACGAGAATTAAAATCACCCCACAGTTGATTGGTGAGGTTTTGGGAATGGAAGCAAGCGGAAGAGGAGCTCACTATCTGAAAGGAGTGGATTTGACAAATACTTTATGGTGTAAAGTTATTGAGGGGATTTGTCTCGAGGGAACTCAATCAACGAACAAATCAGTTCGATCCAAAGAACTTCGTCTGGAATATCGCTTCCTGAACTTCATCACTTGCTACAATATACTTCCAAACATGCAGACGAAGGTTGTGAGATGGGAACGGTTGTTGTTCTTATATCTCATAGGACACCCGTCAGAAGCAAGGGCATTGAATGTCAACATACCATACATCATCTGGAACAGAATGACACGATATGTTGAGCATCCTCATCCTACCGAAAGAATTCCTTTTCCATTGATCATAATGAGGATCTTACAGAAATTTCAAGTTGACATCACCTCGGCGACGTATCATCAATGTTTGAACATGATAGACGAGTCCACAATTGTCAAATCTCTTCACAAGCTGCCTCATGTCACTCAAGCTTCTGCATTTGGAAAGAAGCCTGACACGGATGCATCACCATCTCATCAAGCACCTGGCACAGATGATGAAGCATCATTGACTTCAATTTTCAAGTTGCAGCAACGACTATCCGTTCAGCAGGAACGAATGTTGAAGGAACAACAAAGGGTTGCGAATGAACTGGAGCTAACCACAGCAGCTCACATCACCATCACGAAGAAAATAAACTCAATGGACAAGCGGATGCGAAAGATTATGTCCAAGATTGGTTGCATGAGTTCAGACTTTTCAGATTCTGATAACTAACTTTGTCTTTTTGTGCAGGATTTATTTCTCGATAACTGAATTTGGATTAGTTTAGTTGATTCTTTTAGTCTAGTTTAACTCTCAGTTTGTGCATATTCTTAGGTTAATTCTCTTTTTGTGCATATTGTTAGAAACTTATGAACTTTTTGTTTACTCTCCTTACATATTGTAGCTCATGCTACATTTTTGGCTTTATTTGTGACAAAAAGGGGGAGAGAATGAGAGTGAGAGTTGAAGAGTTATAAACTCTGAACAATGAAAAACAATGAACTCTGAACAATGACTGTGAATGAATCAAGGAATGAATCAAGGTAAGTATGAATCTCAACTCAACTTGGGTTTTCTTTTGTGGATTGTGACATGCTGATACTAACTATTTGACTAACTATTTGGGCATGTAATATGACTAACAAGTTGATGTTGGACTAACATACTTTGACATTTGGTTTTCAACTGCTTAGATGATATGTTGGTTTTAACTATGTTCTTTCACATATCTGATTCTTTCAAATGTCATGATGAGATCAAACTCTAATTCTGCATTTGGTTTTCAATGTTTCAATTCTTGAGGTATCTAACGATTTTGTTTGTCAAGAATGTTTTCTGTGTGCAGAAGTTACAGATGTCTAAGTCTAGAGTCTGTTCTAGGAGTTTATCTCATGTTTTTATTTTTCATGGAACTCTTTTGTAAATTTTTGTTGTATGGTGATAGCAACAAAAATATCCTTTTTGAATTTTCTTTGTGGATCTGTGTTTTGTCACGAAACCGCCAAAGGGGGAGATTGTTACGGAATTTGAGTTGGCGTATTTCGTGAATAGTTTAAGTCTTGAAGATTGAAGATGAAGAAACTCTGGATCATATACCTCAATCTCAAGAAAGAAGAATTCAAAAGGATCAGGTACGTTAAACTAAATAATTTGTGATGATCCGAATACTTCTTATAGTGTAGAAACACCCGGAAGAGGTTTTAACTGCATATTCAT
The DNA here is from genome assembly GCA_029168755.2 of Tillandsia fasciculata. Classification (NCBI taxonomy): domain Eukaryota; kingdom Viridiplantae; phylum Streptophyta; class Magnoliopsida; order Poales; family Bromeliaceae; genus Tillandsia; species Tillandsia fasciculata. Next base: position 15,061,061 of record CM054940.1, on the reverse strand, counting down.
CAAAAACTGGACATGGGACATGTTCAGGATCCGGATCATGTCGTTTCGATCCGGATCCCGAAGGGTGCTCGTTCATACACTAGTTCAATCCGGATCATGGCATTTGATGATCCGGATCCCGAACATGAGTTTTACCTGTTGGCTTGAACGATCCGGATCGTGGAATCTCAATCCGGATCCCGAACACATTGTTCTGGTAAAACTGTATGAACGATCCGGATCGTAGATTATGATCCGGATCCCGAACAGGCGGTTTTCTGGAAATTGCTCTCTACGCGTAAGCGATCCGGATCGTGACTTGCGCAGTCCGGATCGTCGCCCGTAAAACTTTCCAGAAAAGTTTGTTTTTGATCCGAATATTCTTCCTAGGGTTTCTAACCTATAAATAGCCCTTCCTTTTCATTTCTAGGGCAATCCACACATCGGAAAAAGAGCCGTCATTTTCAAATATCATTTTATACGGCCTTAGATCCACATATAGAGAAGAACGGAAATCATTAGATCTATTTAATGGTTCTTCATCTATATTGATTAGTTTGATTCTAGGATTTTCATACTCATATCTTGAGTTGAATCAAACTAATGAATACTTAGATGGTATTTCCGATCTACTCTTGATCTAAGTATTCGGCGGATCATCACCACCCAAACAAACAACGATTTACCCCAAAATCGGCGCGTGGACTCGCGTGGCCTTGTGGATTCAAGGTGTTATCGCTCTCGTGGATTCGGAGCGAGGTGCGTTCGTGGATTCGAAGCGTACCATTGGGTGAAGACCGTGGATTCGGTCGGACGTCGTGGACTCGACGTTGGACGCTGTGGATTCAGCGTTGGCGGCGCAAATCGTGGATTCGAGAAGCGTTGTGGAGCGAGCGGAGAAGATCGACTAGGGGCGTATGGTAAAAGGTTGAGTCGTCTGTGAGTACGTTATATCACCTTGTACGTGTGTTAACTCTAGTGGATTTCACCGTGTTATCGGTCCCGTGGTTTTTTACTCCAGCTTGGAGTTTTCCACGTAAAAATCTTGTGTGTTCTTTTATTTTTCCGCATTGGGTTTTATCGCACAAAGATTTTTGAGTGTTTATTGTTTACACCTATTCACCCCCCTCTAGGTGTTTTTTCCCCTATTAGATCCTTATTTAACCTAAACCCTACATAAAGCAAGTTACTTCTTGAAGCTCTACTCCGAGGCTCGACAGGAAAAAATAGAAATGACGAAGACTATTTTCCAACTCAAGGATGATTTAAAGCGATTTTCTTCTGGAAGGAGCAAGTTGGATAAGATGCTTGGTCTTGGTCAAACAAACCGATTCGGCCTTGGATACAGTCGAACTGGAGACAGTCCTAGTTCGGTTGGAACAGTTTTTGTGCCCCAGTCGGTATCTTCTCATGCGACACCGGAATTCATTGCATACAACGACAACAAGCCTACCTCACCCACTTCGGGATCGTCAAGCACAAAGGTATGTTTTCGTTGTGGTTTTGCAGGGCACATTCGAAGAAATTGCAAGATAGGAGCGAAACGATCAATTCAAGCGCCTCTTGCAACAACTACCAAAAAGGTGATTTCCCGGAAATCAAAGAAAAACTTTTCAAAGGAAAAGAGCCTTGGTAGTTCACCTCACAAGACGACGACGTCAAAGAAAAGCGATGAATCAAACAAGACGCTTTCACCAAGGAGAATAACGTCACATTCATTGCCAACGCAGTCCCAAAAGGTTTGGGTGCGCAAAGGTGAAATCTTCCCTTGTCTTGTTGTTCATATTTTCTTGCATGCTCATGACAACTCATCTTGGTCTCTGGATAGCGGATGTTCCCGTCACATGACCGGTGATAAAAACAGTTTTCAAACTTTAGAGAAAATCTCCGGAGGACTTGTAGTTTTCGGAGGCGGTCGGTCTTCTAAAATTGTTGGAAAATAAACAATTGCTATTCCAGAAGGCCCGGTTTTGAACAATGTTTTATTTGTTGAAGTCCTTAAGACTAACCTCATTAGCATTAGTCAACTTTGTGATAATGGTTTCTCAGTTAAATTTTCCTCTGCTGAATGTATTGTAACTGATAAGGACCATGTATTCTTTTTAAAAGGGGTTAGATCTGAAAATAATTGCTATGTTGTTCCAAATAAAATTTCTGAACATTGTAACCTAGTTTCTTTAGATAATGAAACTCTTTGGCATGAAAGACTAGATCACATAAATTTTAAGGAACTAGCAAGGATTTCAAATAAAGACGTGGTTAAGGGGGTTCCTAAACTTTCGTTTAAGAAAACATTGTGTGTGGAGGTTGTCAAAAGGGAAAACAATCAAGGGCTGCACACAAGAACTTGAACCACGTTGGTACCAAACGGCCTTTAGAATTACTGCACATGGACTTAATGGGGCCGACTCGTCAACCATCTTTGGGAGGTAAATGGTATATTTTTCTTTTGGTTGATGATTTCTCTAGATATTTATGGGTAACATTTTTAAAAAAGAAAGCAGATACTTTCGAGTCTTTTCATGAGATATGCCATCGTATTATGATTGAAAGAAATGAAAAAATCGTTCGTGTTAGAAGTGATAGAGGTGGAGAATTCATAAATTCTAAATTCATTGATTTTTGCACTTCCAACGGCATAAAACATGAATTCTCAGCACCCTATACACCTCAACAGAATGGTGTAGTCGAGCGCAAAAATAGGGTTGTACAAGAGATGGCACGTGTTATGCTTCACAGCCGGAATTTACCGTTATATTTTTGGGCTGAAGCTGTGAACACCGCCGTCTATGTAATTAATCGAGTGTATTTGCGCCCGGGAACTTTAAATACACCATATGAACTATGGTTTTGTAGAAAACCAAATATCAAATATTTTCGTATCTTTGGGAGTCGCTGTTACATTTTACGTGATCGCGAAAATCTTGGAAAATTCGACTCTCGAAGTGACGAAGGGATTTTCATGGGTTATTCTACAAACAGTAGAGCATATCGGGTATTTAACCTGGAATCTAAAACGATGGTAGAATCTATAAATGTTAAAGTAGATGAAGCTTTTCACTTTGCATCTGATAAATCTACCCCTGATATGTCTCTTGATGATGATACTCCTGTAAATGCATCTTCTCATAACAATTCTTCCGATAATGCTGATGCATCTAATGGTTCTTCTAGTTTATCTGATATGCAGGGATCATCACATGTACCTCCGAGTACTCCGTTACCGCAAACGTTACGTATCTCCAAGGATCATCCAGAGTCGAACATTATTGGAGACCCACGAGAAGGAGTCAGGACTCGGAGACAGTTGGTTTGTGGAGTCGCATGTTACGTCTCCATGATAAAACCAAAGAACGTCGATGAAGCTCTTCAGGATGACTACTGGATTGAAGTGATGCAGGAAGAGCTCTATCAGTTCGAACGAAACAAAGTCTGGGAATTAACGAAGCCACCAAAGCAACACAACGTGATTGGTACTAAATGGATTTTCAAGAATAAGAAAAATGAGGATGGTACCATTATCAGGAACAAAGCACGCTTAGTTGCTCAAGGCTACTCACAAATAGAAGGAATAGACTTTAATGAGACGTTCGCCCCGGTAGCTAGACTCGAGTTAATTCGTATTTTATTCGCTATTGCTTGTCATTTTAAAATAAAACTCTTTCAAATGGACGTTAAGAGCGCGTTTTTAAATGGGTTTTTGAACGAGGAAGTTTATGTGGCTCAACCGAAAGGTTTTGTAGACCATAAACAACCTAACCATATTTTTCGTTTGAAAAAGGCTCTTTACGGTCTAAAACAAGCACCGCGAGCGTGGTACGAAAGGTTGACAAAGCACCTTTTAGAGAAGGGCTATACTCGAGGGGGAGCAGATCGGACTCTCTTTGTGAAGCATTATCAGGATAACTTCATTGTGGCACAAATCTATGTCGATGACATTGTATTTGGTGCAACTAGAGACAATGATGCTTCTAAATTCGCTGAAACCATGGAAAGCGAATTTGAGATGTCTATGATGGGCGAACTAACTTACTTTCTTGGATTGCAAGTGAAACAAAATGAAGAAGGCATCCATCTGTGCCAATCCAAGTATGCAAAGGAGTTGGTCAAGAAGTTTGGATTAGAAAATTCTAAAGATTTTCCGACTCCGATGGAAACTAGCAACAAGGGATTAGGAAGTGAATCTCTTAGTGAAAGTGTAGACGAGAAGCTTTATCGCAGCATGATTGGAAGTCTACTCTACCTCACGGCTAGTCGCCCGGACATATCCTTTAGTGTTGGGATCTGCGCGAGATATCAGTCAGCACCAAAGGAGGTTCACCTGAAAGCGGTGAAAAGAATCATCCGGTACGTCAAAGGAACCGTGAATTTCAGAATTTGGTATCCTATGGGAACAACTCTTGATATTGTAGGATATTCAGATGCCGATTGGGAAGGATCTGTGGATGATCGGAAAAGCACGAGTGGTGCATGTTTTTATCTTGGCCATTGCCTTGTTGCGTGGCATAGTAAAAAGCAAAACTGCATTGCACTCTCGACTGCCGAAGCGGAATATATTTCAGCGGGTAGTTGTTCAACCCAACTCATTTGGATGAAAAGCGTGTTGAGCGACTTCCGAATTTCAGCAACTTCGGTAACAATTCTTTGTGACAACACTAGTGCTATAAATATTTTTAAAAATCCTGTGTTGCACTCAAGAACAAAATACATTGAACTTAGATACCATTTTCTAAGAGAGTTAGTTGAATCAAATATTCTTCAAATTTCCTACATTTCAACTGAAGATCAATTAGCTGACTTTAAATTGTTATGCTCAAAATATGTGGAAAGAGTTTCATCCCAATGAGGAGTGTGAAAACTACCACCACATGGAGGAAAGAGCTAACACCTCGGTCGTCCGAGTACTGTGTGCAGCTACCACATGTATACCAAGTATGGTTTTTCAAGTTGATTAGATAAAATGCTGTTTGGAATACTTGACCCTATCAAATTCCAAGGTTGGTATAAGGTGGGGATTTTATTGAAAGATGCTCAAAGAGCCACTCCCTTCAATAAATTGACTAGATATATTATCTAATATATTTGGGATTTCAAACATCTATCGATCTTGGTACTTCATTTTCTTTACCAAATTGATGATTTGATAAACGCATTACTCATAAGATCATGATAGATGTCATTGAACTTGTTCAACTTTAAGGGATTTAATTTTTATAAATTTTCGTTTCATTATTTGGATATTATTGATACATTTAGCATAATCTATTTCTCTTGACATGAAACGATGATTTTTGTTTAAAGTTGATACACAAAAGTGTTTACAATCTTTTTCTGAATTTTCTGAATTTTTTTTGAATTTTTCTGAAGAAAAAGTTTGGAGCCGATCCGGACTGAGTTTTTCTGTTCCGGATCCCGAACGCAGGAATTCTCTGCGGGTAGCCGATCCGGACTGGATTCATAAGGCAGTCCGGACCGCGGCTATGATTTTTTTTTTGAAACAAAAGGGTTTTGATTTTTTTTTACTACAATCTTTTGTTTCCAAGTCTCCAGAGCTTCTCTCTCTAGAAATCAATCAATTTGGAGCCTTTCCAATTCGAGTTCTTCGGATCAAAGTAAGTTTTTATGATCAAAACTTTGGTTTTTCACAGACTTTCTCTATTTTCTCAAAAATGTGAATGAAATCTTGTATCTTTTTCGTTTGAGATTGGTTTTTGGTCAAATTTTTTTTGAAATAAGAACTCTGAGTAGATTAGTTTTGATTATATGCTAGCTATTCTCTTGATTAACTGATTTTTAGGCTTCGATTTCTGAAAATTCAGTTTTAGGGCATATAATGAGAATTTTTGAAAATCATGGAATTGATCTATTTTTAAAATTCTTTTTGCAAAACTAATTTGATTCTTAGTCTCTCTATATGATAATGATTGTTTAGGTACAATTTTGTAAATTTTTGAAAATAAATAATTTTTTTCGTGTTCTTGAGTCTTTGCTCGTAGGTTTCTCTCGTTCACAAGAAATAGCAACAATGGTGTTCACTTGGATAATTGTTCTTCTGGTTGCTATGGTTCACACTAGAGCAACAAACAAGCCTAAGAGGGCTAAGAAAGCTCAAGAGAACTCGGATTCAGGATCCGAGATAGAGTCCATTGACTGGGATGAGCTCCTGGAAGAAGGCGTAGCACGTGCTGCAGCTACTGCCTCAAAGGGGAAAGCCCCTGCTGAAACTTCAAAGACGAAGCCTCCGCCTACTGCTGCTGAGAAAGGAAAAGGCCCCATGGAGGCGAGTCCGGCCAAAATAAAGAGAAAGAGCGTTGCCAGGAAGAGAGGGAGTGCTCGGGGTATCTCAATTGAAGAGCCACTTGCAAGCCAGCCTCCTCCACAAGACTTTGTGAGTTATGAGAGAATCAGGAACTTTAAGAACAGAGAATGCATTGGGGAAAGACATGTGAATGTCAAAGCTCTAAAAGAGCGCTCTGCACTTTTTGGGACTCTCTTTGATCAAATGGGACTTGCACCCATTTGCAATTTCCCGGACAATCTTGGATATTGTCTGTGAGGACCCGAATCCCCACATAAAGATTTATTGATGGATTAGTGGCTTCTGGGAGTGTGTGTGCGCGTGTCGGGCCCAAGAATTGGATTTCTGGTGAAATTGGAGCTTGTTTGCTTATTAGGAAGCCCATTCGGGGTGATTGAGGTTTTTGCGCTCTTATTGGAACCAAGAATTTGACCCGGCATGAAAAATGGATTAAGTTTACTTTTTCAGGAATTTTCAAAAAATTTTAGAAGTGGAATTTGGCTGAACGGACATCGGATTTGGATTCAGCGTGCGAAAACGAGCGTAATGGACTATTTACTTGAATTTTTCGGAGCCCGGACGCGAAAACACGCATTTCGAGGTCTTGGGGTACTGTTCCGGCAGCCGGAGAGGCGCCAGCGGCGGCGGCGAGCGGCGGAGCGCGGCGGCTGGCGGCGGCGGAGGCGCGCGGTCCACCGCGGAGGCGTGCACCCGGGCGCTGGCCACGTGGCAGCTCCCGGTTGACGGGCGCAGTGGGCGCGGTCCACGGGAATGGCGCGGGTACACGGTGGACCGGGGGTGGACACGTGGCAGATTTTGGTTGGTGCGGTGTTGTGCGCACGGTCCACGGAATGGGATTTGGTGGCCTCGGGCTGCGTGCCCGACAGGCGCACGTGGGCGTGACGTGGGCGCGCTGACCCGCGCTTCCCGCTCGTGGGCGCCACGCGTCGGCTCCGGCGCTTGCCACGTGGCGCAACACGGTTGGCCCTTTTGGCTGTACCATGTTCGGGTGGCTACGTGGCGGCCTGGAGATTTTTCGGGCGTGAACAATAACGGGCCGGGCCCGTTACTGTAGCAGCCCGGAAGTTCCGGGCGCCCGATTTTGGGCCAAAAGTCCAAAATCCGAATTTTTTCGGGCTGGGCCTATAAGTAGGCTGCTTGCTGAGGATTTTTGCCCCCTTTCCCGAGCTCCTCTGCCCTTGGACCCTTTAGCAAAGTTGGAGATCTTCGTATTGCGCATCTTTTGGCAGAGGCCCTGAATTTTTGGAAGCCGCGGCGTCGACGTTTTCAGCATCGTAGGGCTGAGCGACGATTTTCTGTTGGAGGCCCGTTATCGTTGCATTTCGGTCTGAGAGGTCCACAGAGCTATCTTGACTATATTTTTGGGCAATTTTTGCGGCGTTGGATTCACGAGAGGTACGTCTTCGACTTTCGTGTTGAGTGTTTCATCTAGATTTGGATTATTGGCACGGTTTTTGAGGCTTTATTGAGCCCCTATTTTGCTGGGAGATTCCTGGACAGCAAGGTCTTCGCGGATTTTTATCTCCGCATCCGGACATCGGAATTCGACGATTCAAGGCTCTATCGACATCTAATCGTCGCGAGGATCGCCGTCATATTTTTATGGAATTTTTGGAGATTGTTTTACAGGTGAAAATTTCGCTTTAAGGGGACTGTTCACAGCAGATTTGTGGAACTTGGAATTTTATGGAATTAATGTAACTTTGGGTGGTATTTTTGTACCCAGGATGCATTGAACACTGCTATTGTATTGTTGGCTTGGCGTTTGTGCTGGTATATCTATTTTTGGGTGTTCTCAGCTGTATGACTCCGGACAGTTAGCGCGTTCAGGTGGGTGGCCCTGTCTCCAAGATTGATGGACTGTACGTTAAGCCTGCTATTGTAGGACTTTGCATGATAGCTAATTCTTGTTTAGCATGCTAGAATGTAGGAATTGTTATTCCTTATGTTACCTGATGATCCTGTCATCTCCATGCTTTCTTTTATCTGTAAAAATTATTATTATCTTGGAACTTGACCTAGCACCCCCGTCCTATGCAGCATGTTCAACCAGACTTTAGAAAACTCCAACTTGGGCTAGGTTATTTTACTTTAGACATCCACACTTCATTTCTTCCTGGACATAGTGTTTTACTCGCCCGGGTAGTGGGCCGAGTGGTCGGATTTCTTTAGTGTGGGATGCTTTCTACACTCGTGCCTGGGAGCAGAGTGGAGTCTGGTAGAGGTAGTTGATCGTTCATCTGTGGCGGGAGCCGTGTGGGAGGACGGCGGTCCCGAGATATTCCTTTTCTCTTTTTATTTATCGCCGCTGTGTTAGTGGCAGCGGTTTACCAGTGTTAGCAGAACCTTGAACCCAGAACTGTTTTTGGACACACATATGATTTTAGTCAACCAGCGTTTTCTTCCAAGCATCGTAGGGTCGCCCGAGACTGTTCTTGTTTGATTGGACAAAGGCTATAGCTCTACGAGGCTTGGGTATAAAACTTGTTTTTAATTGTTTTCCCAAAAAGAACAAAAAAATAATTAAATATGGATTTCTTAAGATCAAATGGCTTTCAGTAAGAAATGTCATCTTTTTCCCATAAAATTAACCACTTGAGATGATTCAAGTGGTCTGGGTTCTAAGGTCTGCCTTTTCCTTTGGGATGAGAACAACGAGAGGCTATGCCTAGAGCCTGTTCTTGTTTGATAGGGTTATAGGTTCTAGTCTTTCGGGGTTCCCGGATCCTTTATTATCATCTGTTGTGGGGATAGTATGTTGAGTCATGTGGGTTAGCGCCAGAGTATTGACTCGGGTTTTGTTTCAGCAACCGCGGATTGTGGGCGGTTGGACCGATTAGTGTTATGCATCAGTTGGGGCTGGATTTTTGCATTGTGGATAGAGTGAGTCTCCACTTGAGCATAGTGTCGAGTTATGCCTGCTTGACTGTGATACTTGACAGAGATACTTTGCAGAGATACTTGATATGGGTTACTTATTGACTCGAGCGGGTCACTCCCCTTGAGTGCCACTCCGGAGTAGGCGAGACCGGGTTGTTGTACCGGCGTTGAGATTGAGCTATATACCGGGTTGTAGTACCGGCGTTGAGATTGAGCTATATACCGGGTTGTTGTACCGGTGATGAGTTTGAGCTATTTACCGGGTTGGTGTACCGGTTGTTGAGATTGATTTCTGCAGGCAAGTCTGGGCATATACAGGACCATGTGATTAAGTTATACTTTGGTAGTTGTCTTTCCATGATGCATACATCTATACATAATTGAGATTCTTACTGTTGAGGTTACCATATGGCTCAGTAGTTGTCTTTCTTTGAGTTATGCATGTGTCTATTTGAGATCGTACAGTTGAGGGCATTATTGGTACACGAGGGCGGTGTTACCATTATTCATGCATACACTCTCTTTTATTCAGTTATCATTGGCATAGTAGCCGTAGTGTTATTCATTTCCAGCTCTTTCTTTCAGTATTCCATTTGTTTCCTCATGCCTCTAGTAGACTTAGTGGGCAGACCGTTGGGCCTGTTGACGGCACCCACTGAGAACTACTGTGGGAAGTAGTTCTCACACCCGTCGTGGTGTCTTTTTCCCCAGGGACTTCTACTCTTGTTCCTGCTGTTCCAGCTGCTGCTTCTTCAGATTGAGGTAAGGGAGTCGCGAGCTAGATCCCTACCAGTCGTCGTCGTCCTGAGAGTAGATGTACCTACTTTTTATATTTTGAGAGTTCTTGTTGAGAGACATTGTAGTGAGGTATAGAGTTGTACATTTCTGTATTTATTCTGAGAGGCTTATGTACTTTTGGTGAGAACTTTGTGTTGTATATATATATTTTATTTCTAGCAATTTACTTTCAGTTCTGATATCCGTTTAGTATAGCATCTTTCTTTGCAGGTTTGACGCTTCGTCTATACGGGGTTCACCGTATGGGCGGCGGATCTGTTAGCGAGCCCGGGTCGCAGTTTCGACCCCGGGGCGTGACAGATTAGAGTGGTATTAGAGCCTAGGTTTTAGGTCATTGAGGACTTAGAAACCCTAGGCTTATGGTTGGACATTAGGATGACTACGTGAGAGTCGTGACTTTAGCGAAAGTCCTGATTGAGTTTTATTACCTCTCCCAAGGGATAGGATGAGTGATTGGCATGTTTATTCTCCTAAGCGATTATGTTGGCTACAGACAACATAATGCTATGGAATGGATGACATGTCTTAGACTTTCGCTGGATTGGGTCGAGTGTTGTTTGGTGCTGTCCTGATATTTGCTTATGGATTGCAGGTAGGCATAATGCCTCCCCGACGCGGGATGTGGACGCGTTCTCAGCCTTCCTCCTCCCATGAGCCTGAGCAGGAGGAGTCAGCCCAGGGTCAGCAGAGTGAGGTACAGGAGCTTCGGGCTCAGATGGCTCATTTGTCGGAGACCTTCCGGCATCGGGAGGAGACCATGGATCGGATGGTGCACATGATGGAGCAGAGGGCACAGTCAGCTGTGACACCACCAGTTGTACCCGCAGCACAGGCAGCCCCTACTACACCGATTATCAGTGGTCGGCCGTCCGGGACGGCGGGGCAGTTGACCCCGGCAGAGCAGCGTGAGGTGGTGGATCTATTGATGAGGTTCCGCCAGTTCGATCCACCCCGTTTTTCGGGATCGAGTGCAGAGCCGTGGGAGGCCGAGTCTTGGATCACGGCCATGGAGCGCCATTTTGAGAGTTTGTTCATTCAGGAGCAGTTTTAGGTGCTGTTGGCGACACATTTCTTGGAGAGCAACGCTGAGGCTTGGTGGCGGCGTGTGCGACCCGCTGGTCCGCCTGGGACACAGCTTCTCTCTTGGGCGGAGTTCCGCACCCTTCTCCTAGGGGCCTTCTTCCCGGAGAGCGTCAGACAGGGATTAGAGGAGCAGCTAAGGAATCTCCGTCAGGGAGATCGGCCCGTACATGAGTACATCACAGACTTCAACCAGTTGTTGGCCTGTGTACCGCACGCTGCGAGGGACGAGGCGCATCGGATTTATTTGTTTGAGCGGGGTTTGCGTCGGGAGATTTATCAGTTCGTCCGTTCGCGTAGATTGTAGACGTTGGATGCATCTATGGAGCAGGCACTTTACGTTGAGTGCGGAGAGGCGGTGATGGATGAGATGGCTCCAGTTCCCGCAGTGATTCCAGGGGCGAAGCGCCCAGCACCGGTTGATGAGGGACAGTCGAGTCGGCAGGCACCTCCGAGACCTCCACGATCTCACCCTGAGGGTCGTGAGTTTCAGAGGCGCCAGAGTTCAGGTGGACACCCACAGCAACCGCAGTATCAGCAGCGACAGTAGTTTCAGCAGCAGTATCGGCAGCAGCGACGTGAGCGATGTGTCATCTGTGGCGGCCCCCATTGTAGCACTCGAGAAATTCAAGTGTGGTTGCGGGCGAGGAAGCAGATCTAAACCTTAGTGATTTGCACACCGGTGCGCGTATTGCACAGTTTTCGATGCATAAATTCTGCCTTTCCGATCCGAGTCTGATCCCAAAAATCTGCGGTCGCCAGTGCGACCGTCTCATCGAATCGAGTGGAAATAGTATAGACCGTTTGCTGATCCGACGGTCGGATCGTTCGGAAATCAGGAAGAAAACTAGTGGGGCCCGCGACTTAAGTGAATAGTGTTTTGAATAGTAGCACCTTGTTTTGGTCTCCCGCGTTGGCCAATGTCGCGGATCGACTGTCTGGAGTCCGAATCTGACAATTCAGGTAGTCGATTTAAATGGCGTCGTCGATCCGAGCGCAATGGCGCGGACGAAATCTACGTTTGACGACCCTAGAGCCTCGAAAATCATGCTGAACTGTAGATATCGCAGTATTTTGTGGATCTGCGATTTATCAGGATTTTTAGTCGACAAACAAAAATCGCTACCTGATAGGTTTCGCCGAGCCGGACGTCGTGGCGAAGTCCGTTTTTCGTTGTGACGACTAAAATGCCTTGAAAAGCGTGAAAAACGGTGGAAATTGTGGCATTTTGCACAATGACCTTTATATTTTATGTTCCGTTTTGCGTGCCGCTCCTTGGAGAAGGACCTGGATGTGAGAGGGAGCTGCAGTGAGGGACTGGGTTCCAAATATGAAGATTTGAGGGACTACATTGCATTTGTGCATATACTATACATATATGCATTTAGGGTTAGGGTTCCTTTAAACCCTAACCCGTAGCTCTACCCCAGCCGCAGCGCCAACAAACCCCTCTCCCTCTGCCGCATCCCTCGGGGGGTCGCGCACCGGCCGCCGCCACCCCGTCGCCGGAGAAGAAAAGGATCAAGACACCCTCTTGATCTCGGGTGCTCGGGGAGGAAGGTGCTCGGGAGGGACCTAGTCGATCAAGTCCCTGCCTGTGGAGTTCCCCGTGGAGCCGCAACCGAGCTGAGGTGAACCCGGCGCCAGCCGCCGCCGTGCGCCGCCGCGGGAGACACCGTTCTCCTGCAGATTTCCGGCGAGGTGAGTTTGTTGGAATTTTTTGTAGTGTAATGGCCCAGGGACCCTACCTTGGACTTCCTGACGTTGAGGTGATCATCCACGTGTAGCCCCAGCCGTCGCCGTCGTTTCTGTTGCCGGCGGGGGGGCGACTTCTTGCCGGAAGTCCATCTTTGGCCGATCTTGGGCGCCGACTTCATCAGACCGTCGAACTCAAGATCAGAGACGTTGGATCTCTTCTTTCCGACGACTGAAGGGAGCTCTCGAAGTCTCTTGTTGATCGGGTGAAGATCCGCGACGTGCGGGCCAACCCTAGTTTCGGGGTTTTCTCCTTTTCGGCCGAGCTCCGCCGTCCGGCGCCGCCGATCACTCCCGTCGCCGGCCACCACTGCAGGAAGGTCCCTGGCATCCAGCAGAGCCTTTTGGTCCAAGTTGTTGAGGCTCGAGTGACGCCGGCCGGAATCCGCCATTAGAGGTGGTCATCTTCACCGAGCTTGGGTTGGCTTCGAGCTCCGGCGATTGCCGGCGTTTCCCTCCGCCTGGCAGTGACCAGGTGAGTTACTTGGACACTTAGAGAAGCTTCCTATCTTGTTGCATGTAAGTTTTAACGCGCGGGTTGCGCTCACTGCAGTTGCACCCTAGTCGCAGCCGAGCCTCAGCTCCGGCCGCCTCCGGCGATCCCGGGGTTCCGTGCAGTGGGAAGACGGTGCAGGTATGCTCCTTAGGCATAAATATGGCTACCTATAAGTTTGCATGCGAACTTGAACGTGGGGATCTTTTGTTCTGTAGTTGCACCCTTTCACGGCCCGTGCATCACCTCCGGCCGCCGCCGCCGCCGCTTCCTGGCTCCGGCCACTGACTCGGGTGAGTCCTAAACACCTTTTAGAGAGTTCCTATCTTTTCTGTTGAGCCCAAGAATCTCTGTGTTTTGAGTTGGCCAACCTTGTTAATTAGAGAGGTAAATTATTGTGTGTTTTCCGGCCGCCGCCGCCTCTGGACGTCGGCCGTGGGTCAGACCTGGTCCGGGGCTCCTCTGGGAAATTGTTTTAACTTGTGCTCCGCTTTGTTCCAGATTTGAAATTGGTTGGTTCCAAGCAATCCCAACCCGAGCTCTCGCTTTGAGTGTGGGTTGCTCCGACGATCCCTCCGGCCAGTCCTCGGCAGGTTTCAGGTGAGCATCACACTTCTCGGTTGGTCGTATACTTGATGCTTCAGTTATAGCCCAGTTTTATCTAGTGTATAGCATTGATTTGTGAAGTGTGTTTTGGGCCCTGTGTAATTATGGGCCAACTTTGTAATTGGGCTTCCTACTGGCCCAAACCTGTGAGCACGGGTTCCGTCTCGTCAAATCCGACGCGCTGAAACTTACGGTGCGGTTTTTGGATTCCTGGTTTGCGAGAACGGATTGAAATAGTAAATTAAAGGGTGTTTGTATGTAATTTCTAAATGTATCGGGGACCTAGATGAAAAAGTAACGCTCTGGCTGCCTTTAGACAGTATTAATATATTTACTAAGCATTTTGTTTAAGTTCTGTAGGCCCCAGTTGGACAGAAATCGGATACTGTATCGTAAAACGGCAAAATCGTCGATTTTACGGATTTCGGCGCGAGTTCGCGTTCCGGTTTTGAATTTGGATCGTTGTTGTGGTCACTGGTTACCTTCGACACTGCCCTGGTTGGTCTAGTGTCTTGTGATTATCGTCGGAAAACTTCGAAGTCCAAATTGGGCTTTAAAAGAGTTGGTGGGTTTTTTATTCTTAAGTCTTAGCATTTAGTTCTATCATGTTGGACGGGGTCAACCTTATGTGTACTTGGGTTAAACATGGTAGGGAGGCATCAATTATTTGTTATGGCTTTACGGTTCTTATGATTAGATATACATATTGTTTCATATGGTTCTCATGCATGGATAGGTGTATGTTGTGAATATATATTGTTTCATATGGTTCTCATGCACGGATATGTATATATTATTTCATACGGTTCTCATACATAGATATGTATATATTGTCTCACATGGTTCGTATACATGCACATATATATATTGTTCACGGTTACTATGCTCGGCTGCAACACGCGCACCCACGGTTTGGCCACCGCGAAGGGTGCGCTTTTCCGGAAAAGTGGTCCATGACCCGTGTATACCCACAGGACGGCGTGGGGCCTCTTTAGTTGTGGGGCTTGGATGCGCCAAGGTGTGAGCGGTGCGACCCGTCGGTTTAGTTGTCCGACGTGGGAGCGGTGCGACCCGTCGATTTAGTTGTCCGACGTGGGAGCGGTGCGACCCGTCGGTTTAGTTGTCCGACGTGGGAGCGGTGCGACCCATTCGGTGTAGTTGTCCGACTTGGGCGCGGTGCGATCCGTCGGTTTAGTTGTCCGACGGGATCGGGTATTGCAGGTTTACAGGTGTTTGATTTTACTTTTCCCTTGCGAGGGTGGTTGCTCCGGATAGACTACGGTTGGACGTTTTCTTTACCTGCTTTGCTATTATCACTTTTGTTTAGTCGCTGACTTCCCACTTTGCGACAGGGTCCTTCAGGGGGGAGAGTTAGGCGACGGTAAGGCCGCGGCTAGAGGTTTTGGGTCCCAGGAGACCGGAACAGTACTTTACCTCTTACTTTCGCATTCCATTTATTATTTGTAGACTGTGGATGGTTCTCGATACCCTCGTGGGGTCGGTGTGGATGTCGGGACGGTGACAAATGAATTGTTTAGTTTTCTTTACATCTCTATGGGCCGCTTTGGAAAATAAAATAGCAAATAAAAGAACAGATTGCGAAAACTACTATTTTCAAAACTCGGGTGCCGTGTGGGCACCGTTTTCAAAACCTTGCGGATTTATGGTTTGCGAAAATGGATTTCAAAACCTAAGTGTCGTGTGGGCACTGTTTTCCAAACCCCTGAGTTTATGTTGCTTTCGAAAAAGGGTTTTCAAAATATGGGTGCCGGGTGGGCGCCGTTTCAACAATTGTGGGTTTTATCCTTTCAAACTAATCGGCCGTGAGTTTATTCAGCATATTGTGAATGGTTGTATGTTTGGATTGTTGTGATTGAATGTTTACTCGTTATTGAACATTGTACAAACCGCGACGCCGTGCATATACAGGGGAGACTCTGTCCGTTTGTAGGGTGATCCTGTATATGCGGCGGATCTGGGCACGCGCCGGGGAAGAAGGTTTTCAAAAAAAAAAATAAATACATACCTTTTGTGATCCGTTTCCGCTAAATTAATCCCCCGGGGCATGACAGATTAAGATGGTATCAGAGACTTTCTTCAATCACAACAGTCAGTGTCCGACATCCACGGAGATACCACACTTAGCTACAAATGAATGAAATGAATAAGGCATAGAAGCGTAGAACGCGAGTGATCGGGGGAGCGAGGGGAAAGTATACGTCCCTTTTCTCGATAGTTGGTTGAGTGCTAAGCTAGCGGAGTCTAGAACTGACTTGTGTTGTGTGTGTGTACGGGTAAAGTTTCGTTTCCCGGTTTAGCTCGGTTGTCGTGCTTGTGTAGTCGTGTTGTTTTGGCTCGTGTAGTAGGATTGTTATGGAGGCTGGGGTCGAGGCCGGCTGCCACCGGGGTATTGATGGTTGCTAGGAATCAATGGATTAAGCAACCAGCACGGGACACGGTGGGCCGGCTGACGGTGTTCATGCACTGGGTGCGGCTGTTATCACAGCAGATCGTTGCGCCGGCTGTTGTTTTTCGAACCCCTCCCTCTGCCGACGTTCTGGTCGTCGTTAGTAACGGCGACTGGTGGTAGAGTAATCCGCCGGTGTTTGTTAGTGAGTCGGCCGCTTTGTCGGTCGTGAGCAACTGGGGAGCCTCTTGTCTAAATTTGTACCTTCTAGGTCTACTGGTTTTCGGTTACAGCAGATAGTCGACCGATTCTTTTGCTTTTGGACAAGATATGGGTGGGAATGAGGATTCTTCCCCTATGGTTGTTACCCATAGTTCGGTTTTTGTACTGAAGACACTGCGATGGTGGTAGAAATCGTCGAGATGGGGTCTTGGGGTTCTCCTTTGGGTTGAGAAAGGAAACTCCCGGGGCTAGCAAACCTTGTTTCGTATGGGCTCGAGTTTGGTTGAGCGGACCTAGAGCTTAGAACACTCCTAGTTGGGAATGTGAAGCAGTGTAGATTAGCGGGGGTTATTGACTACATGGCGCTCTGGCATTGGTTACTTTCGGCTGGAATGCCCTGCAATCAGTTTTTTCTGTGGGGTAGACCTTGTGGTAGGTCTGAGAGCTGAAACCTAGCTTTAGTTTTGACCGTCGCCTCGGTAGAACGGACAGTCGGAGTGGACAATCCGGGATGGTGGTTATGCTCCGAGCTAGTGGGCCGTGTGGGTGACGGGTGGAAGTAGTCCGTGTTGGTGACGGGTGGGTCCATCGTTTTCAGTTGAGGATTACTTGTAGGCGGTGACCCGGCTAGTTGGATGGGCACATCCTGGAGTTTTGTGGGGGTACTAGTGTGGCCCCCCTTGGTTGTCAGGTTGTTTTGAACCATTAAGAGCCGTCGGTCCGGGTTTGGTGGTAGGACTGGGGTACCTCAACGCATCGCGAGTTTTTGGTTGCCGACTGCTCAGCACCGTCGGAGGTGGTCGGCGAACCGGTGACGTCATAAC
Organism: Tillandsia fasciculata; assembly: GCA_029168755.2. Lineage (NCBI taxonomy): Eukaryota > Viridiplantae > Streptophyta > Magnoliopsida > Poales > Bromeliaceae > Tillandsia > Tillandsia fasciculata. The sequence goes on along the minus strand of CM054940.1, from coordinate 15,043,698 downwards.
ACGGAACTCCAAGTCGAGGAGCAGGCCTACTCATGTTAGTTTCGATTAAGATGCACGGAGCGATAGGGTTGCCTGGCGGGTCGAGCCCGTCGTCTGTCTGAAATCTTAGGGCGGTTCGGTCCGGTAGTTTTTCGTTCGGGGTTACCACCGGGTTTCGCCAAGAGAGATATGGCGTTTCGCGTGTCATCGCTTCGGGGATGGATTATTGAACGCCCCAAACGGTGTTCGTGGGTGTGATGATCAATTTTTTTCCAAACCCTTTTTGGGTCAACTTGCGTGTGTAACGACCCGCGTCTTCGGGTGGCCTTACAGACCCTCAGGGACCAGAGAGGGTAGGCCAAACTTCAAAGGTGTGAGTTTGGGCCTCGCGAGGTAGGCTTTTTGGGACGGCTAGATGTCAGAAGAGTTAAGGCCTATACGACCAAGCAACTCAAGGAGACGATTCGTCCAATCAAGATCATCCCGGAAAGACGAGTGGAGCAGTCAATGCCTAGAGCGGTAAGAGTCAGACGGGAGACATATCGGTAACCGCGATTACGTAGCAGGACGGATCAACAGCAGACGGTTGGTGGCTTAATTTGACATGGGATGTAGCATAACGCGTGGCCCGCTACTGGGTCGGTCATCGAATAAAGGCCGAACGTCAACGCCCGGCGGGGAAACTGCAATCTCTCCTAGTGCCGGAGAGAAACGAGCGGATCAGGAGGGGCGCGAAGCCTTTTGGGAGCGCAAGTCGGACATGTTTGGGCACCTTCCCTATTTTTGGGATTCCTGGGGTATTTAAGTTTCGGGGACGAAACTTCTTTTAAGGTGTGAGTGATGTAGCACTCGAGAAATTCAAGTGTGGTTGCGGGCGAGGAAGCAGATCTAAACCTTAGTGATTTGCACACCGGTGCGCGTATTGCACAGTTTTCGATGCACAAATTCTGCCTTTTCGATCCGAGTCTGATCCCGAAAATCTGCGGTCGCCAGTGCGACCGTCTCATCGAATCGAGTGGAAATGGTATAGACCGTTTGCTGATCCGACGGTCGGATTGTCTGGAAATCAGCAAGAAAACTAGTGGGGCCCGCGACTTAAGTGAATAGTGTTTTGAATAGTAGCACCTTGTTTTGGTCTCCCGCGTTGGCCAATGTCGCGGATCGACTGTCTGGAGTCCGAATCTGACGATCCAGGTAGTCGATTTAAATGGCGTCGTCGATCCGAGCGCAATGGCGCAGACGAAATCTACGTTTGACGACCCTAGAGCCTCGAAAATCATGCTGAACTGTAGATATCGCAGTATTTTGTGGATCTGCGATTTATCAGGATTTTTAGTCGACAAACAAAAATCGCTACCTGATAGGTTTCGCCGAGCCGGACGTCGTGGCGAAGTCCGTTTTTCGTTGTGACGACTAAAATGCCTTGAAAAGCGTGAAAAACGGTGGAAATTGTGGCATTTTGCACAATGACCTTTATATTTTATGTTCCGTTTTGCGTGCCGCTCCTTGGAGAAGGACCTGGATGTGAGAGGGAGCTGCAGTGAGGGACTGGGTTCCAAATATGAAGATTTGAGGGACTACATTGCATTTGTGCATATACTATACATATATGCATTTAGGGTTAGGGTTCCTTTAAACCCTAACCCGTAGCTCTACCCCAGCCGCAGCGCCAACAAACCCCTCTCCCTCTGCCGCATCCCTCGGGGGGTCGCGCACCGGCCGCCGCCACCCCGTCGCCGGAGAAGAAAAGGATCAAGACACCCTCTTGATCTCGGGTGCTCGGGGAGGAAGGTGCTCGGGAGGGACCTAGTCGATCAAGTCCCTGCCTGTGGAGTTCCCCGTGGAGCCGCAACCGAGCTGAGGTGAACCCGGCGCCAGCCGCCGCCGTGCGCCGCCGCGGGAGACACCGTTCTCCTGCAGATTTCCGGCGAGGTGAGTTTGTTGGAATTTTTTGTAGTGTAATGGCCCAGGGACCCTACCTTGGACTTCCTGACGTTGAGGTGATCATCCACGTGTAGCCCCAGCCGTCGCCGTCGTTTCTGTTGCCGGCGGGGGGGCGACTTCTTGCCGGAAGTCCATCTTTGGCCGATCTTGGGCGCCGACTTCATCAGACCGTCGAACTCAAGATCAGAGACGTTGGATCTCTTCTTTCCGACGACTGAAGGGAGCTCTCGAAGTCTCTTGTTGATCGGGTGAAGATCCGCGACGTGCGGGCCAACCCTAGTTTCGGGGTTTTCTCCTTTTCGGCCGAGCTCCGCCGTCCGGCGCCGCCGATCACTCCCGTCGCCGGCCACCACTGCAGGAAGGTCCCTGGCATCCAGCAGAGCCTTTTGGTCCAAGTTGCTGAGGCTCGAGTGACGCCGGCCGGAATCCGCCATTAGAGGTGGTCATCTTCACCGAGCTTGGGTTGGCTTCGAGCTCCGGCGATTGCCGGCGTTTCCCTCCGCCTGGCAGTGACCAGGTGAGTTACTTGGACACTTAGAGAAGCTTCCTATCTTGTTGCATGTAAGTTTTAACGCGCGGGTTGCGCTCACTGCAGTTGCACCCTAGTCGCAGCCGAGCCTCAGCTCCGGCCGCCTCCGGCGATCCCGGGGTTCCGTGCAGTGGGAAGACGGTGCAGGTATGCTCCTTAGGCATAAATATGGCTACCTATAAGTTTGCATGCGAACTTGAACGTGGGGATCTTTTGTTCTGTAGTTGCACCCTTTCACGGCCCGTGCATCACCTCCGGCCGCCGCCGCCGCCGCTTCCTGGCTCCGGCCACTGACTCGGGTGAGTCCTAAACACCTTTTAGAGAGTTCCTATCTTTTCTGTTGAGCCCAAGAATCTCTGTGTTTTGAGTTGGCCAACCTTGTTAATTAGAGAGGTAAATTATTGTGTGTTTTCCGGCCGCCGCCGCCTCTGGACGTCGGCCGTGGGTCAGACCTGGTCCGGGGCTCCTCTGGGAAATTGTTTTAACTTGTGCTCCGCTTTGTTCCAGATTTGAAATTGGTTGGTTCCAAGCAATCCCAACCCGAGCTCTCGCTTTGAGTGTGGGTTGCTCCGACGATCCCTCCGGCCAGTCCTCGGCAGGTTTCAGGTGAGCATCACACTTCTCGGTTGGTCGTATACTTGATGCTTCAGTTATAGCCCAGTTTTATCTAGTGTATAGCATTGATTTGTGAAGTGTGTTTTGGGCCCTGTGTAATTATGGGCCAACTTTGTAATTGGGCTTCCTACTGGCCCAAACCTGTGAGCACGGGTTCCGTCTCGTCAAATCCGACGCGCTGAAACTTACGGTGCGGTTTTTGGATTCCTGGTTTGCGAGAACGGATTGAAATAGTAAATTAAAGGGTGTTTGTATGTAATTTCTAAATGTATCGGGGACCTAGATGAAAAAGTAACGCTCTGGCTGCCTTTAGACAGTATTAATATATTTACTAAGCATTTTGTTTAAGTTCTGTAGGCCCCAGTTGGACAGAAATCGGATACTGTATCGTAAAACGGCAAAATCGTCGATTTTACGGATTTCGGCGCGAGTTCGCGTTCCGGTTTTGAATTTGGATCGTTGTTGTGGTCACTGGTTACCTTCGACACTGCCCTGGTTGGTCTAGTGTCTTGTGATTATCGTCGGAAAACTTCGAAGTCCAAATTGGGCTTTAAAAGAGTTGGTGGGTTTTTTATTCTTAAGTCTTAGCATTTAGTTCTATCATGTTGGACGGGGTCAACCTTATGTGTACTTGGGTTAAACATGGTAGGGAGGCATCAATTATTTGTTATGGCTTTACGGTTCTTATGATTAGATATACATATTGTTTCATATGGTTCTCATGCATGGATAGGTGTATGTTGTGAATATATATTGTTTCATATGGTTCTCATGCACGGATATGTATATATTATTTCATACGGTTCTCATACATAGATATGTATATATTGTCTCACATGGTTCGTATACATGCACATATATATATTGTTCACGGTTACTATGCTCGGCTGCAACACGCGCACCCACGGTTTGGCCACCGCGAAGGGTGCGCTTTTCCGGAAAAGTGGTCCATGACCCGTGTATACCCACAGGACGGCGTGGGGCCTCTTTAGTTGTGGGGCTTGGATGCGCCAAGGTGTGAGCGGTGCGACCCGTCGGTTTAGTTGTCCGACGTGGGAGCGGTGCGACCCGTCGATTTAGTTGTCCGACGTGGGAGCGGTGCGACCCGTCGGTTTAGTTGTCCGACGTGGGAGCGGTGCGACCCATTCGGTGTAGTTGTCCGACTTGGGCGCGGTGCGATCCGTCGGTTTAGTTGTCCGACGGGATCGGGTATTGCAGGTTTACAGGTGTTTGATTTTACTTTTCCCTTGCGAGGGTGGTTGCTCCGGATAGACTACGGTTGGACGTTTTCTTTACCTGCTTTGCTATTATCACTTTTGTTTAGTCGCTGACTTCCCACTTTGCGACAGGGTCCTTCAGGGGGGAGAGTTAGGCGACGGTAAGGCCGCGGCTAGAGGTTTTGGGTCCCAGGAGACCGGAACAGTACTTTACCTCTTACTTTCGCATTCCATTTATTATTTGTAGACTGTGGATGGTTCTCGATACCCTCGTGGGGTCGGTGTGGATGTCGGGACGGTGACAAATGAATTGTTTAGTTTTCTTTACATCTCTATGGGCCGCTTTGGAAAATAAAATAGCAAATAAAAGAACAGATTGCGAAAACTACTATTTTCAAAACTCGGGTGCCGTGTGGGCACCGTTTTCAAAACCTTGCGGATTTATGGTTTGCGAAAATGGATTTCAAAACCTAAGTGTCGTGTGGGCACTGTTTTCCAAACCCCTGAGTTTATGTTGCTTTCGAAAAAGGGTTTTCAAAATATGGGTGCCGGGTGGGCGCCGTTTCAACAATTGTGGGTTTTATCCTTTCAAACTAATCGGCCGTGAGTTTATTCAGCATATTGTGAATGGTTGTATGTTTGGATTGTTGTGATTGAATGTTTACTCGTTATTGAACATTGTACAAACCGCGACGCCGTGCATATACAGGGGAGACTCTGTCCGTTTGTAGGGTGATCCTGTATATGCGGCGGATCTGGGCACGCGCCGGGGAAGAAGGTTTTCAAAAAAAAAAATAAATACATACCTTTTGTGATCCGTTTCCGCTAAATTAATCCCCCGGGGCATGACAGATTAAGATGGTATCAGAGACTTTCTTCAATCACAACAGTCAGTGTCCGACATCCACGGAGATACCACACTTAGCTACAAATGAATGAAATGAATAAGGCATAGAAGCGTAGAACGCGAGTGATCGGGGGAGCGAGGGGAAAGTATACGTCCCTTTTCTCGATAGTTGGTTGAGTGCTAAGCTAGCGGAGTCTAGAACTGACTTGTGTTGTGTGTGTGTACGGGTAAAGTTTCGTTTCCCGGTTTAGCTCGGTTGTCGTGCTTGTGTAGTCGTGTTGTTTTGGCTCGTGTAGTAGGATTGTTATGGAGGCTGGGGTCGAGGCCGGCTGCCACCGGGGTATTGATGGTTGCTAGGAATCAATGGATTAAGCAACCAGCACGGGACACGGTGGGCCGGCTGACGGTGTTCATGCACTGGGTGCGGCTGTTATCACAGCAGATCGTTGCGCCGGCTGTTGTTTTTCGAACCCCTCCCTCTGCCGACGTTCTGGTCGTCGTTAGTAACGGCGACTGGTGGTAGAGTAATCCGCCGGTGTTTGTTAGTGAGTCGGCCGCTTTGTCGGTCGTGAGCAACTGGGGAGCCTCTTGTCTAAATTTGTACCTTCTAGGTCTACTGGTTTTCGGTTACAGCAGATAGTCGACCGATTCTTTTGCTTTTGGACAAGATATGGGTGGGAATGAGGATTCTTCCCCTATGGTTGTTACCCATAGTTCGGTTTTTGTACTGAAGACACTGCGATGGTGGTAGAAATCGTCGAGATGGGGTCTTGGGGTTCTCCTTTGGGTTGAGAAAGGAAACTCCCGGGGCTAGCAAACCTTGTTTCGTATGGGCTCGAGTTTGGTTGAGCGGACCTAGAGCTTAGAACACTCCTAGTTGGGAATGTGAAGCAGTGTAGATTAGCGGGGGTTATTGACTACATGGCGCTCTGGCATTGGTTACTTTCGGCTGGAATGCCCTGCAATCAGTTTTTTCTGTGGGGTAGACCTTGTGGTAGGTCTGAGAGCTGAAACCTAGCTTTAGTTTTGACCGTCGCCTCGGTAGAACGGACAGTCGGAGTGGACAATCCGGGATGGTGGTTATGCTCCGAGCTAGTGGGCCGTGTGGGTGACGGGTGGAAGTAGTCCGTGTTGGTGACGGGTGGGTCCATCGTTTTCAGTTGAGGATTACTTGTAGGCGGTGACCCGGCTAGTTGGATGGGCACATCCTGGAGTTTTGTGGGGGTACTAGTGTGGCCCCCCTTGGTTGTCAGGTTGTTTTGAACCATTAAGAGCCGTCGGTCCGGGTTTGGTGGTAGGACTGGGGTACCTCAACGCATCGCGAGTTTTTGGTTGCCGACTGCTCAGCACCGTCGGAGGTGGTCGGCGAACCGGTGACGTCATAACACGGAACTCCAAGTCGAGGAGCAGGCCTACTCATGTTAGTTTCGATTAAGATGCACGGAGCGATAGGGTTGCCTGGCGGGTCGAGCCCGTCGTCTGTCTGAAATCTTAGGGCGGTTCGGTCCGGTAGTTTTTCGTTCGGGGTTACCACCGGGTTTCGCCAAGAGAGATATGGCGTTTCGCGTGTCATCGCTTCGGGGATGGATTATTGAACGCCCCAAACGGTGTTCGTGGGTGTGATGATCAATTTTTTTCCAAACCCTTTTTGGGTCAACTTGCGTGTGTAACGACCCGCGTCTTCGGGTGGCCTTACAGACCCTCAGGGACCAGAGAGGGTAGGCCAAACTTCAAAGGTGTGAGTTTGGGCCTCGCGAGGTAGGCTTTTTGGGACGGCTAGATGTCAGAAGAGTTAAGGCCTATACGACCAAGCAACTCAAGGAGACGATTCGTCCAATCAAGATCATCCCGGAAAGACGAGTGGAGCAGTCAATGCCTAGAGCGGTAAGAGTCAGACGGGAGACATATCGGTAACCGCGATTACGTAGCAGGACGGATCAACAGCAGACGGTTGGTGGCTTAATTTGACATGGGATGTAGCATAACGCGTGGCCCGCTACTGGGTCGGTCATCGAATAAAGGCCGAACGTCAACGCCCGGCGGGGAAACTGCAATCTCTCCTAGTGCCGGAGAGAAACGAGCGGATCAGGAGGGGCGCGAAGCCTTTTGGGAGCGCAAGTCGGACATGTTTGGGCACCTTCCCTATTTTTGGGATTCCTGGGGTATTTAAGTTTCGGGGACGAAACTTCTTTTAAGGTGTGAGTGATGTAGCACTCGAGAAATTCAAGTGTGGTTGCGGGCGAGGAAGCAGATCTAAACCTTAGTGATTTGCACACCGGTGCGCGTATTGCACAGTTTTCGATGCACAAATTCTGCCTTTTCGATCCGAGTCTGATCCCGAAAATCTGCGGTCGCCAGTGCGACCGTCTCATCGAATCGAGTGGAAATGGTATAGACCGTTTGCTGATCCGACGGTCGGATTGTCTGGAAATCAGCAAGAAAACTAGTGGGGCCCGCGACTTAAGTGAATAGTGTTTTGAATAGTAGCACCTTGTTTTGGTCTCCCGCGTTGGCCAATGTCGCGGATCGACTGTCTGGAGTCCGAATCTGACGATCCAGGTAGTCGATTTAAATGGCGTCGTCGATCCGAGCGCAATGGCGCAGACGAAATCTACGTTTGACGACCCTAGAGCCTCGAAAATCATGCTGAACTGTAGATATCGCAGTATTTTGTGGATCTGCGATTTATCAGGATTTTTAGTCGACAAACAAAAATCGCTACCTGATAGGTTTCGCCGAGCCGGACGTCGTGGCGAAGTCCGTTTTTCGTTGTGACGACTAAAATGCCTTGAAAAGCGTGAAAAACGGTGGAAATTGTGGCATTTTGCACAATGACCTTTATATTTTATGTTCCGTTTTGCGTGCCGCTCCTTGGAGAAGGACCTGGATGTGAGAGGGAGCTGCAGTGAGGGACTGGGTTCCAAATATGAAGATTTGAGGGACTACATTGCATTTGTGCATATACTATACATATATGCATTTAGGGTTAGGGTTCCTTTAAACCCTAACCCGTAGCTCTACCCCAGCCGCAGCGCCAACAAACCCCTCTCCCTCTGCCGCATCCCTCGGGGGGTCGCGCACCGGCCGCCGCCACCCCGTCGCCGGAGAAGAAAAGGATCAAGACACCCTCTTGATCTCGGGTGCTCGGGGAGGAAGGTGCTCGGGAGGGACCTAGTCGATCAAGTCCCTGCCTGTGGAGTTCCCCGTGGAGCCGCAACGAGCTGAGGTGAACCCGGCGCCAGCCGCCGCCGTGCGCCGCCGCGGGAGACACCGTTCTCCTGCAGATTTCCGGCGAGGTGAGTTTGTTGGAATTTTTTGTAGTGTAATGGCCCAGGGACCCTACCTTGGACTTCCTGACGTTGAGGTGATCATCCACGTGTAGCCCCAGCCGTCGCCGTCGTTTCTGTTGCCGGCGGGGGGCGACTTCTTGCCGGAAGTCCATCTTTGGCCGATCTTGGGCGCCGACTTCATCAGACCGTCGAACTCAAGATCAGAGACGTTGGATCTCTTCTTTCCGACGACTGAAGGGAGCTCTCGAAGTCTCTTGTTGATCGGGTGAAGATCCGCGACGTGCATGCGAACTTGAACGTGGGGATCTTTTGTTCTGTAGTTGCACCCTTTCACGGCCCGTGCATCACCTCCGGCCGCCGCCGCCGCCGTTCCTGGCTCCGGCCACTGACTCGGGTGAGTCCTAAACACTTTTAGAGAGTTCCTATCTTTTCTGTGAGCCCAAGAATCTCTGTGTTTTGAGTTGGCCAACCTTGTTAATTAGAGAGGTAAATTATTGTGTGTTTTCCGGCCGCCGCCGCCTCTGGACGTCGGCCGTGGGTCAGACCTGGTCCGGGGCTCCTCTGGGAAATTGTTTTAACTTGTGCTCCGCTTTGTTCCAGATTTGAAATTGGTTGGTTCCAAGCAATCCCAACCCGAGCTCTCGCTTTGAGTGTGGGTTGCTCCGACGATCCCTCCGGCCAGTCCTCGGCAGGTTTCAGGTGAGCATCACACTTCTCGGTTG
>CM054940.1:14936485-15034455 GCA_029168755.2 Tillandsia fasciculata | reverse complement strand
TTGTGGATAGAGTGAGTCTCCACTTGAGCATAGTGTCGAGTTATGCCTGCTTGACTGTGATACTTGACAGAGATACTTTGCAGAGATACTTGATATGGGTTACTTATTGACTCGAGCGGGTCACTCCCCTTGAGTGCCACTCCGGAGTAGGCGAGACCGGGTTGTTGTACCGGCGTTGAGATTGAGCTATATACCGGGTTGTAGTACCGGCGTTGAGATTGAGCTATATACCGGGTTGTTGTACCGGTGATGAGTTTGAGCTATTTACCGGGTTGGTGTACCGGTTGTTGAGATTGATTTCTGCAGGCAAGTCTGGGCATATACAGGACCATGTGATTAAGTTATACTTTGGTAGTTGTCTTTCCATGATGCATACATCTATACATAATTGAGATTCTTACTGTTGAGGTTACCATATGGCTCAGTAGTTGTCTTTCTTTGAGTTATGCATGTGTCTATTTGAGATCGTACAGTTGAGGGCATTATTGGTACACGAGGGCGGTGTTACCATTATTCATGCATACACTCTCTTTTATTCAGTTATCATTGGCATAGTAGCCGTAGTGTTATTCATTTCCAGCTCTTTCTTTCAGTATTCCATTTGTTTCCTCATGCCTCTAGTAGACTTAGTGGCAGACCGTTGGGCCTGTTGACGGCACCCACTGAGAACTACTGTGGGAAGTAGTTCTCACACCCGTCGTGGTGTCTTTTTCCCCAGGGACTTCTACTCTTGTTCCTGCTGTTCCAGCTGCTGCTTCTTCAGATTGAGGTAAGGGAGTCGCGAGCTAGATCCCTACCAGTCGTCGTCGTCCTGAGAGTAGATGTACCTACTTTTTATATTTTGAGAGTTCTTGTTGAGAGACATTGTAGTGAGGTATAGAGTTGTACATTTCTGTATTTATTCTGAGAGGCTTATGTACTTTTGGTGAGAACTTTGTGTTGTATATATATATTTTATTTCTAGCAATTTACTTTCAGTTCTGATATCCGTTTAGTATAGCATCTTTCTTTGCAGGTTTGACGCTTCGTCTATACGGGGTTCACCGTATGGGCGGCGGATCTGTTAGCGAGCCCGGGTCGCAGTTTCGACCCCGGGGCGTGACAGATTAGAGTGGTATTAGAGCCTAGGTTTTAGGTCATTGAGGACTTAGAAACCCTAGGCTTATGGTTGGACATTAGGATGACTACGTGAGAGTCGTGACTTTAGCGAAAGTCCTGATTGAGTTTTATTACCTCTCCCAAGGGATAGGATGAGTGATTGGCATGTTTATTCTCCTAAGCGATTATGTTGGCTACAGACAACATAATGCTATGGAATGGATGACATGTCTTAGACTTTCGCTGGATTGGGTCGAGTGTTGTTTGGTGCTGTCCTGATATTTGCTTATGGATTGCAGGTAGGCATAATGCCTCCCCGACGCGGGATGTGGACGCGTTCTCAGCCTTCCTCCTCCCATGAGCCTGAGCAGGAGGAGTCAGCCCAGGGTCAGCAGAGTGAGGTACAGGAGCTTCGGGCTCAGATGGCTCATTTGTCGGAGACCTTCCGGCATCGGGAGGAGACCATGGATCGGATGGTGCACATGATGGAGCAGAGGGCACAGTCAGCTGTGACACCACCAGTTGTACCCGCAGCACAGGCAGCCCCTACTACACCGATTATCAGTGGTCGGCCGTCCGGGACGGCGGGGCAGTTGACCCCGGCAGAGCAGCGTGAGATGGTGGATCTATTGATGAGGTTCCGCCAGTTCGATCCACCCCGTTTTTGGGGATCGAGTGCAGAGCCGTGGGAGGCCGAGTCTTGGATCACGGCCATGGAGCGCCATTTTGAGAGTTTGTTCATTCAGGAGCAGTTTTAGGTGCTGTTGGCGACACATTTCTTGGAGAGCAACGCTGAGGCTTGGTGGCGGCGTGTGCGACCCGCTGGTCCGCCTGGGACACAGCTTCTCTCTTGGGCGGAGTTCCGCACCCTTCTCCTAGGGGCCTTCTTCCCGGAGAGCGTCAGACAGGGATTAGAGGAGCAGCTAAGGAATCTCCGTCAGGGAGATCGGCCCGTACATGAGTACATCACAGACTTCAACCAGTTGTTGGCCTGTGTACCGCACGCTGCGAGGGACGAGGCGCATCGGATTTATTTGTTTGAGCGGGGTTTGCGTCGGGAGATTTATCAGTTCGTCCGTTCGCGTAGATTGTAGACGTTGGATGCATCTATGGAGCAGGCACTTTACGTTGAGTGCGGAGAGGCGGTGATGGATGAGATGGCTCCAGTTCCCGCAGTGATTCCAGGGGCGAAGCGCCCAGCACCGGTTGATGAGGGACAGTCGAGTCGGCAGGCACCTCCGAGACCTCCACGATCTCACCCTGAGGGTCGTGAGTTTCAGAGGCGCCAGAGTTCAGGTGGACACCCACAGCAACCGCAGTATCAGCAGCGACAGTAGTTTCAGCAGCAGTATCGGCAGCAGCGACGTGAGCGATGTGTCATCTGTGGCGGCCCCCATTGTAGCACTCGAGAAATTCAAGTGTGGTTGCGGGCGAGGAAGCAGATCTAAACCTTAGTGATTTGCACACCGGTGCGCGTATTGCACAGTTTTCGATGCATAAATTCTGCCTTTCGATCCGAGTCTGATCCCAAAAATCTGCGGTCGCCAGTGCGACCGTCTCATCGAATCGAGTGGAAATAGTATAGACCGTTTGCTGATCCGACGGTCGGATCGTCTGGAAATCAGGAAGAAAACTAGTGGGGCCCGCGACTTAAGTGAATAGTGTTTTGAATAGTAGCACCTTGTTTTGGTCTCCCGCGTTGGCCAATGTCGCGGATCGACTGTCTGGAGTCCGAATCTGACAATTCAGGTAGTCGATTTAAATGGCGTCGTCGATCCGAGCGCAATGGCGCGGACGAAATCTACGTTTGACGACCCTAGAGCCTCGAAAATCATGCTGAACTGTAGATATCGCAGTATTTTGTGGATCTGCGATTTATCAGGATTTTTAGTCGACAAACAAAAATCGCTACCTGATAGGTTTCGCCGAGCCGGACGTCGTGGCGAAGTCCGTTTTTCGTTGTGACGACTAAAATGCCTTGAAAAGCGTGAAAAACGGTGGAAATTGTGGCATTTTGCACAATGACCTTTATATTTTATGTTCCGTTTTGCGTGCCGCTCCTTGGAGAAGGACCTGGATGTGAGAGGGAGCTGCAGTGAGGGACTGGGTTCCAAATATGAAGATTTGAGGGACTACATTGCATTTGTGCATATACTATACATATATGCATTTAGGGTTAGGGTTCCTTTAAACCCTAACCCGTAGCTCTACCCCAGCCGCAGCGCCAACAAACCCCTCTCCCTCTGCCGCATCCCTCGGGGGGTCGCGCACCGGCCGCCGCCACCCCGTCGCCGGAGAAGAAAAGGATCAAGACACCCTCTTGATCTCGGGTGCTCGGGGAGGAAGGTGCTCGGGAGGGACCTAGTCGATCAAGTCCCTGCCTGTGGAGTTCCCCGTGGAGCCGCAACCGAGCTGAGGTGAACCCGGCGCCAGCCGCCGCCGTGCGCCGCCGCGGGAGACACCGTTCTCCTGCAGATTTCCGGCGAGGTGAGTTTGTTGGAATTTTTTGTAGTGTAATGGCCCAGGGACCCTACCTTGGACTTCCTGACGTTGAGGTGATCATCCACGTGTAGCCCCAGCCGTCGCCGTCGTTTCTGTTGCCGGCGGGGGGGCGACTTCTTGCCGGAAGTCCATCTTTGGCCGATCTTGGGCGCCGACTTCATCAGACCGTCGAACTCAAGATCAGAGACGTTGGATCTCTTCTTTCCGACGACTGAAGGGAGCTCTCGAAGTCTCTTGTTGATCGGGTGAAGATCCGCGACGTGCGGGCCAACCCTAGTTTCGGGGTTTTCTCCTTTTCGGCCGAGCTCCGCCGTCCGGCGCCGCCGATCACTCCCGTCGCCGGCCACCACTGCAGGAAGGTCCCTGGCATCCAGCAGAGCCTTTTGGTCCAAGTTGTTGAGGCTCGAGTGACGCCGGCCGGAATCCGCCATTAGAGGTGGTCATCTTCACCGAGCTTGGGTTGGCTTCGAGCTCCGGCGATTGCCGGCGTTTCCCTCCGCCTGGCAGTGACCAGGTGAGTTACTTGGACACTTAGAGAAGCTTCCTATCTTGTTGCATGTAAGTTTTAACGCGCGGGTTGCGCTCACTGCAGTTGCACCCTAGTCGCAGCCGAGCCTCAGCTCCGGCCGCCTCCGGCGATCCCGGGGTTCCGTGCAGTGGGAAGACGGTGCAGGTATGCTCCTTAGGCATAAATATGGCTACCTATAAGTTTGCATGCGAACTTGAACGTGGGGATCTTTTGTTCTGTAGTTGCACCCTTTCACGGCCCGTGCATCACCTCCGGCCGCCGCCGCCGCCGCTTCCTGGCTCCGGCCACTGACTCGGGTGAGTCCTAAACACCTTTTAGAGAGTTCCTATCTTTTCTGTTGAGCCCAAGAATCTCTGTGTTTTGAGTTGGCCAACCTTGTTAATTAGAGAGGTAAATTATTGTGTGTTTTCCGGCCGCCGCCGCCTCTGGACGTCGGCCGTGGGTCAGACCTGGTCCGGGGCTCCTCTGGGAAATTGTTTTAACTTGTGCTCCGCTTTGTTCCAGATTTGAAATTGGTTGGTTCCAAGCAATCCCAACCCGAGCTCTCGCTTTGAGTGTGGGTTGCTCCGACGATCCCTCCGGCCAGTCCTCGGCAGGTTTCAGGTGAGCATCACACTTCTCGGTTGGTCGTATACTTGATGCTTCAGTTATAGCCCAGTTTTATCTAGTGTATAGCATTGATTTGTGAAGTGTGTTTTGGGCCCTGTGTAATTATGGGCCAACTTTGTAATTGGGCTTCCTACTGGCCCAAACCTGTGAGCACGGGTTCCGTCTCGTCAAATCCGACGCGCTGAAACTTACGGTGCGGTTTTTGGATTCCTGGTTTGCGAGAACGGATTGAAATAGTAAATTAAAGGGTGTTTGTATGTAATTTCTAAATGTATCGGGGACCTAGATGAAAAAGTAACGCTCTGGCTGCCTTTAGACAGTATTAATATATTTACTAAGCATTTTGTTTAAGTTCTGTAGGCCCCAGTTGGACAGAAATCGGATACTGTATCGTAAAACGGCAAAATCGTCGATTTTACGGATTTCGGCGCGAGTTCGCGTTCCGGTTTTGAATTTGGATCGTTGTTGTGGTCACTGGTTACCTTCGACACTGCCCTGGTTGGTCTAGTGTCTTGTGATTATCGTCGGAAAACTTCGAAGTCCAAATTGGGCTTTAAAAGAGTTGGTGGGTTTTTTATTCTTAAGTCTTAGCATTTAGTTCTATCATGTTGGACGGGGTCAACCTTATGTGTACTTGGGTTAAACATGGTAGGGAGGCATCAATTATTTGTTATGGCTTTACGGTTCTTATGATTAGATATACATATTGTTTCATATGGTTCTCATGCATGGATAGGTGTATGTTGTGAATATATATTGTTTCATATGGTTCTCATGCACGGATATGTATATATTATTTCATACGGTTCTCATACATAGATATGTATATATTGTCTCACATGGTTCGTATACATGCACATATATATATTGTTCACGGTTACTATGCTCGGCTGCAACACGCGCACCCACGGTTTGGCCACCGCGAAGGGTGCGCTTTTCCGGAAAAGTGGTCCATGACCCGTGTATACCCACAGGACGGCGTGGGGCCTCTTTAGTTGTGGGGCTTGGATGCGCCAAGGTGTGAGCGGTGCGACCCGTCGGTTTAGTTGTCCGACGTGGGAGCGGTGCGACCCGTCGATTTAGTTGTCCGACGTGGGAGCGGTGCGACCCGTCGGTTTAGTTGTCCGACGTGGGAGCGGTGCGACCCATTCGGTGTAGTTGTCCGACTTGGGCGCGGTGCGATCCGTCGGTTTAGTTGTCCGACGGGATCGGGTATTGCAGGTTTACAGGTGTTTGATTTTACTTTTCCCTTGCGAGGGTGGTTGCTCCGGATAGACTACGGTTGGACGTTTTCTTTACCTGCTTTGCTATTATCACTTTTGTTTAGTCGCTGACTTCCCACTTTGCGACAGGGTCCTTCAGGGGGGAGAGTTAGGCGACGGTAAGGCCGCGGCTAGAGGTTTTGGGTCCCAGGAGACCGGAACAGTACTTTACCTCTTACTTTCGCATTCCATTTATTATTTGTAGACTGTGGATGGTTCTCGATACCCTCGTGGGGTCGGTGTGGATGTCGGGACGGTGACAAATGAATTGTTTAGTTTTCTTTACATCTCTATGGGCCGCTTTGGAAAATAAAATAGCAAATAAAAGAACAGATTGCGAAAACTACTATTTTCAAAACTCGGGTGCCGTGTGGGCACCGTTTTCAAAACCTTGCGGATTTATGGTTTGCGAAAATGGATTTCAAAACCTAAGTGTCGTGTGGGCACTGTTTTCCAAACCCCTGAGTTTATGTTGCTTTCGAAAAAGGGTTTTCAAAATATGGGTGCCGGGTGGGCGCCGTTTCAACAATTGTGGGTTTTATCCTTTCAAACTAATCGGCCGTGAGTTTATTCAGCATATTGTGAATGGTTGTATGTTTGGATTGTTGTGATTGAATGTTTACTCGTTATTGAACATTGTACAAACCGCGACGCCG
This sequence comes from Tillandsia fasciculata, assembly GCA_029168755.2. NCBI lineage: Eukaryota > Viridiplantae > Streptophyta > Magnoliopsida > Poales > Bromeliaceae > Tillandsia > Tillandsia fasciculata. The sequence continues at coordinate 15,027,799 of CM054940.1, read as the reverse complement.
TGCATATACAGGGGAGACTCTGTCCGTTTGTAGGGTGATCCTGTATATGCGGCGGATCTGGGCACGCGCCGGGGAAGAAGGTTTTCAAAAAAAAAATAAATACATACCTTTTGTGATCCGTTTCCGCTAAATTAATCCCCCGGGGCATGACAGATTAAGATGGTATCAGAGACTTTCTTCAATCACAACAGTCAGTGTCCGACATCCACGGAGATACCACACTTAGCTACAAATGAATGAAATGAATAAGGCATAGAAGCGTAGAACGCGAGTGATCGGGGGAGCGAGGGGAAAGTATACGTCCCTTTTCTCGATAGTTGGTTGAGTGCTAAGCTAGCGGAGTCTAGAACTGACTTGTGTTGTGTGTGTGTACGGGTAAAGTTTCGTTTCCCGGTTTAGCTCGGTTGTCGTGCTTGTGTAGTCGTGTTGTTTTGGCTCGTGTAGTAGGATTGTTATGGAGGCTGGGGTCGAGGCCGGCTGCCACCGGGGTATTGATGGTTGCTAGGAATCAATGGATTAAGCAACCAGCACGGGACACGGTGGGCCGGCTGACGGTGTTCATGCACTGGGTGCGGCTGTTATCACAGCAGATCGTTGCGCCGGCTGTTGTTTTTCGAACCCCTCCCTCTGCCGACGTTCTGGTCGTCGTTAGTAACGGCGACTGGTGGTAGAGTAATCCGCCGGTGTTTGTTAGTGAGTCGGCCGCTTTGTCGGTCGTGAGCAACTGGGGAGCCTCTTGTCTAAATTTGTACCTTCTAGGTCTACTGGTTTTCGGTTACAGCAGATAGTCGACCGATTCTTTTGCTTTTGGACAAGATATGGGTGGGAATGAGGATTCTTCCCCTATGGTTGTTACCCATAGTTCGGTTTTTGTACTGAAGACACTGCGATGGTGGTAGAAATCGTCGAGATGGGGTCTTGGGGTTCTCCTTTGGGTTGAGAAAGGAAACTCCCGGGGCTAGCAAACCTTGTTTCGTATGGGCTCGAGTTTGGTTGAGCGGACCTAGAGCTTAGAACACTCCTAGTTGGGAATGTGAAGCAGTGTAGATTAGCGGGGGTTATTGACTACATGGCGCTCTGGCATTGGTTACTTTCGGCTGGAATGCCCTGCAATCAGTTTTTTCTGTGGGGTAGACCTTGTGGTAGGTCTGAGAGCTGAAACCTAGCTTTAGTTTTGACCGTCGCCTCGGTAGAACGGACAGTCGGAGTGGACAATCCGGGATGGTGGTTATGCTCCGAGCTAGTGGGCCGTGTGGGTGACGGGTGGAAGTAGTCCGTGTTGGTGACGGGTGGGTCCATCGTTTTCAGTTGAGGATTACTTGTAGGCGGTGACCCGGCTAGTTGGATGGGCACATCCTGGAGTTTTGTGGGGGTACTAGTGTGGCCCCCCTTGGTTGTCAGGTTGTTTTGAACCATTAAGAGCCGTCGGTCCGGGTTTGGTGGTAGGACTGGGGTACCTCAACGCATCGCGAGTTTTTGGTTGCCGACTGCTCAGCACCGTCGGAGGTGGTCGGCGAACCGGTGACGTCATAACACGGAACTCCAAGTCGAGGAGCAGGCCTACTCATGTTAGTTTCGATTAAGATGCACGGAGCGATAGGGTTGCCTGGCGGGTCGAGCCCGTCGTCTGTCTGAAATCTTAGGGCGGTTCGGTCCGGTAGTTTTTCGTTCGGGGTTACCACCGGGTTTCGCCAAGAGAGATATGGCGTTTCGCGTGTCATCGCTTCGGGGATGGATTATTGAACGCCCCAAACGGTGTTCGTGGGTGTGATGATCAATTTTTTTCCAAACCCTTTTTGGGTCAACTTGCGTGTGTAACGACCCGCGTCTTCGGGTGGCCTTACAGACCCTCAGGGACCAGAGAGGGTAGGCCAAACTTCAAAGGTGTGAGTTTGGGCCTCGCGAGGTAGGCTTTTTGGGACGGCTAGATGTCAGAAGAGTTAAGGCCTATACGACCAAGCAACTCAAGGAGACGATTCGTCCAATCAAGATCATCCCGGAAAGACGAGTGGAGCAGTCAATGCCTAGAGCGGTAAGAGTCAGACGGGAGACATATCGGTAACCGCGATTACGTAGCAGGACGGATCAACAGCAGACGGTTGGTGGCTTAATTTGACATGGGATGTAGCATAACGCGTGGCCCGCTACTGGGTCGGTCATCGAATAAAGGCCGAACGTCAACGCCCGGCGGGGAAACTGCAATCTCTCCTAGTGCCGGAGAGAAACGAGCGGATCAGGAGGGGCGCGAAGCCTTTTGGGAGCGCAAGTCGGACATGTTTGGGCACCTTCCCTATTTTTGGGATTCCTGGGGTATTTAAGTTTCGGGGACGAAACTTCTTTTAAGGTGTGAGTGATGTAGCACTCGAGAAATTCAAGTGTGGTTGCGGGCGAGGAAGCAGATCTAAACCTTAGTGATTTGCACACCGGTGCGCGTATTGCACAGTTTTCGATGCACAAATTCTGCCTTTTCGATCCGAGTCTGATCCCGAAAATCTGCGGTCGCCAGTGCGACCGTCTCATCGAATCGAGTGGAAATGGTATAGACCGTTTGCTGATCCGACGGTCGGATTGTCTGGAAATCAGCAAGAAAACTAGTGGGGCCCGCGACTTAAGTGAATAGTGTTTTGAATAGTAGCACCTTGTTTTGGTCTCCCGCGTTGGCCAATGTCGCGGATCGACTGTCTGGAGTCCGAATCTGACGATCCAGGTAGTCGATTTAAATGGCGTCGTCGATCCGAGCGCAATGGCGCAGACGAAATCTACGTTTGACGACCCTAGAGCCTCGAAAATCATGCTGAACTGTAGATATCGCAGTATTTTGTGGATCTGCGATTTATCAGGATTTTTAGTCGACAAACAAAAATCGCTACCTGATAGGTTTCGCCGAGCCGGACGTCGTGGCGAAGTCCGTTTTTCGTTGTGACGACTAAAATGCCTTGAAAAGCGTGAAAAACGGTGGAAATTGTGGCATTTTGCACAATGACCTTTATATTTTATGTTCCGTTTTGCGTGCCGCTCCTTGGAGAAGGACCTGGATGTGAGAGGGAGCTGCAGTGAGGGACTGGGTTCCAAATATGAAGATTTGAGGGACTACATTGCATTTGTGCATATACTATACATATATGCATTTAGGGTTAGGGTTCCTTTAAACCCTAACCCGTAGCTCTACCCCAGCCGCAGCGCCAACAAACCCCTCTCCCTCTGCCGCATCCCTCGGGGGGTCGCGCACCGGCCGCCGCCACCCCGTCGCCGGAGAAGAAAAGGATCAAGACACCCTCTTGATCTCGGGTGCTCGGGGAGGAAGGTGCTCGGGAGGGACCTAGTCGATCAAGTCCCTGCCTGTGGAGTTCCCCGTGGAGCCGCAACCGAGCTGAGGTGAACCCGGCGCCAGCCGCCGCCGTGCGCCGCCGCGGGAGACACCGTTCTCCTGCAGATTTCCGGCGAGGTGAGTTTGTTGGAATTTTTTGTAGTGTAATGGCCCAGGGACCCTACCTTGGACTTCCTGACGTTGAGGTGATCATCCACGTGTAGCCCCAGCCGTCGCCGTCGTTTCTGTTGCCGGCGGGGGGGCGACTTCTTGCCGGAAGTCCATCTTTGGCCGATCTTGGGCGCCGACTTCATCAGACCGTCGAACTCAAGATCAGAGACGTTGGATCTCTTCTTTCCGACGACTGAAGGGAGCTCTCGAAGTCTCTTGTTGATCGGGTGAAGATCCGCGACGTGCGGGCCAACCCTAGTTTCGGGGTTTTCTCCTTTTCGGCCGAGCTCCGCCGTCCGGCGCCGCCGATCACTCCCGTCGCCGGCCACCACTGCAGGAAGGTCCCTGGCATCCAGCAGAGCCTTTTGGTCCAAGTTGCTGAGGCTCGAGTGACGCCGGCCGGAATCCGCCATTAGAGGTGGTCATCTTCACCGAGCTTGGGTTGGCTTCGAGCTCCGGCGATTGCCGGCGTTTCCCTCCGCCTGGCAGTGACCAGGTGAGTTACTTGGACACTTAGAGAAGCTTCCTATCTTGTTGCATGTAAGTTTTAACGCGCGGGTTGCGCTCACTGCAGTTGCACCCTAGTCGCAGCCGAGCCTCAGCTCCGGCCGCCTCCGGCGATCCCGGGGTTCCGTGCAGTGGGAAGACGGTGCAGGTATGCTCCTTAGGCATAAATATGGCTACCTATAAGTTTGCATGCGAACTTGAACGTGGGGATCTTTTGTTCTGTAGTTGCACCCTTTCACGGCCCGTGCATCACCTCCGGCCGCCGCCGCCGCCGCTTCCTGGCTCCGGCCACTGACTCGGGTGAGTCCTAAACACCTTTTAGAGAGTTCCTATCTTTTCTGTTGAGCCCAAGAATCTCTGTGTTTTGAGTTGGCCAACCTTGTTAATTAGAGAGGTAAATTATTGTGTGTTTTCCGGCCGCCGCCGCCTCTGGACGTCGGCCGTGGGTCAGACCTGGTCCGGGGCTCCTCTGGGAAATTGTTTTAACTTGTGCTCCGCTTTGTTCCAGATTTGAAATTGGTTGGTTCCAAGCAATCCCAACCCGAGCTCTCGCTTTGAGTGTGGGTTGCTCCGACGATCCCTCCGGCCAGTCCTCGGCAGGTTTCAGGTGAGCATCACACTTCTCGGTTGGTCGTATACTTGATGCTTCAGTTATAGCCCAGTTTTATCTAGTGTATAGCATTGATTTGTGAAGTGTGTTTTGGGCCCTGTGTAATTATGGGCCAACTTTGTAATTGGGCTTCCTACTGGCCCAAACCTGTGAGCACGGGTTCCGTCTCGTCAAATCCGACGCGCTGAAACTTACGGTGCGGTTTTTGGATTCCTGGTTTGCGAGAACGGATTGAAATAGTAAATTAAAGGGTGTTTGTATGTAATTTCTAAATGTATCGGGGACCTAGATGAAAAAGTAACGCTCTGGCTGCCTTTAGACAGTATTAATATATTTACTAAGCATTTTGTTTAAGTTCTGTAGGCCCCAGTTGGACAGAAATCGGATACTGTATCGTAAAACGGCAAAATCGTCGATTTTACGGATTTCGGCGCGAGTTCGCGTTCCGGTTTTGAATTTGGATCGTTGTTGTGGTCACTGGTTACCTTCGACACTGCCCTGGTTGGTCTAGTGTCTTGTGATTATCGTCGGAAAACTTCGAAGTCCAAATTGGGCTTTAAAAGAGTTGGTGGGTTTTTTATTCTTAAGTCTTAGCATTTAGTTCTATCATGTTGGACGGGGTCAACCTTATGTGTACTTGGGTTAAACATGGTAGGGAGGCATCAATTATTTGTTATGGCTTTACGGTTCTTATGATTAGATATACATATTGTTTCATATGGTTCTCATGCATGGATAGGTGTATGTTGTGAATATATATTGTTTCATATGGTTCTCATGCACGGATATGTATATATTATTTCATACGGTTCTCATACATAGATATGTATATATTGTCTCACATGGTTCGTATACATGCACATATATATATTGTTCACGGTTACTATGCTCGGCTGCAACACGCGCACCCACGGTTTGGCCACCGCGAAGGGTGCGCTTTTCCGGAAAAGTGGTCCATGACCCGTGTATACCCACAGGACGGCGTGGGGCCTCTTTAGTTGTGGGGCTTGGATGCGCCAAGGTGTGAGCGGTGCGACCCGTCGGTTTAGTTGTCCGACGTGGGAGCGGTGCGACCCGTCGATTTAGTTGTCCGACGTGGGAGCGGTGCGACCCGTCGGTTTAGTTGTCCGACGTGGGAGCGGTGCGACCCATTCGGTGTAGTTGTCCGACTTGGGCGCGGTGCGATCCGTCGGTTTAGTTGTCCGACGGGATCGGGTATTGCAGGTTTACAGGTGTTTGATTTTACTTTTCCCTTGCGAGGGTGGTTGCTCCGGATAGACTACGGTTGGACGTTTTCTTTACCTGCTTTGCTATTATCACTTTTGTTTAGTCGCTGACTTCCCACTTTGCGACAGGGTCCTTCAGGGGGGAGAGTTAGGCGACGGTAAGGCCGCGGCTAGAGGTTTTGGGTCCCAGGAGACCGGAACAGTACTTTACCTCTTACTTTCGCATTCCATTTATTATTTGTAGACTGTGGATGGTTCTCGATACCCTCGTGGGGTCGGTGTGGATGTCGGGACGGTGACAAATGAATTGTTTAGTTTTCTTTACATCTCTATGGGCCGCTTTGGAAAATAAAATAGCAAATAAAAGAACAGATTGCGAAAACTACTATTTTCAAAACTCGGGTGCCGTGTGGGCACCGTTTTCAAAACCTTGCGGATTTATGGTTTGCGAAAATGGATTTCAAAACCTAAGTGTCGTGTGGGCACTGTTTTCCAAACCCCTGAGTTTATGTTGCTTTCGAAAAAGGGTTTTCAAAATATGGGTGCCGGGTGGGCGCCGTTTCAACAATTGTGGGTTTTATCCTTTCAAACTAATCGGCCGTGAGTTTATTCAGCATATTGTGAATGGTTGTATGTTTGGATTGTTGTGATTGAATGTTTACTCGTTATTGAACATTGTACAAACCGCGACGCCGTGCATATACAGGGGAGACTCTGTCCGTTTGTAGGGTGATCCTGTATATGCGGCGGATCTGGGCACGCGCCGGGGAAGAAGGTTTTCAAAAAAAAAAATAAATACATACCTTTTGTGATCCGTTTCCGCTAAATTAATCCCCCGGGGCATGACAGATTAAGATGGTATCAGAGACTTTCTTCAATCACAACAGTCAGTGTCCGACATCCACGGAGATACCACACTTAGCTACAAATGAATGAAATGAATAAGGCATAGAAGCGTAGAACGCGAGTGATCGGGGGAGCGAGGGGAAAGTATACGTCCCTTTTCTCGATAGTTGGTTGAGTGCTAAGCTAGCGGAGTCTAGAACTGACTTGTGTTGTGTGTGTGTACGGGTAAAGTTTCGTTTCCCGGTTTAGCTCGGTTGTCGTGCTTGTGTAGTCGTGTTGTTTTGGCTCGTGTAGTAGGATTGTTATGGAGGCTGGGGTCGAGGCCGGCTGCCACCGGGGTATTGATGGTTGCTAGGAATCAATGGATTAAGCAACCAGCACGGGACACGGTGGGCCGGCTGACGGTGTTCATGCACTGGGTGCGGCTGTTATCACAGCAGATCGTTGCGCCGGCTGTTGTTTTTCGAACCCCTCCCTCTGCCGACGTTCTGGTCGTCGTTAGTAACGGCGACTGGTGGTAGAGTAATCCGCCGGTGTTTGTTAGTGAGTCGGCCGCTTTGTCGGTCGTGAGCAACTGGGGAGCCTCTTGTCTAAATTTGTACCTTCTAGGTCTACTGGTTTTCGGTTACAGCAGATAGTCGACCGATTCTTTTGCTTTTGGACAAGATATGGGTGGGAATGAGGATTCTTCCCCTATGGTTGTTACCCATAGTTCGGTTTTTGTACTGAAGACACTGCGATGGTGGTAGAAATCGTCGAGATGGGGTCTTGGGGTTCTCCTTTGGGTTGAGAAAGGAAACTCCCGGGGCTAGCAAACCTTGTTTCGTATGGGCTCGAGTTTGGTTGAGCGGACCTAGAGCTTAGAACACTCCTAGTTGGGAATGTGAAGCAGTGTAGATTAGCGGGGGTTATTGACTACATGGCGCTCTGGCATTGGTTACTTTCGGCTGGAATGCCCTGCAATCAGTTTTTTCTGTGGGGTAGACCTTGTGGTAGGTCTGAGAGCTGAAACCTAGCTTTAGTTTTGACCGTCGCCTCGGTAGAACGGACAGTCGGAGTGGACAATCCGGGATGGTGGTTATGCTCCGAGCTAGTGGGCCGTGTGGGTGACGGGTGGAAGTAGTCCGTGTTGGTGACGGGTGGGTCCATCGTTTTCAGTTGAGGATTACTTGTAGGCGGTGACCCGGCTAGTTGGATGGGCACATCCTGGAGTTTTGTGGGGGTACTAGTGTGGCCCCCCTTGGTTGTCAGGTTGTTTTGAACCATTAAGAGCCGTCGGTCCGGGTTTGGTGGTAGGACTGGGGTACCTCAACGCATCGCGAGTTTTTGGTTGCCGACTGCTCAGCACCGTCGGAGGTGGTCGGCGAACCGGTGACGTCATAACACGGAACTCCAAGTCGAGGAGCAGGCCTACTCATGTTAGTTTCGATTAAGATGCACGGAGCGATAGGGTTGCCTGGCGGGTCGAGCCCGTCGTCTGTCTGAAATCTTAGGGCGGTTCGGTCCGGTAGTTTTTCGTTCGGGGTTACCACCGGGTTTCGCCAAGAGAGATATGGCGTTTCGCGTGTCATCGCTTCGGGGATGGATTATTGAACGCCCCAAACGGTGTTCGTGGGTGTGATGATCAATTTTTTTCCAAACCCTTTTTGGGTCAACTTGCGTGTGTAACGACCCGCGTCTTCGGGTGGCCTTACAGACCCTCAGGGACCAGAGAGGGTAGGCCAAACTTCAAAGGTGTGAGTTTGGGCCTCGCGAGGTAGGCTTTTTGGGACGGCTAGATGTCAGAAGAGTTAAGGCCTATACGACCAAGCAACTCAAGGAGACGATTCGTCCAATCAAGATCATCCCGGAAAGACGAGTGGAGCAGTCAATGCCTAGAGCGGTAAGAGTCAGACGGGAGACATATCGGTAACCGCGATTACGTAGCAGGACGGATCAACAGCAGACGGTTGGTGGCTTAATTTGACATGGGATGTAGCATAACGCGTGGCCCGCTACTGGGTCGGTCATCGAATAAAGGCCGAACGTCAACGCCCGGCGGGGAAACTGCAATCTCTCCTAGTGCCGGAGAGAAACGAGCGGATCAGGAGGGGCGCGAAGCCTTTTGGGAGCGCAAGTCGGACATGTTTGGGCACCTTCCCTATTTTTGGGATTCCTGGGGTATTTAAGTTTCGGGGACGAAACTTCTTTTAAGGTGTGAGTGATGTAGCACTCGAGAAATTCAAGTGTGGTTGCGGGCGAGGAAGCAGATCTAAACCTTAGTGATTTGCACACCGGTGCGCGTATTGCACAGTTTTCGATGCACAAATTCTGCCTTTTCGATCCGAGTCTGATCCCGAAAATCTGCGGTCGCCAGTGCGACCGTCTCATCGAATCGAGTGGAAATGGTATAGACCGTTTGCTGATCCGACGGTCGGATTGTCTGGAAATCAGCAAGAAAACTAGTGGGGCCCGCGACTTAAGTGAATAGTGTTTTGAATAGTAGCACCTTGTTTTGGTCTCCCGCGTTGGCCAATGTCGCGGATCGACTGTCTGGAGTCCGAATCTGACGATCCAGGTAGTCGATTTAAATGGCGTCGTCGATCCGAGCGCAATGGCGCAGACGAAATCTACGTTTGACGACCCTAGAGCCTCGAAAATCATGCTGAACTGTAGATATCGCAGTATTTTGTGGATCTGCGATTTATCAGGATTTTTAGTCGACAAACAAAAATCGCTACCTGATAGGTTTCGCCGAGCCGGACGTCGTGGCGAAGTCCGTTTTTCGTTGTGACGACTAAAATGCCTTGAAAAGCGTGAAAAACGGTGGAAATTGTGGCATTTTGCACAATGACCTTTATATTTTATGTTCCGTTTTGCGTGCCGCTCCTTGGAGAAGGACCTGGATGTGAGAGGGAGCTGCAGTGAGGGACTGGGTTCCAAATATGAAGATTTGAGGGACTACATTGCATTTGTGCATATACTATACATATATGCATTTAGGGTTAGGGTTCCTTTAAACCCTAACCCGTAGCTCTACCCCAGCCGCAGCGCCAACAAACCCCTCTCCCTCTGCCGCATCCCTCGGGGGGTCGCGCACCGGCCGCCGCCACCCCGTCGCCGGAGAAGAAAAGGATCAAGACACCCTCTTGATCTCGGGTGCTCGGGGAGGAAGGTGCTCGGGAGGGACCTAGTCGATCAAGTCCCTGCCTGTGGAGTTCCCCGTGGAGCCGCAACCGAGCTGAGGTGAACCCGGCGCCAGCCGCCGCCGTGCGCCGCCGCGGGAGACACCGTTCTCCTGCAGATTTCCGGCGAGGTGAGTTTGTTGGAATTTTTTGTAGTGTAATGGCCCAGGGACCCTACCTTGGACTTCCTGACGTTGAGGTGATCATCCACGTGTAGCCCCAGCCGTCGCCGTCGTTTCTGTTGCCGGCGGGGGGGCGACTTCTTGCCGGAAGTCCATCTTTGGCCGATCTTGGGCGCCGACTTCATCAGACCGTCGAACTCAAGATCAGAGACGTTGGATCTCTTCTTTCCGACGACTGAAGGGAGCTCTCGAAGTCTCTTGTTGATCGGGTGAAGATCCGCGACGTGCGGGCCAACCCTAGTTTCGGGGTTTTCTCCTTTTCGGCCGAGCTCCGCCGTCCGGCGCCGCCGATCACTCCCGTCGCCGGCCACCACTGCAGGAAGGTCCCTGGCATCCAGCAGAGCCTTTTGGTCCAAGTTGCTGAGGCTCGAGTGACGCCGGCCGGAATCCGCCATTAGAGGTGGTCATCTTCACCGAGCTTGGGTTGGCTTCGAGCTCCGGCGATTGCCGGCGTTTCCCTCCGCCTGGCAGTGACCAGGTGAGTTACTTGGACACTTAGAGAAGCTTCCTATCTTGTTGCATGTAAGTTTTAACGCGCGGGTTGCGCTCACTGCAGTTGCACCCTAGTCGCAGCCGAGCCTCAGCTCCGGCCGCCTCCGGCGATCCCGGGGTTCCGTGCAGTGGGAAGACGGTGCAGGTATGCTCCTTAGGCATAAATATGGCTACCTATAAGTTTGCATGCGAACTTGAACGTGGGGATCTTTTGTTCTGTAGTTGCACCCTTTCACGGCCCGTGCATCACCTCCGGCCGCCGCCGCCGCCGCTTCCTGGCTCCGGCCACTGACTCGGGTGAGTCCTAAACACCTTTTAGAGAGTTCCTATCTTTTCTGTTGAGCCCAAGAATCTCTGTGTTTTGAGTTGGCCAACCTTGTTAATTAGAGAGGTAAATTATTGTGTGTTTTCCGGCCGCCGCCGCCTCTGGACGTCGGCCGTGGGTCAGACCTGGTCCGGGGCTCCTCTGGGAAATTGTTTTAACTTGTGCTCCGCTTTGTTCCAGATTTGAAATTGGTTGGTTCCAAGCAATCCCAACCCGAGCTCTCGCTTTGAGTGTGGGTTGCTCCGACGATCCCTCCGGCCAGTCCTCGGCAGGTTTCAGGTGAGCATCACACTTCTCGGTTGGTCGTATACTTGATGCTTCAGTTATAGCCCAGTTTTATCTAGTGTATAGCATTGATTTGTGAAGTGTGTTTTGGGCCCTGTGTAATTATGGGCCAACTTTGTAATTGGGCTTCCTACTGGCCCAAACCTGTGAGCACGGGTTCCGTCTCGTCAAATCCGACGCGCTGAAACTTACGGTGCGGTTTTTGGATTCCTGGTTTGCGAGAACGGATTGAAATAGTAAATTAAAGGGTGTTTGTATGTAATTTCTAAATGTATCGGGGACCTAGATGAAAAAGTAACGCTCTGGCTGCCTTTAGACAGTATTAATATATTTACTAAGCATTTTGTTTAAGTTCTGTAGGCCCCAGTTGGACAGAAATCGGATACTGTATCGTAAAACGGCAAAATCGTCGATTTTACGGATTTCGGCGCGAGTTCGCGTTCCGGTTTTGAATTTGGATCGTTGTTGTGGTCACTGGTTACCTTCGACACTGCCCTGGTTGGTCTAGTGTCTTGTGATTATCGTCGGAAAACTTCGAAGTCCAAATTGGGCTTTAAAAGAGTTGGTGGGTTTTTTATTCTTAAGTCTTAGCATTTAGTTCTATCATGTTGGACGGGGTCAACCTTATGTGTACTTGGGTTAAACATGGTAGGGAGGCATCAATTATTTGTTATGGCTTTACGGTTCTTATGATTAGATATACATATTGTTTCATATGGTTCTCATGCATGGATAGGTGTATGTTGTGAATATATATTGTTTCATATGGTTCTCATGCACGGATATGTATATATTATTTCATACGGTTCTCATACATAGATATGTATATATTGTCTCACATGGTTCGTATACATGCACATATATATATTGTTCACGGTTACTATGCTCGGCTGCAACACGCGCACCCGCGGTTTGGCCACCGCGAAGGGTGCGCTTTTCCGAAAAAGTGGTCCATGACCCGTGTATACCCACAGGACGGCGTGGGGCCTCTTTAGTTGTGGGGCTTGGATGCGCCAAGGTGTGAGCGGTGCGACCCGTCGGTTTAGTTGTCCGACGTGGGAGCGGTGCGACCCGTCGGTTTAGTTGTCCGACGTGGGAGCGGTGCGACCCGTCGGTTTAGTTGTCCGACGTGGGAGCGGTGCGACCCATTCGGTGTAGTTGTCCGACTTGGGCGCGGTGCGATCCGTCGGTTTAGTTGTCCGACGGGATCGGGTATTGCAGGTTTACAGGTGTTTGATTTTACTTTTCCCTTGCGAGGGTGGTTGCTCCGGATAGACTACGGTTGGACGTTTTCTTTACCTGCTTTACTATTATCACTTTTGTTTAGTCGCTGACTTCCCACTTTGCGACAGGGTCCTTCAGGGGGGAGAGTTAGGCGACGGTGAGGCCGCGGCTAGAGGTTTTGGGTCCCAGGAGACCGGAACAGTACTTTACCTCTTACTTTCGCATTCCATTTATTATTTGTAGACTGTGGATGGTTCTCGATACCCTCGTGGGGTCGGTGTGGATGTCGGTACGGTGACAAATGAATTGTTTAGTTTTCTTTACATCTCTGTGGGCCGCTTTGGAAAATAAAATAGCAAATAAAAGAACAGATTGCGAAAACTACTATTTTCAAAACTCGGGTGCCGTGTGGGCACCGTTTTCAAAACCTTGCGGATTTATGGTTTGCGAAAATGGATTTCAAAACCTAAGTGTCGTGTGGGCACTGTTTTCCAAACCCCTGAGTTTATGTTGCTTTCGAAAAAGGGTTTTCAAAATATGGGTGCCGGCTGGGCGCCGTTTCAACAATTGTGGGTTTTATCCTTTCAAACTAATCGGCCGTGAGTTTATTCAGCATATTGTGAATGGTTGTATGTTTGGATTGTTGTGATTGAATGTTTACTCGTTATTGAACATTGTACAAACCGCGATGCCGTGCATATACAGGGGAGACTCTGTCCGTTTGTAGGGTGATCCTGTATATGCGGCGGATCTGGGCACGCGCCGGGGAAGAAGGTTTTCAAAAAAAAAAATAAATACATACCTTTTGTGATCCGTTTCCGCTAAATTAATCCCCCGGGGCGTGACACCCATCCACCGTCGCAGTGTGACCAGAGACAGGGATGGTGCTTCCTATGTGGAGAGTTTGGACATTTTCGAGCAGCTTGTCCCCGAGCCATTTTGTCAATGCAACCCCTTGCTATAGCACCCTCCTTGCCTGTTCAGAAAGCGGAAGCCCCTCCAGTTTACCGTCAGACAGAGTGGGGTACGATGTCGGGACAGACAGGACGACGATCTTCAGCACCCAGTGGACGGGTTTACGCAGCCCTGGTGGAGGGCACCCCAGCAGCAGATCCTATCGCCGCAGGTATGGTTTTAATTTCAGTCAGTTGAGTGAGCTTCTTGGTACCACGGCATCATTTTGCATGATATTAGGGCATTTGCATCTCTGCATGAATGAGGGATAAAAATTCTGTGACATGCATGAGCGATTGGATTCTTCCCTGTATCCTACGAGCAGAGGTGAATTTTGGGACTTGATCAGGACGGCTGAGACTTTGGAAAGTACACTGGCAGGTGTGACGGTTCTGTTACAGCTTCACGACTCAGATCAAGCATACGGGATGGACCAGCTGGTGCGGTATCGTGCAACGCTTGATTGTGGATTGAGAATAGTGACCTTTCCGCGAGCTGGAAAACAGGAGATCATTTCCACAGGTCACTAAGGCATCCTTCCTGCAGCAGCGGCTTCAGCGACTCTGGGTTAGGTGCTACTTGTTGAGCGTAGGTGACTCCTAGGACTAGAGGTTATGTCTTTAGGCACTACAACACAATAAGGCTATAGCGACACATTGTTGGGACACTTTTATACAAGTGTCCTATTTATATATAAAATTTTTTAAAAATAATTCATCAAGACCTAAATTTAAATCCAACCTACCACACACCACTCCACCTCTACCCATCATAAATAATAGAGTTGGCCCAAAAAATATTATTTTAATTTAAAAAATAAAAATTTTAAAATAAAAAGAAAAATAATTTTACCAAAATAGCTTGTATATATAAAAAAACGAATATAAACATAAATTCTATTCCATATAAATTTATTAATATCAAATTTATTCTAATTTTAAATAATAATTTATCAATAAATTTAATTATATTTTTATTAAAATTTTATATCATATTAAAAATTAAGCATACTTTTAAACTTCTGCTATAATAATTTGATATATTTTCAATTATGTTGGTGAATAAGTTTACAAGAAAATTTCATCACTTCTGCTAAATCATCCATCAATAGGCTGTTCCTTCTTTTCATGACTGTTGGAGAAACTCAGGCATCAAAAAGCTATGAAAATATCCCCAAAATATCCTCTTATACCATTGTAAAGAATGCCAAGTTCATTTTTTGTGTTAAAACCTTAAATGTTTATGTCTTAGATTTGGAAAACCTTTATTGCATGATCTGTAAGGTTTATTACCTATCTTGTTAGTGCAGAAAACTTAATAATGCCAGATGGGTTTTTTTTTTTCTACAGCTCTCAAGCGCACAGGATAACTCAAAGCTTAAAAGGCTTAAACGCTCTAAGAAAATTGTAAGTTCTCTTTTTTTTTTCTTACTTAAATTTATATACCAAATAGAGATGCATGTATCAAATTGTATTTTAGGTTTGATAATCTTTCACTTCAATAATGTCTTGTTCATTGTCAAGTAATGCCATTTTTTTAGGATGAAATGATAATCTAATACTAAAAAATATATTCTTTCAGGTTTCAGACGCATCCAGCGCTCATAATATTCATCCACAATCTCATTGCCCATCTGGTAAACATTAAACTTATCTTAATTAATTTTTATGTTAAAAGATTATTTGACTAATCTATTATTAACTTGAGTATTATTGAATTTGCAGGTTCAACATGTTAATTGCGGAGCTCATTAAGACTAGATCTGATATGATATTTTTACTTTTTGTTATCATTTGTCTTTCTCCTGGATTAAAAAACTTGCATTTATTAATACTGTGATTTATTGACTAAATACTCATTTAAAGATATGCATATACTATTTTGAGACATTTTGGTGTTAATTAGCATTTTTATGTGTTGAAATGGGACATTTATTAAGTGTCACTGAAATAAAAAAAAAAAGTGTTGCTAGATTATAATTTTGTAGCATTTTTATGTGCTGCTAAAAGCTTAAACAAGTGTCGGTAATTTAGCAGCACTCATTTTAAATTTATGTGCTGCTAAAAGTTTAAACAAGTGTCGGTAATTTAGCAGCACTCATTTTAAATTTATGTGCTGCTAAAAGCTTAAACAAATGTCGGTAATTTAGCAGCACTCATTTTAGGTTATACCGTCACTTTTAAAAACTGTCGCTATATACCTAGCGACCCCACATATAGCAACACTTTTTAAAAGTGTTGGTAAGTTAGCCAGCAGCACTTTTTTTGACATATACAGTCACTTAAAAGTGTCGCTATATACCGTTTTTGTTGTAGTGAGGGGTCTCGGATAGAGTTGTGTTTTTCTTTTTAGGGGCACGGATAGATCGTAGTTTTCGTTTTTGTTGCCACAGCAGGAACGGCATCAACACTTCTCTCCCTTTTTTTCGCCATTGTGCTGAAATTTGTGAACCTGACGGAAGATTCGAAAGGCTACTCCAGAAATGGAGACAGTGCCCGAACCTGTTCTTGTTTGATTGGGGCGAGGGCACTGGTCTTTCGGAACTTTCGAACTTTTCACAAATTTCAGTTATTTTCTAAATTGGAGAGTCGGGGGTTGATGACTTTCCTGCTGGTGGGGCCCTTACTTCTTCTGTTAAGTTTTGCGGCGTAATTCGTGTAGTTTGGACGCGTAGAGTTGGCTGTTCTTCCTCGTTCCCCAGTATTTGGAATTCCTGAGGTTTATCCAGCTGTTGGACTCGCTTTGTGGAGAGTGAGTAGCGACTAGGGAGTTGGAGATTGTGTTGATGGATGCTTACCTTTGGGCTTGGAGACTCCCTATTTAGCCGTGTTTGTCTCGAGGACGAAACTTTCTTTTAGTGGGGGAGGATGTGAGGACCCGAATCCCCACTTAAGGATTTATTGATGGATTAGTGGCTTCTGGGAGTGTGTGTGCGCGTGTCGGGCCCAAGAATTGGATTTCTGGTGAAATTGGTGCTTGTTTGCTTATCAGCAAGCCCATTCGGGGTGATTGAGGTTTTTGCGCGCTTATTGGAACCAAGGATTTGACCCGGCATGAAAAATAGATTAAGTTTACTTTTTTAGGAATTTTTGGGAAATTTTAGAAGTGGAATTTGGCTGAACAACATCGGATTTGGATTCAGCGTGCGAAAACGAGCGAAATGGACTATTTACTTGAATTTTTCGGAGCCCGGACGCGAAAACACGCATTTCGAGGTCTTGGGGTACTGTTCCGGCGGCCGGAGAGGCGCCGGCGGCGCCTTCGGGCGGCGGAGCGCGGCGGCTGGCGGCGGCGGAGGCGCGCGGTCCACCGCGGAGGCGTGCACCCGGGCGCTGGCCACGTGGCGGCTCCCGGTTGGCGGGCGCAGTGGGCGCGGTCCACGGGAATGGCGCGGGTGCACGGTGGACCGGGGGTGGACACGTGGTAGATTTTGGTTGGTGCGGTGTTGTGCGCGCGTGTAGTAACCATGATTTTAAAATCCAAATTTAGGATTAAAATAATTTCCAGAATTATTTAAATAGGCAATTAGTGGGTCAATAGTGGCTCAGAAATATCGACTTTTGATCGGGGTCTGATCTGGAAAATTCGAGATCACCATTGCGATCGTCTCGTCGAAACATAGAAGTTTCATATTCTTATGTTTTCGATCGGACGATCGGATCTTCCAGAAATCAGAAATCAAATAGTGGGCCCCGCAACTTAAAGTGAATAGTAACCCTCGATTTTTAATCCCTCCCGATCACTAATGACCAAACTGCTATCCAGAGTTTTAACATAGGAGTATGAGTAATGGATCCTAGCTATTTTCGACGTTCTGAGCACAATGGCACTGACGGTTTTCGCGTTTGGCGACCCGGGTACATCGAAGTGCGTGCCACGCGTTATAATTCGACGAACTTTATGGAACGACTTTTAATCCGAGCGTCGAACAAACCAAGCAAATACGCTACTTTACAGGTCTCGACGAGCCGGACGTCGTGGCAAAGTCCGTTTCGCGAAACGGTGATCGGATTGTCTCGAAATACGTGAAAAGTGCTCAAAATGGACTAATTTGTAATAAAAGGTTAATATTTTATGTGCCTAGATGTTAGGGCTTCTTACTAGAGGGTGTTTGGTGCATTTTGCATCCACTAAGAAAGCCTCGGAGCTTTAGGCATGGTGTGAAAGGGGTTTGGGATAATTTGCAAAAGAATCAATGCATTAAGTGGGAGAGTGGCTGTTGGAGTTCTTGAGGCTCTTGCACGGGGGTTTGTTGGGGATTGGAAGCGTCCACCCTCCACTATGACTCCCAGACTCAGCCTCGAACGCTGGGGGGAAACGAAGGAGCACCTCCATATATGCTAACCGAGAAAGAGAGAGAGAAGGAGAAGTTGGAGAAGACGAGACCAAGGGAAGTTTTGGGAGTGCCCTGAGGATTCATTGGCGCCTCTGGACCTTGCTGGAGCTAGCCGTGGCCGCGCGTGCAGAGGGGACCAAGTCCGGCTTCTTCCTTTCTTCCCCGGGCACGGCCAAGGTAAGGGACCCCAATCCGTTGAATGTTAGCCTCCAAGACCCCTAGCAGTAGGTTCTGTATGTCCTAAGAATCCTCCCTGCAAAGCCCCAGCCTCCCATGCAGCACGGCTGGCCGGCGGCCACAATGGGTCGCCGGAAACCTAGTGTTGCTCCGCCTCGAGAGAACTCCTCAACCTGTGGGCTAGATGGACTCAAAATTGGAGGGTAGGGACTGTAGGACATATGGAAGAAATCTGCAAAGTTTGGTGGAGGAGGGTTGAGTAACGTGGGAGAAAATTGATGCCCTAGGTGTGAGCTTTTCATGCATGCGGCCGAGCTTGCAGCTCCGGCGCCGGCAGGCTTCCCCGGCGCCGGCCAACTGCCTAGCAGTGATGCGGGGACCAAGGAGAGTGTATACATACGTTTGCATGTGGCCCATGCAACCCCGAGTGGTGGCGGCCATTAATGACCCGAGTTAAGACCAAAGTTGGTCGCCGGCGCTACGGCCAACTCCGGCCGGGGCGGGGCTGGTCGGGAAGCTTTCTGTGGACCCAAGGAGCATTTCCCTCCAAGTTATAGAGCTCCAGGTGGCCTCGGTGCAAATCCGCCATTAGAGGTGGCAAGCTCCAAATCGGAGCTTTGCTCCGCCGCGCCGCCGCCGCACCCCGGGGCCAGCCACATGCATGGGAAGTCTCAGTGAGGTAAATAGCACCTGCTGGTGCTCTTAAGTTGATCCCAGAACCTCTGTGTGACTCATCACGAAAATCAAAGCAAACTCCATCTTCTTCAACCTTGGAGCTCGGCCAACCCGAGGCTTTGGGGTTGCTCCAAAAGGCTGGAAAGATCCCTGCAGCCTGGAGGATCATTTCCCTCCAAGAAATTCTGGAGTTGGGGCTGTATTTGCAGAGAATCAAGGCTGGGATGGTGCTTGTGTGTGTGGGGTATATTGTGCACCCTAGGTGCTTGATAAAATGCCTCAAAGAACTGTAAAATGGAATTTGACAAAACTTTAAATATGAAACTTGCTCCAAATAGTCCCCTGAGCTCTGTGCTCACTTCATTTCAAACAGAAATTGAGTGAATAACAATTTGGAGCATTGTGAACTTGTAGGTGTGCTTGACCTTGGTTCTGCTTGAACCAGCACCCCTGGGCCCCAACCAGGGTGAGCACTGAGGTCCTGGCATTGCCCAGATCAACTTTGATATACAAAGTTTTCCTGTTTGAAGTTTAAATTAAAAGTTATAGTTTAATCAACCTGTTAAAGAAATGTTTGAACAAAACCTTGTTCTAGGCTGTTGGCGAGGCTGCGACAGTGCATTCCCAGCTAATTTGGGGTCACTGGACGCGATGCTCGCGTTAGAATTTTTTGTTTGATGTCCCGAAGAAATAAAATGACATTAAGGCTATGTTAGCACATATTTTATGGGCCAAAGTTTGCTGCGGGACTCGTGCTGCCACAAATAGGTGAGCACGGTGTCCAGCAAGACATAAGTAACCTACTGGAAGTGACGGAATGTTAAAATGAATCTCCAGTTGAAAGAACGGGCAAAAACAGTGCCCAAATTGGCACTAAAAGTGAGAATTTGAAAACCCTAGGGGTCTAGATGCAAAAGTCACCTCATATACTGGTTAATAATCTGTTTTAATGATTCCTAAACTTTTCGTTAGGAATCCAACGGCTCCCGTTGAGCGAAAATCTGATGACGGTTCGAAAATCGGCAAAATCGTCGGTTTTTCGGTATCCGGGTGACAATCGCGCAATTCGAGGAATTGCGGCGGTTTCACCAGGTCGACTGTTGAATCCCAGTAGAATCTGGTTGAGCCAGCGACCCTGTTAGACAGCCCGAATCTCCCGGAAATCCAAATGGGAATTCCCGGGAGGGGCAATTTGGTAATTTCACCAAATAAGTGAATACAAGTTGAATTGGACCAATAAGTTGTTAAATTTGGATGATAGGAAACTAGAAAGGGTTAAGTTAAAAGATAACCAGGTTTTAAAATTTTAAATTGCAAATGTTGGGTTAAAAGGGTTAAATAACATGTCTGAACTATATATATTTGATTCAGGTGTTCCAGTAGCTCTGATCTTCGAGTTAGTTGCAGATACGGTCTGTTCGCCTGCGCTTTGACAGGTGGGTTATCTTCGGTCCGGATTTTATCAGTTCGGCCCTCTAGGGTGCGATACTGGTTGGACCCCTGTTTTTGGTAACCTAACTTGATTTCTTTGAGCCTGCCTTTCTTTGATTTCATTATACCTGCTATCTGCCTGATCTATGCCTGTTATCTGTTCTATTCTGCCTTACATGATTATTCATAGTACCTCTGGCATTTATATTTTAACTTGGACATTTCCATGTTTGATTGGTGAGCCTGTTTGCCTCGCTAATCAAATGATACACTGCTGAGCACGTAAATTTACTTAACTGATATTTTACCGAGCTTCGTAGGGTCGCCGGAGTCTGTTCTTGTTTGATAGGACAAAGGCAATTGCTCTGCGAGGTTTGGAAACCCAAGCTTCGTAGTGTCGCCTGAGCCTGTTCTTGTTTGATAGGACGATGGCAATGCTCTTCGGGGTTTGGACTTTTTAAAACAGTTTTCTTAAAAATATGTGTTTAAGTTTTGTATCATTTGGTTGGTTTGTGTGATTGAGTTGAGTTTATCTGTGAGCTTATGATTAGCTGAGATTGGCCTTGATTTTCATATGAGTTGAGATTTATTATTTAGTTGCTGATTATTCCTGCATGAGAGTTGAGATTCAGTTGATCTTGTCATTGCATCCCAGTGGGGATTTCCCGGCTTGTAGCCGATTACCCGGTCAGTGGACCGCCAGTTTGAGCATTTGCATATGATTCGCCCGCACCGTTGTACTTCACGAACATCAGCGGAGTCATGACCCGCAGCGATGTTCTTTACCGGTAAAGTGGTTAGCAGTTGCAACCCGTGACCCTCAGTGGAGGGAATGTCAACCAGGTTGGTGCTAGGTTGGGCAGCCTCGCCTGAGGTCTTGTGAAGGCCAATATGGTAGCTTGTGATTGGGTCTTTGTGTTTTCATTTATTTGATGCATGTGTTGTTAAGTTGCTTTAACATGCTTCTTTGATTCTTTGATCTGGCTTCTAGTTATCTACCTTTATATGATTCTATGTGATGCCTTTGATTATAATTTCATTGTTATCTTGCTGATTGTCCTAACTCCTTGATGCCTTGATTATAATTCCTTGGTTATATTTCCGATTGACCTAACTCATGATTGATTCTATCCTCAAGTTGATAACAGTTCTATGGTTACATGGAGTATATACCTGAATATCCTAGATCGTGATTTTGCCATCTTTAAAGATAGTTCCATGATCATATATCTGCTGATCCCCATGATTACATATCTGTTATATTAACTGTGATCATTGCTTATCCTAATTATGATTATATATCTGCTGATCTCCATGACTACCTATTTGTCATCTTAACTGTGATAATTGCTTATCCTAACCGTGATTATATATCTGCTGATCTTCATGATTTCATATCTGTTATCTTAACCGTAATCATATATCTGCTGATCTTCATCTTATCCCCATGAGTTGATATCTATTGATTTCATGATTATATATCCTTGTTGATTTCCCATGTTGTCTATTTGATCTCCATGTTACTTCCATGATGATTATATATCTTTGTTGATTTCCATGTTGCCTATCTGATCATTCTAACCCTGATTATTACTATCCTCTAGTATTGTATACCAGTAGGTACGATCTGCTATTTCTCGGCTCGTCGTGCACACTGGGATACACTCCGGTGTATCTCACACCCTCAGGTGACTGTTTTTCAGGTCAAGCGGGTGTTGAGATGTCGGGACGAATTGGCGAGGTATCGAGATAGATGTTCGACCCTGGACAGCCGTGTACTTAGTTAAAGAGTTTAAAGTTGAAAGATTTTGTAATTTGGGAAAAAGAGTTGTAATTTGTAAAGTTATTGTAAAAGTTAATTTGTATTATCGTTAGTACGTAGTTAGTACTCTGATTGATTGCCAAGCTAGCCGTGCATATATAGAAAAGGCTCAATCCCCAGTGGGATTGGGACTCTTCTATATATGTGGCGGTCTGTTGCGCCCTGGCTGGTTTTTGTGAAACTCTGATTTTAAAAAAAAAAAATTTAGACACTGGTTTTTAAACTCAGGGCGTGACAGCGCGGTCCACGGAACGGGATTTGGTGGCCTCGGGCTGCGTGCCCGACAGGCGCGCGTGGGCGCGACGTGGGCGCGCTGACCCGCGCTTTCCGCTCGTGGGCGCCACGCGTCGGCTCCGGCGCTTGCCACGTGGCGCAACACGGTTGGTCCTTTTGGCTGTACCTTGTTCGGGTGGCTACCTGGCGGCCTGGGGATTTTTCGGGCGTGAACAGTAACGGCCGGGCCCGTTACTGTAGCAGCCCGGAAGTTCCGGGCGCCCGGTTTTGGGCCAAAAGTCCAAAATCTGAATTTTTTCGGGCTGGGCCTATAAATAAGCTGCTTGCTGAGGATTTTTGCCCCATTTCCCGAGCTCCTCTTCCCTTGGACCCTTTAGTAAAGTTGGAGATCTTCGTGTTACGCATCTTCTGGCAGAGGCCCGGAATTTTTGGAAGCCGCGGCGTCGATGTTTTCGGCATCGTAGCGCGGAGCGACGATTTTCTGTTGGAGGCCTATTATCGTCGCATTTCGGTCTGAGAGGTCCACAGAGCTATCCCGACTGTATTTTTGGACGATTTTTGTGGCGCTAGATTCACGAGAAGTACGTCTTCGACTTTCGTGTTGAGTGTTTTGTCTAGATTTGGATTATTGGCACGGTTTTTGAGGTTTTACTGAGCCCTTGTTTTGCTGGGAGATTCCTAGACAGCAAGGTCTTCGCGGATTTTTATCTCTGCATCCGGACATCGGAATTCGACGATTCAAGGCTCTATCGACATCTACTCTTCGCGAGAATCGCCGTCATATTTTTGCTAGAATTTTTGGAGATTGTTTTATATGTGAAAATTTCGCTTTAAGGGGATTGTTCACAGCAGATTTGTGGAACTTGGAATTTTATGGAATTAATGTAACTTTGGGTGGTATTTTTATACCCAGGATGCATTGAACACTGCTATTGTACTGTTGGCTTGGCGTTTGTGCTGGTATATCTATTTTTGGGTGTTCTCAGCTATACGACTCCGGACAGTTAGCGCGTTCAGGTGGGTGGCCCTGTCTCCAAGATTGATGGACTGTACGTTAAGCCTGCTATTGTAGAACTTTGCATGATAGCTAATTCTTGTTTAGCATGCTAGAATGTAGAAATTGTTATTCCTTATGTTACCTGATGATCCTGTCATCTCCATGCTTTCTTTTATCTGTAAAAATTATTGTTATCTAGGAACTTGACTTAGCACCCCCGTCCAATGCAGCATGTTCAACCAGACTTTAGAAAACTCCAACTTGGGGTAGGTTATTTTACTTTAGACATCCACACTTCATTTCTTCCTGGACATAGTGTTTTACTCGCCCGGGTAGTGGGCTGAGTGGTCGGATTTCTTTAGTGTGGGATGCTTTCTACACTCGTGCCTGGGAGCAGAGTGGAGTCTGGTAGAGGTAGTTGATCGTTCATCTGTGGCGGGAGCCGTGTGGGAGGACGGCGGTCCCGAGATATTCTTTTTCTCTTTTTATTTATCGCCGCTGTGTTAGTGGCAGCGGTTTACCAGTGTTAGCTGAACCATGAACCCAAAACTGTTTTTGGACACATATGATTTTAGTCAACCAATGTTTTCTTCCAATCATCGTAGGGTCGCCCGAGTCTGTTCTTGTTTGATTGGACAAAGGCTATAGCTCTACGAGGCTTGGGTATAAAACTTGTTTTCAATTATTTTCCTAAAAAGAACAAAAAAATTATTAAATATGGATTTCTTAAGATCAAATGGCTTTCAGTAAGAAATGTCACCTTTTTCCCATAAAATTAACCACTTGAGATGATTCAAGTGGTCTGGGTTCTAAGGTCTGTCTTTTCCTTTGGGACGAGAACAACGAGAGGCTATGCCTAGAGCCTATTCTTGTTTGATAGGGTTATAGGTTCTAGTCTTTCGGGGTTCCCGGATCCTTTATTATCGTCTGTTGTGGGGATAGTATAGCTATTTTGTTGAGTCATGTGGGTTAGCGCCAGAGTATTGACTCGGGTTTTGTTTCGGCAACCGCGGATTGTGGGCGGTTGGACCGATTAGTGCTATGCATCAGTTGGGGCCGGGTTTTTGCATTGTTGATAGAGTGAGTCTCCACTTGAGCATAGTGTCGAGTTATGCCTGCTTGACTGTGATACTTGACAGAGATACTTTGTAGAGATACTTGATATGGGTTACTTATTGACTCGAGCGGGTCGCTCCCCTCGAGTGCCACTCCGGAGTAGGCGAGACCGGGTTGTTGTACCGGCATTGAGATTGAGCTATATACCGGGTTGTAGTACCGGCGTTGAGATTGAGCTATATACCGGGTTGTTGTACCGGTGATGAGTTTGAGCTATTTACCGGGTTGGTGTACCGGTTGTTGAGATTGATTTATGCATGCAAGTCTGGGCATATACAGGACCATGTGATTAAGTTATACTTTGGTAGGTTTCTTTCCATGATGCATACATCTATACATAATTGAGATTCTTACAGTTGAGGTTACCATATAGCTCAGTAGTTGTCTTTCTTTGAGTTATGCATGTGTCTATTTGAGATCGTACAGTTGAGGGCATTATTGGTACACGAGGGCGGTGTTACCATTATTCATGCATACACTCTCTTTTATTCAGTTATCATTGGCATAGTAGCCGTAGTGTTATTCATTTCCAGCTCTTTCTTTCAGTATTCCATTTGTTTCCTCATGCCTTTAGTAGACTCAGTGGGCAGACCGTTGGGCTTGTTGACGGCACCCACTGAGAACTACTGTGGGATGTAGTTCTCACACCCGTCGTGGTGTCTTTTTCCCCAGGGACTTCTACTCTTGTTCCTGCTGTTCCAGCTGCTGCTTCTTCAGATCGAGGTAAGGGAGTCGCGAGCTAGATCCCTACCAGTCGTTGTCGTCCTGAGAGTAGATGTACCCACTTTTTATATTTTGAGAGTTCTTGTTGAGAGACATTGTAGTGAGGTATAGAGTTGTACATTTCTGTATTTATTCTGAGAGACTTATGTACTTTTGGTGAGGACTTTGTGTTGTATATATATATTTTATTTCTAGCAGTTTACTTTCAGCTCTGATATCTGTTTAGTATAGCATCTTTCTTTGCAGGTTTGACGCTTCGTCTATACGGGGTTCACCGTATGGGCGACGGATCTGTTAGCGAGCCCGGGTCGCAATTTCGACCCCGGGGCGTGACATTGTCTACATCTGGTCAGAATGTTTTATCAGAATTCTTCGAAGCTGGTTGATCTTGAGGAAGGACCTCGTGAATTTCTAACAATAGTCAGAAATACTAAAATCAAGATTACAACTCAATTGATTGGAGAGGTGTTAGGAATGAAGGCCCAGGTTGATGGGGCTCATTACCTGAAGGGTCATAACTTTAACAATACAACCTCGAGAGTGGTTGTTAACGGGATTTGTCTCCCCAATACTCAGTCGACGGGAAATTCTATCTTTTCTAAAGAACTTCGACCTGAGTACAGATTTCTGAACTTCATTGTTTGCTACAACATCATACCAAATATGCAAACAAAAGTTCTAAGATGGGACAGAATGTTATTCCTCTATCTTCTTGGAAACCCGGTAGCAGCTATGGGTTCTAACTTCAACATTCCTTTCCTCATCTGGTCAAGAATGGCGTGGTATGTGGAACATGCCCATCCCACAGAGCGACTTCCCTTCCCAGTTATCATTATGCGAATCTTGAAGAAATTCAAAGTCGATATTTCATCATCAGCATATATGCATAGTTTGGGAACTATCAATGATACGACTATAGTGAAGTCCCTCTCACAACGACAAGATGACCCTCCAACACCTCCTCGCAGACAGCGACAATCAACATCAACAGCAGCACCAGCAGCACCACCTGCACCACCTTCAACTTCAGAGGATGATGCCTCTGGTAACTCGGCCAGGGGCAGGTGACCTCCTGGTAACTCGGCCAGGGGCATCAATACATCAGCGCATCCTCTAAAAATACACTCCTCCTGACCAAGTCCACGGAGGGTCAATGTCCTCTCTCTCGACAAGCCATGATAGCATAAATTGGGATGACCGATTCCTATCCAACCTCATATCAGCACCTCTGAACTGATGTAGGACTAACATCTCGATAATCAATCCAAGGTCCTAGTTGCACTGGCAGGACAGGCAACACCCTTTCATGTGTTAATCGTGATCACAGATCCTCGGTCAATTCATCGAGCATGCCCTAGGCGATAGATATCCCGATGTAGTCCTCTCTCAAGCAGATCAACCTCCTGGGTCTCATCTTGGGCAACATGGGGTACTCGGCTCAACCGTCGCAGAAACTCGCCCCGGGTTATCAACTGCGCTCCCGGTGGTCCAACGGGACGAACTCGGCGCCCCCAACTCGCGGCGACCAAATCTAAGGGTGCGCAACCAAGTGCACCTGATGCTTCTCCTGGATGAACAAATACTCGAACAGGTCTTCCATAGCAGCGATCCAGTTCTCGGCCTCCCAAGGCTCCAAACTCTATCCCAAAATCTGCAGGGGATGGAACTGGATGAAGTAAAGCAACCGGTCAGCAACCTCTCGCTGCTTCTGCACCATCAGTGGTGCGATCAGGGTCAAAAACGACGATGCCGCGGCCGGTAGTACTACTGGCATTACTCCGAGAGACGCTCTCGGTCTAAGCATGTGCATCACGCGCTCCATGTTCTATTCCTGGCGCCGCGTCGCCTCAAACATCTAGGCTACCTAGCCCCGCCACTCCTAGACCTCTCTCGGTTCTGTCCAATAGCTTCCTGTTGTTGAGGCTCCTCATCCAAGGTCAAACACGCCCTTGCCGTTGCACGGCGTCTCGGAGGCAACGAATAACTACAACAGAACAAACATTAGGACCAAAACTCTCTCGACCCCATTAAGCGAAAGTCTATAACATGCTAACCATTCCTAAGCATTATGTTGTCTGCAGCCAACATAACCACTTTAGAGAATAAACATATAAGATCACTCGCCCCAATCCTCTGGGGGAGGTACAAACTCAATCAGGACTCTCGCTAAAGTCTCGGCTCTCACGACAGTCATCCTACTGTCCAACCAATAGCCTAGGGTCTCTAAGTCCTCAACGACCTATACACCTAGGCTCTGATACCACCTAAATCTGTCACGCCCCGGGGTCGAAACTGCGACCCGGGCTCGCCAACAGATCCGCCATCTGTACGGAAACTGCCGCACAGACGAAGCGACTACCCTGCAAGTCAGAACTATAGCTAAAAAATATGTATCGGAGCTGAAACTAAAACCAAAAGCTATAGGATAAACTGAACATCTGGAAAAGTAAAAACTCCACTAGTACACAAATCCTCAAGGTACAAAGTCTCACAGAATGTCCAGTACAAAAGTGGAGACAAAAAAAAAACACCGGGTACATCTTCCTCAGACTCTCAAAGCTGGTAAGGAACTAATCGGCCGCGTCCTCACCTCGAGCTGCTGCCTCCGAGCGAACCAAGCCGGAACAGCCGCCTCCACCTGTCACCGCAGCGGGTGTGAGATCTACTGCAACAGGCAGATCTCAGTGGGTAGTGACGCCAAAGCCCACGGTATGCCCACTAAGTCTGCTGGAGACAAGAACAGATAGATAGATAGATAGATAGATAGTGTATGAATGCTGCAAATGAATCTACCACTATATGTCTCAATGCAATGCTCGAAGGAAACAACATTTAAGAACATACACTACAACCACCCGCTCTAGTCGCCCAATCTCAGCGACTCCCACGTAGGCTCCAGTCAAGCCTGCGGTGCTCGTCGACCAGGAACGCACCTGCCCATTACCACACATCCCAATGATGACGGGATTTACGTGGGGCGTCCTGTCAGACTATCACAATCTCACTCAGGTATCCATCTGGTAACTCGGCTAGTGGTATGTATCCATCTGGTAACTCGGCCAGTGGCAAGTACCCATCTGGTAACTCGGCCAGTGGTACATATCCATCTGGTAACTCGGCCAGTGGCAAGTACCCATCTGGTAACTCGGCCAGTGGTACGTATCCATCTGGTAACTCGGCCAGTGGCAAGTACCCATCTGGTAACTCGGCCACTGGTACGTATCCATCTGGTAACTCGGCCAGTGGCAAGTACCCATCTGGTAACTCGGCCAGTGGTACGTATCCATCTGGTAACTCGGCCAGTGGCAAGTACCCATCTGGTAACTCAGCCAGTGGTACGTATCCATCTGGTAACTCGGCCAGTGGCAAGTACCCATCCGGTAACTCGGCCAGTGGTACGTATCCATCTGGTAACTCGGCCAGTGGCAAGTACCCATCTAGTAACTCGGCCAGTGGTACGTATCCATCTGGTAACTCGGCCAGTGGCAAGTACCCATCTGGTAACTCGGCCAGTGGTAAGTACCCATCTGGTAACTCGGCCAGTGGTACGTATCCATCTGGTAACTCGGCCAGTGGTACGTACCCATCTGGTAACTCGGCCAGTGGTACGTATCCAACTGGTAACTCGGCCAGTGGCAAGTACCATCTGGTAACTCGGCCAGTGGTACGTATCCATCTGGTAACTCGGCCAGTGGCAAGTATCCATCTGGTAACTCGGCCAGTGGTAAGTACCCATCTGGTAACTCGGCCAGTGGTACGTATCCATCTGGTAACTCGGCCAGTGGTACTACACAGCTGGGACCGCCGTCACTCCAAACGGCTCCCAAAAAGACACCCCACTCATAGGCGAAAAGAACCGACTGACGCAACAAAGGTCCGAGAATCCCGTTAGGCCGGTGCCTAGAACCCCAATCAAACAAGAACAGACTCTAGGCTCAGCCTATCGACGTTCTCGATCCTTTACCGTTCAAGGATTCAGCCCCTCTCGGTTAAAGTGGGAAACCAACTCAAATGCTCAAAAGACACCACTCACACTCGTGTCCAAGTCGGAGCAACATCCCTCGACTAAGGTCTGATAAACCCGCAAGAAATCCCGAACTCTCTACAAAGCTAGATGTATCACGTACTAACACCTAAGTTCAAGACCAGTTCTTGTAAAAAGGGTTCTCTCAGTTTATAAAAAAAAATTGCCCGGGAGCATTAACCGTGCCCACTAACAGGAGGGTGCACCAAAGCAAGCTCGGGTTCCTCCAAACCTATAACGACTGTCCGGCAGTCACCAAATAAACAATAATGGCAAAAGGGCCACGATACCTTTGCATACGGAAGCATTATGAGCAATCTGTGATTTGGGAGAAAACCAACCCACCTGGAACGCATTCCGCAGGCAAAAGCTGAAGTCGGTGAAGTGCCGGAACCCCGCATCGACGAAACCTCGAACAACGTGCCGTACGTGCGTACACCGTCACGAATCTCGAAAAAAATCCCCAGGAGTTCGACCAAATACACCCGAGCCCTCACAACAATTGAAATCACCCGGCTCACCACAGCCAAACCGCAGCACAAACAAAAGCCCAAGTATTCCACCATCCACAACCAGTAAGCTCACTAATCCATAAATGCCCACAAAATACTATTTTAGCACTCACAAGGAATTTGCAGTTGCACACAATTAATAAAAGTCCATCAGCTGCTACAAGGTGCTCACAATAAAATATAAACTTTATAACTCCACACAAATAAATGAGTGTTCCTTTATACCCAAAACACCTAATTCCAACAACACTCTAGCTGTCACAACCTCACAGCTTGCACACCACATACAAAAATCCCACAACACACCCAAGGTACTGTGGACAGTGTTGGGTTATAAGTAATTTGGATCTAAATAGGGGAAAAAACACCTAGAGGGGGGTGAATAGGTGTAAACAATAAACACTCAAAAATCGTTGCGTAATAAAACCCAATGCGGAAATAAAAATGAACACGCAAGATTTTTACGTGGAAAAACTCCAAACCGGAGTAAAAAACCACGGGACCGATAACACGGCGAAATCCACTAGAATTAACACACGTACAAGGTGATATAACGTACTCACAGACGACTCAACCTTTTACCATACGCTCCTAGTAGATCTTCCCGCTCGCTCCACGACGCTTCTCGAATCCACGATCTGCGCCCAACGCTGAATCCACAGCGTCCAACGTCGAGTCCACGACGTCCAACCGAATCCACGGTCTTCACCCAATGGCACGCTTCGAATCCACGAACGTACCTCGCTCCGAATCCACGAGAGCGGTTGCACCTTGAATCCACAAGGCCACGCGAGTCCACGCGCCGATTTGGGGTAAATCGTTGTTTTTGGGTGGTGATGATCCGCCGAATACTTAGATCAAAGATAGATCGGAAATACCATCTA
Source organism: Tillandsia fasciculata (assembly GCA_029168755.2). NCBI lineage: Eukaryota > Viridiplantae > Streptophyta > Magnoliopsida > Poales > Bromeliaceae > Tillandsia > Tillandsia fasciculata. The sequence continues at coordinate 14,997,575 of CM054940.1, read as the reverse complement.
AGTATTCATTAGTTTGATTCTACTCAAAATGTGAGTATGAAAACCTAGAATCAAACTAATCAATATAGATGAAGAAACATAGAATAAATCTATTGATTTCCTTTCTTCTCTATATGTGGATCAACCATCCTTTTGGAAGTGACGGCTTAAAATTCCCAAACCCTAAAAATGAATTATAGGGTCTATTTATAGGTTAGAAACCCTTGGAAGAATATACGGATCAAAAACAACCTTTTCTGGAAAGAATTACCGACGGCGATCCGGATTGGATTTGACGATCCGGATTGCAGAAGCACAAAAGACGGTTTCCAGAAAATCCTATGTTCGGGATCCGGATCGTAGTCCCCGATCCGGATCGTTCATACAGTTTTACCAAAACACCATGTTCGGGATCCGGATTGCAGTTCCTGATCCGGATCGTGTAAGCAAACAGGTAAAACTGTGTTCGGGATCCGGATCATGAAATGCTGCGATCCGGATTGAACCAGTGTATGAACGAACACCCTTCGGGATCCGGATTGCAAGCCTGATCCGGATCCTGAACATGTCCCATGTCCAGTTTTTGATATTTAAGCAATAAAACATTCTTCCAGGTGTTTCTACACTATAAGAAGTATTCGGATCATCAAAATATTTAGTTAAACGTACCTGATCCTTTTGAATTCTTCTTTCTTGAGATTGAGGTATATGATCCAAGTTTCTTCATCTTCAATCTTCAAGACTTAACATATTCACGAAATACGCCAACTCAAATTCCGTAACAATCTCCCCCTTTGGCGGTTTCGTGACAAAACACAAATCCACAAAAGAAAATTCAAAAAGATATTTTTGTTGCTATCACCATACAACAAAAATTTACAATGAAGATCCAAAATTAAAAACATGAGATAAACTCCTAAAACAGACTCTAGACTTAGACATCTGTACTCTCTGCACAAGAAATCATTCTTGACAAACAAAATCGTTAGATACCTCAAGAATTGAAACATACAAAACCAAGTACAGAGATAGAGTTTATTCTCATCATGACATTTGAGAATTCAGATATGTGAAAGAATCACAGATAAAAACCAACATATCTTCTAAGCATTCAAAAACCAAATGTCACAAAGTGTTAGTCCAATCATCAACTTGTTAGTCATATTACATGCCCAAATAGTTAGTCGAATAGTTAGTAGGAGCATGCATCAAATCACAAGATAAATGCAAAGTTGAAGTTGGAGTCATACTTACCTTAATGATCACATATTCACACATCATCATTGTTCAAAGTTTCATAGTCTCTCTCCCCCTTTTTGTCACAAAACAAAGCCAAAATGTAGTTAAAACTACTAAATGTTAGGAGAGTGAAAAGTTCCAATAACACGTAAAACCTGAGAACTAAAACAAATGTAAAGGAAGTATAAAACTAAATCCTAAAATTGTAATCCTGCACAAAACGAAAAACAAAAAATTGAGTCAATAAGTGATTAATCATCTGAGTCCGAGTCTTCAGAGCTTGTGCAACCAAGCTTAGTGAACATCTTCTTTATTCGTTTATTCATTGAATTAACCTTTTGAGTTATGGTAATGTGAGCTGCTGTGATGAGTTCAAGCTCATTAGAAATTCTGTTCTGTTCCTTCAAGATTCTTTGTTGTTGTTTGGAAATCGACGTTAGTGATGCTTCATCCTCCGCGCCGGGTTCTTGTTGAGACGGTGAGGCCGAGGTGCCGGCACAGGGTTTCTTTCCAGCAACATGTGGTAATTTGTGAAGTGATTTCACAATTGTCGATTCATCTATCATTCCGCAACTGTGCTGATAGGAGGTTGAGCTTATGTCAATGTCAAACTTTTGTAAGATCCTCATGATGATTAGAGGAAACGGAAGTCGCTCAGAAGGATGAGGATGCACAATGTACCTTGACATTCTATTCCAAATTATATAGGGAATATTCATGTTCAATCCAATAGCCTCAGAGGGATTACCTATGAGATATAGGAATAGGAGTCGCTCCCATCTCACGACCTTGGTCTGCATGTTAGGCAAAATGTTGTAGCACGTGATGAAGTTTAGAAATCGGTACTCCAGTCGTAGATACTTGGATCTTACACCCTTACCATCAGCTGATTTGGTTCTTTCCAAACAAATCTTGTCGATCACAGTTTGCCATAAGGCATTAGTCAAACTTCTTCCCTTTAGAAAGTTGACCCCTGAAGTGTTAGATTCCATTCCAAAGACTTCACCAATTAACTGCGGAGTGATTTTGAGTTTCATGCCTTGGATATTCGTATAGAAGTGCATCGGTCCATGTTCATCTTCTTGAAGGTGTCTTGCATTCGTGTAAAAAGTTCTTACACGATACAAACAGTATCCTAGTAGTTCAGGGAATCGGCAGACTTCAATAAGAGAAGCTTGCTCAATTAAGGTTCCAAATTCTGGTGAATGATTGCGAAGGGCTTCAATGTTGACATGACGTTCTCCAATGCATTCACGTCGTTCAAAAGCTCTAAGACGGTCAGTATTAACGACTACCTCTTCAACACGTGGCGGAGAGTCAGGAGCTATTGGCGTGTCAACATTAGTGTCTCGTCTTAGTCCAAAACGTCGAGCAAGTCGTTTCCGTTTCACAGAAATAGTTGGAGCAGACATAGGAGCTTTCCCAGTGACCATTGGTGCTTTTCCTTTTTGTTTAGATTTAGTAGGCAATACCTCATCATCATCATCATCTGTTAACATATCCCAGTGTACTTCATCATTGTTTTCTTCAAGTTCAGTGTCACTGATAACATCAACTTCACCTTTTCATTGGAGTTTCTTGGCTCTCTTCAGTGTATTTGTAGGTCGAGTGTGTACCATCGAAAACAGCAGAAAAATTATCCAAGAGAGTGCCATTGATCTGAGTGTTTTGAGTTTTGGAGAAAGTGTCCTGTGAAGAACCAACTCAAGAACACAAGAAAAATCGTCAATTTTGAAAAATTTGAAATATTGTACCTAGACAATCATTATCATGTAGAGAAGCTAAGAATCAAATTAGTTTTGCAAAAAGAATTTTAAAAATAGATCAATTCCATGATTTACAAAAATTCCTCTTTTATGCCCTAAAACCGAATATTTAGAAATCGAAGCCCAAAAATTCGTTTAACAAGAGAAATCCCAGCATATAATCAAAACTAATCTACCCAGAGTTCTTATTTCAAAAGAAATTTGATCAAAAACCATCCACAAACGAAAAAGATCCAAGATTTCAACTCACGTTTGATGAAAAAATATGAAAACTGTGAAAAACCGAGATTTGATCAACAAAACTTACTTGGAATCGAAGAACTTTGAGTTTGAAAGCTCCAAGATGCAAGAAATCTAGAGAGAGAAACTCTAGAAGCTTGAAAACAAAAGATTAGGGTAAAAGAAATCAAATCTCTTTGTTCTTATAAAAACCCTAGCCGTGATCCGGATCGGATCGAGAATGTGATCCGGATCGGCTACCCGCAGGAAGAATCCTGCGTTCGGGATCCGGATCACTTACCCGATCCGGATCGGCTTCAACTTTTTCTTCAGAAAAATTCAGAAAAATTCCATAAAATCCAGAAAAAGTATGTAAGCACTTTACCATGTCAATTTTAAACAAAAATCATCGTTTCATACAACAAGAAATAGATTATGCAAAATCTACCAAAAATACTCAAAAATGAAACGAAAATTTACGAAAATTAAAACACTTAAAGTTGAACAACTTCAATTACATCTATCCTGATCTTATGTGTAATGCCTTTATCAAATCATCAATTTTGGTAAAGAAAATGAAATACCAAGATCAATAGATGTTTGAAATCCCAGATAAGTTAAATAATATATCTAGACAATCTGTTGAAGGAGTGGCTCTTTGAGCATCTTTTACTAAAAATCCCACCTTATACCAACCATGAAATACGACTGAGTCAAATATTTCAATAAGTATTTCATCAACATTTTCAAAACAAAAATTTGCTTTACATTCATGGAGCATCTCTTTCTTTCATTTTCTCCATGTGGTGGTAGTTTTCACACTCCTCATTGGGATGTAACTCTTTCCACATCTTTTGAGCATTTTACATTTCATTGACTCCCCCTCAATTGGCTATCAATTATTTAATATATACAGTATTCAACCAAACCATTGATCTCGAATTCATACTCGACTAAGCAATCAAATATGATAATGACTATACCAAGAGATCATTGAGAGAGAAATTGACTTTGATCACTTAAAAGATGGTTTAATTAACGTAAATGATCATTGCAACATTGAAATATTATGACATCAAAAGCATAATAAATTTCTAAATGCATAAAAGGATGCAATTAAAGTCAATTATGATTTATGCTCAATTAATGTCCTATGTACAAAACATAGATAAAGAACAAAACAAAAAAACAAAAACAAAACCTAACCTAAGCAAAGGTTTCAAAAGAGGTTATTTCAAAGAAAGCATGCCAATTGCTTTACGCAAGTGAATAAAACGTTTTTGATCCAAAGGTTTTGTTAAGATATCAGCTAATTGATCCTCAGTTGAAATATATGAAAGTTGAAGAATATTTGATTCAACTAGCTCTCTAAGAAAATGATATCTAAGTTCAATATGTTTTGTTCTAGAGTGCAACACAGGGTTTTTGGAAATGTTAATAGCACTAGTGTTGTCACATAAAATGGTTACCGAAGATGTTGAAATCCGGAAATCGCTCAACACGCTTTTCATCCAAATCAATTGGGTTGAACAACTTCCTGCAGAAATGTACTCCGCTTCGGCAGTCGAGAGTGCTATGCAATTCTGCTTTTTACTGTGCCATGCAACAAGGCAATGGCCAAGATAGAAGCATGCACCACTCGTGCTTTTCCGGTCATCCACCGATCCAGCCCAATCGGCATCTGAGTATCCAACAATATCCAAAGTTGTTCCCATAGGATACCAAATTCCGAAATTGATTGTACCTTTGATATATCGGATGATCCGTTTCACCGCTTTCAGGTGAACCTCCTTCGGTGCTGATTGATATCTCGCACAAATCCCAACACTGAAGGATATATCCGGGCGACTAGCCGTGAGATATAGTAGACTTCCAATCATACTGCGATACAGTTTCTCGTCTACATTCTCACTATGTGATTCACTTCCAAGTCCCTTATGGCTAGTTCCCATTGGAGTCGGAAAATCCTTAGAATTTTCAAGATCAAACTTTTTGACCAACTCCAGTGCATACTTGGATTGACACAAGTGAATTCCTTCATCGTTTTGTTTAACTTGTAATCCAAGAAAATAAGTCAATTCGCCCATCATGGACATCTCAAATTCGCTTTCCATGGTCTCCGCGAATTTAGAAGCATCATTATCTCTTGTTGCGCCAAAAACAATGTCATCGACATAGATTTGTGCAACTATGAAATTGTTTTGATAATGCTTCACAAAGAGAGTCCTGTCAGCTCCCCCTCGAGTGTAGCCCTTTTCCAAAAGGTGCTTTGTCAACCTTTCGTACCATGCTCGCGGTGCTTGTTTCAGACCGTAAAGAGCCTTTTTCAGACGAAAAACATGGTTAGGTAGTTTATGATCCACAAAACCTTTCGGTTGAGCCACATAAACTTCCTCATTTAAAAACCCATTTAAAAAGGCGCTCTTAACGTCCATTTGAAATAATTTGATTTTAAAATGACAAGCAATCGCAAACAATATACGAATGGACTCGAGTCTAGCTACAGGGGCGAAAGTTTCATCAAAGTCTATACCTTCTACTTGAGAGTAGCCTTGAGCAACTAACCTTGCTTTGTTCCTGATGATAGTACCTTCTTCATTTTTCTTGTTCTTGAAGATCCATTTGGTACCTATCACATTGTGTTGCTTCGGAGGCTTCGTTAATTCCCAGACTTTGTTTCGCTCGAATTGATGGAGCTCTTCCTGCATTGCTTTAATCCAGTAGTCATCTTGGAGAGCTTCATCAACATTCTTGGTTCGATTTGAGATACATAGCATGCAAATCCGCAAACCAATTGTCTCCGTGTTCTAACTCCTTCTTGTGGATCTCCAATGATGTTCGATTCAGGGTGATCCTTGGAGATGCGTAACGTTTGAGGTAGAGGAGTAGACGGAGGTACACGAGATGATTCCTGCACATCAGATGAACTTGAAGAACCGTTAGATGCATCAACATTATTATCGAAAGAATTGTTAGAAGAAGATGCATTAGCAGGTGTATCATCATCAAGAGAGATATCGAGGGTAGATTTTTCAGATTCAAAGTGAAAAGCTTCATCTACCTTAACATTTATCGATTCTACGATCGTCTTAGATTCTAAGTTAAAAACTCGATATGCTCTGCTGTTTGTAGAATAACCTAAGAAAATCCCTTCGTCACTTCGAGAGTCAAATTTTCCAAGATTCTCACGATCACGTAAAATAAAACACCGACTCCCAAAGATACGAAAATATTTGATGTTAGGTTTTCTACAAAACCATAGTTCATATGGTGTATTCAAAGTCCCCGGGCGCAAATACACTCGATTGATAACATAGACAGCCGTGTTCACCGCTTCAGCCCAAAAATATAAAGGTAAGTTCCGGCTATGAAGCATAACACGTGCCATCTCCTGTACGACCCTGTTTTTGCGCTCGACTACACCATTTTGTTGAGGTGTATAAGGTGCCGAGAATTCATGTTTAATGCCATTAGAAATGCAAAAGTCAATGAATTTGGAATTTATGAATTCTCCGCCTCTATCACTTCTAACTCGAGTAATCTTTTCATTCTTTTCAATCATAATACGATTGCAAATTTCGAGAAAAGAATCAAAGGTATCAGCCTTTTCTTTTAAAAATGCTACCCAAGTATATCTAGAAAAATCATCAACCAATAAGAAAATGTACCATTTACCTCCCAGAGATGGTTGACGAGTTGGCCCCATTAAGTCCATATGTAAAAGTTCCAAAGGCCGTTTTGTACCTATGTGGTTCAAGTTCTTGTGTGCAGTCCTAGACTGTTTTCCTTTTTGGCAACCGCCACACACAATGTTTTGTTCAAAAGAAAGTTTCGGAACCCCCTTGACCACATCTTTGTTCGAAATTCTAACAAGTTCCTTAAAGTTTATGTGACCTAGCCTTTCATGCCAAAGTGTTTCATTTTTCAAAGATGCTAGGTTACATTTTTCAGAAATCTTATGAGGAACTACATAACAGTTGTTTTCTGATCTAACCCCCTTTAAAAAGAAAGCATGGTTCATGTCAGTTACAGTGCATTTATCAGATGAAAAATTAACTGAATAACCATTATCACAAAGTTGACTTATGCTTATGAGGTTAGTCTTAAGGCCATGAACAAATAACACATTATTTAGAACCGGGCCATCTGGAATAGCTACCGTTCCCTTTCCAACAATTTTGGAAGACCGACCATCTCCGAAAACAACAAGTCCTCCGGAGTTTTTCTCAAATGTTTGAAAACAGTTTTTATCACCGGTCATATGACGGGAACACCCGCTATCCAGATACCAAGACGAACTATCATATGCATGCAAGGAAACATTGGTAACAAGACAAGGGAAAATTTCACCTTTGCGCACCCAAACCTTTTTGGAATGCGTCGGTAATGATCGTGAAGTTGTTTCCTAGGTGAAAGCGTCTTGTTGTGAAGAGTGCTGCTCCTTGATGATGTCGTCTTGAGCGGTGAACTACCAAGGGTCTTTTCCTTCAAATGGACTGCATTTGATTTTTGAGGAATCACCCTTTTGGTAGTCATTGCAAGAGATGCTTGAGGTGTGCGTTTGATTCCCGTCTTGCAATTTCTCCTTATGTGCCCTGAAATGCCACAACGAAAACATACCTTAGATCTTGACGATCCCGAGGAGGATGTAGTAGGCTTGTTGTCGTTGGTTGTCGTGAATTCCGGTGTCGGAGGAGGAGATACCGACTGAGGCACAAATACTGTCCCACTCGAACTTGGAATGTCTCCAGTTTGAGTGTATCCGAGGCCGAACTTATTCATTTGACCAAGACCAAGAAGTCTGTCCAACTTACTCCTTCCAGAAGAGAATCTCTTTAAGTCATCCTTCAGTTGGCGTATGGTCTCCGTCATTTCCAATTTTTCCTGTCGAGCCTCGCCGTTGAGCTTCAAGAAGTAGTTCGCTTTGTTCACCATATCCATATAATTCTTCTCGAGTTGCTCATTGGACTCTTGAAGGGAAACATTTGTTTTATCAGATTATCCCTTTCCACTTCAAGATCGGTTGAGAGAGAGGTTACCCTTTTTACTTCTTCTTCGAGATCCTGCAATCTCCCTCTCAACCCCTTGTTTTGCTTAGCCAGTTTCTTTGAATCCCTCAAAAGTCTGTGGTAGGCTAGAGCAAAATCTTCACCTTCCGAATCATCTGATTCATCGTCCGTTGCAATCTTTTCAACAGTGGAGTTGGACAATGACTCGGATGTACTTGCCATTAAGCACATGAAGGGTGAAGAGGTGGACGCGTGGAATGCTGTCGCGGTGTCTTCTTCATCACTTGACGATGACTCATTTGACGTGGAGTTGTCATCCCAAGTGACGACTTGCATCGCCTTCTTCTTTGCCGGATTCTTGTTGGGACACTCCGTTGAAATGTGGCCGTAGCCTCGACATTTGAAGCACTGAACTTGTCCCTCAGAACTTTTCTTATCCTTTGAGAAGTTCTCTTGCTTTCTTGACTTGTAGCTTGAAGAACCCTTGCCTTTCTTCGACTTTCCGAAGGATGGAGTTTTGCTTGAATTTCCCCTTCGAAAGTTGCGACGAAACTTCCTAGTCAAGAGAGCGAGCTGCTTCTCAAAGTCCTCCATAGAAAGGTTCTCGTCGTCGTCCGAGGAGGATGAATCCGCGTCTTCTTCTTTAGTTGATTTCAATGCGTAACCTGAAGACTTAGAAGAGGATGCCTTTCCAGAAGAATAGTTAGTAGGAAATGTCATTTCATAAGTTTGTAAAGCACCTACTAATTCTTCTACACGCATTTCGTCCGGGTGTTTAATTGTTTCAATGGCTGCGACCTTCGGGCGAAATCGTTCAGGAAGAGTTCTTAGAATTTTTCTTACAACTTTAAATTCTGGAATCTTCTCTCCCAAGTTAGCACATGAGTTTACGATGTCTTGCAATCGTGTGTAATAGTCAGTGAAGGATTCATTCTCTGCCATAGAGATGGAGTCAAACTTGCTCGTAAGCATTTGCAGTTTCTGAATCTTCACTAGGTTAGTTCCCTCATGCGTAACTTGAAGAACATCCCAGATTTCTTTCGCAGTCTCACATGCCGAGACGCGAGAGAACTCTGTTTGTGACAAAGCATTAAATAAAGCATTAATTCCCTTGCCGTTGTAAGAAGAAGAATCTATCTCTTCCTTGGTCCATTTCGACCTAGGTTTTAAGGTGCGAACATCATCTAAAATTTCAGTTGGATTAGACCATCCTAATTCAATTGATTGCCACACCCTTTCGTCGATGGAAATTAAAAAGGCTTTCATCCGTACTTTCCAGTACGCATAATTTGTTCCATCAAAGAAAGGGGGTCGATTGATGTTTCCACCTTCAACCATTGTTTACAACCCTATTCCCGCTCTGATACCACTTGTTGGGTTATAAGTAATTTGGATCTAAATAGGGGAAAAAACACCTAGAGGGGGGTGAATAGGTGTAAACAATAAACACTCAAAAATCGTTGCGTAATAAAACCCAATGCGGAAATAAAAATGAACACGCAAGATTTTTACGTGGAAAAACTCCAAACCGGAGTAAAAAACCACGGGACCGATAACACGGCGAAATCCACTAGAATTAACACACGTACAAGGTGATATAACGTACTCACAGACGACTCAACCTTTTACCATACGCTCCTAGTAGATCTTCCCGCTCGCTCCACGACGCTTCTCGAATCCACGATCTGCGCCCAACGCTGAATCCACAGCGTCCAACGTCGAGTCCACGACGTCCAACCGAATCCACGGTCTTCACCCAATGGTACGCTTCGAATCCACGAACGTACCTCGCTCCGAATCCACGAGAGCGGTTGCACCTTGAATCCACAAGGCCACGCGAGTCCACGCGCCGATTTGGGGTAAATCGTTGTTTTTGGGTGGTGATGATCCGCCGAATACTTAGATCAAAGATAGATCGGAAATACCATCTAAGTATTCATTAGTTTGATTCAACTCAAGATGTGAGTATGAAAACCTAGAATCAAACTAATCAATATAGATGAAGAAACATAGAATAAATCTATTGATTTCCTTTCTTCTCTATATGTGGATCAACCGTCCTTTTGGAAGTGACGGCTTAAAATTCCCAAACCCTAAAAATGAATATAGGGTCTATTTATAGGTTAGAAACCCTTGGAAGAATATACGGATCAAAAACAACCTTTTCTGGAAAGAATTACCGACGGCGATCCGGATTGGATTTGACGATCCGGATTGCAGAAGCACAAAAGACGGTTTCCAGAAAATCCTATGTTCGGGATCCGGATCGTAGTCCCCGATCCGGATCGTTCATACAGTTTTACCAAAACACCATGTTCGGGATCCGGATTGCAGTTCCTGATCCGGATCGTGTAAGAAAATAGGTAAAACTGCTGTTCGGGATCCGGATCATGAAATGCTACGATCCGGATTGAACCAGTGTATGAACGAACACCCTTCGGGATCCGGATTGCAATTTCTGATCCGGATCCTGAACATGTCCCATGTCCAGTTTTTGATATTTAAGCAATAAAGCATTCTTCCAGGTGTTTCTACACTACAAGAAGTATTCGGATCATCACAAATATTTAGTTAAACATACCTGATCCTTTTGAATTCTTCTTTCTTGAGATTGAGGTATATGATCCAAGCTATCTTCATCTTCAATCTTCAAGACTTAACATATTCACGAAATACGCCAACTCAAATTCCGTAACAGACAGGACATCCAAGCTTCAAAAAATCCTCACAGCTTGAAGAAAAATACGCGCGCCGTTCGCCGTCGTCTCCAACACTTCGCTCGGCACCAAGCTCAGCGCGCGAATTGTAACTGTAGCACCAAAACCAGGAGAAGATACAAGGAAAACATCAAAAAGGGTTAAAAAACTGAAACCCGAGCTCCCTGGGCAAACAGTCAGCCCCCCGGCACGACGAAAACGTCGCTCGCTCACGCGAGAAACACCACGCTCGCGTCGCTGCTGCTGCTGCACGCGGCGCTGCCGCTGCGAGCGCGGCACCCACCCTGCCGCAGCAACCAAGCGGCGCCGCTGCAGCAGCCTCTGCTGCTGCGCGGCGCACAGGCCCGCGCGCGGCGGCCCAGCCCTGCTGCGCGCGAGCCCAGCGCGCGCACTGTGCGCCCATGTGGCGCACAGCGCGCCCGCGCAGCGGCCCAGCCCGCTACGCGCGAGGGCCCAGCGCGCGCACTGTTCGCCCATGCGGCGCACAGTGCGCCCGCGCGGTGCCTGCGCGGCGCCCGCGCGGCGCCCGCTGCAGTGCTGCCCCAATGCTTGCTGCGCGTGGCACCTTTGTGCGCCCGCGCAGCCACCCTGCGCGAGCCGCGCGCACCACCCAACACGCCCGCGCGGCCACAGCCTCACCAACACCCCAAGCCGACTCCACACCCACCTAGACAAACAGTCCAAACCAAACAACAGAAAAACACCAAACCCCAAAAACGCCAAGCTCACACATTCCAAAACTGCTACATACCTCAAATGCGCTCGGTGCGCGCACGCCGCCGTCGTGCTCCCCGCTCGGCCCACACGGCGAAAGGAGGAAGTCCACCATCACACACTCATCCAAATCTCCCTTTCCTTCTTCCTCTTCATCTTCTTCTTCCTTCCTCAATCTCTTCTTTTCCCCTTTTTCTTTTCCTCTGCTCCATCCTTTTTCCTCTGTTTCTTGGTTGAGGGAGATGATGAGGTGGCACCGAGCTAATTAGTTGGCTTAATTAAGGTGAAGGGGGGGGGGGGGGGGGGAGGAGTTGGAAACAATAAATGCCCCACTATAAAAAAAAAAAGTCCCAGCAAAATACTTAAGCTTCTCTCTTCTCTCAAATTCTTTCACAAGCTTAATTTATCAATTAAATTAAATAATTAATTAAACCAATTAGAGCCAACTCCAAGTCACTTTTTGTCTTCGGGGTCTCCGCACCGGTCCGAAACCTCCCGAACCCCGCTGTAATTTGAAAGTACACACGTCCACAACTTTTTCTCCTCAAAAAGCTCAACCGTTGAGTCGGGGTGCCCAATCCAAAAACCGGCTCCAAAATTGTCAGTTCCGACTCACTTTCCGCTTTCGGATCCTCCGCGTCAGTCCGGAACCTCCCGAACTCCGCTGTAAACACAAAGTACACCTGTTCCAAGGGTTTCCCAATTTTTCGCACTCCACTGTGGAGTCGAGGCTTCCCCGAAGCCAGTCTTCTAACGGCGGACAATGCCCGGAAAACCCCGAATCGACCTGGGGCTTCCGCGTTGATCCGAGTCGACCCGAACTCATCTGTAATCACATGTGGAACACTCGTGGCAAATTCCTCTGCTCCAAGCCATCTTGCAAGGTCGGTGCTCTACCAAATCCCGGTACTCTACAACAATGGTTACAAATGGTTTGTGAGAACTTTGAACTTTGAACTTTGGAGGTAAGTACAACTCAACTTTTGGTTTTGTATTGTGTTTGAATGCATGCCTCGACTAACTATTCGACTAACTATTTGGGCATGTAATATAACTAACAAGTTGTTGTTGACTAACAAACTTATGAAATTTGAATGTTAATGCTTAGAAGATATGTCTATTTTCGATTGGTATCTTAATATATATCTGAGTTCATGAATGTCATGGTGAGTATAAACTCTATCTCTCTGTTTGGTTTTTGAATGCTAAATATTCTTGAGGTATCTAACGATTTTGTTTTGTCAAGAATTATTTCTTTTGCAGAGAGTACAGATGTCTAAGTCTAGAGTCTGTTTTAGGAGTTTATCTCGTGTATTCATTTTTATTTGGATCTCAAATGTAAATTTTTGTTGTATGGTGATAGCAACAAAAATACCTTTTTGAATTTTCTTAAGTGGATTTATGTTTTGTCACGAAACCGCCAAAGGGGGAGATTGTTAAGGAATTTATCTTGGCGTATTTCGTGAAAATGGTTAAGTCTTGAAGATTGAAGATGAAGAAGCTTGGATCATATACCTCAATCTCAAGTAAGAAGAATTCAAAAGGATCAGGTACGTTTAACTAAATAATTTTGGTGATCCGAATACTTCTTATAGTGTAGAAACACTTGGATGGATTTTTAATTGCATAAAAATCAAAAACTGGTCATGTTATATGTTCAGGATCTGGATCAGGGCACTATAGTCCGGACCCCGAACATAGGGTAGTTCATGCGCAAATCCAGTCCGGAACACATTTGTTCAGTCCGGACCCCGAACGTGGATTTTGCAGAAACTGCATGAACAGTCCGGACCATGGTATTTCAGTCCGGAACCCGAACGTGGATTTTTGCAGAAACTGCATGAACAGTCCGGACCGTGGAATTTCAGTCCGGACCCCGAACGTGTGTTTTTCTGGAAAAATTCTATTTAACGACGACAGTCCGGATCACATTATTCCAGTCCGGACCGTCGACCTGAAAACTTCCAGATAAGGTTAGTTTTTTATTCTTATCCTCTTCCAATGGTTTCTAATATATAAATAAACCCTACGATTCATTTTTTAGGGTAAATCCGCATAATCCGAAAAAAAGAAAAATCCACATATAGAGAAGAAAGGAAATAACTAGATTAATTCTATATTTCTTCATCTATATTAATTAATTTGATTCTAGGTTATCAAACTCAGATTTTGAGTAGAATCAAATTAATGAATACTTAGATGGTATTTTCGATCTATCTTTAATCTAAGTATTCGGCGGATCATCACCACCCAAAAACAACGATTTTCTCCAAAATCGGCGCGTGGACTCGCGTGGCCTTGTGGATTCAAGGTGCTACCGCTCTCGTGGATTCGGAGCGAGGTACGTTCGTGGATTCGAAATGTGCTACTAGGTGAAGGCCGTGGATTCGGTCAGACATCGTGGATTCGACGTTGGACGCCGTGGATTCGGCGTTGGACGCAAATTGTGGATTCGAGGAGCGTTGCGGAGTGAGCGGAGAAGATCAACTAGGAGCGTATGGAAAAAGGTTGAGCCGTCTGTGAGTGCGTTATATCACCTTTGTACGTGTTATAATTCTAGTGGATTTCACCGTGTTATCGGTCTCGTGGTTTTTTACTCCTGGTTTTGGAGTTTTCCACGTAAAAATCTTGCGTGTTATTTTTCATTTCCGCATTGGGTTTTATTACGCAAAGATTTTTGAGTGTTTATTGTTTACATCTATTCACCCCCCTCTAGGTATTTTTTTCTCCTATTTAGATCCATATTATTCATAACCCAACAAGATCGAAGAGCCACTTGCAAGTGAGCCACCTCCACAAGATTTTGGTCACATAAACATGGATAGGATGAAAGCTTTTGAAAACAGAGAGTGCATTAGGGAACGTCATGTCAATATCGGGAACTTGCGAGACCGATCTGCAACTTTTGGTCGTCTTATTGATAGAATTGGCATGTCTCCCATTTGCAACTTCCCGGAATCGACAGGTTATTGTATTCATCTTGTACGAACTTTCTATCTCTGTGCTAACAACCTTCAGGACAATGAAGGAGGACCAATGGAGTTTCGAACAATGGTTCGGAACACTCATCTGACAATTACTCAATTGATTGGAGAAGTAGTTGGAATAAAGGCTAGGCTGGATGGCACGCACTACATGAAGTCTCCAATATTGACAACAGCGCTTTGGAGAGTAGTCGTGGATGGAATTTGCATGCCCGATACTAGTTCAACTGAAAATTCTGTATTTTCAAAAGAACTTCCACCTGAGTATCGATTTTTGAATTTCATTGTTTGCTACAACATTCTACCAAACATGCAAACCAAAGTCCTGAGATGGGATCGCATGCTATTTCTGTATCTCTTAGGACATCCCACTGCCGCGGAGGACATGAACATCAACATTCCATATATCATCTGGAACAGGATGGCTCGGTATGTGGAGCATCCTTATCAAACGGAGCGACTTCCGTTCCCTATGATCATTATGTGGATTTTGAGAAAATTTGACGTCGACATTCGATCATCAAGTTATATGCATAGCTTGGGGACAATCAATGACATGACGGTTGTGAAGTCGCTTCCCAAAAAACCGGATGATACACCTACTCCTCCCCGAGGCAAGAGACCATCAGCACCAGTAGCAGCAACAGCAACAACGGCAACAACACTAGTAGCAGCAGCAGCAACAACGGCAACAACAACAGTAGCAGCAGCAGCAGTAGCTTCTACTTCAGAGGATGACGCCTCTGTTACGTCAATCTATCGAGAGCAGCAACGATTATCGTCGGAGCAAGAACGCATGTCAAAAGAAATAACGCAGATATCTTCAGACATGGCTAAGGTTACTGCCACCCAAGTCGACATAAAAAGGAAGTTTAAATCTTTTGCGAAGTTGGTCAAGAAGATCTTTACCAAACTTGGGTGTAGTGACTCCGACGACACAGACTCAGATTGATGTTTCTGATTTTTTTTTTTAGTTCTAATCATGTCTCTCTTTTGTAGGTTTCTATCTTTCTTTGACAGTTTTTGTTTTTAAACTTTTTGAACATTACACTTTTCTTTCCCTCATATTCCTTTTGGCGTGTTTGTTGACAAAAAGGGGGAGAAGAGAAAGAACTATGAAAGGTAGGTAAGGTAGAAAGTAATATGCATGTCTCTAACAACAACTAACTATTTGGGCATGTAATATTTACTAACAAGTGATGACTTTTGACACTTGTTTGAATATGATATGACATAACATGGAACTTGAATGATTTTCGAAGGTATGTTTCTCTCTAAGTATTTATCTTCTTACATATCTGATAATTAATGGTAAGTATAAACTCTATCTCTCTGATTGATTATTGAATGTTTAAATTCTTGAAGTATCTAACGATTTCTTTTGTCAAGAATTATTTCTTTTGTAGAGAATACAAACGTCTAAGTCTAGAGTCTGTTTTAGGAGTTTATCTCTTGTATTCATGTTTATTTGGATCATACTTGTAAATTTTTGTTGTATGGTGATAGCAACAAAAATATCTTTTTGATTTTTCAAGTGAATTTTTGTTTTGTCACGAAACCGCCGAAGATAGAGATTGTTAAGAATTTTGTTTTGGCGTATTTCGTGAAGTGGTAAAAGTCTTGAAGATTGAAGATGAAGAATTGTGGATCAATTACATCAATCTCAAGAAGAATGGATTCGGAATAATCAGCTACGTTTAACTAAATACTTTTGGTGATCCGAATATATTTGTGTAGTTTAGAAACACTTGGATAAGTTTTCAGTGCATAAAAATAAAAAACTGGACAAGTTGGATGTTCAGGATCCGGATCAGACCATTCCAGTCCGGACCCCGAACATAGTTTAGTTCATGCGGAATTCCAGTCCGGACCTCCCCTGTTTCAGTCCGGACCCCGAACTAAGTGTTTGCTGAAATCGCATGAACAGTCCGGATCAGGAAATTTCAGTCCGGAACTCGAACTATTTTTTTCAGGAAAATTGCTGAAAAACGACGACAGTCCGGATCAGCCAAATCCAGTCCGGACCGCCGTGCGGGAAAAATTCTGTTAAGTTAGTTTTTTATGCTTATCTCTTTCCAAAGATTTCTAACCTATAAATAGACCCTATCATTCATCTTTTAGGGTCAATCCATGTAATCGAAAAATCATTCAGGAAAAATAATAGAAAAATCCACAAATATAGCGAAGAAAGGAAAACACGATTAACTTCATATTTCTTCATCTATATTGTTCAATTTGATTCTAGGGTTTCCAAACTCCTATTTTTTGTAGAATCAAATTGAAGAATACTTAGATGGTATTTCCTTATCTATCTTTGATCTAAGTATTCGGAGGATCATCACCACCAAACAAAAACAACGATTTTACCAAAAATCGGCGCGAGGATTCGTGTGGCCTTGTGGATTCAAGGTGCTACCGCTCTCGTGGATTCGGAGCGATGCACGTTCGTGTGATCGAGACGTGCCGCATTGGTGAAGACCGTGGATTCGGTTGGACGTCGTGGATTCGACGTTGAGCGTCGTAGATTCGGCGTTGGGACGCAAATCGTGGATTCGAGGAGCGTTCGGAGCTAGTGGAGAAGATCAACTAGGAGCGTATGGAAAAGGTTGAGTCGTAGGGTTATGGTAAATCACCTTGTACGTGTTTAATCTTAGTGGATTTCGCCGTGTTATCGGTCCCGTGGTTTTTTACTCCTGTGACGGAGTTTTCCACGTAAATCTTGCGTACTCTATTTTTTTTCCGCATTGGGTTATTTTTTACGCAACGATTTGGTGTGTTTATTGTTTACACCTATTCATCCCCCCTCTAGGTGGTTTTTTCCCTATTCAGATCCATATTATTCATAACCCATATGGGTCACCAGTTTTTACTAGCGGTTAGATTGGGTTATCGGGACAGTTTGGTTACTGTTGCATTTAGAGGCATAGTAGTGGTAGTTTCCCTTTTCAGCAGTTTTATTGCTTACCACTTTTCTTTCCCTTTTTGTCTCTGGTAGACCTAGTGGGTGCGTCGGAGTTTGAGGCTTTACCCACTAGGGGAGGCTACTAGTTTACTATTAGTTCTCACCCCTATTCTTCTTTCCTCTTTTTCTTCTCCTTTGTTTTGCAGTGTCTTCTGCGGGTGCTGCTGGGCTTTCAGCGGCGGGTCGGAGAGAGAGGACGACTGAGTAGATAGATCTCGGGGCAGGATGAGCGTGTTAACTGGACTGTTGGTGTACCTTTTTTTCTCAGACGGTTGTACTTTACATTTAGGTCTGGCTTTAGCCAGCTGTTTGTATCTTTTTTGTGAGCTGGGAGAGACAGATGCATTATTTTTACAAATGTACTATATTTTATTTCCAGCTTCAGTCTGAGATGTATTAGTTTTTAGTTCAGCTCTGTTTTATGCTCTTTGTTATTATCTCTTATATCTGAGCAGGTTACTAGCGCTTCGTATACGCGAGAATTTCCGTGTACACGGCGGATCTGCAGACGGGCCCGGGTTCTGGTTTACACCCGGGGCGTGACAATTCGGATACCAATTGGGCTGGATCAGTGGATAATCGGAAGAGCACAAGTGGTGCATTCTTTTACCTTGGCCATTGTCTTGTTGCCTGGCATAGTAAGAAGCAAAACTGCACTGCTCTCTCGACTGCCAAAGCGGAATACATTTCAGCGGGAAGTTGTGCAACTCAATTGATTTGGATGAAGAGTGTATTGAGTGACTTCCGCATCCCGGCGACTTCGGTAACAATACTTTGTGACAACACTAGTGCCATTAACATTGTCACGCCCCGGGGTCGAAACTGCGACCCGGGCTCGCCAACAGATCCGCCACCTATGCCAACCTGCATAGGCGAAGCGTCCTACCTGCAAGAAAAGTACTACAGCTAAACAGAATATCAGAGTTATAAATAAAAATCTGCTGTATAACTAAAATCAACCACCGTACAACTGGAAATAATACAATAAGTCTGTCTCCCAAAAAGATAATGATACAATATCCTCATATACAAAGCTCAAAACTTAACAGGGAGATATCTCCAATAAATATAACAGTGTACAGTCTCTCTGTACATAATATGTCCTCACTACATCAGTCTCTCAAAAGAGGAAAAAGTAAAACAACTAATCTACTGTAGATCTCCTCTGAAGGGGTACCGCTACTCTCCAACGACGGGTAGGGATCTATCTCGCGACTCTCTCGCCTCAATCAGCAATCGCAGAATCAGCAACACCTACTAAGACTCTGCAAGACAAAGGAGAGGAAGAAAAAGAGGGGGGGAAAACCCCCAGAGGGTGTGAGAACTACACCGAAAAGGGAGTTCTCAGTGGGTACCATCGCCAGTCCCGACGGTCTGCCCACCAAGACCTCAAGAGACAAAAACTAACCAAAGCCGTAAAGACTGAAATAAGGAAGCTGGAGACTCTCAACAGCTACCAAGCTTCTATCTAAATGCCCAAAAGGGGAGAACCAAAGGGTGGTATGCAACCACCAGCACATGAAGTGCACAATCGACCCAAACGATGTACCAGTAATCACTGGTACTGCCTGCTATGCCTGCCATGCCTACTATACCAGCCATGCCTGCCATGCCTGCCATGCCTGCTATGCCTGTCATGCCTGCTATGCCTGCTATGCCTGCCTATGCCTGCCATGCCTGCCATGCCTGCTATGCCTGCCTTTGCATGCCATGCCTGCCATGCCTGCTATGCCTGCCTTGCCTGCCATGCCTGCCATGCCTGCCTTTGCCTGCTATGCCTGCCATGCCTACCTATGCCTGCTATGCCTGCTATGCCTGCCATGCCTGCCTATGCCTGCTATACCTGCCTTTGCCTGCTATGCCTGCCATGCCTGCCTATGCCTGCTATGCCTGCTATGCCTCCCTTGCCTGCCATGCCTGCCTATGCCTGCTATGCCTGCCTTTGCCTGCTATGCCTGCCATACCTGCCTATGCCTGCTATGCCTGCCTTTGCCTGCCCATATAACAGTCAACAACTCACGATGACCCTGGGACCACCGTATCCCTAAACGGTTCCCAACAACACTAGCACTGGTCTAAACACAGCTACTAGACTCCACTCGGTACCCCCCCCCCTGACACGAGTGCAACTATAAAGCAAGTGTCTGTAATAAACCCAATCTAATGCCACCAGTAAAACTGGTACTGCCTGCTGTGCTGTAAGACTCATCTGCGGGAATACTGACCGACTCCTGACCGGTACGGTCGCATCCCAAAATAGGTGACAGACCGACTACTGACCGGTACGGTCACACCCAAAATAAGTAATAGACCGGCTCCTGACCGGCACGGTCGCACACTCCGGAGGGGCACTCGAGGGGAGCGATGTCACGCCCCGGGGTCGAAACTGCGACCCGGGCTCGCCAACAGATCCGCCACCTATGCAAAAATTCCGCATAGGCGAAGCGTCTAACCTGCAAAAGATAGTGCTATAGCTATGCAAATATCAGAGCGGAAAATAAGATGCTGTAAAATAAAAATCCAATCACTGTATAACATGAAATAAGTACAACATCCACTCCTCAAATACAGATAATCACCATACAATGTCCTCAGTACAGCATCTCTCAACTATGAAAGGGAGATAAACAAAACTATAGTACATCAGTCTCTCCAAATACAAAAGATCCCTCTCCAAAGCAAACAGTACAAACCAGCTGACAGCTACAAGGAATCTCCAACCAGGGGATACAGCTACACTCCTCGGGTGGTAAGGATCTAGCTCGTGACTCCCTCGCCTCGAACAACGACCGGAAGATCAGCAACTACCGCAGAAGACTCTGCAAAACAGGAGGAAGAAAAAAGGGAAACAATAATGGGGGTGAGAACCACTAGTAAACCAGTAGCCTCCCCCTGTGGGTAAAGCCTCAAGCTCTGGCGTACCCACTAAGTCTACCAGAGGCAAGAAAAGGAATAAGTGGTAAAGCTGTAAACAGGACTGCTGAAGAAAGGAGACTACCACTACTATGCCTCTAATATGTCAAGCTAAAAGAATAGCTAAATGTATGCATCAGAATATAAATGCCTGCCTGACTAGACCCAATCCATACACAAGTAAGCACTGGTACTGCCTGCTCTGCCTGCCAAATCGGGTATGCCAGCCTACGCATAACACCGATAGGGGATGGGAGTCTCAAGGACTCGAGGTCTGTAAACCGCACACTCCGGAGTGGCACTCGAGGGGAGCGACCCACACGAGTAAAGTGCCTCAGTAACAAGTATCATAAAACAGCAGGACTGGATCACGACTCTGACCAGAGTGGGAAAGCTCAACCACTACGAAAAATCCCGGCCCTCAATCAGATGCAAAAGTACTCAATAAGTGAGAAACACCATCCACTAGAGAAATCTTGTCACGCCCCGGGTGTAAACCAGAACCCGGGCCCGTCCACAGATCCGCCGTGCATGCGGTATTTCCCACATACACGAAGCGTCGGTAACCTGCTCAGATAAGAAAAGATAATAAAAGAGCCTCCGGAGTGGCACTCGAGGGGAGCGACCCACACGAGTAAAGTATCACTGTATCAAGTATCACTGTATCAAGTATCACTGTAACCACTGTCTCATAATAGCAGGACTGGATCGAGACTCAAGGAAGTGGGAAAAACCCTCCACTAAAGATAGCCCGATCCCCAAAACACCCAATCTGATGCAATAGTAACAATCCGGTCAACCACCCAAGATCCGTGGTCGCCGCAACACCCTGTCATAAACCCAACCTGTCCCAAATCCCCAATACCTGACTATACTGTCTAATAGACGCTCGAACCTGAGCGACTAAGCCGCAAGTGTCAACAATAGAAGAAGAAAAGAGCAAATGCATGGTTTCTCCTAAGTCAAGTCCCAAAAATAGTATAGCAGTAAAAGATGACATACTTATGTGATCAATTTAATCATGCATTGTTCCAACATTTCGTCCAATTTCCAAGAATAAATAATTTAGAGTGACATAAGCCAGTGTGACAGTCTCATATGAAAAATTATCAGTTTTGCAGTCCTCAATTCCTATTTAGTCTCCAAGAATACAGTCCAGATTAATTAAGCGATTAAAATCAGATGATCATTCTAACAATAATTTATCAGGGATCCAAATAACCAATAATTAATTTCCTGAAGCATGCAAGTCTACCAATCAACACATTTAGCATCGTCAAATCATGGGTACTCTGATATTCCTAGTGGGCATAACAAAGGAGAGGAGTACAACAACCACCCACCTGAAGTGCAACTGTCCAAGTCCGTACAGCTGGAAAATACCAAAACTCCAAATCCTTGCTTCCAAAATTTCAGCACACCCGAAATAATCCTGGTACAGTACAAAGCTCACTAATTACACTTAGGCTCCCAAATATAGCACTAATAATCACATACAACCTCGAATTCAGAACTGCTTAATTATCACCTGCAGAAATTGCCCAGAAAATTCCAATAAAAATATCACGGCGATCCTTGCGTCGATAGCTTCGAAACGGTACCTTGCACGCCCAAATCCGAGTTCTGTACATCAAGATAAAAATTCGGCAAGGGGGCACCCACACACTAAAATCTGTATTAAGGGCAGATTACTGTTCACTGAGAAAACAGTAATTATCACCTCGAAATAAAATTCACAAAAATCCAATAAAAATACGAGCGCGTTCCTTGCGATCCGTAGATGAAAAAGTTGTATAAGCTCGTTTCCGTCAGACGCTCGTGCGCAAAGATATGGCCGAAATACTCCGCCGCTGTCAAGTAAATCCACACAGAAAATGGGGTCACTGTTTGCCTCGGGATCCGTGCCAAAACCTCGAAACGGGAAAGCGCGACCAAAACGAAAGATGAAGTCCTACCTCTTAGGAGTCCACTGGTGCAAGAATCACAGGAAAATGATGTCGGGGTAGCCCAGGGGAGCAAAAATACTATCGCTGCGCCGAAGAAGAACACTAGGAAGCAACGTCGCGCCGCACCGTAAAATGGGGAACCTCGGGATTCGTGCCTCCAAAACTCTTGAAACTTGGCAGGGAGATCCAGCACAAAAAGATGAAAATCTTTGCTTAAGGGTGCTTGGGCTGAAGAGGCTCGGTTTGGGAGAAAAAACCCAAAAGAGTGGGCTCGGATTGGCTTTAAATAGGCTGAGGGAAAAACAATTGGATTAATACCCAATGAGTCCTCACTTTCGGGCGCTCGGCCCTTTTCGGGCGCGCACAGTGCGGTCCGGCCCAGAACTTCCGGGCGCGCACAGTGCGGCCCGGTCCACCGCGCAGCCCAGTCCACCACTCCCTCAGACCCCGCTGCACCCGGAGCACCAGAGCCCGCCAATGGCCGCGCGACACGTGGCCCGGCAACCCGTGCACCGCGCACGTCGCGCCGTGGACCGCGCACGTCGCGGCTGACCCGGGCGTACGGCCACCTGCCCCGGTCACCGTCTCCGCCGGTTGCGTGGACCGGGAGCACAGAACCGGACCAACAAGGCCTCGCCACGTGGCACCGCCTGGTGCACGCGCGCCGCCGTGGACCGCGCGCCTGCCCGCGCGCCCGGGCGCCTGCCCGCGCCCTGCCCGCGCCGCGCGCCGCCGCCTGCCGCCTGCCCGAGGCCGCGCCGCCGCCCGCCGGCGCTGCCCGCCGCCGCCGGCCGCCGCCGGCGATCGCCGGCGACACTGTTCCGGCGTGAACAGTACCCGCAAGCTCAAAAATGACAAGTAAATAGCCCATCTTGACCGTTTTCGCGCGCTGATTCCAAAAACGAGGTCCGTTTGGCCAAATTCCGCCTCCAAAATTTGCCGGAGGCTCCCGCAAGCGCCGAAAACTGCCAAAACTTCCGGGAGTCCGCTTTTGGACATCCGGACTCAGAATTGGGCAAACAAAAAGCCAATCTCAAGTGTTTTTCCGCGCTGAATCCAAATCCATCCTCCGTTTGGCCTAAATCCTTTTCTAAAATTCGGCAAAAGCAGCCGAAGGGCAAAACGGCTAACCAAAGCTCACAGGGTCCATCGGTGGCATCCCTTCGATGCACTATGGGCCAGATACACCATCAACAGGTGTCTAAACAGTGGATTCACGGGAAAAGCTGCATGGGGGTTCGGGGTACTACAAATCTGATACCCAATCTGATGCAATAGTAAACATCCGGTCAACCGCCCAAAGTCCGCGGTCACCGCAATAACCCACAACCCACAATTGGGTAAAATAATCAAGATCCGGTCAACCGCCTACTGTCCGCGGTTGCCGCAATAACCCACAATCCAACATCAAGTACACCCTGTCTCTGACCCTAAGGTCCCGGCTACACTATCCCAAACCTCTGCTCGAACTCGAGCTACATGACTCAAAAGTCTAAATAAAAAGGAGAAAGAAAGCAATCATGGTTTCTCCTAAGTCAAATCCCAACATGATAGTGTAGCAATAAAATAGTGGCCTATCTAGATGTCCAAATAAGCATGCAAAAGTCCTCATGCAATGTGAAAGGGAGAATATCAAATAACAGTTCTACAGGTGTAACAAATAGCAAATCCACATAAATATAACAATCATGCTAAAATCATCAGTCAACTACACATGTATATGATCCCTGATCCATAATAAATCCCCAAGGTGGAACCCGCACATAGATAAGTCATCATGTCCCGATAATTAGTCCATTTAACCAATTTCCATAAGATTTATGTGCTAATACGGCATGTTAACTATCACTATTAAATTATTCCAATGATCATGTTCCAACAGCAATATTATCCCAAAAGTATCCCCAACATGCTATATCCACAAAATTAATCTCAGATGATAGGCTCACATTTATATCAGGCATTCATGCATGCTAATCAAACAATATGTTCAATAGTGGGGTTCTCTAATAAACTTAGTGAGCAGGTCAGAAGTAGAGGCATGCAACAACCACCCACCTCGAAAAGCGCGCACAACATCAAAGGAGACCTCTAGCTGCCCGCTGCCCTCTAACACAGCAATCCGCCAAAAACTGTGTCCCACTGCACAGAACAATGCGCACAATTAATCCCAAAACTGCACAATTTCCTACTGTCCAAAATCAGCCCCAAAAATGGCTAAATATCACCTCTGTCCAGCCCTCAAGAAAATCCAGAAAATTCACAGTCGCGTTCCTCGCGAAGAGTAGCCCCAAAACGACTGTTTATACGCCCAGATCCGATACCTGTAGGCCAAGATAAAAATAAAACACCGCTGCATACTCAAAATCTCCACAACAGAATTCCTGTAGCAATCTATCCAAGAAAAGCTTAATTATCACCTTCGAAACAATTTCCAAAAATCCCAGAAAAATCACCACTGTGTTCCACGCGACGAGTAGATCAAAATCGAGTCCTGAAACGCCTTGATCCGATGCTCCTAGGCTGAGATATAAAATCGAAAAGCCGGTGCTGTCCAGAATCCAACACAAAAAAATGGGGGTCAAAGATGTCTTGGGAAACATGCCAAAAGTGCGAAACAGAGTGAAGCAATCACACAAAAATCGAAGCCTTACCTCTTAGGAACAAGCTATCAAAGAAATCGTCCAAAAACTCCTTCTGGTTTGCTCACAGCGAATTTCCGACTGAACTGTGACGGTAATGGGCCGAAATGGGGAGAAAACCGAGGCGAACTGTAAAATCGACATCGCCGTTGCCGAGCTTCCAGAAATTCCGGGGATCCACCACGAGCTCAAGAACACCAAGGGGAACAACTTTCATATTGAGCTCTCCCTCCCATTCCCTCTCTAAAGCTCGAAAAAAGGTGAGAAAGAGGGAGAGGAGGGGATATATAAAGGCCCAACCAAACATTTCAAATAATACCATCTGTGTCCCCGGTTTCGGGCGCCCGAATCTTTCGGGCCCCGAAACCGGGCCCAAACAGTAGCCGACCCGCCAGCGGCCCAACCGCGCACACCCGATCCGGCCGGACCGCGCACCGTCCGACCCGCTCCGCGCACCGACACGTGTCCCCGAACACAGAACAGCCGATCCATCCAATGTCCTCGCGCCGCGTGGCCCTCCACCGGTCAACACAGCAGTTGGCACCCGCCAATGGCGGGCTGCCACGTGGCGCACGCATGCGCCACGTCGGCGCCGTGGCCGCCACGCCAGCCGCCCACGCCACCTGCTGCGCCCCCCTGCCACCTGCACGCGCGCAGTGACGCGCCCAATCCCCGCGCGCCACGTGTCCATACCACGCGCTCGCTGCACCCGGTGCACGCCACTCCAAACACCGAACCAATCATGTGCTGCCACGTGTCTTCCACCGGTCCACCGTGCACCCCGAGAAATTCCATGAACCGCGCCTTGCAAGCCATCCAATAAGGAAACGCCACGTGGCATCCCTCGGGTGCACGCCGCCCGCGTGGACCGCACGCCTGCCCGCGCGCCCTGCCCGCGCCCATGCGCCTTGCCCGCCGCCGCTCTCCGCCTGCCCGAGGCCGCGCCGCCGCTCTCCGCCGCCGCCCGCCGCCGCCGGCGATCGCCGGAAATACTGTTCCGGCAGTGAACAGTGTCCGGTTGCCCAAAACATCAAGTAGGTAGTCCGTTTTAACCGTTTTCGCGCGCTGAATCCGAATTTGACGTCCGTTTTGCCAAATTCCAACTCTAAAAATTGCCGAAGGCATCCGGAAATGTGTTCTTAGCCTAAATTTCGGGCGGAGCCCAATTTAATATCCGTTTCGTGCGAAACCACTTCTAAACCCTCCACGGGGTCCTCCGATCACTCACATGATCCATATAAGCCCGAAGTCCAACACTTGTGCCCAATTATGCCCCAAACACCTCCAACACACCATGTAGGCCTCCAATGGCCACCCCAACGCACTGCAGCAGCTCTGCGGAGATCCAGGTCATCACAAGCGACCCACATGAGTAAAGTGCCTGAGTAAAAGTAACCAAAAGCAGGACTGGATCATGACTCTGGTCAAAGTGGGAAACTCCGTCCACTAGAGAAATCAGATACCCAATCTGGTGCATAAATAAATATCCGGTCAACCGCCCAATTTCCGCGGTTGCCGCAAAGCCCCACAA
Organism: Tillandsia fasciculata; assembly: GCA_029168755.2. NCBI lineage: Eukaryota > Viridiplantae > Streptophyta > Magnoliopsida > Poales > Bromeliaceae > Tillandsia > Tillandsia fasciculata. The sequence goes on along the minus strand of CM054940.1, from coordinate 14,970,954 downwards.
CTAATCCAACCTGTCTCAGACACCTAGTCTCGTCTACACTACCCAGAACCCCTGCTCGAACCTGAGCAACACAGACCACCTGACTAGCAAAGAAGGAGAAAAGGATAACATGGTTTCTCCTAAGTCAAGTTCCAAAAGTAGTGCAGCAGTAAAAGATGGCCTAACTACATGTCCATGCAAGCATGCTTTGTCCTCAGAAATAATAAAAGTGGGTGAAACATACATTAGTAAAGCATGCAAAAATATTTCTACTATGGTGTACCAATCTCACCCAAGTAGGTCGCTCCTTACTTACCTCTCGCTCATATCGGTTGCACCACAATATGCCTGTTATCAATCATAGAGGGGTGATATCCCCACATGTGCACTTACATTCACCATGATATAAAAATCTTATACAGTTACCAAATTAAGCTTACCCACCTGAAGTGCTCAAACCAAGGCAAACCTGAGGTCGGTGAAGAGTGTAGGCGCTCTCAGTCCAAAATCTGCTAAAACTGCTCCCTCGGTATATGTTGCGCAAGCCTCGGCTCCAAACAGCTGAAAATACCCCAAAAATCAAAGTCTCCAAATCCAACAGGTCCAGCGACACTTGCAAACACCCCTGGGTACAATAATAAGGTCCAACATTACACTTAATCCCAAAATATTACAAGTATACACAATCTGCGAAAAACAGCCTCAAAGATGTGCAATTTTCACCTGCAGAACAGACTCGAAAAAATCCAACAAAAATACTGTCACGTTCATCGCGTCGATACCTTCGAAACGATTACCTGCATGTCAAATTCCGAGCCCCGCAGGCCGAGTTACAAATTCCACAACACAGGGCGTTCACAAACACACAATCATACATCTGTATTTCCATACACAGATAAAGGGAGAAAAATCTACCTCCGGGCAAGCCTCAGAAAAATCCAATAAAAATACGGTGATAGTTCTCGCGTCGAGCAGATGAAAAAAGTGTACAGGCAAGCCTCCAACCGGTGCCCGGTTGCGAAGATAAAAATCCGGCAAGGTGTCGCTGTCCAGAAATTCCATCAGAAAAAGGGGTCCCGGTAAGCATGGAAAAACTCCTCGAAAAGTGCAAAACTAGGGGAAGTAGAAAATACCAAGATCGTAGCTCTGTCTGTCGCAGATCCAACGGCGCAAGAATCGCCTGAAAAGAAGGTCGGAGTAGGCCGGGGGAGCTTGTGCACCGAAACGCGACGAAGGGTAACACAAATGGACGAGCGTCGCGCCGCGCCGTAAAAATGGAAACCTCGGGATGCGGGCCACCAAAAATCTCCAAACTTTGCAGATGGATGCAGCACTGCGTGGGATTCAACTTTGCTGAAGGCCTCAAGTCGGTTTGCAGTTCGGAAATGGCGGAAAAAGGGGAAAGAAGAAGGCTCGGATCGCTTTTTATAGGCTCCAGAAACAAATCAAAAAATGACGGCCATGTCCCCACTTCCGGGCGCCCGGAAGATCCGGGCTGCTACAGTGTTGGGCCCGGCCCAACACTGTGCAGGCCCGAACCTTCCATGGGCCTCCACGTAGCCCGCCTCACAGGCGACACCGAAGGCATCCACTGCGCGGGCGACACGTGGCCACCCCTAGCGCCGACACGTGGCCCGGCCGAGGGTCAACGCGAGCCTGGCACGCGCACATGCGCGTGTCAACACCGCCTGCGCACTGTGCACGCACGCGCCCCGAGACGGCCCGCACCCGCTCCGTGGACCGCGCGCACGAGGACCAACCAACCAACGATCGCCACGTGTCCTTCCCCTGGTCCACCGTACACCCGCTCATTTTTCCCGTGGACCGCGCCCACAACGCCAACAAACCACGAGCTGCCACGTGGCCCACCTTCGGTGCACGCCGTCGCCGTGGACCGCGCACCTGCCCGCGCGCCCACGCGCCTGCCCGCGCCTGCCCGCCGCCGCTCCCGTGCCTGCCCGCCGCCGCCCTCCGCCGTCGCCGGCGCTGCACGCCGGCCGCCGGAGTTACTGTTCCGGCTTGAACTGTAACCAGTGGCGTAAAAATCAAGTAAATTGCCCAATTTCTTCGTTTTCGTGCGCTGAATCCAAATCCGCTGTCCGTTTTGCCAAATTCCAACTCTAAAAATTGTCGAAGGCATCCGGAAAGATGTTCTTGTGTCCAAACTTCGCGCTTTCCCTATTTTAATATCCATTGCGCGCGAAACCACTTCTAAGCATCCGACGGGGTCATCGGACTACTCTCGTGATCCAATAAACACTCTGAGTCCAACACTAGTGTCCAATTGGTGCACAAACACCACCAACGCGCCACATAGCCCTCCAGAAGCTGCTGGTCAAGCAGTATCCTCGTCGTGGGAATTCGGGTCCTCACATCCTCCCCCACTAAGGAAAGTTTCGTCCTCGAAACTAGCTCAATTCTGCTGGGAGTCCCGAACACCAAGGGTAAGTACTTAACATCACCATCTCCAGCTCCTATGTCATCATTCACTCCCCGTGATCATTCCTCAACAACAACAACAGCAATATCAGTACGGTATAGTCCGATTGCGCAATTCCCTCGTCTCACGAGCCAGAATTCGCAACGGGCGTCCCTCGTACTTCAAACACTCATAGATCTCAGAGGGGCGGGTTAATCACGGTCGAGGAATCCAAAAACATAACCTTCCTGAGCTGAGACAAGTAACACAACAGGGTTCCATCCAAAGCTGGGGGAAACAAGATAATCGCCAGTGCAACACGCACCAAACCATAATCTGTGTCAACTCAACCAAGGCAATCCGAAACACATCCCCGTAATCATTCGAGAAAGAATGAAACCCTCACCAATAAGGGTCCTCACTCGGTCACTCCCGAATCCTGACCATCCGAGGGAACTACTCAGCCACGGTCTACCATAAAAGGAACCCTCAGGGACACAACCGCAAGCCATGTTTGCCGCAACAGTCCACACAGCGCCAGCTGTGGAATCATCCAACTCAACCCCAGCCAGCTTTCCTGTTCCAGGTGTCTGCCATCACAGTGGCCCTGCCGGGATAATCCAGGATGCTCAATCATAACCCAACGGTAATTCCACAGTCACTATGGGAGGCATCCCTAAAACTCGCAGATCTCTCTCCCATCACTGGAAATGCTAGCATAGGCACTGGTATCAGTCTCATCATCCGATTGCCAAGCTCTCCTGGCACTGCCCAGTCCAAGAAGCTTCTTACCTTGACCATAAGTATTGGTCTCGACCAATTCCCAATTAGTATCCATATTTGTAGTGAACCGGAACTTGGTATATAAACAAAATATAAATAAAAATGGTATGAAATACTATTTTATTGAGTTAGAAAAGTACAAGGTGACCTGAAAGTGAATTGGGCCCAAATCGGGATTAAAATAAGATATCTAGAATCTTATGTGAGAAAGTGGGCCCAGATTGTAAGTGGAAAATTCACAGTCTCGGAAAATTTCGGGAAAATTACGGGAGCTCCGTAAATATGTTTTAAAGCCACAGTAAAAGTTTTGCGTTGATCGGACACCCGGATAGTGAGAACGGGCTCCGCCAGCGAATTTGAATACAGTGGAACTTTTGGTGACCCAGAGGTGGTCCAAACTGAAAAGTTAAAGTATCATGAGGTAAATCAAGTTAAACCATGACTGCCCGTCAAATTTGAGCGAAAACGGGCGAGAAACGGGCGAGAACGGACGAAAACGGGCGAAACTGGGCTTGGGCCCAAGTTTCGGGCGCCCGAAAGTGGGAACCGAGCGCCCGGAAAGTACTGTAGCAACCGGTTATTCGGGCTGCAGCGAACCGGGTTTTTGTACTGTAGCGAACCGGTTACTGTAGCAGCCCGGTCCGGACTTCGATGCGCCCGAATGTTACTGTAGCGGCCCGAATCTCGAGGCATGGGCACGGATCCCGAGGCATATGGCACGGATCCCGAGGCGGTTGGCACAGATCCCGAGGCAGTGGCACGGATCCCGAGGCGGTTGGCACGAATCCCGAGGCACGGGCGCGAATCCCGAGGCATGGCAGCGCGCGGGAAACGCACGGGGCGCGCGGCGCGAGGCGCGTGGAGCAGGTGGGGGACGCCACGTGGCGTCTCCCCATTGGACGCAGCAGCCGAGGCGCAGGCGTGCGCGGGGAACGCGCGCTGGCTCCCTGGCGCGGTGTCAGCGGGGAGGCCACGCGTCGGCCTCCCATTGGGCGGTCAGTGCGACTTGACGCGCTGACGCGACCCATCGCTGCGACCGGCGTCAGAGCGGGGGCGTGGTGCGGTCCACGTGGCGGCCCCTGATTGGCCGCCATATTTCGTTGGTCGCGGTGCACGGGTCCAGGGACACGTGGCGTCCCCTAGTTGGCCGAGCGGTGCTGACGTGGCGCCAAGCTGGCATGCCGTGGACCCGTGGACCTTGGCGGGCTGGTTACTGTAGCCGCCCGGAACTTTTCGGGCGCCCGAAAGGGTGCGCCCGAAAGTCCGGAAATGGCCTATTTAGGCCCAAACCGCCCCATTTTTCCTCCTTTTTCCCTTTTTGGGCTTCACCCGAGCGTGCGGGAGAGGGAGAAGGCGATTTCACCTGGGGTTTTCGAGGGCGTACGAGCACGCCGTGGACTCCGTGGAGCGCGCAAGTTGCTCCAAAGAAGCTAATGGACACGATGGGCGTCACGGCATTGACGAGGTAGGCCCCGTGTGTCGTTCTTGCGGTATTTTTGGCACAGTTTCTACATTTCCTTTTGAATTTTGGATTTGACCCTTTTGCCCACGTGCATGTTAGGGACCCAACTTTCTATGCCGTTTTACTGCGCGAGTTTCGCGGGCGTTTTGAACGCGCCTCGTTTTGCGTGCCGCTCGTGGGAGACATGCACCGTTTTGCGCGCGCATCCGAGGTACGTGCTTCGTTTTGCGTGCCGATCGAATTAGCGTGCATCGTTTTGCGTGCTGCCCCTAATATGTTGCATCTTTTGTGTGCAGGATCATAGAAATATGCACCGTTTTACGTACAACCCTACGGTAAAACGTGCACCGTTTTGCATACAGGACTGGATGAAGGTGCATCGTTTCGCGTGCAACCCCACAGTGAAGCGTGCACCGTTTTGCGTGCAAACCCGTGGTACGTGCACCATTTTGCGCGCAGGTTGAATTGGCGCGCATCGTTTTGCGTGCAGGTTCTAACAATGCATCTCGTTTTGCGTACAGGACTGGATGAAGGTGCATCGTTTCGCGTGCAACCCCACAGTGAAGTGTGCACCGTTTTGCGTGCAAACCCTTGGTACGTGCACCGTGTTGGGTTATACTAATATAGATCTAAATAGGGGAAAAAACACCTAGAGGGGGGTGAATAGGTGTAAACAATAAACACTCAAAAAATCATTGCGCAATAAAACCCAATGCGGAAATATAAATGAACACGCAAGATTTTTACGTGGAAAAACTCCAAACCGGAGTAAAAAACCACGGGACCGATAACACGGTGAAATCCACTAGAATTAACACACGAGGTGATATAACGTACTCACAGACGACTCAACCTTTTCCATACGCTCCTAGTCGATCTTCTCCGCTCGCTCCGCAACGCTTCTCGAATCCACGATCTGCGCCCAACGCTGAATCCACAGCGTCCAACGTCGAGTCCACGACGTCCGACCGAATCCACGGTCTTCACCCAGTAGCACGCTTCGAATCCACGAACGTACCTCGCTCCGAATCCACGAGAGCGGTTGCACCTTGAATCCACAAGGCCACGCGAGTCCACGCGCCGATTTGGGGTAAATCGTTGTTTTTTGGGTGGTGATGATCCGCCGAATACTTAGATTAGAAATAGATCGGAAATACCATCTAAGTATTCATTGATTTGATTCTACTCAAAATCTGAGTATGGAAAACCTAGAATCAAATCAATCAATATAGATGAAGAAACATAGAATAAATCTATTGATTTCCTTTCTTCTCTATATGTGGATTTTTCTCTTTCGGAATATTTTTCTATTATGTCCCGTTACCCTAAAAATGAATAAAGGGTCTATTTATAGGTTAGAAACCATTGGAAGAAGATAAGGATCAAAAACAGCCTTTTCTGGAAATTTTACGGACGGCGATCCGGATTGGAATTGGCGATCCGGATTGCAGTAGCAAGAAAGACGGTTTCCAGAAAAACAATAGTTCGGGATCCGGATCGAAGTCCCGATCCGGATCGTTCATACAGTTTCACCAAACATCAACGTTCGGGATCCGGATTGCAAATCCTGATCCGGATCGTGCAAGCAAAAAGGTAAAACTAGTGTTCGGGATCCGGATCATGAGATGCTGCGATCCGGATTGAACCAGTGTATGAACGAACACCCTTCGGGATCCGGATTGCAAGCCCGATCCGGATCCTGAACATGTCCCATGTCCAGTTTTTGATTTTAAGCAATTAAACATTCTTCCAGGTGTTTCTACACTACAAGAAGTATTCGGATCACCAAAAATCTTTAGTTAAACATACCTGATCCTTTTGAATTCTTCTTTCTTGAGATTGAGGTATATGATCCAAACTTCTTTCATCTTCAATCTTCAAGACTTAACACTTTCACGAAATACGCCAACTCAAATTCCGTAACAATCTCCCCCTTTGGCGGTTTCGTGACAAAACACAAATCCACAAAAGAAAATTCAAAAAGATATTTTTGTTGCTATCACCATACAACAAAAATTTACAATGGAGATCCAAAAATTAAAAACATGAGATAAACTCCTAAAACAGACTCTAGACTTAGACATCTGTACTCTCTGCACAAAGAAATCATTCTTGACAAAAAGAGATCGTTAGATACCTCAAGAATTGAAACATACAAAACCAAATACAGAGATAGAGTTTATTCTCATCATGACATTTGAGAATTCAGATATGTAAGAGAATCATAGACAAAAACCAACATATCTTCTATGCATTCAAAAACCAAATGTCACAAAATGTTAGTCCAACATCAACTTGTTAGTCATATTACATGCCCAAATAGTTAGTCGAATAGTTAGTAGGGACATGCAACAAATCACAAGATAAAAGCAAAGTTGAAGTTGAAGTCATACTTACCTTAATGTTCACACATTCACACAGTTTTCACATCATCATTGTTCATGTCATTGTTCAAGTTCTCTCTAAACTCTCTCCCCCTTTTTGTCACAAACAAAGCCAAAATTACAAAAATTTAAGGAGAGTTAAAAGTTCCAAATCAAGAAAAACCTGAGAACTAAAACTAAAAGAGAGACTAACACTAAACATTAAACACCTAAAAACTGAAATCCTGCACAAAAGATTAAAATTCTACAAAAAGATGAAAAAGAACGTTAGGAAGTTCTGCTTAGTCTGAAGTGTCTGAACTGGTACAGGTCAGTTTGCTTAAAATCCCTTTAAGCATCTTTGAAATATTGGAATATTTCTTCCTGATCTTCTTATGCTCAGATGAAATGTGCTGAAGTTCTCTGGACAGCCTTTCCTGTTCAGCAGAAAGTCTTTGCTGTTCTTGGCGAATGGATGCCAATGCATCTGTTTCAGCAGTCATTCTCTTGGAGGTTGATGGATTCTGCGTAGATGCAGATGGTGCATTCTGGCCCTCAATCCATGGAGATTCACTTTGTTGAATTCCAGAAAGTGAGCGTGCTCTAGTAAGAGGCTCAGTAATCTGAATGCCGCTTCTTTGGACACTTTTTCGTCTTGTATATTGTCTTGTCGTTGAGGCAGATTTCTTTAACTTTTTGTTCTTCAAATACTCCCTATCCTCCTCATCAATTTTTTGTTGAACTTCTTTGAAAAATTCTTCCCATTCCTCTTCATCAAAGTCAGAGCTATCTACATCATCAGTTTTTGTCTTGTCTCGAGGTGAGTCATCTTGTTCCTTTTTGACAGTTGCACGTGTGTGCACCATAGAGACCAACAAAAGGAAGATCCAAGAGAATGTCATTGCTGTCAAGTGCTTGAAAAAGTTTGAAATCCTATGGAGAACAACTCAAGAACATGAAAATTTTCAATTTTCAAAAATTTGAAAAATTGTACCCAAACAATCATAATCATGTAGAGAAGCTAAGAATCAAATTAGTTTTGCAAAAAGAATTTTAAAAATAGATCAATTGCATGATTTTCAAAAATTCCTATTATATGCCCTAAAGCTGAATTTTCAGAAATCGAAGCCCAAAAACTCGTTAATCTTGAGAAAACCTAGCATATAATCAAAATTAATCTACCCAGAGTTCTTATTTCAAAAGAAATTTGATCAAAAACCATTCACAAACGAAAAAGATCCAAGATTTCATCACGTTTTGAAGAAAATAGAGAAAACCTGTGAAAAACCGAGATTTTGATCAATAAAACTTACTTGGATTCGAAGAACTTGAGTTTGGAAAGCTCCAAGATGCAAGAAATCTAGAGAGAGAAGCTCTAGAGACTTGAGAACAAAAGATTAGGGTAAAAGAAATCAAAACCCTTTGTTCTATAAAAACCCTAGCCGTGATCCGGATCGGATCGAGAATGTGATCCGGATCGGCTACCCGCAGGAAAAAGCCTGCGTTCGGGATCCGGATCACTTAGCCCGATCCGGATCGGCTCCAACTTTTTCTTCAGAAAAATTTAGAAAAATTCCATAAAATCCAGAAAAAGTATGTAAGCACTTTACCATATCAACTTTAAACAAAAATCATCGTTTCATACAACAAGAAATAGATTATGCAAAATCTATCAAAAATATCCAAAATGAAACGAAAATTTACGAAAATTAAAACACTTAAAGTTGAACAACTTCAATCACATCTATCCTGATCTTATGCGTAATGCCTTTATCAAATCATCAATTTGGTAAAGAAAATGAAATACCAAGATCAATAGATGTTTGAAATCCCAGATAAGTTAGATAATATATCTAGACAATCTGTTGAAGGAGTGGCTCTTTGAGCATCTTTCATTAAAATCCCACCTTATACCAACCATGAAATTTGACAGAGTCAAGTATTTCAATATGCATTTTATTAATCAAAAATTGAACAACCATGCTTGGTATACATGTGGTAGCTGCACACAGTACTCGGACGACCGAGGTGGTAGCTCTTTTCTCCATGTGGTGGTAGTTTTCACACTCCTCATTGGGATGTAACTCTTTCCACATCTTTTGAGCATTTTACTTTTCTTTGACTCCCCCTCAATTGGCTATCAATTATTTAATATATAAGGTATTCAACCAAACCATTGATCTCGAATTCATACTCGACTAAGCAATCAAATAAGATAATGACTATACCAAGAGATCATTGAGAGAGAAATTGACTTTGATCACTTAAAAGATGACTTAATTAACATAAATGATCATTGCAACATTGAAATATTATGATATCAAAAGCATAATAAATTTCTAAATGCATGAAAAGATGCAATTAAAGTCAATATATTTATGCTCAATTAATGTCCTATGTACAAACATAGATAAAGAACAAAAACAAAAAAACAAAACCTAACCTAAGCAAAGGTTTCAAAAGAGGTTATTTCAAGGAAAGCATGCCAATTGCTTTACGCAAGTGAATAAAACGTTTTTGATCCAAAGGTTTTGTTAAGATATCAGCTAATTGATCCTCAGTTGAAATATATGACAGTTGAAGAATATTTGATTCAACTAGCTCTCTAAGAAAATGATATCTAAGTTCAATATGTTTTGTTCTAGAGTGCAACACAGGGTTTTTGGAAATGTTAATAGCACTAGTGTTGTCACATAAAATGGTTACCGAAGTTGCTGAAATCCGGAAGTCGCTCAACACGCTTTTCATCCAAATCAATTGGGTTGAACAACTTCCTGCTGAAATGTACTCCGCTTCGGCAGTCGAGAGTGCTATGCAATTCTGCTTTTTACTGTGCCATGCAACAAGGCAATGGCCAAGATAGAAGCATGCACCACTCGTGCTTTTCCGATCATCCACTGATCCAGCCCAATCGGCATCTGAGTATCCAACAATATCCAAACTTGTTCCCATAGGATACCAAATTCCGAAATTTATTGTACCTTTGATATACCGGATGATCCGTTTCACCGCTTTCAGGTGAACCTCCTTCGGTGCTGATTGATATCTCGCGCAAATCCCAACACTGAAGGATATATCCGGGCGACTAGCCGTGAGATAAAGTAGACTTCCAATCATACTGCGATACAGTTTCTCGTCTACATTCTCACTATGTGATTCACTTCCAAGTCCCTTATGGCTAGTTCCCATTGGAGTCGGAAAATCCTTAGAATTTTCTAGATCAAACTTTTTGACCAACTCCATTGCATACTTGGATTGACACAAGTGAATTCCTTCATCGTTTTGTTTAACTTGTAATCCAAGAAAATAAGTCAATTCGCCCATCATGGACATCTCAAATTCGCTTTCCATGGTCTCCGCGAATTTAGAAGCATCATTATCTCTTGTTGCACCAAATACAATGTCATCGACATAGATTTGTGCTACAATGAAATTGTTTTGATAATGCTTCACAAAGAGAGTCCTGTCAGCTCCCCCTCGAGTATAGCCCTTTTCCAAAAGGTGCTTTGTCAACCTTTCGTACCATGCTCGCGGTGCTTGTTTCAGACCGTAAAGAGCCTTTTTCAGACGAAAAACATGGTTAGGTAGTTTATGGTCCACAAAACCTTTCGGTTGAGCCACATAAACTTCCTCATTTAAAAACCCATTTAAAAAGGCGCTCTTAACGTCCATTTGAAATAATTTGATTTTAAAATGACAAGCAATCGCAAATAAGATACGAATGGACTCGAGTCTAGCTACAGGGGCGAAAGTTTCATCAAAGTCTATACCTTCTACTTGAGAGTAGCCTTGAGCAACTAACCTTGCTTTGTTCCTGATGATAGTACCATCCTCATTTTTCTTGTTCTTGAAAATCCATTTGGTACCTATCACATTGTGTTGCTTCGGAGGCTTCGTTAATTCCCAGACTTTGTTTCGCTCAAATTGATGGAGCTCTTCCTGCATTGCTTCAATCCAGTAGTCATCCTGAAGAGCTTCATCGACATTCTTTGGTTCGATTTGAGATACGTAGCAAGCGAATCCGCAAACCAATTGTCTCCGAGTTCTAACTCCTTCTTGTGGATCTCCAATGATGTTCGATTCAGGATGATCCTTGGAGATGCGTAACGTTTGAGGTAAAGGAGTAGTCGGAGGTACACGAGATGATTCCTGCACATCAGATAAACTTGAAGAACCGTTAGATGCATCATTATTATCGAAAGAATTGTTAGAAGAAGATGCATTAGCAGGTGTATCATCATCAAGAGAGATATCGAGGGTAGATTTTTCAGATTCAAAGTGAAAAGCTTCATCTACCTTAACATTTATCGATTCTACGATCGTCTTAGATTCTAAGTTAAAAACTCGATATGCTCTACTGTTTGTAGAATAACCCAAGAAAATCCCTTCGTCACTTCGAGAGTCAAATTTTCCAAGATTTTCGCGATCACGTAAAATAAAACACCGACTCCCAAAGATACGAAAATATTTGATGTTCGGTTTTCTACAAAACCATAGTTCATATGGTGTATTTAAAGTCCCCGGGCGCAAATACACTCGATTAATAACATAGACAGCAGTGTTCACCGCTTCAGCCCAAAAATATAACGGTAGGTTCCGGCTATGAAGCATAACACGTGCCATCTCCTGTACGACCCTGTTTTTGCGCTCGACTACACCATTCTGTTGAGGTGTATAGGGTGCTGAGAATTCATGTTTAATGCCGTTAGAAGTGCAAAAATCAATGAATTTAGAATTTATGAATTCTCCACCTCTATCACTTCTAACTCGAGTAATCTTTTCATTCTTTTCAATCATAATACGATGGCAAATCTCGTGAAAAGAATCAAAAGTATCAGCTTTCTCTTTTAAAAATGCTACCCAAGAATATCTAGAGAAATCATCAACCAATAAGAAAATATACCATTTACCTCCCAAAGATGGTTGACGAGTTGGCCCCATTAAATCCATGTGCAAAAGTTCCAAAGGCCGTTTTGTACCTATGTGGTTCAAGTTCTTGTGTGCAGTCCTAGACTGTTTTCCCTTTTGGCAACCGCCACACACAATGTTTTGTTCAAAAGAAAGTTTCGGAACCCCCTTGACCACATCTTTGTTTGAAATTCTAGCAAGTTCCTTAAAGTTTATGTGACCTAGCCTTTCATGCCAAAGTGTTTCATTTTTCAAAGATGCTAGGTTACATTTTTCAGAAATTTTAGAGGAACTACATAACAATTGTTTTCTGATCTAACCCCTTTTAAAAAGAAACATGGTTCTTGTCAGTTACAGTGCATTTATCAGATGAAAAATTAACTGAATAACCATTATCACAAAGTTGACTTATGCTTATGAGGTTAGTCTTAAGGCCATGAACAAATAACACATTTTTCAAAACCGGGCCATCTGGAATAGCTACCGTTCCCTTTCCAACAATTTTGGAAGACCGACCATCTCCGAAAACAACAAGTCCTCCGGAGATTTTCTCAAAATTTTGAAAACAGTTTTTGTCACCGGTCATGTGACGGGAACACCCGCTATCCAGATACCAAGACGAACTATCATATGCATGCAAGGAAACATTAGTAACAAGACAAGGGAAAATTTCACCTTTGCGCACCCAAACCTTTTTGGAATGCGTCGGTAATGGTCGTGAAGTTGATCTCCTAGGTGAAAGCGTCTTGTTGAAGATTGCTGCTCCTTGATGATGTCGTCTTGAGCGGTGAACTACCAAGGCTCTTTTCCTTCAATTGATTGCAGTTGATTTCTGAGGAATCACCTTTTGGTAGTCATTGCAAGAGGTGCTTGAGGTGTGCGTTTGGCTCCCGTCTTGCAATTTCTCCTTATGTGCCCTGAAATGCCACAACGAAAACATACCTTAGTTCTTGACGATCCCGAGGAGGATGAAGTAGGCTTGTTGTCGTTGCTTGTCGTGAATTCCGGTGTCGGAGGAGGAGATACCGACTGAGGCACAAATACTGTCCCACTCGAACTTGGAATGTCTCCAGTTTGAGTGTATCCGAGGCCGAACTTATTTGTTTGACCAAGACCAAGAAGCCTGTCCAACTTACTCCTTCCAGAAGAAAATCGCTTTAAGTCATCCTTTAGTTGGAGTATGGTCTTTGTCATTTCCAATTTTTCCTGTCGAGCCTCGCCGTAGAGCTTCAAGAAGTAATTCGCTTTGTCCACCATATCCATATGTTCTTTCTCGAGAAGCTCATTGGACTCTTGAAGGGAAACATTTGCTTTGACTAAATTATCCCTTTCCACTTCAAGAGCGTTTGAGAGAGAAGTTGCCCTTTTTGCTTCTTCTTCGAGATCCTGCAATCTCCCTCTCAAACTCCGGTTTTGCTTTGCCAGTTTCTTTGAATCCCTCAAAAGCTTATGGTAGGCAAGAGCAAAATCTTCACCTTCAGAATTATCGATTCATCGTCCGTTGCAATCTTTTCAACAGGGAGGAGTTGGACAAGGAATCGGATGTACTTGCCATTAAGCACATGAAGGGTGAAGATGTAGTGGACGCGTGGAATGCTGTCGCGTTGTCTTCTTCATCACTTGAGGATGACTCATTTGACGTGGAGTTGTCATCCCAAGTGACGACTTGCATCGCCTTCTTCTTTGCCGGATTCTTGTTGGGACACTCCGTTGCAATGTGGCCGTAGCCTCGACATTTGAAGCACTGAACTTGTCCCTCTGAACTTTTCTTATCCTTTGAGAAGTTCTCTTGCTTTCTTGACTTGTAGCTTGAAGAACCCTTGCCTTTCTTCGACTTTCCGAAGGATGGAGTTTTGCTTGAATTACCCCTTCGAAAGTTGCGGCGAAACTTCCTTGTCAAGAGAGCGAGCTGCTTCTCAAAGTCCTCCATAGATAGGTTCTCGTCATCGTCCGAGGAGGATGAATCCGCGTCTTCTTCTTTGTTGTTTTCAATGCATAACCTGAAGACTTAGAAGAGGATGCCTTTCCAGAAGAATAGTTAGTAGGAAATGTCATTTCATAAGTTTGTAAAGCACCAACTAATTCTTCTACACGCATTTCGTCCGGGTGTTTAATTGTTTCAATGGCTGCGACCTTCGGGCGAAATCGTTCAGGAAGAGTTCTTAAATCTTTCTTACAACTTTAAATTCTGGAATCTTCTCTCCCAAGTTAGCACATGAGTTTACGATGTCTTGCAATCGTGTGTAATAGTCAGTGAAAGATTCATTCTCTGCCATAGAGATAGAGTCAAACTTGCTCGTAAGCATTTGCAGTTTCTGAATCTTCACAAGGTTAGTTCCCTCATGCGTAACTTGAAGAACATCCCAGATTTCTTTCGCAGTCTCACATGCCGAGACGCGAGAGAACTCTGTTTGTGACAAAGCATTAAATAGAGCATTAATTCCTTTGCCATTGTAAGAAGATGAATCTATCTCTTCCTTGGTCCATTTCGACCTAGGTTTTAAGGTGCGAACATCATCAATAATTTCAGTTGGATTAGACCATCCTAATTCAATTGATTGCCACACCCTTTCGTCGATGGAAATTAAAAAGGCTTTCATCCGTACTTTCCAGTACGCATAATTTGTTCCATCAAAGAAAGGGGGTCGATTGATGTTTCCACCTTCAACCATTGTTTACAACCCTATTCCCGCTCTGATACCACTTGTTGGGTTATACTAATATGGATCTAAATAGGGGAAAAAACACCTAGAGGGGGGTGAATAGGTGTAAACAATAAACACTCAAAAAATCATTGCGCAATAAAACCCAATGCGGAAAAATAAAAGAACACGCAAGATTTTTACGTGGAAAAACTCCAAACCGGAGTAAAAAACCACGGGACCGATAACACGGCGAAATCCACTAGAATTAACACACGTACAAGGTGATATAACGTACTCACAGACGACTCAACCTTTCATACGCCCCTAGTGTAAACCGGCTCCCGGGCCCGTCTACAGATCCGCCGTGCATGCGGTATTTCCCACATACACGAAGCGTCGGTAACCTGCTCAAATAAGAAATAGCAATAAAAGAGCATAATAATAATCAGAGCTAAACTAAAACTACTGTATCTCAGACAGAAGCTGGAAGTAAAAGGTACAACAGTAAAATAAAATACAGATGTCTCTCCCAGCTCACCACTATAATACAAACAGCTGGCAGAAGCCAGTCCCCAAAAGTAAAAGTACAACAGTCTGAGATAAGATACATGAAAGGTACAAGTCTAGCTAACTCACTGTCGGGTCCACTGTCTAGCTACTCAGCCGTCCTCTCTCCTCGACCCGCCGCTGTAAGCCCAGCAGCACCCGCAGAAGGCTCTGCAAAACAAAGGAGAAGAAAAGAGAAGAAGAAGAATGGGGGTGAGAACTACTAGTAAACCAGTAGCCTCCCCTAGTGGGTAAAACCTCAAACTCTGACGTACCCACTAGGTCTACCAGAGGCAAAAAGGAAAGAAGAGTGGTAAGAAATAATGACTACCGAAGAAATGAAACTACCACTACTATGCCTCTAAAAATGCAGTCCTAAACTGGAATAACCGTCCCAGATTAACCCATCTGTACCGCCCTCATCATCGGGCAAGTAAGCCGCGCCGATGTGATAGCAAGCTCCTGCCGCCGCCCTCATCATCGGGCAAATAAGCCGCGCCGATGTGATAGCAAAACCGTCAATAACAGTCTGGCCCCGGCCTCCGGAGGGGAACTCGAGGGGAGCGACCCACTCGAGGAAAGCACTACCGGGCAATAACCGCGCCGGTAAAATAAGTACCAAAAGCAGGAGTAAATCACAACTGTAAAGCCCCGGTGGAACACACCCTCCACTAAAAGAAACACAGATCCCCCAATCTGATGCACAAATGAACATCCGGTCGATCGCCCAAAATCCGCGATCGCCGCAATACCCCAATCACAATCATGTCCCACATTCGACATCCGGTCAACCGCCTACTGTCCGCGGTAGCCGCTATAATCCCGCAACCCAGAATCAAACACAACCTATCACCGACCATCAGGTCCTCGCTACACTATCCCAAACCCCTGCTCGAACCCGAGCAACCAGACTCAAAGGTCTAAATAAGAAGGAGAAAAGAAAACAAACATGGTTTCTCCTATGTCAATTCCAGCATGATAGTGTAGCAGAAAAAGGTGGCCTATCTAGGTGTCCAAACAAGCATGCAAGTGTTCTCAAGAAAATAAAGGAAAAGGTGTCCAATAGTGGTTCCACATGTGTAACAATTAATAGCTCCGCATAGATATAACCATCATGCTAAAACATTATCCAACCACACATGTCTATAATCCATGTTCCATGATAAAGCATCACTATCCACCTATGCATGTCATAAAATCCTCAAATAGTACCAACCACTAACAGGATAATCATATAGTCCAAAATAAATAATCCAATCCACATGCAAGGTTAAACGCTAACATTCCATCCATACCAACATGTATAAGTCCCAACCACTATCAAATATCCACAATAGTAATTTCCATATGAAGAGCTCACAATTATATTATTTTAAGCATGCATGTCCAAATAAAGGAATTACTCTAATATTCCTAGTGAGCATGTCAAAATAGAGGTAAACAACAACCACCCACCTGAAGTGCAACTGTCCAAGTCCGTACAGCTAGAAAATACCAAAACTCCAAATCCTTGCTCCCACAATTTAGCACACCCGCAATATTCCTGGTACAATACAAAGCTCACTAATTACACTTAGGCTCCCAATTATAGCACTTATAACCACATACAACCTCGAATTCTAAACTGTTAAATTATCACCTGCAGAAAGTGCCCAGAAAATTCCAATAAAAATATCACGGCGATCCTTGCGTCGATAGCTTCGAAACGGTACCTTGCACGCCCAAATCGGAGTTCTGTAATCAAGATAAAAATTCGGCAAGGGGGCACACTCATACAAAAATCTGTATTAAGGACAGATTACTGTTCACTGAGAAAACAGTAATTTTCACCTCGAAATAAAATTCACAAAAATCCAATAAAAATACGAGCGCGTTCCTTGCGATCCGTAGATGAAAAAGTTGTATAAGCTCGTTTCCGTCAGACGCTCGTGCGCAAAGATATGGCCGAAATACTCCGCTGCTGTCAAGTAAATCCACACAGAAAATGGGGTCACTGTTTGCCTCGGGATCCGTGCCAAAACCTCGAAACGGGAAAGCGCGACCAAAACGAAAGATGAAGTCCTACCTCTTAGGAGTCTGCTGGTGCAAGAATCACAGGAAAATGATGTCGGGGTAGCCCAGGGGAGCAAAAATACTATCGCTGCGCCGAAGAAGAACACTGGAAAGCAACGTCGCGCCGCACCGTAAAATGGGGAACCTCGGGATTCGTGCCTCCAAAACTCTTGAAACTTGGCAGGGAGATCAAGCACAAAGAGATGAAAAACTTTGCTTAAGGGTGCTCGGGCTGAAGGTGAATGGGTTGGGAGAAAAGAAGGGAAGAGTGGAGCTCGGGTTGGGTGGTTTATATAGGCTGAGAAAACAAATCAAAGAATTCCCACCATGTCCTAAGTTCCGGGCGCCCGAAATATTTCGGGCGCACACAGTGCGGCCCGGCCCACGATTTCCGGGCGCGCACAGTGCGGCCCGGTCCACCCTGCGGCCCAGTCCACTACTCCCCCGGGCCCCGCTGCACCCGGAGCACCTGCGCCAACCAATGGCGACGTGACACGTGTCCCGGCAACCCGTGCACCGCGCACGTCGCGCCGTGGACCGCGCACGTCGCGGCTGACCCGGGCCGTACGGCCACCTGCCCCGCCGTACGGCCACCTGCCCCGGTCAATCACCTCCACCGATTGCGTGGACCGGGAGCACAACACCGGACCAACCACCTCACGCCACGTGTCCACCCGGTCTACCGTGCACCCGGGCCCAAACTCCGTGGACCGCGTCTGCTGCGCCGGCCAACCGGAAGGCGCCACGTGGCCCGCCTCCGGTGCACGACCCCCGCGGTGGACCGCGCTCCTGCCCGCGCCCTCAGCCGCCTGCCCGCGCCCTCAGCCGCCTGCCCGCGGCGGCGCCGCCGTCCGCCGACGCTGCCCGCCGCCGCCGGCCGCCGCCGGCGATTGCCGGCGACACTGTTCCGGCGTGAACAGTACCCGCAAGCTCAAAATCGACAAGCAAATAGCCCATCTTGACCGTTTTCGCGCGCTGATTCCAAAAACGAGGTCCGTTTTGCCAAATTCCGCCTCCAAAATTTGCCGGAGGCTCCCGCAAGCGCCAAAAACTGCCAAAACTTCCGGGAGTCCGCTTTTGGACATCCGGACTCAGAATTGGGCAAACAAAAAGCCATTCTCAAGCATTTTTCCGCGCTGAATCCAAATTGATAACCGTTTCGCGCGAAACCACCTCTAAACATCCGACGGGGTCAGCCGATCACCCACGTGATCCAGTAAGGCTCGAGGTCCAACACTTGTGTCCAATCATGCACTACCACTTCCCGAAACATAGTACAGGCTCCCCCGAAGTCACCAATGACTCTACCACAGCTCTGCAGAGATCCAGGTCATCACATCCTCCCCCACTAAAAGAAAGTTTCGTCCTCGAAACTAAAGTCGTTCCTCAACACGAATCTCAACCAAATAGAGGGGGTAATTATCCGAACATCCGCCACTCAAGCTCCCAAAGCTGTCAAATACCTCCTCCAGGGACACGATACAATCCTCGGGTCTCTAACAAGAACAAAAAAAAGGTGAGCACTCCAAGAATCCGTACTACCTCAACCAAGTACAGCTAGACTAACCGCTCGAGCTACCAAGTAGTCCACATCGGTATACGCATCCGCTCCTCCTCAGCCTCAGATAATCCAACCACAAGTCCATCGGCACACTAGCTCGATCCAAGTACCTCTTTACTTCCCGTAATATCCAATGTAAGTCCCTCAACCACACCAGCCAAAAAGGCTACTCAACCACTGCGAAACATCCGCTTCACGCACAAAATCAAACCAAGTCCCGCCACCAGGTTAAGACCATCAGGTCCACCGGTACTAACAAAGACTCAACTGCACCGGGCAGGACCAACCACACGCCCCTACGTGCCAAAGATCGGGAATATAAACCTCCCGAACACAAGGTAACCGTCCTACCCCTAACCCATGCAAGAAGTACATGCACACCCAACAAAGGACAAGGATGCTAAAGTGCAAAACAATGCTAGACTAAAGCCAGTAAACAAAACAAAACAAAACAAAATAATAATACCTGCCACCACAAGGTCGGTTGCTGCAAAGTCCTCCACCTGAGCGGCGTAGACCCGACCGCTCTGAGCAGGCACCGATGATCCGCAGAGTAGGAAGATGGTGAACCGCTCGCTGGAGCATACAGTCGCTGAGCTGACAACTGTGCTGAGGCGGAAAAGGGGCCGATGCTGATGACGGCGGTGCCGCTGAAGTTGAAAAGGGGCACGAAGCTCGAATGTGGCCTGGCTGTCCACACTTATAACAACGACCCCACCTCTGATCACAGGTGTGCGACAAATGGGGTCCCCCGCAGAAAATACACCTGTCTCTGTCGCGAAACCGTGGCTGTCCCGACTGATGCTGTCTCTGTGCCTGATGCTGAGACTCCGGCTGCTGCCGCGATGACCTCTGGGGTCCACTGGGCTCTCGCGGCTCCGCACGCCCACGGCTAGATGACTGAGGCCGCGATGGTCTCCATGAACTAGCCTGTCCCTCGTCCTCTGGGGCTGGTCGCTTCCTGTCGGAACTCTGCGCGACCGCGGCCCTCCGTCTAGCCACCTCCTGATCACCTCTCTCCACCCACTGTGCATGCTCTGCGGCTGCCTCCAAGGTCTGAAATCTCTGAGCATGCACAAGTGTGTAAGTCTCTGGACGAAGGCCTGCCTCAAACAACTCTACCTGGTGCGGACCGTCACGGGCGACGAAAGGAACACAGTTCAGCAACTCCATGAACTCCTGGAAATAGGCATGAGCCGACCGATCGCCTGCTGCAGATTCTTCAAGTCATCCTCCAACTTCTTCTTCACACTGGTAGAAAAATAGGTGTCCAACACCATCCGTTTGAACTCCTCCCAAGGTAACTGCCGAGTAATCCGGAACTCCAGTGGCTCTACCCGCTGCCACCAAAAATCTGCATCTCCGTCCAAACAGTGCACCGCCATGTGCACTCGATACTTCGGGTCGACGAAGAAGTCCCGAAAAAGCTTCTCCATCGCAGAAAGCCATCTCCCAACATCCCGGGGCTGAGCATCCCGCCCCGAGAATCTAGGTGGTCCCCGCTTGACAAACACAGCGAGTTTGTCAGCAAAATCCCGCTCCTCCTCCGCAGTCAAAGGCTGAATAGCTCCAGGAGCCCCGCTACTCGAAGATGGCGCTGACGGCACAAAAGGTGCAACAAGAGGCACAGGGACCTCAGGAACAGCCGGGGGTGGTGCCTCCCTCTGAGCAAGCAGCTGATCAATCCTCTGCTCCTGGCGGCGCTGTCCCTCTGCCAACTGGGCCACCAAGGCCCTCAACTCAGTAAGCTCGGGGGGTGTAGGCTGCTCTGGCTCAACAGGGGGCAAAGGGACACCCCGAGTGGGAATCCGACGTCGAGGAGGCATCCTGTCACAAGAACCAAGCATCAGTAACAAAACCCCACACGACCCAATCTGGCGAAAGTCAAAGACATCCCCCTATTTCTGTAACCTTATGTTGTCTGCAGCCAACATAATGGTTCAACAGAAATAGACTATGTCGATCCCTCTTCACTCACAGGAAGAGTTAACTATAAAAATCACCGACTTTCGCAAAATGTCACGCCACTCACGCCCTATCATCCTAGGGTCTGTCCAAAAGCCTAGGGTTTCCTAAGTCCCAACTGACCTATCCCTAAGCTCTGATACCAACTTAATCTGTCACGCCCCGGGTGTAAACCGGAACCCGGGCCCGTCTACAGATCCGCCGTGCATGCGGTATTTCCCACATACACGAAGCGTCGGTAACCTGCTCAAATAAGAAATAGCAATAAAAGAGCATAATAATAATCAGAGCTAAACTAAAACTACTGTATCTCAGACAGAAGCTGGAAGTAAAAGGTACAACAGTAAAATAAAATACAGATGTCTCTCCCAGCTCACCACTATAATACAAACAGCTGGCAGAAGCCAGGCCCCAAAAGTAAAAGTACAACAGTCTGAGATAAGATACATGAAAGGTACAAGTCTAGCTAACTCACTGTCGGGTCCACTGTCTAGCTACTCAGCCGTCCTCTCTCCTCGACCCGCCGCTGTAAGCCCAGCAGCACCCGCAGAAGGCTCTGCAAAACAAAGGAGAAGAAAAGAGCAAGAGAAGAATGGGGTGAGAACTACTAGTAAACCAGTAGCCTCCCCTAGTGGGTAAAACCTCAAACTCTGACGTACCCACTAGGTCTACCAGAGGCAAAAAGGAAAAGAAGAGTGGTAAGAAATAATGACTACCGAAGAAATGAAACTACCACTACTATGCCTCTAAAAATGCAGTCCTAAACTGGAATAACCGTCCCAGATTAACCCATCTGTACCGCCCTCATCATCGGGCAAGTAAGCCGCGCCGATGTGATAGCAAGCTCCTGCCGCCGCCCTCATCATCGGGCAGTAAGCCGCGCCGATGTGATAGCAAATCCGTTAATAACAGTCTGGCCCCGGCCTCCGGAGGGGAACTCGAGGGGAGCGACCCACTCGAGGAAAGCACTACCGGCAATAACCGCGCCGGTAAAATAAGTACCAAAAGCAGGAGTAAATCACAACTGTAAAGCCCCGGTGGAACACACCCTCCACTAAAAGAAACACAGATCCCCCAATCTGATGCACAAATGAACATCCGGTCGATCGCCCAAAATCCGCGATCGCCGCAATACCCCCAATCACAATCGTGTCCTACATTCGACATCCGGTCAACCGCCTACTGTCCGCGGTAGCCGCTATAATCCCGCAACCCAGAATCAAACACAACCTATCACCGACCATCAGGTCCTCGCTACACTATCCCAAACCCCTGCTCGAACCCGAGCAACCAGACTCAAAGGTCTAAATAGAAGGAGAAAAGAAAACAAACATGGTTTCTCCTATGTCAATTCCAGCATGATAGTGTAGCAGAAAAAGGTGGCCTATCTAGGTGACCAAACAAGCATGCAAGTGTTCTCAAGAAAATAAAGGAAAAGGTGTCCAATAGTGGTTCCACATGTGTAACAATTAACAGCTCCGCATAGATATAACCATCATGCTAAAACATTATCCAACCACACATGTCTATAATCCATGTTCCATGATAAAGCATCACTATCCACCTATGCATGTCATAAAATCCTCAAATAGTACTGTGATGACCTGGATCTCCGCAGAGCTGTTGCGGTGCGTTGGGGTGGCTATTGGAGGCCTACGCGGTGTGCTGGAGGCCTTTGGGGCATGTCGGCGGTGTTCGGGCGCCAATTTGGACTCAAGTGATGAACTTCGGGCTTCAAATGGATCACGTGGGTGATCGGGGGACCCCATCGGTTGTTTAGAGGTGTTTGCGCGCAAAACGGATATTGAGATTGGACTCGGCGCGAATTTGGACCAAGAATACCCTTCCGGGAGCCTTCGGCAATTTTTAGAGTGAGAATTTGGCGAAACGGACGTCAAAATCGGATTCAGCGCGCGAAAACGCTTCAGACGGTGTATTTGCGGCATTTTTCGGAGCTCGGGTTACTGTTCACCGCCGGAACAGTAACTCCGGCGATCGCCGGCGGCGGCCGGCGGCGGCGGGCGGCGGCGGAAGGCGGCGGAGGCGCTCGGGCAGGCGGCGCGCGGCCGCGGGCAGGCGCTGAGGGCGCGGGCAGCAGCGGCGGGGGCGCGGGCAGGCGGCCGGTCCACCGCGCGGGCGTGCACCAGGCGGAGGACACGTGGCACCTTACTATTGGCTGGCTCACAGGCGTCGGTCCACGGAGTATTCTGGTTGGCTTTGGTTCACGGTGCACCGGGGTGGACACGTGGCAGGCTCTGGTTGGTTCGGTTTTCAGGAGTTCGTGCACCGGGTGCACCGGTCAGAGGCAGGACACGTGGCGCGATACTATTGGACGGTCAACTGTGCGGGCAGTGGGGGCAGCGGCCGCAGACTGTGCGGGCAGGCGCGGCGGTACGACGGTCGGGGACGCGTGTCGACCCCCGGAGGTGGCCACGTGGCGCAGCAGGAGTGGTCGCAGCGGCTGTCGGCTGTTTGGGCGACACGTGGCAGGCGGGGAGGCGGGTCGGACGGATTGTAGGATCCCGTCCGACGGGGCAGGCTGGGCCGGGCCGCACTGTGCGCGCCCGAAAGTTTGGGCCGGGCCGCACTGTGCGCGCCCGGAAACTTTCGGGCGCCCGAAAGTTGGGACACAGGCGGCATTTTTCCAATTGTTTGGTTCAAGTGGTGAGGTCTATTTAAGCAGCCCGAGCTCCCTTCTTCATGCTTTTTCCACCATTTCCGAGCCTCATCTCACCAAGGTGTCTTCAGCAAAGTTGCTCCTCTTCGAGTTCTCCATCTCCTGGTGAAGTTTGGGGGTTTGTGGTGGCACGCACTTCGAGATTTGGATTTTTCGGCACGGCGCGACGTTGCATTCCTGGATTCTCCTTCGGCGCAGCGACAGTGTTTTAGCTCTCCCGAGCTAACCAGGCAGTATTTTTCAGCGATTCTTGCGCCATCGTCTTCGTAACAGGTAGGGCTACATTTCTTATTTCTACTGGTTTTCCCCCATTCCGAGGTTTTCATGGGTTTTTCGGGTCATCTTGTGACCTCATTTTCTGGGGTGAAATCTTGGACAGCACAGCATTGTTTTGGAGATATCTCCGCAACCGGACATCGGATTGAGGCGATTCAAAAGGGGATTTGCATCTACGCATCGCAAGGAATCTCTCTGATTTTTCTTGATTTGTTGTGGAATTTCCCTGAAGGTGAGAACCCCTTTTTTACAGTATTCTCAGATTCAGTTTTTGTGATCGACTTGCTTCGGGATGTCTCTCTTGTCGATTTTGGTTCTCAGCATAGAAAAATCGTGGGAAAACGTGCAGGTACTCGTTTCGACCGGTTAGTCGCGTAGATCGCAGTGGTATTTTTCTGGGAATTTCTAGAGCTGATCTCGCAGGTGAAAAAGGCTAAACTGTGGACTGATTGTAATTGGGACAGATTTTGGTGTGAGCATGGTTGATTAATTGTGCTTGTTCTTTTGGGGTATTTTGTGCAGTACCATGGTGACCGTTGAGACCGGGCGCGGACTTCGCTGTTGGGATCTGGATTTAGCGCTCGAGGTGGGCGGTTGTTTATTACCTCTATTTTGACATGCTCACTAGGAATATTAGAGTGATCCCCTTTATTGGACATCTTGATTAATCATGATTGGGGTGGGTTTATGCATGCCAGTGTGGGAATAGGGTTGCTTTGATAGCGGTTAACCTTGCATGTGGAATATTTATGTTGGACTATTTGATTATCCTGTTGATGGTACTACTTGAGGGTAGATGACATGCGTAGGTGGATACTGTTAATGATTAATGCCTTTAATTATATTTCCTTGAGAACACTTGCATGCTTGTATGGACATCTAGATAGGCCATCTTTTATTGCTACACTATCATATCGGGATTTGACTTAGGAGAAACCATGATTGCTTTCTTTCTCCTTCTATTTAGACTTTCGAGTCATGTTGCTCGGGTTCGAGCGGGGGTTTGGGATAGTGTAGCCGGGACCTTGGGGTCAGAGACAGGGTGTACTTGATGTCGGACTTGGGGGTTATTGCGGCAACCGCGGACAGTAGGCGGTTGACCGGATATCGATTATTCTACCCGATTGTGAATCTTGGATTTTGGGACAGGCAGGCTTGGTGGCAGGGTATTGCGGCAACCGCGGACCTTGGGCGGTTGACCAGACAGTGGTTATTGCATCAGATTGGGTATCGGGTCTCCTTTTAGTGGATGGGGTTTCCCACTATTTGTTTATCTTGCATCGGGTTGAGATCGGGTCTCCTTTTAGTGGATGGGCTTTCCCACTTTGATCAGAGTCATGATCCAGTCCTGCTGATTTGGTACTTGTTGCCCAGGCATTATTTTGGCACTTGTTACCCAGGCATTATACTCGTGTGGGTCGCTCCCCTCGAGTGCCACTCCGGAGTGTGCGTTTTACAGGCTTCGAGTCCTTGAGACTCCCTTTTCCCTATCGGTGTTATGCGTTGGCCAGCATACCCGATTGGGCAGGCAGGCAGAGCAGGCAGTACCAGTGCTCACTGGTGTATCGATTGGGTCTAGGCAGGCAGGCATTTATGTTCTGATGCATACAGTTAGCTATCTCTTTAGCTTGGCATATTAGAGGCATAGTAGTGGTAGTTTTCTGTTTTCGGCAGTCATCATTGCTTACCACACTTCTTTCCTTTTTGCCTCTGGTAGACCTAGTGGGTGTGTCAGGATTTGAGGTTTTACCCACTAGGGGAGGCTACTGGTTTACTGGTAGTCTTACCCCCATTCTTCTTTCCTCTTTTTCTTCTCCCTTGTTTTGCAGTGTCTTCTGCGGGTGCCGCTGGGTTTCAGCGACGGGTCGAGGAGAGAGGACGGCTGAGTAGATAGACTTCGAGGCAGGTTGAGCGTGTTAGCTGGACTGTTGGTGTACCCGTGTTTCCTCAGACGGTTGTACTTTTACTTTGGGACTGGCTTTTGCCAGCAGGTTGTATTTATTTTGGTGAGCTGGGAGAGACAGATGTATCATTTATACAGATGTATTGTATTTTATTTCCAGCTTCAGTCTGAGATGTATTAGTTTTAGTCAGCTCTGTTTTTATTGCTCTTTTATTATATCTCTTATATATCTGAGCAGGTTTGGCGCTTCGTGTACGCGGGAAATACCGTGTGCACGGCGGATCTGTAGACGGGCCCGGGTTCTGGTTTACACCCGGGGCGTGACAGATTAAGTTGGTATCAGAGCTTAGGGATAGGTCAGTTGGGACTTAGGAAACCCTAGGCTTGTGGCAGACCCTAGGAAGGCAGGACGTGAGTGACGTGACTTTTGGCGAAAGTCGGTGATTTAGTTTTGACTCTTCCAGTGAGTGAAGAGGGATCGGCATATCCTATTTTTGTGGGACAGTTATGTTGGCTGCAGACAACATAACGTTACAAAAATAGGGGGATGCCTTTGACTTTCGCTAGATTGGGTCGAGTGTTTGGGGTGTGCTGATTTGCGGTTTTGTCGTGGTGAGCGGTGTCTCCCCGACGTTGGGGCTCTGACCCGAGTGCACCTTGGTGCGGCAGTTGGGCCTGAGCTGGTTGTTTCGGGCCGGATACCCAGATTGGGGTCTGGGGGGGGGCTTCGGACCCGAAGGGTAGGAGTGTTGGAGGCAGATCAGCGGAGCAGCGCAGTGACACAGTTGTCGGAGCAGCGCGGTGACACAGTGGTCGGATCAGCACAGTGGTGCAGTTGTCGGAGCAGTGACACAGTTGTCGGAGCAGCGCGGTGACACAGTGGTCGGATCAGCACAGTGGTGCAGTTGTCGGAGCAGTGACACAGTTGTCGGAGCAGCGCGGTGACACAGTGGTCGGATCGGCACAGTGGTGCAGTTGTCGGCGCGGTGACACAGTTGTCGGATCAGTGCAGTGGCACGGTTGTCGGACTAGTGAGTAGCCCTCCGTGCCGACGTTTAGTGCTGGGGCACCGAGGAAGGGTGGACAGTTGACAGCAGGGAAAACTGTGGGATTGCATTGAAGGAGTGAGCCAGATCTGGCGGATGAGTTGCCCTGACTTGTGGGATCGAGTATGGAGCCTTTGGAGGCAGGGTCTTATTCGGTGGGGGATTGAGAGTATTGGGGACGCCTCATTGGAGTAGGCACCGGGTATGGAGCGTGGCATTGCAGTTCCTTGGGATTGGGATCTGCCGCCTGAGGCGAGTTCTGATTGGGGCGCTTGGCGCCGGGTGATGGAGGACAGGTCAGTCGGATGAGGCATTCCTGGTTTCTTTTCTGGATAGTGGATTTTGAGACCGTCAGAGCACATGGATTCCGGCGGC
Source organism: Tillandsia fasciculata (assembly GCA_029168755.2). NCBI lineage: Eukaryota > Viridiplantae > Streptophyta > Magnoliopsida > Poales > Bromeliaceae > Tillandsia > Tillandsia fasciculata. The sequence continues at coordinate 14,943,994 of CM054940.1, read as the reverse complement.
CAGTGTGGCGGTGGGTTTGAATTGTTCCAGGCTCTTGGGTTCGTATCTTTCGATACGAGAGGTTTTCCCTTCTTGGTGGGTAGTGTTTGGCTTCATTGTTTGGGTTAAGGGTAGGACGGTTACCGGGTGTTCGGGAGGTCGTATTCCCGATCCTTAGCACGTAGGGACGTGTTATGGGTCCTGCCCGGTGCGGTTGAGTCCTTGGTTGTACCTGTAGGCCTGATGGTCTTGACCCAGTTGTTGGGCTTGGTTTGGTACTTAGGACGGTTAGGCTGGCTCGGTTTTCTTTTTCTTTTCGCGGCAGCTGATTATGCTGCGAGGACGGTTTTCGTGGGAGCCAGGCCTGGAGGTGTTGGTGTACTTGGTTTGCTTGAGAGTATCTTCGCCTCTTTGGTTTTGACCTTGTGAGCGAGGCGGATGTCTCGTAGTAGGTGAGTAGCCTTTTGGCTGGTGGGTTTGAGGGATCTGCGGCAGCACCAGGACTTGGAGGTACCCTTTTTGGTGGTGAGTTCCTAGCTGTTCTCCTATCGGAGTTGTTTGACATGACACCAGTTTGGGAGTTGAGGACCCAACTCCAGGATTTGATGTGTTGGATTTGTGTCAGGCCAAGTGTGGCACCTTTGGGGGCGCCGGTGCTATTCGAGTTGTGGAAGGTTAGTTCACTTCGGCTTCGTGAGGACCCGTAAGAATTTGATGAAGTGACCATCGGGAGCTAGCACCCTTCTGTCAAGCAGGATTTGTTTTACCAGCTTCAAGGGTATTGGATCTCCGCGAAGTTGGATTTGCAATCTGGTTCTCTCGACTGCTCATGGCTGAGTGTTGATGCCGGAGGGTTAGGGATGTGCTTCTACATCCCGACGGTTTTGGATTAGAGATCAGAGTCTACGTGATCAGTTGGGGGACTGATATCGGATGCCTTGGGAGTACCGAGGTACTCGGGTTGAGCTGGGTGTTGTTGGACTTGTGGTTGGATTATCTGAGGCCTTAGCGGGGGCAGATGCTTGTACCGATGCAGACTACTTGATGGCCGAGCAGTTAGCCCAGCTGTACCTAGTTGAGGTGGCGTGGCCCTCTGGAGTGTTCTCCTTTGTTTCATTCTGGTTAGAGACCCGAGGATATCGCGTCTCTGGAGGAGGTATTTGTCAGCCTTGGGAGCTTGAGTGGTGGATGATTGGATATTTACCCCCTCTATTTGGTTGAGATTCCGAGTGGAGGAACGACTTTAGTTTCGAGGACGAAACTTTCTTTTAGTGGGGGAGGATGTGATGACCTGGATCTCCGCAGAGCTGTTGCGGTGCGTTGGGGTGGCTATTGGAGGCCTACGCGGTGTGCTGGAGGCCTTTGGGGCATGTCGGCGGTGTTCGGGCGCCAATTTGGACTCAAGTGATGAACTTCGGGCTTCAAATGGATCACGTGGGTGATCGGGGGACCCCATCGGTTGTTTAGAGGTGTTTGCGCGCAAAACGGATATTGAGATTGGACTCGGCGCGAATTTGGACCAAGAATACCCTTCCGGGAGCCTTCGGCAATTTTTAGAGTGAGAATTTGGCGAAACGGACGTCAAAATCGGATTCAGCGCGCGAAAACGCTTCAGACGGTGTATTTGCGGCATTTTTCGGAGCTCGGGTTACTGTTCACCGCCGGAACAGTAACTCCGGCGATCGCCGGCGGCGGCCGGCGGCGGCGGGCGGCGGCGGAAGGCGGCGGAGGCGCTCGGGCAGGCGGCGCGCGGCCGCGGGCAGGCGCTGAGGGCGCGGGCAGCAGCGGCGGGGGCGCGGGCAGGCGGCCGGTCCACCGCGCGGGCGTGCACCAGGCGGAGGACACGTGGCACCTTACTATTGGCTGGCTCACAGGCGTCGGTCCACGGAGTATTCTGGTTGGCTTTGGTTCACGGTGCACCGGGGTGGACACGTGGCAGGCTCTGGTTGGTTCGGTTTTCAGGAGTTCGTGCACCGGGTGCACCGGTCAGAGGCAGGACACGTGGCGCGATACTATTGGACGGTCAACTGTGCGGGCAGTGGGGGCAGCGGCCGCAGACTGTGCGGGCAGGCGCGGCGGTACGACGGTCGGGGACGCGTGTCGACCCCGGAGGTGGCCACGTGGCGCAGCAGGAGTGGTCGCAGCGGCTGTCGGCTGTTTGGGCGACACGTGGCAGGCGGGGAGGCGGGTCGGACGGATTGTAGGATCCCGTCCGACGGGGCAGGCTGGGCCGGGCCGCACTGTGCGCGCCCGAAAGTTTGGGCCGGGCCGCACTGTGCGCGCCCGGAAACTTTCGGGCGCCCGAAAGTTGGGACACAGGCGGCATTTTTCCAATTGTTTGGTTCAAGTGGTGAGGTCTATTTAAGCAGCCCGAGCTCCCTTCTTCATGCTTTTTCCACCATTTCCGAGCCTCATCTCACCAAGGTGTCTTCAGCAAAGTTGCTCCTCTTCGAGTTCTCCATCTCCTGGTGAAGTTTGGGGGTTTGTGGTGGCACGCACTTCGAGATTTGGATTTTTCGGCACGGCGCGACGTTGCATTCCTGGATTCTCCTTCGGCGCAGCGACAGTGTTTTAGCTCTCCAGCTAACCAGGCAGTATTTTTCAGCGATTCTTGCGCCATCGTCTTCGTAACAGGTAGGGCTACATTTCTTATTTCTACTGGTTTTCCCCATTCCGAGGTTTTCATGGGTTTTTCGGGTCATCTTGTGACCTCATTTTCTGGGGTGAAATCTTGGACAGCACAGCATTGTTTTGGAGATATCTCCGCAACCGGACATCGGATTGAGGCGATTCAAAAGGGGATTTGCATCTACGCATCGCAAGGAATCTCTCTGATTTTTCTTGATTTGTTGTGGAATTTCCCTGAAGGTGAGAACCCCTTTTTACAGTATTCTCAGATTCAGTTTTTGTGATCGACTTGCTTCGGGATGTCTCTCTTGTCGATTTTGGTTCTCAGCATAGAAAAATCGTGGGAAAACGTGCAGGTACTCGTTTCGACCGGTTAGTCGCGTAGATCGCAGTGGTATTTTTCTGGGAATTTCTAGAGCTGATCTCGCAGGTGAAAAAGGCTAAACTGTGGACTGATTGTAATTGGGACAGATTTTGGTGTGAGCATGGTTGATTAATTGTGCTTGTTCTTTTGGGTATTTTGTGCAGTACCATGGTGACCGTTGAGACCGGGCGCGGACTTCGCTGTTGGGATCTGGATTTAGCGCTCGAGGTGGGCGGTTGTTTATTACCTCTATTTTGACATGCTCACTAGGAATATTAGAGTGATCCCCTTTATTGGACATCTTGATTAATCATGATTGGGGTGGGTTTATGCATGCCAGTGTGGGAATAGGGTTGCTTTGATAGCGGTTAACCTTGCATGTGGAATATTTATGTTGGACTATTTGATTATCCTGTTGATGGTACTACTTGAGGGTAGATGACATGCGTAGGTGGATACTGTTAATGATTAATGCCTTTAATTATATTTCCTTGAGAACACTTGCATGCTTGTATGGACATCTAGATAGGCCATCTTTTATTGCTACACTATCATATCGGGATTTGACTTAGGAGAAACCATGATTGCTTTCTTTCTCCTTCTATTTAGACTTTCGAGTCATGTTGCTCGGGTTCGAGCGGGGGTTTGGGATAGTGTAGCCGGGACCTTGGGGTCAGAGACAGGGTGTACTTGATGTCGGACTTGGGGGTTATTGCGGCAACCGCGGACAGTAGGCGGTTGACCGGATATCGATTATTCTACCCGATTGTGAATCTTGGATTTTGGGGACAGGCAGGCTTGGTGGCAGGGTATTGCGGCAACCGCGGACCTTGGGCGGTTGACCAGACAGTGGTTATTGCATCAGATTGGGTATCGGGTCTCCTTTTAGTGGATGGGATTTCCCACTATTTGTTTATCTTGCATCGGGTTGAGATCGGGTCTCCTTTTAGTGGATGGGCTTTCCCACTTTGATCAGAGTCATGATCCAGTCCTGCTGATTTGGTACTTGTTGCCCAGGCATTATTTTGGCACTTGTTACCCAGGCATTATACTCGTGTGGGTCGCTCCCCTCGAGTGCCACTCCGGAGTGTGCGTTTTACAGGCTTCGAGTCCTTGAGACTCCCTTTTCCCTATCGGTGTTATGCGTTGGCCAGCATACCCGATTGGGCAGGCAGGCAGAGCAGGCAGTACCAGTGCTCACTGGTGTATCGATTGGGTCTAGGCAGGCAGGCATTTATGTTCTGATGCATACAGTTAGCTATCTCTTTAGCTTGGCATATTAGAGGCATAGTAGTGGTAGTTTTCTGTTTTCGGCAGTCATCATTGCTTACCACACTTCTTTCCTTTTTGCCTCTGGTAGACCTAGTGGGTGTGTCAGGATTTGAGGTTTTACCCACTAGGGGAGGCTACTGGTTTACTGGTAGTCTTACCCCCATTCTTCTTTCCTCTTTTTCTTCTCCCTTGTTTTGCAGTGTCTTCTGCGGGTGCGCTGGGTCTCAGCGACGGGTCGAGGAGAGAGGACGGCTGAGTAGATAGACTTCGAGGCAGGTTGAGCGTGTTAGCTGGACTGTTGGTGTACCCGTGTTTCCTCAGACGGTTGTACTTTTACTTTGGGACTGGCTTTTGCCAGCAGGTTGTATTTATTTTGGTGAGCTGGGAGAGACAGATGTATCATTTATACAGATGTATTGTATTTTATTTCCAGCTTCAGTCTGAGATGTATTAGTTTTAGTCAGCTCTGTTTTTATTGCTCTTTTATTATATCTCTTATATATCTGAGCAGGTTTGGCGCTTCGTGTACGCGGGAAATACCGTGTGCACGGCGGATCTGTAGACGGGCCCGGGTTCTGGTTTACACCCGGGGCGTGACAAGTACCAACCACTAACAGGATAACCACATAGTCCAAAATAAATAATCCAATCCACATGCAAGGTTAAACGCTAACATTCCATCCATACCAACATGTATAAGTCCCAACCACTATCAAATATCCACAATAGTAATTTCCATATGAAGAGCTCACAATTATATTATTTTAAAGCATGCAGGTCCAAATAAAGGAATTACTCTAATATTCCTAGTGAGCATGTCAAAATAGAGGTAAACAACGACCACCCACCTGAAGTGCAACTGTCCAAGTCCGTACAGCTAGAAAATACCAAAACTTCAAATCCTTGCTCCCACACTATTAGCACATCCGCAATGCTCCTGGTACAATACAAAGCTCACTAATTACACTTAGGCTCCCAATTATAGCACTTATAACCACATACAACCTCGAATTCTAACTGTTAAATTATCACCTGCAGAAAGTGCCCAGAAAATTCCAATAAAAAATACACAGCGATCCTTGCGTCGATAGCTTCGAAACGGTACCTTGCCCGCCCAAATCGGAGTTCGGTAAGTCAAGATAAAAATTCGGCAAGGGGGTGCACTCATACAAAAATCTGTATTAAGGGACAGATTATGTTCACTGAGAAAACAGTAATTCTCACCTCGAAATAAAATTACGAAAATCCAATAAAAATGACGAGCGCGTTCCTTGCGATCCGTAGATGAAAAAGTTGTATAAGCTCGTTTCCGTCAGGACGCTCGTGCGCAAAGATATGGCCGAAATACTCCGCTGCTGTCAAGTAAATCCACACAGAAAATGGGGTCACTGTTTGCCTCGGGATCCGTGCCAAAACCTCGAAACGGGAAAGCGCGACCAAAACAAAAGATGAAGTCCTACCTCTTAGAAGTCTGCTGGTGCAAGAATCACAGGAAAAAGATGTCGGGGTAGCCCAGGGGAGCAAAAAAATACTATCGCTGCGCCGAAGAAGAATACTAGGAAAGCAACGTCGCGCCGCACCGTAAAATGGGGAAACCTCGGGATTCGTGCCTCCAAAAACTCTTGAAACTTGGCAGGGAGATCCAGCACAAAGAGATGAAAAATTTGCTTAAGGGTGCTCGGGCTGAAGGTGAATGGGTTGGAGAAAAAGAAGGAAGAGTGGAGCTCGGGTTGGGTGGTTTATATAGGCTGAGAAAACAAATCAAAAGAATTCCCTCCAATGTCCTAAGTTCCGGGCGCCCGAAATATTTCGGGCGCACACAGTGCGGCCCGGCCACGATTCCGGGCGCGCACAGTGCGGCCCGGTCCACCTGCGGCCCAGTCCACTATCCCCCGGGGCCCCGCTGCACCCGGAGCACCTGCGCCAACCAATGGCGACGTGACACGTGTCCCGGCAAACCGTGCACCGCGCACGTCGCGCCGTGGACCGCGCACGTCGCGGCTGACCCGGCGTACGGCCACCTGCCCCGCCGTAACCCACTCCCCGGTAATCACCTCCACCGATTGCGTGGACCGGGAGCACAACACCGGACCAACCACCTCACGCCACGTGTCCACCCGGTCTACCGTGCACGGGGCCCAAACTCGTGGGACCGCGTCTGCTGCGCCGGCCAACCGGAAGGCGCCACGGTGGCCCGCCTCGGTGCAAGACCCCGCGGGGTGGACCGCGCTCCTGCCCGCGCCTCAGCCGCTGCCCGCGCCCTCAGCCGCCTGCCCGCGGCGGCGCCGCAGTCCGCCGACGCTGCCCGCCGCCCCGGCGATTGACGGCGACACTGTTCCGGCGTGAACAGTACCCGCAAGCTCAAAAATCGACAAGCAAATAGACCATCTTGACCGTTTTCGCGCGCTGATTCCAAAAACGAGGTCCGTTTTGCCAAATTCCGCCTCCAAAATTTGCCGGAGGCTCCCGCAAGCGCCAAAAACTGACAAAAACTTCCGGGAGTCCGCTTTTGGACATCCGGACTCAGAATTGGGCAAACAAAAAGCCATTCTCAAGCATTTTTCCCGCGTGAATCCAAATTGATAAACCGTTTCGCAGAAACCACCTCTAAACATCCGACGGGGTCAGCCGATCACCCACGTGATCCAGTAAGGCTCGAGGGTCCAAACACTGTGTCCAATCATGCACTACCACTTCCCGAAACATAGTACAGGCTCCCCCGAAGTCACCAATGACTATACCACAGCTTGCAGAGATCCAGGTCATCACACAACCTTTTCCATACGCTCCTAGTCGATCTTCTCCGCTCGCTCCGCAACGCGTCTCGAATCCCACGATCTGCGTCCAACGCCGAATCCTCAGCGTCCAACGTCGAATCCACGAGTCCGACCGAATCCACGATCTTCACCCAGTAGCACGCTTCGAATCACGAACGTACCTCGCTCCGAATCCACGAGAGCGGTTGCACCTTGAATCCACAAGGCCACGCGAGTCCACGCGAGATTTGGGGATAAAAAATCGTTGTTTTTGGGTGGTGGATGATCCGCGAATACTAGATTAGAAATAGATCGGAAAACTCATCTAAGATATTCATGATTTGATTCTACTCAAAAATCAGAGTTTGGAAAAACCTAAGAATCAAACCAATCAATATAGATGAAGGAAACATAGAATTAAAATCTATTGATTTTCCTTTCTTCTCTATATGTGGATCTTCTCTTTCGGAAGTATTTTTCTATTTATGTCCCATTACCCTAAAAAATGAA
>CM054940.1:14719481-14936385 GCA_029168755.2 Tillandsia fasciculata | reverse complement strand
GCTCACAATTATATTATTTTAAGCATGCAGGTCCAAATAAAGGAATTACTCTAATATTCCTAGTGAGCATGTCAAAATAGAGGTAAACAACGACCACCCACCTGAAGTGCAACTGTCCAAGTCCGTACAGCTAGAAAATACCAAAACTTCAAATCCTTGCTCCCACACTATTAGCACATCCGCAATGCTCCTGGTACAATACAAAGCTCACTAATTACACTTAGGCTCCCAATTATAGCACTTATAACCACATACAACCTCGAATTCTAAACTGTTAAATTATCACCTGCAGAAAGTGCCCAGAAAATTCCAATAAAAATATCACAGCGATCCTTGCGTCGATAGCTTCGAAACGGTACCTTGCCCGCCCAAATCGGAGTTCGGTAAGTCAAGATAAAAATTCGGCAAGGGGGTGCACTCATACAAAAATCTGTATTAAGGACAGATTACTGTTCACTGAGAAAACAGTAATTCTCACCTCGAAATAAAATTTACGAAAATCCAATAAAAATACGAGCGCGTTCCTTGCGATCCGTAGATGAAAAAGTTGTATAAGCTCGTTTCCGTCAGACGCTCGTGCGCAAAGATATGGCCGAAATACTCCGCTGCTGTCAAGTAAATCCACACAGAAAATGGGGTCACTGTTTGCCTCGGGATCCGTGCCAAAACCTCGAAACGGGAAAGCGCGACCAAAACAAAAGATGAAGTCCTACCTCTTAGAAGTCTGCTGGTGCAAGAATCACAGGAAAATGATGTCGGGGTAGCCCAGGGGAGCAAAAATACTATCGCTGCGCCGAAGAAGAATACTAGGAAGCAACGTCGCGCCGCACCGTAAAATGGGGAACCTCGGGATTCGTGCCTCCAAAACTCTTGAAACTTGGCAGGGAGATCCAGCACAAAGAGATGAAAAACTTTGCTTAAGGGTGCTCGGGCTGAAGGTGAATGGGTTGGGAGAAAAGAAGGGAAGAGTGGAGCTCGGGTTGGGTGGTTTATATAGGCTGAGAAAACAAATCAAAGAATTCCCTCCATGTCCTAAGTTCCGGGCGCCCGAAATATTTCGGGCGCACACAGTGCGGCCCGGCCCACGATTTCCGGGCGCGCACAGTGCGGCCCGGTCCACCCTGCGGCCCAGTCCACTACTCCCCCGGGCCCCGCTGCACCCGGAGCACCTGCGCCAACCAATGGCGACGTGACACGTGTCCCGGCAACCCGTGCACCGCGCACGTCGCGCCGTGGACCGCGCACGTCGCGGCTGACCCGGGCCGTACGGCCACCTGCCCCGCCGTACGGCCACCTGCCCCGGTCAATCACCTCCACCGATTGCGTGGACCGGGAGCACAACACCGGACCAACCACCTCACGCCACGTGTCCACCCGGTCTACCGTGCACCCGGGCCCAAACTCCGTGGACCGCGTCTGCTGCGCCGGCCAACCGGAAGGCGCCACGTGGCCCGCCTCCGGTGCACGACCCCCGCGGTGGACCGCGCTCCTCCCTGCCCGCGCCTCAGCCGCCTGCCCCGCGCCCTCAGCCGCCTGCCCGCGGCGGCGCCGCCGTCCGCCGACGCTGCCCGCCGCCGCCGGCGATTGCCGGCGACACTGTTCCGGCGTGAACAGTACCCGCAAGCTCAAAATCGACAAGCAAATAGCCCATCTTGACCGTTTTCGCGCGCTGATTCCAAAAACGAGGTCCGTTTTGCCAAATTCCGCCTCCAAAATTTGCCGGAGGCTCCCGCAAGCGCCAAAAACTGCCAAAACTTCCGGGAGTCCGCTTTTGGACATCCGGACTCAGAATTGGGCAAACAAAAAGCCATTCTCAAGCATTTTTCCGCGCTGAATCCAAATTGATAACCGTTTCGCACGAAACCACCTCTAAACATCCGACGGGGTCAGCCGATCACCCACGTGATCCAGTAAGGCTCGAGGTCCAACACTTGTGTCCAATCATGCACTACCACTTCCCGAAACATAGTACAGGCTCCCCCGAAGTCACCAATGACTCTACCACAGCTCTGCAGAGATCCAGGTCATCACACAACCTTTTCCATACGCTCCTAGTCGATCTTCTCCGCTCGCTCCGCAACGCGTCTCGAATCCACGATCTGCGTCCAACGCCGAATCCTCAGCGTCCAACGTCGAATCCACGACGTCCGACCGAATCCACGATCTTCACCCAGTAGCACGCTTCGAATCCACGAACGTACCTCGCTCCGAATCCACGAGAGCGGTTGCACCTTGAATCCACAAGGCCACGCGAGTCCACGCGCCGATTTGGGATAAATCGTTGTTTTTTGGGTGGTGATGATCCGCCGAATACTTAGATTAGAAATAGATCGGAAATACCATCTAAGTATTCATTGATTTGATTCTACTCAAAATCAGAGTTTGGAAAACCTAGAATCAAACCAATCAATATAGATGAAGAAACATAGAATTAAATCTATTGATTTCCTTTCTTCTCTATATGTGGATCTTTCTCTTTCGGAAGTATTTTTCTATTATGTCCCATTACCCTAAAAATGAATTAAAGGGTCTATATATAGGTTAGAAACCATTGGAAGAAGATAAGGATCAAAAACAGCCTTTTCTGGAAAATTTACGGACGGCGATCCGGATTGGAATTGGGCGATCCGGATTGCAGTAGCAAGAAAGACGGTTTCCAGAAAAACAATAGTTCGGGATCCGGATCGAAGTTCCCGATCCGGATCGTTCATACAGTTTCACCAAACATCAACGTTCGGGATCCGGATTGCAAATCCTGATCCGGATCGTGCAAGTAAAAAGGTAAAACTAGTGTTCGGGATCCGGATCATGAGATGCTGCGATCCGGATTGAACCAGTGTATGAACGAACACCCTTCGGGATCCGGATTGCAAGGCCCGATCCGGATCCTGAACATGTCCCATGTCCAGTTTTTGATTATAAAGCAATTAAACATTCTTCCAGGTGTTTCTACACTACAAGAAGTATTCGGATCACCAAAAATCTTTAGTTAAACATACCTGATCCTTTTGAATTCTTCTTTCTTGAGATTGAGGTATATGATCTAAACTTCTTTCATCTTCAATCTTCAAGACTTAACACTTTCACGAAATACGCCAATTCAAATTCCGTAACACACCGTTTTGCGCGCAGGTTGAATTGGCGCGCATCATTTTGCGTGCAGGTTCTAACAATGCATCTTATTTTGCGTACAGGACTGGATGAAGGTGCATCGTTTCGCGTGCAACCCCACATGAAGCGTGCACCATTTTGCGTGCAAACCCGTGGTACGTGCACCGTTTTGCGCGCAGGTTGAATTGGCGCGCATCGTTTTGCGTACAGGTTCTAACAATGCATCTCATTTTGCGTACAGGACTGGATGAAGGTGCACCGTTTCGCGTGCAACCCCACGGTGGAGCGTGCACCATTTTGCGTGCCAATACGGGGTACGTGCTCCTTTTTGCGTGCAAGCCCGAGGTACCAAGTGGAGCCGCGTGGAAGCCAATTGCAAGTGTCTACAAGCAATTGGAAGAATAGTGATCAAGTGCGGAGATATGAAAGGAAATTGGGTACACCACAAGGTAGGGAATTCTGCCGAAATTGGGTGACCTCTCCCCTTGCTCCTTTGCTTTTCAATTCGAAGCATGATAGTAGCCTATTAGAGGCGTTAGGTAATTATGATTATGATTGCCTGTGTAGATGGATACAGATGAAAAAGTGCAACTGTTGGTTGCCAGAGATAGAGGAATAAATGTGCATGTGCAGATGGACACAGAGGAAAAAGTGCAACTGTTGGTTGCCAAAGATATATGATGAATATGCATGCGTAGAAGTAACTACCATTTTATGAATGAGATGAAAATAATTGCATGCATGAAAATGATTAGCTATGTATGATTGTGATCATGTTAGGGTATAACCCTAGGAATCATGTGACATAAGGAAAGGGAACATGTTGGTAGTAAGACTAGGAGAAAACCTAGTTTCAGGGTTCACCGAGTGACATCAAAACTTAGGAATTATCCTAGGATTGGACGAGTGGCATGGTCTTAGGTGATAACCTAAGGACACTGGATAGAGTGATCAACATAGAGTCAAGGACTCTAGGATGAGTATGACATGGAACTTAGGTAAAGATAACCTAAGGTGAACCAGTGATCAACATAGAGTCAAGGACTCTAGGATGAGTATGACATTGAACTTAGGTAAAGAGAACCTAAGGTGAACTAAAGGAGTTTAAACTCACAGACAAGAAATTAGAGCCAGTGCAACTCTAAGTTAAAGTGGAACAGAAAAATAGAGTTAAGTTAACTCTAGGACTCAGTGAGAAATCAGGAAAGTGGGATAAGATCCCAAGGCTAAAGAATTAAACAAATATAACCCTAGCAAGTCATAGGGTGTCCGGGCAAGGAGGACAGTAACTTTAACTTCAATTTGAGTTAAATAAATAAAAGAGAAATGTTTAAGAGTCTAGGAGACTCTCGAGTTACCCGTGTGGCAAGACCTAGGGTAAGGGATGAAAAAGTGGTTAATAAGCAAGACAAGCAAATTGCTCAAGATAGAGCTAAAATTTGGTTAATAAGCAAGACAAGCAAATTGCTTAAGATAAAAAGAATGTAAATGGCGCCTTCGAATTTGAGACTCGTCAAGTGGAGCAGGACTCCCTGGGCAGTGACCCATCGGACGTGGTACTTTCGGAAGGCTTAAAGTGAAAGCAAATAGCTAAATGCTCAAAGGAAAGAGTGATAGTAATTGCCAGTGGCAATGTGAGCTGAAGGCTCGAGTGAGAAAGAAAAGAAAAGCAAGTGTTCAAAAGCAAAGAGGCTAAGAACTAAAGTAAAAAGAAAAGAAAGAAATTATAAAAAAAAAATAAAACGGTCAGACCTACGGAGAAACCAGCCCAGGTTGGAGGTACGGGCAGTAATCCCTCTCCCGGGCAGTGACCCGTTCGGGACGTTTCTTCCGTAGGACGGGGCCGAATGAAAGATAAGAAAGGATAATAAAACAGGTGTGCCTTCGAAGGTTGAAATGTGGTTCTGTGGGACGTAAAGGGCTTGCCCTCTCCCCGGGCGCACCAGGATCGGACGTAAGGGCAGCCCCTCTCCGGTAGCAGGTGGTCCGAAGAACACATTTACTTCGTAGGACGGGGTAACACTTGCGGGTGTTATCGGCAACCTCAGAAATCTTATCTTATGGTAGCAGGACTACCGGGCTCGGGCCCGTTGGATAAGAATTTCTGAGGGTTTACTTGAACTAAAGCACCAGAATCTAAAGAATAAAGAGAATTAGAGTGGCCAAGATGGCCGGGTTAGTTTGACCCTGTATACAGCGGCATAGTGGCCGAGTTGGTGCTTAGCAGCCTAGTGTGGCTAGACAGATTAGTGCTGGGTGGATGGTTTTACACAGATAGTGTAGTGATATGTTAAATGGCATAGCTGCATTTTGATATTGAGGATTTTAGTTTCCTAGCACTATTATTATTGCTTCCATTGGACCAAGTGGTGTAGGACACCTTTTCTCGGTGGTTGAACCCACTGGGAACTCGCTCGTAAGTTCTCACACCCCTTGGGTGACCCCCCCCCCACAGGTTCGGGTATGGATGCAGCGGACGAGACGGTTCAGATGCAGACGGCGAGGCATACGACAGGGGCAAGGGCCCAGCAGCATAGAGACCTAGAGGGTCTAGCAGAGGTACCTTTCTTTTATGATCGAGTGAACCATGTACTGTGAGGAAAAGCATTGTAATATTATGTAATTGTAAGTTGAGAGATGTAAAATGTAATAAAGCTTATTATGGTTCATTCTTAGCCTGCTTTCATATCTGCTTAAACTATTTGTTTATTGAATGAAAGTTTTAAATTAGTAGTGATCTTACTCTGATATTATATCTCATCATAAGCATTGTTTTGATTCGAGATGGTCGTGACCGTTCCTTTCGGGTAGCGTGAGGTCGTGCCCGATTGGCGTGCCCGAACCGTACAAATGGGCGGTCTCGGGGCGTGACAGATTAGAGTGGTATCAGAGCCTAGGAATAGTCCTAGGTGGTTAGTGAACCTTAGGGAGACCCTAGGGATTAGCACGAGAGAGTGTGTGGATTATTGGGCGAAAGTATTGGATTGGTTATTGTTGTTCCCAAAAAGGATGTTGGGACTGATCGAGGGCGACGAGCTTTCATTCTTCGGATATTACGTTGGCGGCCGACAACGTAATGTTGGAGATGAAAAGGAGTACCCTCTTATACTTTCACATGATTGGGTCGACGAGCTTTTCTGTCGGTATTTAGATTGCGCGTTGCTCAAATGGCTAAGTTTGGGCTAGTTGTTTCGTTGTGGTGTGCGTATTGGCGATGACACCACATAGGGAGACGCACCTGTTTTGACTCGAGTCACGCGAGGGCTCGGGGTCAAACAAGGTACACGAGCTGCGATGTCAGGTGACCGCTTTTGTTGATGTGGTCCAGCAGCAGATCGATGCTTCTTGCCGATAAGCGGAGGTTTTCCGCCGGCAGGGAAGCGGATTACGACGCCTAGATGGGCGAGTGACATTATTCCAAGAAAAATGGGAAATAGATCAAGCTAAGAGGCAACAGTAAAGAGTGTGGCAGGTGGCCGCCGAGCCTTTGTCGGCGCGCCCTGCACCTTCTGTGAAAGATGCCGTAAGCTTGTGTCAGCTGGTTTGCCGGCAAAGTGTAGTTGATGAGGTCCAGTGAGAGACCGACTCATGAAACGCTGGTGATCGCTTTGTTGCGAGAGCCAAGTTGCTGTGTCCTAAAGGTTAGGGCAAGAAAGACTTACGGGCCTAGTGGCGAGAGTTCGCCCTGATGACGGTAGTGACTGTGTGGCATGTCTTCATGGCTGAGTGCCGCATAGTGGGGCTGGTAAGACCCAGGATAGGTTTCGAGATTCGAAAACCTCGCAAGTAAGCGGGAGTTTTATGGTGCCGGTCTGAGGGATCGGCATAATGGCAAGGGTTGCCACCACAGGGTTTGCGTGTTAATCACCAGAGTTGGTGAACAGTTATCGTGGTGCTTCGACCTAGTTGGGAAAGTTGCACGAGAGCCGTGGTGTGTTCAGCAAATCGCTTAGCATTGAATTTTCGCGAGTTAGCATGGGGGCGCTGGATGCCCAACTGTTTTGGTGCTCATGGAGCACAAGTATCGTTTAGCCAGAGAGAGCTGATTAGGTGGCGTGTTAGCCTTCGCCCAGTGTGGCCAGAGTTGATATAGAGAGTTTGGGTCGTGGATTGACGACTTGTTAGTTGATCTTGCTCAGTGAGCATAGTGGTCGCGTGGCGACGATTAGCGGGTTCGCTTGGGGACGATCCGTGCCTGGACCATGCTTATGGACTGTGGGCCTGTAGCCCAGTGGGCAGGCGCAGTCGGCTGTGAGAGACAGCGGCCCGAGACCTGATGGCGGGGCATGATAGAGATTTGGTCGGGACGGTAGTCCGAGCGATGACCCGGGGACGTGGAATGCAACGTATGAGCCTTGAGGCTGTTAGTACACTGAGAGTGTGATATGACCAGGCCGTAGAGCTAGTGGTGATTGAGGTACTGTAGCTCCTAGTGGGAGCGTCTGGGTAGTAACCCTAAGTGTGGACCTACCCATATGACGATTGGGTCTGTGTGCTAGTGAGAGCCATTGTACAGAGTTGGACTGGTTGGACTATAGGCCCTTATTGGACCGTGGTCTGTGGACCTATGAGTAGACCTAGATATCGGGCTAGCTGATAACCCGTGGACATGGAACGCTTGTAGCGTGTGAGATAGCTGAGGACTTGTGGATTGGCCTATGCCCTCCACCTTAGGCAGCGAGTGACCGGAAAATGCGGTAAATGTAATTAGTTGCAGATGCAACCTCCTTGTGAAAGGTAAAATGACCGCGGAATTAAAGTAAAGATTTCGCAAGAAAAGACTGGGTCATTCGTGGCATTTGAGAGAGCGAGTGCTCAAATGTGTCTCTCACCTACTTGGTGAAAGTGGCCAGACACTAGGTCTGAGTTTGTCCCTGAGTTGAGATAGGGATTCATGGATGAGTTGCTCGTGTAATTGTGGACGAGCAGGCAATGTGATGCCGGTCACGAGGTTCAGTGAGCCCAGTAGTGAGGGCAAGTTTTTCCCCTTCTTGATCAAGTAGGAGTCGAGATGTGACTCAAGTTTCGAGGACGAAACTTATTTTAAGGGGGGTAGAATGTAGTGAACCGGAACTTGGTATATAAACAAAATATAAATAACAATAGTATGAAATACTATTTTATTGAGTTAGAAAAGTACAGGGTGACCTGGAAGTGAATTGGGCCCAAATCGGGATTAAAATTGTAGAGTTATTTAGGATCCACAAGGATCTAAATAGGTACTATCAAACACCTAGAGGGGGGTGAATAGGTGTAATATTATAAAAACCAATCTCAGTGCAAAAATAAAAAATAATGCGGAAAATAAAAATCAACACACCGAGATTTACGTGGAAACTCCAATCCAGGAGAAAAACCACGGGACCAACACGCAATAACAATCCACTAAGAATTGAAGAATAACAAGGTGATTACCGACTCCACGGACTCGACCCCTCCTTCAACTTCTTCGGACCTTGCGCTGACCGGTTGGATGTCCACGCAATAACAATCCACTAAGAAACGAAGAATAACAAGGTGATTACCGTCTCCACGGATTCAACCCCTCCTTCAATTCTTCGGACCTTGCGCTCCACCGTTTGCACGTCCACTGCACACGTTCGAATCCACGAACGCCACTCGAATCCACGAGCACACGTTTCGAATCCACGAAACGCCTTCAACACACCGAATCCACGTGCCACGTCGAATCCACGACGCAAACTCAGCCGGTAAGAATATTGGCTTCGATGGTGATCCTTTGCTTAGATTATCAATGAAGATCCATGGGAGAAATCTCTAAGCAAAGATTAGATCAATTCGACAAAAGATATGTTCTTGAAAGAACCATCGAATTGACCTAAAAGAGGCTATAAAGAAGAACGATAAAAACCTAGCCTCTAGGGTTGCTCTCAAGTGTTTTTATAAATTGATCGGTATTGCTCCCCCGTTTTGAGAAACCCTAAATGTCTATTTATAGTTTAGAAACCTTTGGAAAGAGATAAGAATCAAAAACCTACCTTATCTGGAAATTTTCAGGACGGCGATCCGGATCGGGATTACTGCGATCCGGATCGTCGTAACGAGATTGACGATTCCAGAAATCCAAGGGTTCGGGATCCGGATCGCAAGGCCCGATCCGGATCGTTCATGAATTTCAGCAACATCCAATGTTCGGGATCCGGATCGGAATAGGCTTGGATCCGGATTGGATTTGCACATGAACTAATACCCTTCGGGATCCGGATTGGATCATCTGATCCGGATCCTGAACATGTCCCATGTCCAGTTTTTGATTTTTATGCAATTAAAAATTCATCCAAGTGTTTCTACACTATAAGAAAGTATTCGGATCACCAAAATTATTTAGTTAAACATACCTGATCCTTTTGAATACTTTCTTCTTGAGATTGATGTAACTGATCCACAATTCTTCATCTTCAATCTTCAAGACTCAAGACACTGAGTGTCAACTTGAGCTCTTGTTGAATCTTCTCTAAGTCTTTGATTGCTGATTGACAATTTGATCCCTTTAAGACTCCGACTCAACTCACTGACTTGACTCACGAAATATGCCAACACCAAAAAGCCGTAACAATCTCCCCCTTTGGCAATTTCGTGACAAAACCCAAAAATACATAAAACGCTCAAGTCACTCATCTTAAACCAAAAAATCGAAATTCAATGTCATCACCAAAACATTGATTTTCTTTGCGTGAAAGATCCAATAAATACAAAATTACATTTGAACCAAACAGTCCTAGAACATACTCTATGACTTAGGACTTGGAGTCTTAAAGTGATGTAATTCCTGCAAAACAAAACTCCAAACAAAATCAAACGTTAGTCGTTAGAAATTAAAATCCTACATTTGATTCGTCCTTTTGGTTCTTTTGTTTTTCGGCTCTTTCAATTTTTTCTTTGTCTCCCCCTATCTTGAGCATCTCTAACATGTTCTCCATGTTCTCCATGTTCTTGAGCATCTATGTTCTCCCCCTTTGTGATACGATCATCATTTTCGGTTCTCCCCCATTTTTCCATTTTCGTTTGTCCTCTCTTGATGATCTCATCTCCGTCATTTCTCTTCTCCCCCTTTTTGTCACAAATTGTCAAACAGTGAACATACTAGACAAAAGGAAATTAGTTCATAGAGAAAGAGAGATAAAAGCTCAGTTCCGGTATATAACAAAAATGCAGATTGCGTACCGGTACCAGAAAGCAAAAATCAAATAATTTCTTGAAACAAATCCAGATTTTGGAAACTTTTCAAATACCGATTTGTATTCCATCAAGAAATCCATTTAAGTGCTTTGAAGAACAATGAATTCACATAGATGTCATTCAATCCAAATTTCTTTCATTAGAATATTTAGAAAAATAATAATCAGAAAGAGTATGTAAGCACTTTAGCGTATCAACTTTAAACAAAAGTCATCGTTTCATGCAACAAGAAATAGATTATACCAAATCTATCAAAAATACTCAAAAATGAAACGAAAATTTATGAAAATTAAAACCCTTAAAGTTGAACAATTTCAATTACATCTAACTTGATCTTATGCGTAATGCCTTTATCAAATCATCAATTTTGGTAAAGAAAATGAAATACCAAGATCAATAGATGTTTGAAATCCCAGATAAGTTAGATAATATATCTAGACAATCTGTTGAAGGAGTGGCTCTTTGAGCATCTTTTACAAAAATCCCACCTTATACCAACCATGAAATATGACTGAGTCAAGTATTTCAATATGCATTTCATCAACATTTTTAAAACAAAAATTTGCTTTGCATTCATGGAGTATCTTTTTTTTTTTCTTTTCTCCATGTGGTGGTAGTTTTCACACTCCTCATTGGGATGTAACTCTTTCCACATCTTTTGAGCATTTTACATTTCATTGACTCCCCCTCAATTGGCTATCAATTATTTAATATATAAGGTATTCAACCAAAATTGATCTCGCATTCATACTCGACTAAGCAATCAAATATGATAATGACTATACCAAGAGATCATGAGAGAGAAATTGACTTTGATCACTTAAAAGATGAATTAATTAACATAAATGATCATTGCAACATTGAAATATTATGATATCAAAAGCATAATAAATTTCTAAATGCGTGAAAGGATGCAATTAAAGTCAATTCAACCAATGCTCAATTAAACAACTCCTTTAAATGAAGTGTCTTCAAGATTATGAATATGGAGTCAAGTTGATAATCCAAGAAAAATTAATTTGGAGTGAATGAACGTGAAGCCCCTTTTTATTCAATGCACTTGTTCGTTAAAAACCCTTTTGTTCAAGAACAAAGTATAAAAACAAAGAGCATCGAAAAACATGTAATGCAGAGATTAAGAAAAATATGAAAGGAAAAACCAATCAAAGCATTACATACAGTCATAAGCAAATTAGAACTTAAGACAAGGAAAGATATCACCTTTCCGAATCCAAAATCGCTGGATTTTGGGTTGTCTTGATTCGTTGTGGCCGGGGGTTGTCCGCTTTGACTGTTGATCCACCTTAGGTCTTTGCCTCGCAATGATCCACTTGTATGATTGATGTTGTGGCTCGGACCTTTGGTGGGTTGAGTGAACTCCTTTGACTTGATGTGTCTTTTGATTCCGTTGAGTCCGCTCCGTAGATGAAGTTGCCGAAGAATTTTTCTTTCTCTTTTTCGGGCAATTCTTCACCAAATGTCCTTCAAGTCCACAAAGGTGACATGTTCTTCCTTTCAATTTCGTTGTGGAACTTGAAGCCTTCACAGTTTGGTTCTTTTTAAATCCCAAACCAACCTTGCTTGTTTGACCTAATCCGGACATACAATCTAGTTTCTTGGAACCGTTGAAAGCCTTTGTATGTCGGATTTAAGTTGATGAACTTGCTTGGTCAAAGCTTGGTTGGTGACATGAATCTCTTCAAACTGCTTTTCAAGAAAACCAATCTTGTCCATATATGAATTAGCGATTGTTTCCGATTGGTTTATCTTTTCTTGGAGGATTTTATTGTTATCCAATAACCGTCCTTTTCCTCCTCGAGATCATGAAGTTTGATCTTTAAAGCTTGATTCTCGTCTTGAACTTCAAGTCGTTGCTTCCTCAACTTCTTGTTAAGTTTGGCCATCTTCTTTGATTCCGCAAGAAGTTGTTGGTATGCCTCAACGAGTTCTTCTTCGTCCGACTCCCCCTCACTTGATGACTCTCCTCCGGATGTTGATGTTTCATGCAAAATCAAAGGAATAGAGTCAGTGATTAAAGATGATAAACACAAATTAGAAGAGGGAATTTGAGAGGCATGAAAAGCAACAATTTTTTCTTTTTCCTCTTCACTTGAGGTCGATTCATCGAAAAGAATCGTCCCAAGTTTTTGCTTGCAAAGCCTTCTTTTTATATGATTTCGGAGAAGGACAATCCGTTGAAATATGGCCGTAGCCTTTGCATCGATAACATTGGATTTCCCCTTCGAATTCATCTTTTTCTTTTTCTTTAGAAGGTTTTGCAACGCTTTTGAGTTTAGAGGATTTAGAACCCGATGATCCTTTAGATGGTTTCGTGGATGAAGATCCATCGGTTCGATTCTTCCAAAATTTCCGACGAAATTTCTTTGTGATCCGCGCCAGTTGTTCTTCAAAATCGGCAAAAGAGATTTCATCGTCGGAACTCGATTCGTCATCTTCTTCCTTTGTTGATTTGAATGCAATACCTGTAAGCTTAGAAGAAGACTTGGAAGAAATTTGATTAGTAGGAAAAGTCATCTCATAAGTTTGCAAAGCACCTACTAATTCCTCTACACTCATCTCATCCGGATGACTAACGGTTTCAATGGCGGTAACCTTTGCCCTAAACCGTTCCGGAAGAGTCCGAAGTATCTTTCTTACAATTTTCGACTCCGGGATCTTTTCTCCTAAATTAGCACATGTATTAATTACATCTTGAAGTCTAGTGTAATAATCTGTAAACAATTCATGCTCTTCCATATGAATAGAGTCAAATTGACTTGTAAGCATCTGGAGCTTTTGAATTTTTACAAGATTAGTACCTTCATGTGTAATTTTGAGAATATCCCAAATTTCCTTCGCGGTTTCACACGCGGAAATTCTTGTAAACTCAGTCGAGGAAAGAGAATTAAATAAAGCGTTCATACCTTTCCCATTGTAAGAAGATCTTTCGATTTCCTCTTTGGACCATCTAGAGCGAGGTTTTGGGGTAGTAGAATTTCCTACTTCCTCAACCGGATGCACCCAACCGTATTCCACGGTTTGCCATACCCGCTCATCAATAGAGATGAGAAAAGCTCTCATCCGCATTTTCCAATATGCATAATTGGTCCCATCAAAAAGAGGAGGTCTAAAAATATTACCACTTTCACCCATTATGATAGATAAACCTAAAACCCGCTCTGATACCAATTGTAGAGTTATTTAGGATCCACAAGGATCTAAATAGGTACTATCAAACACCTAGAGGGGGGTGAATAGGTGTAATATTATAAAAACCAATCTCAGTGCAAAATAAAAAATAATGCGGAAAATAAAAATCAACACACCGAGATTTACGTGGAAACTCCAATCCAGGAGAAAAACCACGGGACCAACACGCAATAACAATCCACTAAGAATTGAAGAATAACAAGGTGATTACCGACTCCACGGACTCGACCCCTCCTTCAACTTCTTCGGACCTTGCGCTGACCGGTTGGATGTCCACGCAATAACAATCCACTAAGAAACGAAGAATAACAAGGTGATTACCGTCTCCACGGATTCAACCCCTCCTTCAATTTCTTCGGACCTTGCGCTCCACCGTTTGCACGTCCACTGCACACGTTCGAATCCACGAACGCCACTCGAATCCACGAGCACACGTTTCGAATCCACGAAACGCCTTCAACACACCGAATCCACGGTGCCACGTCGAATCCACGACGCAAACTCAGCCGGTAAGAATATTGGCTTCGATGGTGATCCTTTGCTTAGATTATCAATGAAGATCCATGGGAGAAATCTCTAAGCAAAGATTAGATCAATTCGACAAAAGATATGTTCTTGAAAGAACCATCGAATTGACCTAAAAGAGGCTATGAAGAAGAACGATAAAAACCTAGCCTCTAGGGTTGCTCTCAAGTGTTTTATAAATTGATCGGTATTGAACCCCCGTTCTTGAGAAACCCTAAATGTCTATTTATAGTTTAGAAACCTTTGGAAAGAGATAAGAATCAAAAACCTACCTTATCTGGAAATTTTCAGGACGGCGATCCGGATCGGGATTACTGCGATCCGGATCGTCGTAACGAGATTGACGATTCCAGAAATCCAAGGGTTCGGGATCCGGATCGCAAGGCCCGATCCGGATCGTTCATGAATTTCAGCAACATCCAATGTTCGGGATCCGGATCGGAATAGGCTTGGATCCGGATTGGATTTGCACATGAACTAATACCCTTCGGGATCCGGATTGGATCATCTGATCCGGATCCTGAACATGTCCCATGTCCAGTTTTTGATTTTTATGCAATTAAAAATTCATCCAAGTGTTTCTACACTATAAGAAAGTATTCGGATCACCAAAATTATTTAGTTAAACATACCTGATCCTTTTGAATACTTTCTTCTTGAGATTGATGTAACTAATCCACAATTCTTCATCTTCAATCTTCAAGACTCAAGACACTGAGTGTCAACTTGAGCTCTTGTTGAATCTTCTCTAAGTCTTTGATTGCTGATTGACAATTTGATCCCTTTAAGACTCCGACTCAACTCACTGACTTGACTCACGAAATATGCCAACACCAAAAAGCCGTAACAAAAATAAGATATCTAGAATTTATGTGAGAAAGTGGGCCCAGATTGTAAGTGGAAAATTCACAGTCTCGGAAAATTTCGGGAAAATTACGGGAGCTCCGTAAATATGTTTTAAAGCCACAGTAAAAGTTTCGCATTGATCGGACACCCGAATAGTGAGAACGGGCTCCGCCAGCGAATTCGAATACAGTGGGACTTTTGGTGACCCAGAGGTGGTCCAAACTGAAAAGTTAAAGTACCATGAGGTAAATCAAGTTAAACCATGACTGCCCGTCAAATTTGAGCGAAAACGGGCGAGAAACGGACGAGAACGGACGAAAACGGGCGAAACTGGGCGTGGGCCCAAGTTTCGGGCGCCCGAAAGTGGGAACCGGGCGCCCGGAAAGTACTGTAGCAACCGGTTATTCGGGCTGCAGCGAACCGGGTTTTTGTACTGTAGCGAACCGGTTACAGTAGCAGCCCGGTCCGGACTTCGATGCGCCCGAATGTTACTGTAGCGGCCCGAATCTCGAGGCATGGGCACGGATCCTGAGGCATATGGCACGGATCCCGAGGCGGTTGGCACAGATCCCGAGGCAGTGGCACGGATCCCGAGGCGGTTGGCACGGATCCCGAGGCAGTGGCACGGATCCCGAGGCGGTTGGCACAAATCACGAGGCACGGGGCGCGCGGCCCGAGGCACGGGGCGCGCGGCCCGAGGCGCGTGGAGCAGGTGGGGGACGCCACGTGGCGTCTCCCCATTGGACGCAGCAGCCGAGGCGCAGGCGTGCCCGGGGAACGCGCGCTGGCTCCCTGGCGCGGTGTCAGCGGGGAGGCCACGCATCGGTGTCACGCCCCGGGGTCGAAACTGCGACCCGGGCTCGCCAACAGATCCGCCGTCTGTGCGGAAACTGCCGCACAGACGAAGCGTCTATCCTGCAAAAGATCTATAGCTAACAGTTATCAGAGCTGAAAAAGAACTAATAGCTATAGAAATCAACTGAACATCTGGATAAAAGAAAATCCTCAATACAAAGTCTGATAAGCTATGAAAAAGGAATACAATCCTCACAAGTCTCACAGAATGTCCAGTACAAAAGTGGAGTCATAAAATAAAAAACGGGTACATCTACCTCTGACTCTCAATGCTGGTAAGGAACTAATCGGCCACGTCCTCACCTCGATCTGCTGTCTCCGCACGAACCAAGCCGGAACAGCTACCTCAACCTGTCACCGCAGCGGGTGTGAGATCTACTGCAGAAGGCAGATCTCAGTGGGTACCGTCCCAATATCCACGGTATGCCCACTAAGTCTACTGGAGGCAAAACAGATAGATATGCAGATAGATAGATAGATAGATAAGCTGAAGGAAAACTACAGCTAATATGTCTCAAACATAATGCTCAAAAGGAAAGTCTATCATAAACATGCTATGCATACTCTCGCTACTGCTACAATGCCTCAGTATCAATGCTCTCAGGAAAACCATCTAAGAACATAATATGTAACTACCCGCTCATAACACCCAATCTCAAAGACTGCCCAAAACTGGCTCAGTCCAGCCTGCGCCTGTCGTCTAGGAACGCACCTGCCCACTACCACTCATCCACAAGAGGACGGGATTTACGTGGGGCGTCCTAAACCGACTATCTCAATCTCACACAAAGTGACCCCATGGTAGCTCGGCCAGGGGTATCAAGCGACCACTAGTAAATCAACTAGGCGCATAACCACATCGTAGCCTCGTCAGGCTCGGTATCATCATCGCACCCGGGGCGTAGCTCGAGGGGTGCGACCCCACCGAACTCAAGTATCACATCTGTCTCACTGTCTCAATATGCAGCACATGCAGGCTATAATCCACGATCAAACAGATCGGTAACCCAAAGCTCGAACACACAACTCAGTCGGAAAATAACCTCGACTCAAACACGAATAGCCCGAACACTCTCACAGCTATGTCGGAGAACCCTCAACGACTCAATCTGATAATGCACGACCATGGCTGAGTCGGGAAACTTCCACGACTCGATCTGCCGGAACCCCCAAAACTCACAAAAGCTAAGTGGGAGAACCATCTCCACCACTAAATCAGATCACGACCCATGAACTAGAGTAAACCAATCAGGTAAATAAATTCTCAATCTCTCACACGGGAGGCCTGAAAATTCTGAACGACTGCTACCAACGACCCTATCAAACAAGAACAGGCTGCAGGCATAGCCGCCCATAGCTTCCGCCCCCGAACTGGAAAAAATGCTAAAACTCTCTCATGACACTAGAAAGTCATCTCACAATGCTCTAAAAATCTACTCGGCCCTCGGCACGAGTATACATGCACCTCGGACTACCTGGACCATTCATAATACTCTAAACATTTAAAGATCCTTTAAAATCTGAGTTTCACTTAAAACTGGTTATAAAAATATTATGGAGGTCCAGATAGATCCCGAATCACAAGAAAATATGCAATCTAGTGTCAACTCATCTCTAAATCATGCTAAAAATATCTGGGGCTCAGGAAAGTATTTCTACAATTTTCTAGGCAGCTATCAGATTTATAAAGCATAAAACATTTAAACTAAACATGATCAACATGCTTACAGAAGCTTTAGAGGGCATTCCATACATTTCGGAGAAATTCCAACCCACCTGGAACGCTTTCCGCAGGCAATCGCTGAAGTTGGTGTAGTGCCCATACCCCGAACTGACGAAACCACGAAAATCGTGCCGCGAATCCCGGAAAAATCCTCGGAAGCTCCAAGTGCTCACTCAAAACACATAAACTCTTTAAGCTCCTAATAACAGCTCAATTTAAAATTACATGTTCACCCAAACACTATTTTCTTAAGTCAATCCCACACACACACACAAGTTCTGCACTCCAATATGCTCACACACGAAACTCCAGTACCAAGTAATTGCCCAAATCAAGTCCATCCCAACTTCAAAGCTTGAACATAACCCATAAGCTCCAATGCAACCA
Source organism: Tillandsia fasciculata (assembly GCA_029168755.2). NCBI lineage: Eukaryota > Viridiplantae > Streptophyta > Magnoliopsida > Poales > Bromeliaceae > Tillandsia > Tillandsia fasciculata. The sequence goes on along the minus strand of CM054940.1, from coordinate 14,918,528 downwards.
AATAATTAAAGTCCACCCTTACACACTACCAATTTGCATAACTTGCATAATTTAAATCCATCACAAAAATAAATATATAAGCTCATTCACAAATACAAGCCCCAAGTATCCACAGCATAATCACTTCACACAAGGCTCTCTGCACACACAACGCACTAATTGTCAATTAAATCCATCACAAACCACCCCAAATCAAACACATATACTCACACTAAAATACCTCAAACTCAAGCCTAGCCTTTGATAGGTAACTTCCAACCCATAACAAAGCTAACACCAGTTGCCTCTGTACACCTACATAAACTCACTCATATAAATCACTTACACCCCAAGCATCAGCACCATCCAAGATACAAGCTCACAAACCATGCAATTCCACTGCCAACTCCAAACCTCAAGGCACCAAAATACCCAAGTGATCCTTTACGAGCTCCCACGCACACCCAGCATCAGCCCCCAAGCTCATAACCCCAACAGAGCAACTACCAACTGCAAGAGAAAGGAAAGAACCCAAAATTAGAGGACGCACGGTCAAAAGCGCGGTCGCCGGCACCAAAAACCAAGCCCAAAACGGAAACCCCGAACGCCGACATGCGCCGCAAGCCGCCGCCACGCGCTGCTGCCGCGCGCGGCCGCCACCGCCGCGCGCTGCTGCTGCAGGCGCGCGGCACCAGGGCCCGCTGCGCGGCGCCCTGGCCCGCGCGCAGCGCCCAGGCCAGCAGCGTGCGCGCTGCGCGGGCCCGCAGCGTGCGCGCTGCGCACCGCGCGCATGCGCGGTGACTGCGCCGCGCCTGCGCAGTGCGCCCACGCACCGAGCGCCTGCCCGGTTCCCTGCTGCTTGCTGTTCCAAACAAAATGGACAGCAAGCTCACTCTCTCTCTCTCTCTCGAAACAAGAACCGGACATACCTCAAAAAGATGCCCGGCGCGAGCGCGCCGCACGGCTCCACGCGGCTACCAACGGGAGGTCCACAGCAATAGCACACCCAAACCCATCAACTCCACTTCCTCCATCTTCTTCTTCCTTTTCTTTCCCTCATTTTCTTCTTCCCCTGCTTCCATGCAATTCCTCTGCTTTGCTTGCTTGCAGGGAGAGAAGAAGGTGACGAGGCGGCAATTAATTAGGGTGGGTGGCTAATTAATGAGGTGAAGAAAAAGACCCTTATGCCCCTAAGAGCAAAATAAATATCTAAAAATACTTCTAAGAATAAAATATAAAATCCATATACCTCATCACTTCTCTTCTAACCTCCATTCATTACTTGGCTTCTTCACAGACAAAAATTCAACTTAATTAAATTAATTAATTATTCCATTTAAGCCAACTCCAAGTCACTTTTTGCCTTCGGGGCCTCCGCACAGATCTGAAACCTCCCGAACCCCGCTGTAATGATAAAGTACACCTGTTCCAAGTGTTCCCAATATTTCTGTACTCCACTGTGAAGTCGAGGCTTCCCCGAAACCGGTCCTCTAACGGTGAGCAATGCCCGGAAAACCCCGAATCGACCTGGGGCTTCCGCGTTGATCCGAGTCGACCCGAACTCATCTGTAATCCAATATGGAACACGCTCGAGGCGATTTCTCCGCACCACGCCATCTTGCGAGGTCGGTGCGCCATCCGAAAACCCGGTATTCTACACTCTCCCCCCCTTAAAAAGGGTTTCGTCCTCGAAACCAGAATAAATCCATAACTCAGGAGGGGGTCTCGATCAAATGGGGATAGGAAAAACTCAACTCATCCTCAGGCCCTCAAGTGGCCGTTCACACTCATCAAGACGGCTCCACTGATCCTTCACTCAAGGTATGATCCGTCGGCACAATTCCTTCGCTTCACGAGCAAGGGTATGCATCGGTCGTTCCAGATAGCTCAATCCCCCGACCAACTCCAAAGAAGTGAAATCCAGAACATGAGGGGGATCAAGTACAGTTCTTCCGGCCAGGTAATTACTCGCGGACCAAACACCCCGCGTAACTTAAAACAGCAAATCTCCGCGGATAGTGGCTTCCACAAATCAAGATCCCCAATTTTCTAACTCTCAATTTCAAGTTCCAAAAGTGGCAACCATGGATCAAACACCTCATTCCAAGGTTGCTCTGCTCGCCTAGCCAAGGCGTACTAACCATAAAGCCCTTGCCGGAATAATGATATGCTAGAGAACCATCCCAAACCCAGTAGCTTTGACCACCGGCGTTGCCTCAACCAAATTCTCCTGAGTAACCAAGTATTCCAGGTTCGAGGATCAATGAATAACTCAAAGCTCTCTCTATCACTGGCAATCATGCAAATCGATGCAGCTCTAACTCCTCGAAGCTATACAGGCCCTGCCTAGTCCAAAACTTTTGACCTCAGTCTCAATCATAGGCTTAGGCTAATTTCCAACGGCATCACTCTTCGTTGGGTCCTCAGTCGCTCTTGCAGCCGAAATCAAACGGCCTAAACATCAGAACTTTCCAAAAAGGCCGCAGAGCCCCAGTCAATCCACTTGACCATACAAAAGCTCATTATGCCCTTACTGGTTCCTACACACAATCAGGGCACAGCCCTCGGCTGTATGGTTCCATAACGCTATCAAACTCACAAAGGGCATCTGCCGCAACACAATCCAGCCTGCCTATGTTCGAACCATCACAGAACTCTCACCGTTGTGTATTCACAACGTGGCATCACTGCCGTGTACCAACGGTGTGGCATCACCACCGTGCATCAACGGTGTGGCATCATACTCAAGTATCAATCTCTAGGATCCCCACAGTCGTATACCCACGACGTGGAACGGGTCACATAGACCCCTCAACCCTTCACATCCCACAACCGCGCTATCAGCTCACTGCCTTGCGGGTGATACTCCAAGAGGTGCTGTCATAGTCGGCGTAGTTCCAAAACTATGTCGACCACTATCTCGATCTCAATTCCACTAGGCGGCGGCTTCAAAAATCAGCTCAGGTGGACTCACACCCGGGGGCACACGGCGATAAGAATAAACTTTAGTCCCGGCGCCGCCGTAGGCACTGCCTCTACAGTCGCTCGCGAAGCGATATGCAACCACAACTCAACCTCTAACGTGCTCCAGCATCCTCTTAAAACACACTCCTCCTGACCAGGTCCACAGAGGGTGATTGTCCTCTCTCGACAATCCATGATAGCAAACAACGGGATAACACATCCCTATCCAACCATCATAACAACTCCCCGTGTGCACAAGCCAATAGTCCTATCTCTGGCCCACACGAAGCTACCCCTGCTTCACTGAAGTACACACAAGCGGTGTCGGCATCAACCATGCTCTAACTCCGAGGACCACACCTGGTGAGGCGCGATCCACTATCCTGGTGCCTCTAACCAGCTGCACAAACTCGTCCTCTAGATGCTGGCGGTCATCGCTCTATCCGCCTCAGTATCACGGCTTTATCAGCCTACTGGTAGACTGATGAAACTCTTCATCCTAAAGGGGCAGTGGGGTGCCGTCGCAAGCGGCAATTCCATGAGCACTTAAAGGGACACTCTGCCTGAAATGTCCTGACACCGCTGCTGGTGCTTCAACTGCCGAGAACCTCCTGGTCTCTGTCTCCTCTGAGACTCATGATCCTGAGACTGGAACCCTGGCAACCTCGATCCACTCAACTATCCCAAAATCTGATGAAGCTGGACGTCTCTCACTGGAGTTGGTGTCACGCCCCGGGGTCGAAATTGCGACCCGGGGTCGCCAACAGATCCGCCATCTGTACGGAAACTGCGGCACAGACGAAGCGTCTACCCTGCAAGTTAGATCTATAGCTAAAAAGCATGTATCAGAGCTGAAATAGAACTAAAACCAAGAGCTATAGAATAAACCACTGAACGTCTGATATAATAAAATCATCCTCAATACAGCATCTCTCAACTACCAAATAAAATACAAGCCTCACCAAAACTTTCAGACTGTCCAGTACAAAAGTGGAAACATAAAAAGCACTGAATCTCAAAACTGGTAAGGAACTACTCGGCGACGTCCTCACCTCGATCAGCTGTCTCCGCGCGAACCAAGCAGGAACAGCTACCTCAGGAACCTGTCACCGCAGCGGGTGTGAGATCTACTGCAGAAGGTAGATCTCAGTGGGTACCGTCACCAATATCCACAGTATGCCCACTAAGTCTACTGGAGGCACAAAAGATAGGTATGCAGATAGATAAATAATGAAAGCAGGAAAAGAGCTACAACTAAATGTCTCAACATAATGCTCATGAAAATCTCTACTATGAACCTGCTATGCATACTCCCTCACTACTAAATGCCTCAAGTATCATGCTCAAAGAAATACCCATCTAAGAGCAAGCTATGCACCACTCGCACACAAGGTGCTCTCAAAATCCAAATCTCAATGACTGTCCAAAACTGGCACAGTCAAGCCCACGCCTGTCGTCTAGGAACGCACCTGCCCACTCCACGTGGGGCGTCCTACCGACCATTATGGACGCACCTGCCCACTCCCCGTGGGGCGTCCTACGCACCTATCCACTGCGTGTGGGGCGTACTACGCACCTGCCCACTCTCTGTGGGGCGTACTACGCACCTACCCACTCCGCGTGGGGCGTACTACTGACTACTATGGACGCACCTGCCCACTCCACGTGGGGCGTCCCGCCGACTACTACGAACGCACCTGCCCACTGCGTGTGGGGCGTACTACGCACCTACCGACTCCACGTGGGGCGTACTACGCACCTGCCCACTCCGCGTGGGGCGTCCTAGTCGGTCCATCTCAATCATCATCACGCATCCGGAGCGTACTCGAGGGGAGCGACCCCACCGAGCTCTAGTATCTAGTCAGTCTCAACTATCTCATAAATGGCGCATGCAGGCTATGATCCTCGATCAAACAGATCGGATACCCAATACCAGATAACACATCACAGTCGGGAACCCTCCACGACTGGATCAGGGAGTGCCAAACCCTCTCATAGCTAAGTCGGAGAACCCTCAATGACCCAATCTGATAATGCACATCCCATGGCTAAGTCGGGAACCTCCACGACTCAATCTGCCAGAGCCCAACATCTCAAACCAAATCAGAATATATATAGTGATCTAGAATAATCCCACCAGGGATCTCAACTCACCCGACACTAGAAGCTCGACACACAGAGCTCTAGAAATCCACTCGGCCCCCCGGCACGAGGATACATGCATCCTGAACCTACTCGAACCCTCTGGAAGCTCACAAAAAATCCCAAACTATTTTTAAAGTCTCAATTCCTTATAATCGGTCCGCCGATTTTTAACACGGTTCAGATGCCAATCTAATGTCAACTAAACATGCAGTCTAGTGTCACATTATCCCTAGATCATGCTAAAAATATCTGGGGCCCATAATCATTTTTCTATAATTTTCTAGGCAACTATCAGTTTTACCAGCTATATAAATAATGAACTAATCATGATCAACATGCAAGCAATAGCTTTAGAAGGCATTCCATATATTTTGGAGAAGTTCCAACCCACTTCAAAAGCATTCCGCAGGCAAACGCTGAAGTCGGAGAAGCGTCGGGCCGCACTCTGTCCAAAAACTGCCGGAATGCCCAAAAATCGCGCCGCACGCGCGCGCGCTGTCGGGTTCCCCGGAAAAATCCCCCGGAAGCTCGATCAATCCTCTCGAGTCCTCTAATGAAGGTCCGGCGCGCTCCGGTTCCCGCCGTCCACTCACAGTACACGCGCAGCATGCCTCGACTCCGCGCAGTGAAAATCCAAAGCTCACAGCCCCAGTGCACACGGAAAAGAGAAGGAAATAACCAATTCCCATTCAAAAATCTCCTTCCAAACCATAGAATAAAACTAAAGCCAACTACCAAAATCTGCCACTTACCTCACATGTGGTCGACGTGCGCACGCGGCTCCGCTCGACCCAAGCAGTAGACCAACCAGCAGGAACCCACCAAAGCTCAATTCTCAACCTCTTCTTCTTCTTCTCTTTTCTTTTCCTTATTTTCTTTCATCTATTTTCTCCCTTTTCTTTCTCTGATCCCAGCTGAGGAGAGTGGAGGTGGGGGAGCCTTTAAATAGAGAAGAGAGGGGGTCACAGGGCCAATTGAGGGTTAGAAAGGTGAAAAGACCAAATTGCCCTTGCTAAAACCACCAAAAAAACTCAACCGGCACCATGGGGTACCGGTACACTACATGTGGTACCGGTACACCCCATGTGGTACCGGTACACAAAGGCCCAATCCGGAACGCCAAGCCAAAAATGCAAGTGCGCGCTCAAGCTCCCCGCACGCGCGGCGCCCAAGCCGCAGCCGCGCGGCGCCCATGCGCCTGCCGCGCGACGCGCGTGCGCACCCGCCTGCGCGTGCCCGCATGCTGCGCGGCGCCCAAGCCCGAGCTGCGCGGCGCCCAAGCGCGCCACTCACCACCAACACCAAAACCCACTAAAAACTATCAACCAAGCCACACAGACACTCACACACACCTTCAACACCATTTACAAGCTCAATTCAAGCTCTCTCTCTCTCTCTCTAAAAATTTGCAAAATGCCTTCATGAGGCTCGGTGCGCGCGTGCTCCGCTCGGCTTCCAACGGTAAGTCCACACTAGAAGCACACCTTCGCCTCTTTCAAACCCATCTTTTATTTTCCCTCAATTCCTCTTCTTATTCTCATTCTTCTCCTATCTTTAATTCCTCTGTTCATGTTATTTTCCTCTGTTTCAATTCCATGGAGAAGGTGATGACGTGGCATTGCTAATTAAAGGGGCTAATTAGGGGAGTTGGTGCATGGTGCATGGTGCATGGGAAAAAGAAACCCTCCAACACCAACCACTAATTCCATCCATACACCACAACACACCTTTTTTCAAATTCCCCTTTTTTTCTTCACAGACCACTAATAGCTTAATTAATTAATCAATTTAATAATCCAATTAAGCCCACTCCAACTCACTTTTTGCCCTCGGGGCCTCCGCATCAGTTCGGAACATCCCGAACTCCGCTGTAATCTGAAAATACATATGTCCAAAATTTTCCCCACTCAAAAAGCTCAACCGTGGAGTCAATGTGCTCAATCCAAAAACCGGCTCCCATAACTGCCGATTCCAGCTCACTTTTCGCCTTCGGAGTCTCCGCACCAGTCCGAAACCTCCCGAACTCATCTGTAAACAGAAAACACACCTGTTCAAAACCTTTTCCAATTTCTGCAAACCACAGTGGAGTCGCGGCTCTAACAACCCAATCCTCTAACGGCGCACAAAGCCCGGAAAAACTCCGATTCAAGCTGGGGCTTCCGCGTCGACCCGAACCAACCCGAAATCATCTGCAAACAGTTATGGAACACATCCAAGGCGATTTCTCCGCACCACGCCATCTTGCGAGGTCGGTACACTCCACTAAGTCTCGGTACTCTACACTCTCCCCTCCTTAAAAAGGTTTCGTCCTCGAAACCAAAAATAAATCCATAACTCAGGAGGGTGTCATAATAAATGGGGATCGGAAAACTGAACTCATCCTCAGGCCCTCAAATGGCCTTTCACACTCATCAAGATGGCTCCACTGAATCTTCATCCAGGATATAACCCGATTAAACAAATTCCTTTGCCTCACAAGCAGGAATTGCATCGGCCACTCCAATGTCTCAAATCCTCGCCTAACCAGGGCATACTGACCATAATGTCCATGCCGGGATAATGATATACTAAATCAATCATACCGCTACAACAACTCTGTCTACCGGCGTAGCCTCAATCAAGGTCCTCCCGAGTAACCCTGTACTTCAGGCTCAAGAATCTCTGGATAACTCCGCGATCTCTCTATCACAGGCAATATCTGAATCAATGCTGGTATCCTCCTCAGCTTTGCTTCTTCCAAGCTACACTGGCCGAGCATAGCCCAAGAGCTTCTGTCCCCTGTCACTAACATAGGTCTAGACCCAACCCAAACGGTATCACTCTTCGTCGGATTTTCTGTCACTCTTGCAGCTGGCATCAAATGGCCTAACCACAAATTCTTCCAAAATCTAAGTGCAACTCTCACAACTTGGCAACAACTTCTTCTCATAGAAGTTGCAGCACTGTCCTCAAGTGCTCCTCATGCTCTAAGTCACCTCGGAAACCAATCCAAATATAATCAAATCTACCGGCCCTGTATAAATCAAACTCAACAACTGGTACGACCACACGGTGTAGAGCTCAACTCACGCCGGCACAACAACCCGGTCCAAGTACCGCGGGAACACACAAGTCCTCAAATCCAAAAGGTCGCAGGGCCTTAGTCAATCCACCTGACCGCGCTAGCTCAACTCACGCCGGCACAACAACCCGGTCCAAGTACCGCGGGAACACACAAGTCCTCAAATCCAAAAGGTCGCAGGGCCTTAGTCAATCCACCTGACCGCGCTATAAGCTCATAATGTCCCTATCGGGTTCAGAACACTGTCAGGCACAGCCTTCAGCTGTATGGTTCCATAATGCTATCAATCCCACTAGGCATCTGCCGAAAACAATCCAACCTGTCTGTGGTCAAACCATCATAGAACCCTTACCGTTGTGCACTCACAACGGGGCAACACTGCCGTGTACCAACGGCACGGCATCACACTCAAGTATCACCTCTCGGATCCTCACTGTCGTGCTCCCACGACGTGATACTGGGTCACACAGACCTCCCAAACCATCAAATCCCACGACTGCGCCAACAGCTCTCTCTCTATGACTCACCGGTGATACTTCAAGAGGTGCTGCCGAAGTCAGCGCGGTTTCCAAAACCACGTCGATCACTGTCTCGATCTCAATCTCACCGAACGGCGGCCTCAACATCAGATCTGGTAGACTCTCACTCAAGATCACTCGGCAATAAAAGATATTCCTTAGTCCCGGTGCCGCCACAGGAACCTCCTCAATAGTCGCTAACAAGCGATACGACCACGACTCAACCTCTGTCGTGCTCTAGCATCCTCTCTAAACACACTCCTCCTGGCCAGGTCTACAGAGGGTCATTGTCCCTTTCTCGACAATCCATGATAACATAACGTGGGGATATCCAATCCCTATCCAACCTCATATCATCATCTCGGAGCTGATGTAGGACTAACAACTCTAGGATCAAATCCAAGGTCCCACTGAACTGGGCGGGACTGGCAACGCTCATCCATGTGCTAAACGTGATATGAAACCTGATCCTCTCGTGCACAAGCCAACAATCCCATCTCCGGTTCACCCGAAGCTATCCCTGCTCTACTATAACACACCCAAGCGGTGTCGGCATCAACAAGCTCTAACTCTAATGGCCATAAGCAACCACACCTGATAAGACGCGATCCACTATCCTGCCGTCCCCTAACCGGCTACACAATCTCATCCACTAGATGCTGGTGGCCATCGCTCTATCTGCCTCGGCATCACGGCTCTCTCAGCCTACCGGTAAGTCGGATGAACATCTACATCCTGAAAGGGTAGCGGGGTGCCGTCGCAAGCGGCAATCCATGAGCACCACTCAGGGACACTCTGCCCAAAAATGTCCTAACTATCCTCATGAAGAGCATCGCCCTATCCTGAAGTCACTCTATGGCGATGAAAGCGGCCCACCGCAAAAGACACAGTCATCCTAACACTACTGCTGGTGCCTCGACTGTCAAGAACCTCCTAGTCTCTGTCTCCTCTGAGGCTCATAATCCTGGGATTGGAATCATGACAACCTCAATCCACTCGACTATCCCAAATCCAACGGTGCTGGACACCTCTCTCTGGAGCTGGTCCCTCGCTCTTCATCCCTCTTGGACGTGATCGCAGATCCTCAGTCAATCCATCGAGCATGCACAATAGGTGCATCTAAAGTCGCTCGCCGAGAATACCCAAAATGATAAACATCTCGAAGCAGTCCCCCCCCTCAAACATGATCCACCTTCTGGGCCTCATTCCGGACGACATGGGGCACTCTGCTCAACAATCATAGAAACTCACTCCAAATCCTCAACTACTCTCCTGGTGGTCCAACGGGACAAACTCGACGCCACCAACACTCGATGTCCCTATCCAAAGGTGCGCAACCAAGTGCACCTGATGCTTCTCCTGGATGAACAAAACCTCAAACAACCTTTCCCAAACAGCAATCTAGTTCTCGGCCTCCCTAGGCTCCAACTCTGCCCCGAAATCTGTAGGGGATGGAACTGGCAGATGAACAACAACCAATCAGTAACTCTCGCTGCTCCTGCACTACTCACAGTGCGATCAGGGTCAAAGTCAACGATGCTGCGGTCGGAGGTACTACTCACGATACCTCAGTCGATGCTCTCCGCTCAAACATGCGCATCACGCGCTCCATGATCTCATCCTGGCGCCGCGTCGCCTCAACAACTGAGCTACATGGGCCTGTAACTCTCAGACCTCTCTCTGCTCTGTCCATTCAGCCTCCCGCTGATCGGGCTCCTCCTCCAAGGTCAAACACGCCCTCGCCGCTGCACGGCGTCTCAGGGGCCACAAGGACAACAGTCACAACCAACCAAACCCCAAACACTCTCGACCCAATCAAGCGAAAGTCTATAACATGTTAACCATTCTAAAGCATTATGTTGTCTGCAGCCAACATAATCACTTTAGAGAACAAACATGCAAGATCACTCGCCCCAATCCCTCGGGGGAGGTACAAACTCAATCAGGACTCTCGCTAAAATCCCGTCTCTCACGACAGTCATCCTATTGTCCAACCAATAGCCTAGGGTCTCTAAGTCCTCAACGACCTATATTCCTAGGCTCTGATACCACCCTAATCTGTCACGCCCCGAGGTCGAAATTGCGACCCGGGCTCGCCAACAGATCCGCCATCTGTACGGAAACTGCCGCACAGACGAAGCGTCTACCCTGCAAGTTAGATCTATAGCTAAAAAGCATGTATCAGAGCTGAAATAGAACTAAAACCAAGAGCTATAGAATTAACCACTGAACGTCTGGTATAATAAAATCATCCTCAATACAGCATCTCTCAACTACCAAATAAAATACAAGCCTCACCAAAACTCTCAGACTGTCCAGTACAAAAGTGGAAACATAAAAAGCACTGAATCTCAAAACTGGTAAGGAACTACTCGGCGACGTCCTCACCTCGATCAGCTGTCTCCGCGCGAACCAAGCAGGAACAGCTACCTCAGGAACCTGTCACCGCAGCGGGTGTGAGATCTACTGCAGAAGGTAGATCTCAGTGGGTACCGTCACCAATATCCACAGTATGCCCACTAAGTCTACTGGAGGCACAAAAGATAGGTATGCAGATAGATAAATAATGAAAGCAGGAAAAGAGCTACAACTAAATGTCTCAACATAATGCTCATGAAAATCTCTACTATGAACCTGCTATGCATACTCCCTCACTACTAAATGCCTCAAGTATCATGCTCAAAGAAATACCCATCTAAGAGCAAGCTATGCACCACTCGCACACAAGGTGCTCTCAAAATCCAAATCTCAATGACTGTCCAAAACTGGCACAGTCAAGCCCACGCCTGTCGTCTAGGAACGCACCTGCCCACTCCACGTGGGGCGTCCTACCGACCATTATGGACGCACCTGCCCACTCCCCGTGGGGCGTCCTACGCACCTATCCACTGCGTGTGGGGCGTACTACGCACCTGCCCACTCTCTGTGGGGCGTACTACGCACCTACCCACTCCGCGTGGGGCGTACTACTGACTACTATGGACGCACCTGCCCACTCCACGTGGGGCGTCCCGCCGACTACTACGAACGCACCTGCCCACTGCGTGTGGGGCGTACTACGCACCTACCGACTCCACATGGGGCGTACTACGCACCTGCCCACTCCGCGTGGGGCGTCCTAGTCGGTCCATCTCAATCATCATCACGCATCCGGAGCGTACTCGAGGGGAGCGACCCCACCGAGCTCTAGTATCTAGTCAGTCTCAACTATCTCATAAATGGCGCATGCAGGCTATGATCCTCGATCAAACAGATCGGATACCCAATACCAGATAACACATCACAGTCGGGAACCCTCCACGACTGGATCAGGGAGTGCCAAACCCTCTCATAGCTAAGTCGGAGAACCCTCAACGACCCAATCTGATAATGCACATCCCATGGCTAAGTCGGGAACCTCCACGACTCAATCTGCCAGAGCCCAACATCTCAAACCAAATCAGAATATATATAGTGATCTAGAATAATCCCACCAGGGATCTCAACTCACCCGACACTAGAAGCTCGACACACAGAGCTCTAGAAATCCACTCGGCCCCCCGGCACGAGGATACATGCATCCTGAACCTACTCAAACCCTCTGGAAGCTCACAAAAAATCCCAAACTATTTTTAAAGTCTCAATTCCTTATAATCGGTCCGCCGATTTTTAACACGGTTCAGATGCCAATCTAATGTCAACTAAACATGCAGTCTAGTGTCACATTATCCCTAGATCATGCTAAAAATATCTGGGGCCCATAATCATTTTTCTATAATTTTCTAGGCAACTATCAGTTTTACCAGCTATATAAATAATGAACTAATCATGATCAACATGCAAGCAATAGCTTTAGAAGGCATTCCATATATTTTGGAGAAGTTCCAACCCACTTCAAAAGCATTCCGCAGGCAAACGCTGAAGTCGGAGAAGCGTCGGGCCGCACTCTGTCCAAAAACTGCCGGAATGCCCAAAAATCGCGCCGCACGCGCGCGCGCTGTCGGGTTCCCCGGAAAAATCCCCCGGAAGCTCGATCAATCCTCTCGAGTCCTCTAATGAAGGTCCGGCGCGCTCCGGTTCCCGCCGTCCACTCACAGTACACGCGCAGCATGCCTCGACTCCGCGCAGTGAAAATCCAAAGCTCACAGCCCCAGTGCACACGGAAAAGAGAAGGAAATAACCAATTCCCATTCAAAAATCTCCTTCCAAACCATAGAATAAAACTAAAGCCAACTACCAAAAATCTGCCACTTACCTCACATGTGGTCGACGTGCGCACGCGGCTCCGCTCGACCCAAGCAGTAGACCAACCAGCAGGAACCCACCAAAGCTCAATTCTCAACCTCTTCTTCTTCTTCTCTTTTCTTTTCCTTATTTTCTTTCATCTATTTTCTCCCTTTTCTTTCTCTGATCCCAGCTGAGGAGAGTGGAGGTGGGGGAGCCTTTAAATAGAGAAGAGAGGGGGTCACAGGGCCAATTGAGGGTTAGAAAGGTGAAAAGACCAAATTGCCCTTGCTAAAACCACCAAAAAAACTCAACCGGCACCATGGGGTACCGGTACACTACATGTGGTACCGGTACACCCCATGTGGTACCGGTACACAAAGGCCCAATCCGGAACGCCAAGCCAAAAATGCAAGTGCGCGCTCAAGCTCCCCGCACGCGCGGCGCCCAAGCCGCAGCCGCGCGGCGCCCATGCGCCTGCCGCGCGACGCGCGTGCGCACCCGCCTGCGCGCGCCCGCATGCTGCGCAGCGCCCAAGCCCGAGCTGCGCGGCGCCCAAGCGCGCCACTCACCACCAACACCAAAACCCACTAAAAACTATCAACCAAGCCACACAGACACTCACACACACCTTCAACACCATTTACAAGCTCAATTCAAGCTCTCTCTCTCTCTCTCTAAAAATTTGCAAAATGCCTTCATGAGGCTCGGTGCGCGCGTGCTCCGCTCGGCTTCCAACGGTAAGTCCACACTAGAAGCACACCTTCGCCTCTTTCAAACCCATCTTTTATTTTCCCTCAATTCCTCTTCTTATTCTCATTTTTCTCCTATCTTTAATTCCTCTGTTCATGTTATTTTCCTCTGTTTCAATTCCATGGAGAAGGTGATGACGTGGCATTGCTAATTAAAGGGGCTAATTAGGGGAGTTGGTGCATGGTGCATGGTGCATGGGAAAAAGAAACCCTCCAACACCAACCACTAATTCCATCCATACACCACAACACACCTTTTTTCAAATTCCCCTTTTTTTCTTCACAGATCACTAATAGCTTAATTAATTAATCAATTTAATAATCCAATTAAGCCCACTCCAACTCACTTTTTGCCCTCGGAGCCTCCGCATCAGTTCGGAACATCCCGAACTCCGCTGTAATCTGAAAATACATATGTCCAAAATTTTCCCCACTCAAAAAGCTCAACCGTGGAGTCAATGTGCTCAATCCAAAAACCGGCTCCCATAACTGCCGATTCCAGCTCACTTTTCGCCTTCGGAGTCTCCGCACCAGTCCGAAACCTCCCGAACTCATCTGTAAACAGAAAACACACCTGTTCAAAACCTTTTCCAATTTCTGCAAACCACAGTGGAGTCGCGGCTCTAACAACCCAATCCTCTAACGGCGCACAAAGCCCGGAAAAACTCCGATTCAAGCTGGGGCTTCCGCGTCGACCCGAACCAACCCGAAATCATCTGCAAACAGTTATGGAACACATCCAAGGCGATTTCTCCGCACCACGCCATCTTGCGAGGTCGGTACACTCCACTAAGTCTCGGTACTCTACAGTTGGTCCCTTGCTCTTCGTCCCTCCTGGACGTGATCAGTGATCCTCGGTCAATCATAGGAAATGCCCAAACGCTGCATCTACAGTCGGCCCTCGCCGAGAATACACCAAGAGATAGATATCCAGATGCAGTCCCCTCTAAAATATAATCGACCTCTAAGCCTCATCCTGGGCGACAAGGGGGGTACGCTGCTCCACTATCGCTAAACTCGCTCCAGGTGGTCCAGCAGGACGAACTCGACGCCACTAACTCTCGGCGTCCCTATCGCAAGTGCATAACCAAGTGCACCTGATGCTTCTCCTGGGCAAACAATCTTCAGATAACTTTTCCAAAGCAGCAATCCAGTTCTCGGCCTCCTAAGGCTCCAACTAGGTTTCAAAATCTGCAGGGAATGGAACTGGACGAAGTACACAACCGATCGGCAATCACTTGCCGCTCCAGCACTATCCACAGTGAGCTCTGGGTCGAAAACGACGATGTCGTGGCCGGGAGTACTACTGGCGATACGCCGGGAGATGCTCTCAGCTAAAGCACGCGCATCACGCGCTCCAGGTTCTCTTCCCGGCGCCGCGTCGCCTCAAAGTCTGGGCTACTGGGGCCTGTAACTCTCAGACCTCACTATGCTCTATCCATTTAGCCTCCGCTGTTCGGGCTTCTCATCCAAGGTCGAACACGCCCTCGCCGCTGCACGGCGTCTCGAAAGCATCAAACCACTGCAACAGAACAAACATTAGGACCAAAACTCTCCCGACCAAATCAAGCGAAAGTCTAAAACATGTTAACCCTTCTAAAGTATTATGTTGTCTGCAGCCAACATAATCACCTTTAGAGAAATAACATGTAAGATCACTCGCCCCAATCCTCTGGGGGAGGTACAACTCAATCAGGACTCTCGCTAAAGTCACGACTCTCACGATAGTCGTCCTACTGTCCAACCAATAGCCTAGGGTTTCTAAGTCCTCAATGACCTACAACCTAGGCTCCGATACCACTCTAATCTGTCACGCCCCGGGGTCGAAACTGCGACCCGGGCTCGCCAACAGATCCGCCGTCTGTGCGAAAACTGCCGCACAGACGAAGCGTCTATCCTGCAAAAGATCTATAGCTAACAGTTATCAGAGCTGAAAAAGAACTAATAGCTAGAGAAATCAACTGAACATCTGGATAAAAGAAAATCCTCAATACAAAGTCTGATAAGCTATGAAAAAGGAATACAATCCTCACAAGTCTCACAGAATGTCCAGTACAAAAGTGGAGTCATAAAATAAAAAACGGGTACATCTACCTCTGACTCTCAATGCTGGTAAGGAACTAATCGGCCACGTCCTCACCTCGATCTGCTGTCTCCGCACGAACCAAGCCGGAACAGCTACCTCAACCTGTCACCGCAGCGGGTGTGAGATCTACTGCAGAAGGCAGATCTCAGTGGGTACCGTCCCAATATCCACGGTATGCCCACTAAGTCTACTGGAGGCAAAACAGATAGATATGCAGATAGATAGATAGATAGATAAGCTGAAGGAAAACTACAGCTAATATGTCTCAAACATAATGCTCAAAAGGAAAGTCTATCATAAACATGCTATGCATACTCTCGCTACTGCTACAATGCCTCAGTATCAATGCTCTCAGGAAAACCATCTAAGAACATAATATGTAACTACCCGCTCATAACACCCAATCTCAAAGACTGCCCAAAACTGGCTCAGTCCAGCCTGCGCCTGTCGTCTAGGAACGCACCTGCCCACTACCACGCATCCACAAGAGGACGGGATTTACGTGGGGCGTCCTAAACCGACTATCTCAATCTCACACAAAGTGACCCCATGGTAGCTCGGCCAGGGGTATCAAGCGACCACTAGTAAATCAACTAGGCGCATAACCACATCGTAGCCTCGTCAGGCTCGGTATCATCATCGCACCCGGGGCGTAGCTCGAGGGGTGCGACCCTACCGAACTCAAGTATCACATCTGTCTCACTGTCTCAATATGCGGCACATGCAGGCTATAATCCACGATCAAACAGATCGGTAACCCAAAGCTCGAACACACAACTCAGTCGGAAAATAACCTCGACTCAAACACGAATAGCCCGAACACTCTCACAGCTATGTCGGAGAACCCTCCACGACTCAATCTGATAATGCACGACCATGGCTGAGTCGGGAAACTTCCACGACTCGATCTGCCGGAACCCCCAAAACTCACAAAAGCTAAGTGGGAGAACCATCTCCACCACTAAATCAGATCACGACCCATGAACTAGAGTAAACCAATCAGGTAAATAAATTCTCAATCTCTCACACGGGAGGCCTGGAAATTCTGAACGACTGCTACCAACGACCCTATCAAACAAGAACAGGCTGCAGGCATAGCCGCCCATAGCTTCCGCCCCCGAACTGGAAAAAATGCTAAAACTCTCTCATGACACTAGAAAGTCATCTCACAATGCTCTAAAAATCTACTCGGCCCTCGGCACGAGTATACATGCACCTCGGACTACCTGGACCATTCATAATACTCTAAACATTTAAAGATCCTTTAAAATCTGAGTTTCACTTAAAACTGGTTATAAAAATATTATGGAGGTCCAGATAGATCCCGAATCACAAGAAAATATGCAATCTAGTGTCAACTCATCTCTAGATCATGCTAAAAATATCTGGGGCTCAGGAAAGTATTTCTACAATTTTCTAGGCAGCTATCAGATTTATAAAGCATAAAACATTTAAACTAAACATGATCAACATGCTTACAGAAGCTTTAGAGGGCATTCCATACATTTCGGAGAAATTCCAACCCACCTGGAACGCTTTCCGCAGGCAATCGCTGAAGTTGGTGTAGTGCCCATACCCCGAACTGACGAAACCACGAAAATCGTGCCGCGAATCCCGGAAAAATCCTCGGAAGCTCCAAGTGCTCACTCAAAACACATAAACTCTTTAAGCTCCTAATAACAGCTCAATTTAAAATTACATGTTCACCCAAACACTATTTTCTTAAGTCAATCCCACACACACACACAAGTTCTGCACTCCAATATGCTCACACACGAAACTCCAGTACCAAGTAATTGCCCAAATCAAGTCCATCCCAACTTCAAAGCTTGAACATAACCCATAAGCTCCAATGCAACCAAATAATTAAAGTCCACCCTTACACACTACCAATTTGCATAACTTGCATAATTTAAATCCATCACAAAAATAAATATATAAGCTCATTCACAAATACAAGCCCCAAGTATCCACAGCATAATCACTTCACACAAGGCTTTCTGCACACACAACGCACTAATTGTCAATTAAATCCATCACAAAACCACCCCAAATCAAACACATATACTCACACTAAAATACCTCAAACTCAAGCCTAGCCTTTGATAGGTAACTTCCAACCCATAACAAAGCTAACACCAGTTGCCTCTGTACACCTACATAAACTCACTCATATAAATCACTTACACCCCAAGCATCAGCACCATCCAAGATACAAGCTCACAAACCATGCAATTCCACTGCCAACTCCAAACCTCAAGGCACCAAAATACCCAAGTGATCCTTTACGAGCTCCCACGCACACCCAGCATCAGCCCCCAAGCTCATACCCCAACAGAGCAACTACCAACTGCAAGAGAAAGGAAAGAACCCAAAATTAGAGGACGCACGGTCAAAAGCGCGGTCGCCGGCACCAAAAACCAAGCCCAAAACGGAAACCCCGAACGCCGACATGCGCCGCAAGCCGCCGCCACGCGCTGCTGCCGCGCGCGGCCGCCACCGCCGCGCGCTGCTGCTGCTGCCGCGCGGCACCAGGGCCCGCTGCGCGGCGCCCTGGCCCGCGCGCAGCGCCCAGGCCAGCAGCGTGCGCGCTGCGCGGGCCCGCAGCGTGCGCGCTGCGCACCGCGCGCATGCGCGGTGACTGCGCCGCGCCTGCGCAGTGCGCCCACGCACCGAGCGCCTGCCCGGTTCCCTGCTGCTTGCTGTTCCAAACAAAATGGACAGCAAGCTCACTCTCTCTCTCTCTCTCGAAACAAGAACCGGACATACCTCAAAAAGATGCCCGGCGCGAGCGCGCCGCACGGCTCCACGCGGCTACCAACGGGAGGTCCACAGCAATAGCACACCCAAACCCATCAACTCCACTTCCTCCATCTTCTTCTTCCTTTTCTTTCCCTCATTTTCTTCTTCCCCTGCTTCCATGCAATTCCTCTGCTTTGCTTGCTTGCAGGGAGAGAAGAAGGTGACGAGGCGGCAATTAATTAGGGTGGGTGGCTAATTAATGAGGTGAAGAAAAAGACCCTTATGCCCCCAAGAGCAAAATAAATATCTAAACACACTTCTAAGAATAAAATATAAAATCCATATACCTCATCACTTCTCTTCTAACCTCCATTCATTACTTGGCTTCTTCACAGACAAAAATTCAACTTAATTAAATTAATTAATTATTCCATTTAAGCCAACTCCAAGTCACTTTTTGCCTTCGGGGCCTCCGCACGGATCCGAAACCTCCCGAACCCCGCTGTAATGATAAAGTACACCTGTTCCAAGTGTTCCCAATATTTCTGTACTCCACTGTGAAGTCGAGGCTTCCCCGAAACCGGTCCTCTAACGGTGAGCAATGCCCGGAAAACCCCGAATCGACCTGGGGCTTCCGCGTTGATCCGAGTCGACCCGAACTCATCTGTAATCCAATATGGTACACGCTCGAGGCGATTTCTCCGCACCACGCCATCTTGCGAGGTCGGTGCGCCATCCGAAAACCCGGTATTCTACAGTCGGCCTCCCATTGGGCGGTCAGCGCGACGTGACGCGCTGACGCGACCCATCGCTGCGACCGGCGTCAGAGTGGGGGCGTGGTGCGGTCCACGTGGCGGCCCCTGATTGGCCGCCACATTTCGTTGGTCGCGGTGCACGGGTCCAGGGACACGTGGCGTCCCCTGGTTGGCCGAGCGGTGCTGACGTGGCGCCTAGCTGGCATGCCGTGGACCCGTGGACCTTGGCGGGCTGGTTACTGTAGCCGCCCGGAACTTTTCGGGCGCCCGAAAGGGTGCGCCCGAAAGTCCGAAAATGGCCTATTTAGGCCCAAACCGCCCCATTCTTCCTCCTTTTTCCCTTTTTGGGCTTCACCCGAGCGTGCAGGAGAGGGAGAAGGCGATTTTGCCTGGGGTTTTCGAGGGCGCACGAGCACGCCGTGGACTCCGTGGAGCGCGCAAGTTGCTCCAAAGAGGCTAATGGACACGATGGGCGTCACGGCATTGACGAGGTAGGCCCCGTGTGTCGTTCTTGCGGTATTTTTGGCACAGTTTCTACATTTCCTTTTGGATTTTGGATTTGACCCTTTTGCCCGCGTGCATGTTAGGGACCCAACTTTCTGTGCCGTTTTACTGCGCGAGTTTCGCGGGCGTTTTGAACGCGCCTCGTTTTGCGTGCCGCTCGTGGGAGACATGCACCGTTTTGCGTGCGCATCCGAGGTACGTGCTTCGTTTTGCGTGCCGATCGAATTACCGTGCATCGTTTTGCGTGCTGCCCCTAATATGTTGCATCTTTTGTGTGCAGGATCATAGAAATATGCACCGTTTTACGTACAACCCTACGGTAAAACGTGCACCGTTTTGCGTACAGGACTGGATGAAGGTGCATCGTTTCGCGTGCAACCCCACAGTGAAGCGTGCACCGTTTTGCATGCAAACCCGTGGTACGTGCACCGTTTTGCGCGCAGGTTGAATTAGCGCACATCGTTTTGCGTGCAGGTTCTAACAATGCATCTCGTTTTGCGTACAGGACTGGATGAAGGTGCATCGTTTCGCATGCAACCCCATAGTGAAGCGTGCATCGTTTTGCGTGCAAACCCGTAGTACGTGCACCTTTTTGCGCGCAGGTTGAATTGGCGCGCATCATTTTGCGTGCAGGTTCTAACAATGCATATCGTTTTGCATACAGGACTGGATGAAGGTGCATCGTTTCGCGTGCAACCCCACAGTGAAGCGTGCACCGTTTTGCGTGCAAACCTATGGTACGTGCACCGTTTTGCGCGCAGGTTGAATTGGCGCGCATCGTTTTGCGTGCAGGTTCTAACAATGCATCTCATTTTGCGTACAGGACTGGATGAAGGTGCACCGTTTCGCGTGCAACCCCACGGTGGAGCGTGCACCGTTTTGCGTGCCAATACGGGGTACGTGCTCCGTTTTGCGTGCAAGCCCGAGGTACCAAGTGGAGCCGCGTGGAAGCTAATTGCAAGTGTCTACAAGCAATTGGAAGAATAGTGATCAAGTGCGGAGATATGAAAGGAAATTGGGTACACCACAAGGTAGGGAATTCTGCCGAAATTGGGTGACCTCTCCCCTTGCTCCTTTGCTTTTCAATTCGAAGCATGATAGTAGCCTATTAGAGGCGTTAGGTAATTATGATTATGATTGCCTGTGTAGATAGATACAGATGAAAAAGTGCAACTGTTGGTTGCCAGAGATAGAGGAATAAATGTGCATGTGCAGATGGACACAGAGGAAAAAGTGCAACTGTTGGTTGCCAAAGATATATGATGAATATGCATGCGTAGAAGTAACTACCATTTTATGAATGAGATGAAAATAATTGCATGCATGAAAATGATTAGCTATGTATGATTGTGATCATGTTAGGGTATAACCCTAGGAATCATGTGACATAAGGAAAGGGAACATGTTGGTAGTAAGACTTGGAGAAAACCTAGTTTCAGGGTTCACCGAGTGACATCAAAACTTAGGAATTATCCTAGGATTGGACGAGTGGCATGGTCTTAGGTGATAACCTAAGGACACTGGATAGAGTGATCAACATAGAGTCAATGACTCTAGGATGAGTATGACATGGAACTTAGGTAAAGATAACCTAAGGTGAACTAGTGATCAACATAGAGTCAAGGACTCTAGGATGAGTATGACATTGAACTTAGGTAAAGAGAACCTAAGGTGAACTAAAGGAGTTTAAACTCACAGACAAGAAATTAGAGCCAGTGCAACTCTAAGTTAAAGTGGAACAGAAAAATAGAGTTAAGTTAACTCTAGGACTCAGTGAGAAATCCGGAAAGTGGGATAAGATCCCAAGGCTAAAGAATTAAACAAATATAACCCTAGCAAGTCATAGGGTGTCCGGGCAAGGAGGACAGTAATTTTAACTTCAATTTGAGTTAAATAAATAAAAGAGAAATGTTTAAGAGTCTAGGAGACTCTCGAGTTACCCGTGTGGCAAGACCTAGGGTAAGGGATGAAAATGTGGTTAATAAGCAAGACAAGCAAATTGCTCAAGATAGAGCTAAAATTTGGTTAATAAGCAAGACAAGCAAATTGCTTAAGATAAAAAGAATGTAAATGGCGCCATCGAATTTGAGACTCGTCAAGTGAAGCAGGACTCCCTGGGCAGTGACCCGTCGGACGAGGTACTTTCGGAAGGCTTAAAGTGAAAGCAAATAGCTAAATGCTCAAAGGAAAGAGTGATAGTAATTGCCAGTGGCAATGTGAGCTGAAGGCTCGAGTGAGAAAGAAAAGAAAAGCAAGTGTTCAAAAGCAAAGAGGCTAAGAACTAAAGTAAAAAGAAAAGAAAGAAATTATAAAAAAAAAATAAAACGGTCAGACCTACGGAGAAACCAGCCCAGGTTGGAGGTACGGGCAGTAATCCCTCTCCCGGGCAGTGACCCGTTCGGGACGTTTCTTCCGTAGGACGGGGCCGAATGAAAGATAAGAAAGGATAATAAAACAGGTGTGCCTTCGAAGGTTGAAATGTGGTTCTGTGGGACGTAAAGGGCTTGCCCTCTCCCCGGGCGCACCAGGATCGGACGTAAGGGCAGCCCCTCTCCGGTAGCAGGTGGTCCGAAGAACACATTTACTTCGTAGGACGGGGTAACACTTGCGGGTGTTATCGGCAACCTCAGAAATCTTATCTTATGGTAGCAGGACTACCGGGCTCGGGCCCGTTGGATAAGAATTTCTGAGGGTTTACTTGAACTAAAGCACCAGAATCTAAAGAATAAAGAGAATTAGAGTGGCCAAGATGGCCGGGTTAGTTTGACCCTGTATACAGCGGCATAGTGGTCGAGTTGGTGCTTAGCAGCCTAGTGTGGCTAGACAGATTAGTGCTGGGTGGATGGTTTTACACAGATAGTGTAGTGATATGTTATATTGCATAGCTGCATTTTGATATTGAGGATTTTAGTTTCCTAGCACTATTATTATTGCTTCCATTGGACCAAGTGGTGTAGGACACCTTTTCTCGGTGGTTGAACCCACTGGGAACTCGCTCGTAAGTTCTCACACCCCTTGGGTGACCCCCCCCCCCCCCCCCCCCCCCCAGGTTCGGGTATGGATGCAGCGGACGAGACGGTTCAGATGCAGACGGCGAGGCATACGACAGGGGCAAGGGCCCAGCAGCATAGAGACCTAGAGGGTCTAGCAGAGGTACCTTTCTTTTATGATCGAGTGAACCATGTACTGTGAGGAAAAGCATTGTAATATTATGTAATTGTAAGTTGAGAGATGTAAAATGTAATAAAGCTTATTATGGTTCATTCTTAGCATGCTTTCATATCTGCTTAAACTATTTGTTTATTGAATGAAAGTTTTAAATTAGTAGTGATCTTACTCTGATATTATATCTCATCATAAGCATTGTTTTGATTCGAGATGGTCGTGACCGTTCCTTTCGGGTAGCGTGAGGTCGTGCCCGATTGGCGGGTCTGTTGGCGTGCCCGAACCGTACAAATGGGCGATCTCGGGGCGTGACAATATTGGCCGGATTTCCACCGCCGCCCCTACGGCTAACACAAAGCGACCCAAGAAGGCATGCACTTGGAGCTAGAACATGTACCTCAATAACTTGGCATACAGCCTCATCCACCAGTGCTCCAAGTCGCTCTAGGAGTAAATCAAAATATCCTCGGGGAACACCACTCCCAATCCGTCCAAGTACAACTAGGACACTCAATTCCTCAAATCTTGAAGTCACAGGGCATTAGTCATTCTATTTGGCCTCACTATGCTCTCATATTGCCTTTACCGGACCCTGAATGCCATCGAGGCACAGCCCTCGGCTGTCTAATCCCAAGTAGGTACTCGCATCATACAATAATTGCCGGAGTAGAACTCCAACAAGAGGTCCTAGATACCATCCGGACCTGTCTACACTCGAACCACAAAAGAACCCTCACAGTCGGGTATCAACGACGTAGCATCACCACGCGTATCGACGGCGTGGTACAAGGTCAGACGGGCCTCTCGATCCAACAGATCCTGCGACTGTGACAACAGCTCTCTCTGCTCCACAGACGATATCCAATGAGGTGCTGTCGAGGGTGGCGCGGTCTCCCGAATCACGTCAAACGCAATCTCTATCTCCCTAACCGGCGGCATTATCAACAGCTCTGGTGAAATCACACCCGAGATCTCATGGGCAACAGAGATATCCTTGGGTCCCGGTGCCGCCGTAAGCACCTCTCGCACTGTCGCTATAACTTGCGTGCTCTAATACTCTCAACAAGCCAGCCTTCTCTTGTCCGCCTTGCCGAAGGTCAAAGTTCTCTCTCACCGCAGTCCAACATTTTGTGGCATTGTGCCAGTCAATCTCAAGCACACAGTCAAAATACCGAACTGCCACAATTTCAATAAGTCTGCCGGTAACTCGCAGTCTCAGCTGCACTAGACATGATCCCAAAAGCCTCCTCCACATGCACAACACCAACAAAAACCTGTACCACTAGTGCACGTGGTAACAAATCTGCCTTTAGTCCATGTAGGAATGCAACATGCTCTAACTCCAACTGCTGTGATGAATTCACACCTGCGACAACCCGATCCGCCGCTGTGGCGCCCTCCAGCCGGGCGGCACAGGTTTATCCGCTCAATGAAAGTGGTTGTCGCTCAATCTGTAAGGGAAATCAAGACTAACCTTGTGGCGACGAATAAGGTCCTCCGCAGATAATAGATCGACGCTACCGCTGCGCCACTCTGATCAAGATACTGATCAAGATACTGATGCTGCCATCGGGGTCCACCCGACCTCTGGTATCTCGGGAACTCGTTATCCTGGAAAAGAAATCAGAAATGCCCCTGCCGGTCGATCTGTCCTCCATCACCCGGCGCCAAGCGTCAAAATCCAGAACTTGCCTCTGGCGGCAGATCCCTATCCAAAGGAACTGAAACGCCACGCTCCAAACACAACGCCTACTCCAACGAGGCATCAAAATCCAAAATCTGTACAGGAGGGACCGAACAAACTGAAAGGTATCCTGGCGCAATCCACTCCCAGTCTCTTATATCCTATGTGCCTCGTCCCTCGAAACCTGGAGCGCACAGTTCAACAACTGTATAACCTCTCTAACACAGGGAGGCTCTCAATTGATCACTCCATCACCACCAATCACGACTCTGCCTCCAAGGCTCCAAACTCAATCTTACGAGTCGGGGTGATTTAACTACCGAATCTGACTCAATAGATCGATCATGTCCCACAGCTCCTCTGCTGTCAACTATCCACCCTACCTCGGTGCCTCGACACTAAACATTGGCACGGAGGGGGTTACTCAGTGCTCCGACAACTGTGTCACCCAGACCAGCTGCTCACTCTGCCGCTGATATGCCTCAAACAATCCTGTCATCTGAGCCCAGAGTTCTCTGACCTCAATCTAGGTATCCGGCCCAAAACCAACCGCTCGAGCTCAATCACTAAGACAAGATGCCCACGGGTCAAAACCCAGCGTCGGGGAGACACCACTCACCAGCGACGGAACCACAAAGAAGAGGAAACCCCCAGAGGGTGTGAGAACTACACCGAAAAGGGAGTTCTCGGTGGGTACCACCGCCAGTCCCGACGGTCTGCCCACCAAGACCTCAAGAGACAAAAACTAACCAAAGCCATAAAGACTGAAATAAGAAAGCTGGAGACTCTCAACAGCTACCAAGCTTCTATCTAAATGCCCAAAAGGGGAGAACCAAAGGGTGGTATGCAACCACCAGCACATAAAGTGCACAATCGACCCAAACGATGGACTAGTAATCACTGGTACTGCCTGCTATGCCTGCCATGCCTACTATGCCTGCCATGCCTACTATGCCTGCCATGCCTGCATGCCTGCTATGCCTGTCATGCCTGCTATGCCTGCCTATGCCTGCCATGCCTGCCATGCATGACATGCCTGCTATGCCTGCTATGCCTGCCTTTGCCTGCCATGCCTGCCATGCCTGCTATGCTGCCTTGCCTGCCATGCCTGCCTATGCCTGCTATGCCTGTCTTTGCCTGCTATGCCTGCCATGCCTGCCTATACTTGCTATGCCTGCCTTGCCTGCCATGCCTACCTATGCATGCTATGCCTGCCTTTGCCTGCCTATGCCTGCCATGCCTGCCTATGCCTGCTATGCCTGCCTTGCCTGCCATGCCTACCTATGCCTGCTATGCCTGCTTTTGCCTGCTATGCCTGCCATGCCTGCTATGCCTGCCTTTGCCTGCCCGTATAACGGTCAACAACTCACGATGACCCTGGGACCACCGTATCCCTAAACGGTTCCCTACAACACTAGCACTGGTCTAAACACAGCTACTAGACTCCACTCGGTCCCCCCCCCCGCCCCCTGACACGAGTGCAACTATAAAGCAAGTGTCTGTAATAAACCCAATCTAATGCCACCAGTAAAACTGGTACTGCCTGCTGTGCTGTAAGACTCATCTGCGGGAATACTGACCGACTCTTGACCGGTACGGTCGCATCCCAAAATAGGTGACAGACCGACTACTGACCGGTACGGTCGCACCCAAAATAAGTAATAGACCGGCTCCTGACCGGCACGGTCGCACACTCCGGAGAGACACTCGAGGGGAGCGACCCACACGAGTAAAGTGCCTGAGTAAAAGTAACCAAAAGCAGGACTGGATCATGACTCTGCTCAAAGTGGGAAACTCCGTCCACTAGAGAAATCAGATACCCAATCTGGTGCATAAATAAATATCCGGCCAACCGCCCAATATCCGCGGTTGCCGCAAAGCCCCACAACTAATCCAACCTGTCTCAGACACCTAGTCTCGACTACACTACCCAGAACCCCTGCTCGAACCTGAGCAACACAGACCACCTGACTAGCAAAGAAGGAGAAAATGATAACATGGTTTCTCCTAAGTCAAGTTCCAAAAGTAGTGCAGCAGTAAAAGATGGCCTAACTACATGTCCATGCAAGCATGCTTTGTCCTCAGAAATAATAAAAGTGGGTGAAACATACATTAGTAAAGCATGCAAAAATATTTCTACTATGGTATACCAATCTCACCCAAGTAGGTCGCTCCTTGCTTACCTCTCGCTCATATCGGTTGCACCACAATATGCCTGTTATCAATCATAGAGGGGTGATATCCCCACATGTGCACTTACATTCACCATGATATAAAAATCTTATACAGTTACCAAATTAAGCTTACCCACCTGAAGTGCTCAAACCAAGGCAAACCTGAGGTCGGTGAAGAGTGTAGGCGCTCTCAGTCCAAAATCTGCTAAAACTGCTCCCTCGGTATATGTTGCGCAAGCCTCGGCTCCAAACAGCTGAAAATACCCCAAAAATCAAAGTCTCCAAATCCAACAGGTCCAGCGACACTTGCAAACACCCCTAGGTACAATAATAAGGTCCAACATTACACTTAATCCCAAAATATTCCAAGTATACACAATCTGCGAAAAATAGCCTCAAAGATGTGCAATTTTCACCTGCAGAACAGACTCAGAAAAATCCAACAAAAATACTGTCACGTTCCTCGCGTCGATACCTTCGAAACGATTACCTGTATGTCAAATTCCGAGCCCCGTAGGCCGAGTTACAAATTCCACAACACATGGCGCTCACAAACACACAATCATACATCTGTATTTCCATACACAGATAAAGGGAGAAAAATCTACCTCCGGGCAAGCCTCAGAAAAATCCAATAAAAATACGGTGATAATCCTCGCGTCGAGTAGATGAAAAAAGTGTAGAGGCAAGCCTCCAACCGATGCCCGGTTGCGAAGATAAAAATCCGGCAAGGTGTCGCTGTCCAGAAATTCCATCAGAAAAAGGGGTCCTAGTAAGCATGGAAAAACTCCTCGAAAAACATGAAACTAGGGGAAGTAGAAAATACCAAGATCGTAGCTCTATCTGTCGCGGATCCAACAGCGCAAGAATCGCCTGAAAAGGAGGTCGGAGTAGGCCGGGGGAGCTCGTGCACAGAAGCGGGATGAAGGGGAACACAAATGGACGAGCGTCGTGCCGCGCCGTAAAAATGGAAACCTCGGGATGAGGGCCACCAAATATCTCCAAACTCTGCAGATGGATGCAGCACTGCGTGGGGATCAACTTTTCTGAAGGCCTCAAGTCGGTTTGCAGCTCGAAAATGGCAGAAAAAGGGGAAAGAAGAAGGCTCGGATCGCTTTTTATAGGCTCCAGAAACAAATCGAAAAATGACAGCCATGTCCCCACTTCCGGGCGCCCGGAAGATCCGGGCTGCTACAGTGTTGGGCCCGGCCCAACACTGTGCAGGCCCGAACCTTCCACGGGCCTCCACGTAGCCCGCCTCACAGGCGACACCGAAGGCATCCACTGCGCGGGCGACACGTGGCCACCCCCAGCGCTGACACGTGGCTCGGCCGAGGGTCAACGCGCGCCTGTCACGCACACATGCGCGTGTCAGCGCCGCCTGCGCACTGTGCACGCACGCGCCCCGAGGCGGCCCGCACTCGCTCTGTGGACCGCGCGCACGAGGACCAACCAACCAACGACCGCCACGTGTCCTTCCCCCGGTCCACCGTACACCCGCTCATTTTTCCCGTGGACCGCGCCCACAACTCCAACAAACCACGAGCTGCCACGTGGCCCGCCTCAGGTGCACGCCGTCGCCGTGGACCGCGCACCTGCCCGCGCGCCCACGCGCCTGCCCGCGCGCTGTGCGCTGCCCGCGCCTGCCCGCCGCCGCTCCCGTGCCTGCCCGCCGCCGCCCTCCGCCGTCGTCGGCGCTGCCCGCCGGCCGCCGGAGTTACTGTTCCGGCGTGAACAGTAACCAGTGGCATAAAAATCAAGTAAATAGCCCAATTTCTTCGTTTTCACGCGCTGAATCCAAATCCGCTGTCCGTTTTACCAAATTCCAACTCTAAAAATTGCCGAAGGCATCCGGAAAGATGTTCTTGTGTCCAAACTTCGCGCTGAGCCCAATTTTAATATCTATTGCGCGCGAAACCACTTCTAAGCATCCGACGGGGTCATCGGACTACTCTCGTGATCCAATAAACACTCTGAGTCCAACACTAGTGTCCAATTGGTGCACAAACACCACCAACGCGCCACATAGGCCTCCAGAAGCTGCTGGTCAACCAGTATCCTCCTCGTGGGAATTCGGGTCCTCACAAACATTTCAAAAAACCCTGTGTTGCACTCAAGGACAAAACACATAGAACTTAGATATCAGTTTCTTAGAGAGCTAGTTGAATCAAGTACTTTAAAAATCTCCTATGTTTCAACTGAAGATCAATTAGCCGATATTTTGACAAAACCTTTGGATCAAAAATATGTTATTCATTTGTGAAAAGTAATAGGAATGCTTTCTTTGAAATAACAATCTTTGAACCATTGCTTAGGTTAGATTTTGTTTTGTGTTTTGTGTTTGTAAATGGGCTACACTCGAGGGGGAGCAGATCGGACACTCTTTGTGAAGCACTTTTAAGACAACTTCATTGTGGCACAAATCTATGTCGACGACATCGTGTTCGGTGCTACAAGGAACAATGATGCTTCAAAATTCGCCCAGACGATGGAGAGCGAATTTGAGATGTCCATGATGGGCGAGCTTACGTATTTTCTTGGATTGCAAGTCAAGCAAAGTGATGATGGCATTCATTCGTGTCAATCCAAGTATGCGAAGGAGTTGGTTAAGAAATTCGAATTGGAGAATTCTAAAGACTTTCCGACTCCTATGGGAACTAGCAATAAGGGATTAGGAAGTGAATCTCTTGGAGAAAGTGTAGACGAGAAGCTTTATCGAAGCATGATTGGAAGTCTACTCTATCTTACGGCTAGTCGCCCGGATATTTCTTTCAGTGTTGGGATTTGCGCGAGATATCAGTCAGCACCGAAGAAAATTCACCTAAAAGCGGTGAAAAGGATCATCCGGTACGTCAAAGGTGCTCTAAATTTTGAAATTTGTATCCTATGGGCACATCTCTCGACATAATAGGATATTCCGATGCCGATTGGGCTGGATCAGTGGATGATCGTAAGAGTACGAGTGGTGCATGTTTTTACCTTGGCCATTGTCTTGTTGCATGGCATAGTAAAAAGCAAAACTGCATTGCACTCTCAACTGCCGAAGCGGAATACATTTCAGCGGGAAGTTGTTCAACTCAATTGATATGGATGAAAAGCGTATTGAGTGACTTCCGAATTCCTACAACTTCGGTAACAATTCTTTGTGACAACACTGTTAAGGAATTTGTATTGGCATATTTCGTGAAGTGGTTAAGTCTTGAAGATTGAAGATGAAGATGTTTGGATCATATACCTCAATCTTAAGAAAGAAGAATTCAAAAGGATCAGATACGTTTAACTAAATAATCTGGGTGATCCGAATACTTCTTATAATGTAGAAACACTTGGATGGATTTTCAATTGCATAAAAATCAAAAACTAACTGTTATATGTTCAGGATCCGGATCAGAGTATTCCAGTCCGGACCCCGAACGTAGGTAGGTTCATGCGGAAATCCAGTCCGAAAACTTGGTTCAGTCCGGACCCCGAACGTGGATTTTGCAGAAATCGCATGAACAGTCCGGACCCCGAACACTGTTTTTTCAGGAATTCTCTGAAAAGCAACGACAGTCCAGATCAAGCCAAATCCAGTCCGGACCGTCGTGCGGGAAAAAATCTGTTACAGTCAGTTTTTTATTCTTATCCTCTTCTAATGGTTTCTAACCTATAAGTAAACCATAATTTCATCTTTTAGGGTAATCCACAATAAGCTTTTTATTCCGTAAATGAACGAGGAAAATTAATGGAGAAAAACTTATAAATCCACATATAGAGAAGAAAGGAAATAACTAGATTTAATTCTATGTTTCTTCATCTATATTGATTAATTTGATTATAGGATTTCTAACTCAGATTTTGAGTAGAATCAAATTAATGAATACTTAGATAGTATTTCCGATCTAACTTTGATCTAAGTATTCGACGGATTTTTCACCACCAACAAAACAAACGATTTTCCCAAAATCGGCGCGTGGACTCGCGTGGCCTTGTGGATTCAAGGTGCTACCGCTCTCGTGGATTCGGAGCGAGGTACGTTCGTGGATTCGAAGCGTGCTACTGGGTGAAGACCGTGGATTCGGTCGGACGTCGTGGATTCGACGTTGGACGCTGTGGATTCGGCGTTGGGCGCAAATCGTGGATTCGAGAAGCGTTGCGGAGCGAGCGGAGAAGATCTACTAGGAGCGTATGGAAAAAGGTTGAGTCGTCTGTGAGTACGGTATATCACCTTGTACGTGTTTAATTCTAGTGGATTTCACCGTGTTATCGGTCCCGTGGTTTTTTACTCCGGTTTGGAGTTTTCCACGTAAAAATCTCTGCGTGTTATTTATTTTTCCGCATTGGGTTTTTTTGCGCAAAGATTTTTGAGTGTTTATTGTTTACACCTATTCACCCCCCTCTAGGTGTTTTTTCCCTATTTAGATCCATATAGTCATAACCCAACAAGTGGTATCAGAGCGGGAATAGGGTTGTAAACAATGGTTGAAGGTGGAAACATCAACGACCCCCTTTCTTCGATGGAACAAATTATGCCTACTGGAAAGTACGGATGAAAGCCTTTTTAATTTCCATCGACGAAAGGGTGTGGCAATCAATTGAATTAGGATGGTCTAATCCAACTGAAATTATTGCTGATGTTCGCACCATCAAACCTAGGTCGAAATGGACCAAGGAAGAGATTGATTCATCTTCTTACAATGGCAAAGGAATTAACGCCTTATTTAATGCTTTGTCGCAAACTGAATTCTCTCGCGTCTCGGCATGTGAGACTGCGAAAGAAATCTGGGAAGTTCTACAAGTTACACATGAGGGAACAAGCCTTGTGAAGATTCAAAAACTGCAAATGTTACGGCTTTTTGTGTTGGCATATTTCGTGAGTCAAGTCGGTGAGTTGAGTCGAAGTCTTGAAGTGATCAAATTGTCAATCAGCAATCGAAGACTCAGAGAAGATTCAACAAGGGCTCAAGTTGACACTCAGTGTTTTGAGTCTTGAAGATTGAAGGTGAAGAATTGTGGATCAATTGCATCAATCTTAAGGAAAATGGATTCAGAATGATCAGGTACGTTTAACTAAATAATTTTGGTGATCCGAATACTTCTTATAGTGTAGAAACACTTGGATGAATTTTTAATTACATAAAAATCAAAAACTGGACATACTACATGTTCAGAGTCCGGATCGGGCATTACAGTCCGGACCCCGAACATAGGTTAGTTCATGCGCAATTCCAGTCCGGACCTTGGGAATTTCAGTCCGGACCCCGAACGTGGAATTTGCAGGAATTGCATGAACGTCCGGACCGGGAAATCCAGTCCGGATCCCGAACTGTTTTTTCAGGAATTCTCTGAAAAAAGACGACAGTCCGGAAGCAGTCCTGAATCAGTCCGGATCGTCGTGCGGAAAAATTCTGTTAAGGAAGTTTTTGATTCTTATCTCTTTCCAAAGGTTTCTAACTATAAATAGACACTTAGGGTTTCTCAAGAGGGTACCGATTAATTAAGAAAACACTCGAGAGCAACCCTAGAGGCTAGGTTTTTACCGTTCTTCTTTTTAGCCTCTTTTAGGTCAATTCGACGGTTCTTCCAAGATCTATCTTTTGTCGAATTGATCTAATCTTTGCTTAGAAATTCTTTCTATGGTTCTTCAATGATAATCTAAGCAAAGGATCACCATCGAAGCCAATATTCTCTATCGGCTGAGTTTGCGTCGTGGATTCGACGTAGCACCGTGGATTCGGTGTGTTGAAGGCGTTTCGTGGATTCGAAACGTGTGCTCGTGGATTCGAGTGGCGTTCGTGGATTCGAACGTGTGCAGTGGACGTGCAATCGGTGGAGCGCAAGATCCGAAGAACTTGAAGGAGGGGTTTGAGTCCGTGGAGTCGGTAATCACCTTGTTATTCTTCTTTTTCTTAGTGGATTGTTATTGCGTGTTGGTCCCGTGGTTTTTCTCCTGGATTGGAGTTTCCACGTAAATCTCGGTATGCTGTTTTTATTTTTCGCATTGGTTTTTTATTTTGCACTGAGATTATTTTTTAAAATATTACACCTATTCACCCCCCTCTAGGTGTTTGATAGTACCTATTTAGATCCTTGTGGATCCTTAAAAACCAACAATTGGTATCAGAGCGGGTTTTAGGTTTATCTATCATGTCGGGTGAAAGTGGTAATATTTTTAGACCTCCTCTTTTTGATGGGACCAATTATGCGTATTGAAAAGTACGGATGAGAGCCTTTCTCATCTCAATTGATGAGCGTGTTTGGCAAACCGTGGAATACGGTTGGGTCCATCCTGTTGAGGAAGTAGGAAATTCTACTACCCCAAAACCTCGCTCTAGATGGTCCAAAGAGAAAATCGAAAGATCTTCTTACAATGGGAAAGGTATGAACGCTTTATATAATTCTCTTTCCACGACCGAGTTTACACGAATTTCCGCGTGTGAAACTGCAAAGGAAATTTGGGATATTCTTAAAATTACACATGAGGGTACTAATCTTGTAAAAATTCAAAAGCTCCAGATGCTTACAAGTCAATTTGACTCTATTCATATGGAAGAGCATGAATTGTTTACAGATTATTACACTAGACTTCAAGATGTAATTAATACATGTGCTAATTTAGGAGAAAAGATCCCGGAGTCGAAAATTGTAAGAAAGATTCTTCGGACTCTTCCGGAACGGTTTAGGGCAAAGGTTACCGCCATTGAAACCGTTAGTCATCCGGATGAGATGAGTGTAGAGGAATTAGTAGGTGCTTTACAAACTTATGAGATGACTTTTCCTACTAATCAAATTTCTTCCAAGTCTTCTTCTAAGCTTACAGGTATTGCATTCAAATCAACAAAGGAAGAAGATAGCGAATCAAGTTCCGACGATGAAATCTCTTTTGCCGATTTTGAAGAACAATTGGCGCGGATCACAAAGAAATTTCGTCGGAAATTTTGGAAGAATCGAACCGATGGATCTTCATCCACGAAACCATCTAAAGGATCATCGGGTTCTAAATCCTCTAAACTCAAAGGCGTTGCAAAACCTTCTAAAGAAAAAGAAAAAGATGATTTCGAAGGGGAAATCCAATGTTATCGATGCAAAGGCTACGACCATATTTCAACGGATTGTCCTTCTAAGAAATCATATAAAAAGAAGGCTTTGCAAGCAAAAACTTGGGACGATTCTATTTCCGATGAATCGACCTCAAGTAAAGAGGAAAAAGTTGTTGCTTTTCATGCCTCTCAAATTCCCTCTTCTAATTTGTGCTTATCATCTTTAGTCACTGACTCTATTCCTTTGATTTTGCATTAAACATCAACATCCGGAGGAGAGTCATCAAGTGAGGGGCAGTCGGATGAAGAAGAACTCGTTGAGGCATATCAACAACTTCTTGCGGAATCGAAGAAGATGACCAAACATATCAAGAAGTTGAGGAAGCAACGACTTGAGACTCAAGACGAGAATCATGCTTTAAAGATCAAACTTAATGATCTCGAGGAGAACAAGGACGGTTATTGGATAACAATAAAATCCTCCAAGAAAAGTTAAACCAATCGGAGACGAACGCAAAATCATATATCGACAAAATTGGTTTTCTAGAAAAGCAGTTTGAGGAAATTCATGTCACCAATCAAGCTTTGACCAAGCAAGTACATCAACTTAAATCCGACATACAAAGGCTTTCAACCGGTTCCAAGAAACTAGAAAGTATGTCCGGATTAGGTCAAACAAACAAGGTTGGTTTGGGATTCAAAAGGAATCAAACTGTGAAGGCTTCAAGTTCCACAATAAATTGAAAGGAAGAACTTGTCATCTATGTGGACTTGAAGGACACTTGATGAAGACGTGCCCGAAAAAGAGAAAGAAAAATTCTTCAGCAACTTCATCTACGGAGCGGACTCAACGGAATCAAAAGACACATCAAGTTAAAGGAGTTCACTCAACCCACCAAAGGTCCGAGCCACAACATCAATCATACAAGTGGATCATTGCGAGGCAAAGACCTAAGGTGGATCAACAGTCAAAGCGGACAACCCCCGGCCACAACGAATCAAGACAACCCAAAATCCAACGATTTTGGATTCGGAAAGGTGATATCTTTCCTTGTCTTAAGTTCTAGTTAGCTTTTGACTGTGTGTAATGCTTTGATTGGTTTTCCTTTCATATTTTTCTTAATCTCTACATTACATGTTTTCAATGCTCTTTGTTTTTATGTTTTGTTTTCAAACAAAAGGGTTTTAACGAATAAGTGCATTGAATATGAAAAAGGGTTTACTTTCATTCACTCCAATTTAATTTCATATTAATTATCAACTTTACTCCATAATCATAATCTTGAAGATACTTCATTATAGGAGTTTTTGATAATTATATTCATCAAATTTTAGTAATCATGTGTGATCTTTAGATGCTTAATCTATCTCGGTTGTGTGAATTCATTGTGATAAATATGAAACAACCAATAGACTAAAATTTGGGATTTAATTCTTTCACGTAAGATATTGCATTCTTACAAGGGTTAATAAATGAGTTGCAAAAGATGTGGAAAGAGTTACATCCGAAAGGAGTGTGAAAACTACCACCACATGTTGGAAAGAGCTGCCACCCCGGTCGTCCGGTTTGTGTGTGAAGCTACCACATGTTTTGAATGCTAGAAAAATATTTTTAGAAATTTTTTAGTTGAAGCATTTGGAGATTCATATTCAAAGTTCTTATATTTTGAACAATCTCCTGGTTGGTATAAGGTGGGATAGTTGAAAGATGCTCAAATAGCCACCCTTAGGTATTTTAGTGCTTATCTCAAATTTGAAATGGTAGAAATCAAATTGATGTCATTTGAAAATCTCTGTAAGTCATCTTTGTAAATCCGTTACATCTTGATAGAGTTTGGATCTCAAGATTATTTTTGATGACTTGTGTTTGACGCATATAATATGAAAAACGGTTTATAATGTTTTATCTTTGTTTTTCATGATTTCGGAGTAAATCTTTTTAATTTTTGTAAAATTAATTGGATTGAATGACATCTATGTGATCTCATATTATTTTCAAACACTTAAATTGTTTTCTTGATGGAATACAAATAAGTATTCGAAAGATTTCAAAATTTGGATTTGTTTCAAGAATTTTTGTGCTTTTTGCTCTTGAGTACCGGTACATAATCTGCGTTTTTGTTATATACCGAAACTAATCTTTTATCTCTCTTTCTCCATGAACTAATGTTGTTAGTGATTTCTTTTTGTCTATTTTAACTGTTTGACAATTTGTGACAAAAAGGGGGAGAATAGAAAATAATGATCGTATCACAAAGGGGGAGAATATAGATGCTCAAGACAGGGGGAGAACATGGAGAACATGTTAGAGATGCTTAAGATAGGGGGAGATAAAGAAAAGATTCAAAAAGCTAAAAAAACAAAAGAACCAAATGGAAGACAAATCAAATGCAGGATTTTAAATTCTATCGACTAACATTTGATTTTGTTTGGAGTTTTGTTTTGCAGGAATTACATCACTTTAAGACTCCAAGTCCTAAGTCATAGAGTATGTTCTAGGACTGTTTGGTTCAAATGTAATTTTGTATTTATTGGATCTTTCACGCAAAGAAAATCAATGTTTTGGTGATAACATTGAATTTCGAATTTTTGGTTTAAGATGAGTGACTTGAGCGTTTTTATGTATTTTTGGGTTTTGTCACGAAATTGCCAAAGGGGGAGATTGTTACGGCTTTTTGTGTTGGCATATTTCGTGAGTCAAGTCGGTGAGTTGAGTCGGAGTCTTGAAGTGATCAAATTGTCAATCAACAATCGAAGACTCAGAGAAGATTCAACAAGGGCTCAAGTTGACACTCAGTGTTTTGAGTCTTGAAGATTGAAGGTGAAGAATTGTGGATCAATTGCATCAATCTTAAGGAAAATGGATTCAGAATGATCAGGTACGTTTAACTAAATAATTTTGGTGATCTGAATACTTCTTATAGTGTAGAAACACTTGGATGAATTTTTAATTGCATAAAAATCAAAAACTGGACATACTACATGTTCAGAGTCCGGATCGGGCATTACAGTCCGGACCCCGAACATAGGTTAGTTCATGCGCAATTCCAGTCCGGACCTTGGGAATTTCAGTCCGGACCCCGAACGTGGAATTTGTAGGAATTGCATGAACAGTCCGGACCGTGGAAATCCAGTCCGGACCCCGAACTATTTTTTCAGGAAATTCTCTGAAAAAAGACGACAGTCCTGAAGCAGTCCGGACCGTCGTGCGGGAAAAATTCTGTTATGGAAGTTTTTGATTCTTATCTCTTTCCAAAGGTTTCTAACCTATAAATAGACACTTAGGGTTTCTCAAGAGGTACCGATTAATTAAGAAAACACTCGTGAGCAACCCTAGAGGCTAGGTTTTTACCGTTCTTCTTTTTAGCCTCTTTTAGGTCAATTCGACGGTTCTTCCAAGATCTATCTTTTGTCGAATTGATCTAAACTTTGCTTAGAAATTCTTTCTATGGTTCCTCAATGATAATCTAAGCAAAGGATCACCATCGAAGCCAATATTCTCTATCGGCTGAGTTTGCGTCGTGGATTCGACGTAGCACCGTGGATTCGGTGTGTTGAAGGCGTTTCGTGGATTCGAAACGTGTGCTCGTGGATTCGAGTGGCGTTCGTGGATTCGAACGTGTGCAGTGGACGTGCAATCGGTGGAGCGCAAGATCCGAAGAACTTGAAGGAGGGGTTTGAGTCCGTGGAGTCGGTAATCACCTTGTTATTCTTCTTTTTCTTAGTGGATTGTTATTGCGTGTTGGTCCCGTGGTTTTTCTCCTGGATTGGAGTTTCCACGTAAATCTCGGTGTGCTGTTTTTATTTTCCGCATTAGTTTTTTATTTTGCACTGAGATTATTTTTTAAAATATTACACCTATTCACCCCCCTCTAGGTGTTTGATAGTACCTATTTAGATCCTTGTGGATCCTTAAAAACCAACAGCAAATGCTTACGAGCAAATTTGACTCAATTTTTATGGCAGAAAATGAATCTTTCATAGATTATTATACACGATTGCAAGACATCGTAAATACATGTGCTAACTTGGGAGAAAAAATTCCAGAATCTAAAGTTGTAAGAAAGATTTTAAGGACTCTTCCTGAAAGATTTCGCCCTAAGGTTGCGGCCATTGAAACAGTTAAACACCCGGACGAAATCCGTGTAGAAGAGTTAGTTGGTGCACTTCAAACTTATGAAATGACCTTTCCTACTAACTATTCTTCTGGAAAAGCATCTTCTTCTAAGTCTTCTGGTTTTGCGTTGAAAACAACAAAAGAAGAAGACGCGGATTCATTCTCCTCAGACGATGATGAGAATCTTTCAATGGAGGATTTCGAGAAGAAACTTGCACTCTTGACGAGGAAATTTCGCCGAAACTTTCGAAGGGATAATTCAAGCAAAATCTCATCCTTCGTAAAGTCGAAGAAAGGCAAAGGAACTTCAAGCTTTAAGTCAAGAAAGCAAGAGAGTTTTTCAAAGGATAAGAAAAACTCAGAGGGACAAATCCAATGCTTCAAGTGTCACGCCCCGAGTTCGAAAAACAGCATCTAAATTTTTTTTTTTTTTTAAATCAGAGTTTAAAACTAGCCAGAGTGCGACAGACCGCCACATATATAGAAAATTTCCAATTCCCCTTGGAATTGAACCTTTTCTATATATGCACGGCTAAACCTTTACAGCAATACCAGAGTAGTCTAACTACGTACAACTAAACAATTAAACAATTAAAATAATACAACAACTTAATACAAACTGAATTACAAATTTAATAAACTGATAAACATGATAAACGGCTGTCTAGGGTCAAATCTATCGCGGCATCTCACCAACACGTCCCGACATCCCAACACCCGATCGACCTGAAAAATGGTCACCCAGGGGGTGTGAGGTACATCGACAGTGTATCCCAGTGGGCACGACGAGCCGAGAAATAGCAAATCGTACCTACTGGCATACAATAACGAGCGGATAGTAATAATCATTAGGCAAGGCAGTTATATATCATGGTGCTATAATAAAATCATGAATATAGTGCTGAGAACAACAGAGCACTGAACTATTATAATAAGAGCATGCTGATATATGTACTGAACAAGAACTGAGCAATCATTAGAGGATAATGATAAACAGGCAAATAATGCATCAATGTAGGATAACAAAATACCCAATCAAAGCCACCATATTGGTCTACAAGACCTCAGGGAAACTGCCCGACCTGGCACCAACCTGGCTGACATACCCCGCCTGGGGGTCACGGGTCTTTCAACAAACCACTTTACCGGTAAAGAACATACCCACGGGGAGCGACCCCGGTAATGTTCGTGAAGTACAGCGGTGCGGGCGATCATAATGCAAATGCTCAAGCACACGGTCTAATGACCGGGTAATCGGTAACAAGACAGAAAAATCCCAACAGGGATGCAACAACAGAATGCCAACTGAATCTCATCATATGCAGAATATAATCAACAACTACTAGAACATGAATCAGGATATACTGATAATCAATAAGGTGTGCAAGCTAGCTAATGATCAATCAAGCATGGCAAATATCCGAGAATAAAATCATGATATCTGGAAGCAACTAAAATCAATCATGCAAGGCATCATATAATCAGATAACTGATAAGGATCATAATATCTGATAGCAAGCTAAAGATCAATCGAGCATGGCAACATATAAGCTAGCAAGCTAAGGATCAATCAAGCACGGCAACATATAGGCTGATAACTGATAATGATCAATGAATCAAGTAGATATAGCAATATAAAAGTGATGCCGATCAATAAAAAGAGCAGGCTCAACAAGGAAATCTAGGCTATCACAAGAACAGGGGTCCGACCAATTACGATACCCCAGAGGGCCGAAATGATAAAGCCCGGACCGAAGATAAACCCACCTGTCTGCAGGCGATCTGACAACTCCAACGGAATGCTCGAAGACTAGAGCCAAACCGTGCCAACCTGAATCATAAACATTGCTAAACTCAACCTTTTATTCAAGTGTTGGTATAATTGCCAAAATGCCCCTCCAAAAAATTCCATTTGAATTTTCGCGAGACATGGGCTTTGACCCTTTGCCGCTAGCTCAACCAGATTCTACTGGGACTCAACAGACAGCTAGGCGGAACCGCCGAAATTTCCCGAATTGTGCGATTGCCACCGGGGCGCCGTTAAACCGACGATTTTGCCGATTTACGGACCGATTACCAATTTCCACTCAAGGAGAGCCAACGGATCACTAGCAAAAATCTTAGAGATTATATACACACTGCCCGAGACAGTACATGAGGCTACAATTGCGTTTAGACCCCTAGGGTTTCCAGAAATCGCACTTTTATAGCAATTTGAGAGCCGTTTTCGCTCGTTCTCTTAATCGGGACATTATTTTTACGAACCGTCACCCCCAGTAGGTGACCCTCGACTCGCTGAACACCGTGCTCACCAATTTGTAGCAGCACGGAACCCGAGAAAACTTCGGGCCATGACTTACTATACTAACATAGGCCTTAATGCATTTTTAATTTTTCTATGCGACCAAATCCATTTTAAAGGTGAGCATCAAGCTCAGGACATCACAGAGGCTCAAGGGCTTGCCTTGGTGCAGCCCAGTTGCTACTGGATCCACAGATCCAAGTCCCCAAGCTCTTAATGGCTATGGCATGCTCCACACAAGAATCTACTCAACCAAATTTGGATCTGAAGTGAGCATCAAGCTTAGGGGATTGTGTGGAGATAACTTCATATTTTCTGGATGCCAAAATTTTGAACTTAAGATCTTTGAGGCATTTCATCAAACACTTGGTGGGCACACTACCATAATATGAAATACCAAGCTATAACTCTGCAACAAGGGAACCTGGGAGCTTCTTTCATGAATGAAAACTTGTTACCAGGTTGCAGAAACATTTCTATCGAGTTTGGGCTCAACCTGCACCCTTGGTTGGCCGCGGGCAAGAGGAAAGAGATGAAGAAGATGAGCTCAAGTAGACCAAAAATGGCCACTTGCTATTTCTGGTCTCTGGGCTTTAAGCAACTGAACCATAAGGTGCCTTTCATCACCACAGACCTACCTGAACCAGTGCCCGGCGACAGGACACAGCGGCGATGGCGGCGGCTCAAGCTCAACCCCAACTTGTACTTCAATAATGGCAACTTTTCAACGAGGGACTTTGAGGTGCAGAGGACAGCACCAATAGCTTCCTATGATCAATTTAAGATGGTCTGGGCAAGCCTTGACCGACGGCGGCCCGCGCATGGCCGGCCGCCATTGTTGGGCTCGAGCTCGGGCCAACAATGGTGGGTCTCACCTGGGGCTGCATGGATGCCATGCAAAGACATGGCTACACTCCTCTCGCCCCCAGGAAGCTTCCCAACCATGAGCCCGGCGGCGGGGAGCGACGCCGGCGCCAGAGTAACAAGCTCGACAAACCGCAAAAACCCGAAAACTAGGGCTCGCGTTTACGACGCACAGGGCCAACCAAACTCCACCAAATTTGGTGGAGATGATCCTCATCTCCTACAGTCCATGGCCACCATTTTGGTTCGGCGTTTGGATCTGCATTTGCAATGCACGGTCGCGGCGGAGCCTTTTAGGGTTCCGGCGGAGAAGTTTCTCCCGCCGGCAACCGGCCGTGCATGGGGCTCGGGGTTTGGCAGGGAGCTTCTATAGACTCTATAGAGTCGACTTTCTAAGGTCTAGGGTGCTACAAACCAGAGAGGAGGGTGTCTCACCTTCGCCAGAGTTGGAGAAGATAGGGAAGAAGCCGGTTTTCCTCCCCGCATCGCGCGGCCTCCAAACTCCCTCGAGCTCGCTCCCAGGATGCAGGAGAACACCCCAGCAAAGTTAGGGACCAACCTTGAGATCCCTGAGTGCACCCTCTGTCACGCCCCGGGGGTTTTATTAAGCGGAAGACAGCCACCGAAAAGAGTTGAATTTGCATATAATTTTTTTTTTTGAAAGCAATCTCCCCCGGTGCGTGCCCAGACCCGCCGCATATACAAATTCACTCTGCGAACGGGCAGAGTCTCCTTTGTATATGCACGGCGTCCCAACTACAATATCCATACAAATATCCATTTAACCACAATAGCTCAGCAGTCGAGTACAAACAACTATATTCCCATAGGTATTAACGAGGCCGACAAATTTTGAAAGGATAAATCCAAAAGTTTTAAAAGCGGTGTCCACACGGCACCCAGATTTTTCAAAACAGTTTTCGAAATCCATAAATCCACAGAGTTTTAAAATGGTGCCCACACGACACCCAGATTTTCAAAACGGTTTTCGCAATCCATAAATCCACAGGGTTTTAAAATGGTGCCCACCCGACACCCAGATTTTTAAAAACGGTTTTCGAAGTATTTTCTTTTATCTTTCCTTTTGTAGTTTGAAAGCGGCCAATCCGGGAGAGCAAAACAATCACCCATAGGGATAATAAAAGACATTCCAACATCCACATCGACCCCACAAGGGTATCGCGATCCACATAGTAAGCTACTAACATGTAATGAAATGAGCAGAAAAGGGATACCTACAGCCTATGGTCTCGAAGGACCAAAAGTACTCCTGTCACGGCCTCACCGTCGCCCTCGCTCTCACTCCCGAAGGAACCTGTCACAGAGTGGGAAGTCAGCGACACAAGGTGTAAAAGATGAAATGCAGGGACACTGTAACTAAAGCAAACCGTAAGAAAACCAGCGTAACCGCCCTCTGCATCGTGCGTTCGACGATGTCCCCTCCCCTGCAAAACCTGAACCGGGCACCTGCCTCGGCAACCCAGACCGAGCACTAACCTCAAGAAGGAAAAACCAAACCGAGCACCAACCTCGGGAAAGAAAACCAAACCGAGCACCAACCTCGGGAAAGAAAACCAAGCCGAGCACCAACCTCGAGAAAGAAAACCAAACCGAGCACCAACCTCGGGAAAGAAAACCAAACCGAGCACCAACCTCGGGAAAGAAAACCAAATCGAGCACCAACCTCGGGAAAGAAAACCAAACCGAGCACCAACCTCGGGAAAGAAAACCAAACCGAGCACCAACCTCGGGAAAGAAAACCAAACCGAGCACCTACCTCGGTAAACCATGCCGAGCACCTACCTCGACGGGTCGCACCGCTCACACCTTGGCGCTTCAAACCCCCCACCTACGGGGGCCCCCACTACGTCACCTCGTGGGTATACACGGGTCATAGACCACTTTTTCGGAAAAGCGCACCCTTTGCGGTGGCCAAACCGCGGGTGCGCGTGCTGCAGCCTCGAGCATAGTAACCAAGTACCCAAGATAAAAACGATAGCAATGAACCATAAAGATCACCAAATATACAAAGTACAGCTCAATAGCGAGGACCATAAATACTATCCAAGATAAAACCGATAGCAATGAACCATAAAGATCACCAAATATACAAAGTACACAAAACGAAACCAACAATAAAAACCATAAACACTATTGACATTAGTGCGGTTAAACGGATAATTGGAGATCATCAATAGCTTTCGAAACGTCCCACAATAAGTCTCGATCGAAAACCCACAACATGATAAACATGAACATAACGATAGTGCGCATAAAGGGATTCTAAGAGTGTACCCACCTGAAGCGAGAAGAAGAAGATGGTGCGGAAACTCCAGTTAAAACACCCCCCTTGTGCCCGAAAAGAACTACAGTAAAAAATTATCCTTAAAAACATCGTCGCGATTAAAAACACTCAAAAACGGGGCGAAACGGGCCAAAAACGGAGCTTCTGGGCTCCTTTCCTGAAAGCTGGTGCACGAAACCAGGCGTGGACCGGGTCCACGACAACAGGCGGCCGCGGCGCGGGCCGGGAGCACACTGCAGCCGTGGACCCGTGCGGCATGGGCCGGGCCGTGCACGGGCTCGGGCGCGCACCGGGTTCACCGTTCCCCGCTGCGGCGCCGAGCACCGGGTGCACGCCTAGGGCGTGCACCGAGCGGCCTGGCGCACGCTTTCCGTGTGCCGGGTCTGCGGCCCCGGGTCACGGAGGCGTGCGCCGGGTGCACGCCGGTCCCGTGGACCGCGCGGCCTGGCGCACGCGTCCGTGCACCGGGTCTGCGCCCTCGGGCCGCGGGAGCGTGCGCCGGGTGCACGCGGGCGCCGTGGACCGCGGCCTGAA
Organism: Tillandsia fasciculata; assembly: GCA_029168755.2. Lineage (NCBI taxonomy): Eukaryota > Viridiplantae > Streptophyta > Magnoliopsida > Poales > Bromeliaceae > Tillandsia > Tillandsia fasciculata. Next base: position 14,874,655 of record CM054940.1, on the reverse strand, counting down.
AACCCCATTGTGAACAGTAACCGTCCCCGTTTTCGGCTCCGGTCGCGACCCCGCGACTCCGGCGACGACCCCGTGAACACGGCAACGGCGGCGGCGGCCTCCCGTTTAACCACGGCAGCGGCGGCCTCCCATTCAACAACCCACGACATCGACAAAAGAAAACCTCAGACCGAAATTAAACGAAAAGACCCGAACCGCTTACCCTGTTTTCGCCGGAGGAGGAGGAAGAAGGAGGATCGTCCGCCACTCGCTCGTTCGATCCTGCAGGAAGAGCGATTGTTCCTTCCCTCTCCCCGTCTCGCCGCCACGGTTCTTCACGCCCAACGTCGAATGGTGGAAAGTAGGTAGGAGGAGGGTTTGGGTTTCTCCCGCACTCACCAGAAGAGCCCTAACGCACGAACCCAAAGGAAAGAGAAGTAGGAAAAATAAGTTTAAATCCCCAAAATCAAAACTTAAACGATCGGATGCGAACCAGCGGTCAAAATTTACCTCGAAAAACGTGCCGATCGCCCGCACGCCTTTCGAGACACCCGAAACCTCTAAAAACTTCGAAAAATTATTCTGGGAGGTCCCGGAGTCCGAATTCAAATCCGATCGCACCGCCGCTCATCATTTTGCGGCCCCTACCACCTAAAAATATCCACAAACCCCGACGATCAGCCCAAAAAATTCTCGAATTTCAGTCCCCTTCTCTAACAACTAAGAAGATCTAATTAAGATCAAAACGGAAAACCGGAGGGTCGAGGGACCACCACATCAATAAAAACCCACTGACATAAAAAGATGAAAAGTTCGATCACAGCAGGATCCCGTCCGATCACCTCGAAAAGTGTGCCGGCCACTTAGCACAGATTCTGATGCACCCCTCAAAGGCAAACGCTTTGATCCCCATTCCGGGAGATCCGTAAATCAGAATCCGAATCCGTTCGCTTTGCCGTCCTCCGTTTTACGAGCTCAAATGCAGAAAAATACCCGCGGTCCAGGCCAGTCCATCGCAGAAAACACCGTGAAAAGTTTTCCTAACGATCCCATCATAAGAAAAAGTATACACGGGCGAGGGAACGCCAGGACTCTACATCACTCACCACTTAAAAGAAGTTTCATCCTCGAAACTTAATCCTGGCCCGCAACGAATAAATCTGGGTAGTATTCCCTCATCTTTGACTCCAGTTCCCAAGTCGCTTCACGTTCTTCCTGGTTGCTCCACAGCACCTTCACATGGGGGATAGTCCGGTTGCGCAATCCTTTCTGTCCTCTCGTGCTGAGATCCGCGCCGGTGTTCCGTCGAAGCTCAGGTCCTCTCTAGGCTCAAAACAATGACCATCCATCACCCAAGCCAAGTACACATGTTCGAAGCATATCTTCGAAAATCCAGATTGCTCGCTCGGATTGCCCGTCGGTTTGGGGGTGAAACGCCATGCAGAAGTGTGGTTTATGTTACGGAATTTGAGTTGGCGTATTTCGTGAATGTATTAAGTCTTGAAGATTGAAGATGAAGAAACTTTGGATCGTATACCTCAATCTCAAGAAAGAAGAATTCAAAAGGATCAGGTACGTTTAACTAAAGATTTTTGATGATCCGAATACTTCTTATAGTGTAGAAACACCTGGAAGAATGTTTTATTGCTTAAACATCAAAAACTGGACATGGGACATGTTCAGGATCCGGATCGGGCTCGGCAATCCGGATCCCGAAGGGTGTTGGTTCATACACTGGTTCAATCCGGATCGCAGCCTCCTCTGATCCGGATCCCGAACACTAGTTTTACCGATTTGCTTCCACGATCCGGATCAGGACTTGCAATCCGGATCCCGAACATTGATGTTCTGGTAAAACTGTATGAACGATCCGGATCGGACTTTGTGATCCGGATCCCGAACCCTTGGATTTCTGGAAATGTATAATCCTGTTACGACGATCCGGATCGCCAATTCCAATCCGGATCGCCGTCGGTAAAACTTTCCAGAAAAGGCTGTTTTTGATCCGTATATTCTTCCTAGGGTTTCTAACCTATAAATAGGCCCTATATTCATTTCTAGGGCATCGGCCATGACAGAATAAAATAGCCGAAAAGAAAAAATCCACATATAGAGAAGAAAGGAAATCAATAGATTTATTCTATGTTTCTTCATCTATATTGATTAGTTTGATTCTAGGTTTTCATACTCACATCTTGAGTAGAATCAAACTAATGAATACTTAGATGGTATTTCCGATCTATCTTTGATCTAAGTATTCGGCGGATCATCACCACCCAAAAAACAACGATTTACCCCAAATCGGCGCGTGGACTCGCGTGGCCTTGTGGATTCAAGGTGCAACCGCTCTCGTGGATTCGGAGCGAGGTACGTTCGTGGATTCGAAGCGTGCCATTGGGTGAAGACCGTGGATTCGGTTGGACGTCGTGGACTCGACGTTGGACGCTGTGGATTCAGCGTTGGGCGCAGATCGTGGATTCGAGAAGCGTCGTGGAGCGAGCGGGAAGATCTACTAGGAGCGTATGAAAAGGTTGAGTCGTCTGTGAGTACGTTATATCACCTTGTACGTGTGTTAATTCTAGTGGATTTCGCCGTGTTATCGGTCCCGTGGTTTTTTACTCCGGTTTGGAGTTTTTCCACGTAAAAATCTTGCGTGTTCTTTTATTTTTCCGCATTGGGTTTTATTGCGCAATGATTTTTTGAGTGTTTATTGTTTACACCTATTCACCCCCCTCTAGGTGTTTTTTCCCCTATTTAGATCCATATTAGTTATAACCCAACAAGTGGTATCAGAGCGGGAATAGGGTTGTAAACAATGGTTGAAGGTGGAAACATCAATCGACCCCCTTTCTTTGATGGAACAAATTATGCGTACTGGAAAGTACGGATGAAAGCCTTTTTAATTTCCATCGACGAAAGGGTGTGGCAATCAATTGAATTAGGATGGTCTAATCCAACTGAAATTTTAGATGATGTTCGCACCTTAAAACCTAGGTCGAAATGGACCAAGGAAGAGATAGACTTCTTCTTACAATGGCAAGGGAATTAATGCTCTATTTAATGCTTTGTCACAAACTGAGTTCTCTCGCGTCTCGGCATGTGAGACTGCGAAAGAAATCTGGGATGTTCTTCAAGTTACGCATGAGGGAACTAACCTAGTGAAGATTCAGAAACTGCAAATGCTTACGAGCAAGTTTGACTCTATCTCTATGGCAGAGAATGAATCTTTCACTGACTATTACACACGATTGCAAGACATCGTAAACTCATGTGCTAACTTGGGAGAGAAGATTCCAGAATTTAAAGTTGTAAGAAAAATTCTTAGAACTCTTCCTGAACGATTTCGCCCGAAGGTCGCAGCCATTGAAACAATTAAACACCCGGACGAAATGCGTGTAGAAGAATTAGTAGGTGCTTTACAAACTTATGAAATGACATTTCCTACTAACTATTCTTCTGGAAAGCATCCTCTTCTAAGTCTTCAGGTTACGCATTGAAATCAACTAAAGAAGAAGACGCGGATTCATCCTCCTCGGACGACGACGAGAACCTTTCTATGGAGGACTTTGAGAAGCAGCTCGCTCTCTTGACAAGGAAGTTTCGCCGCAACTTTCGAAGGGGTAATTCAAGCAAAACTCCATCCTTCGGAAAGTCGAAGAAAGGCAAGGGTCCTTCAAGTTACAAGTCAAGAAAGCAAGAGAACTTCTCAAAGGATAAGAAAAGTTCAGAGGGACAAGTTCAGTGCTTCAAATGTCGAGGCTACGGCCACATTGCAACGGAATGTCCCAACAAGAATCCGGCAAAGAAGAAGGCGATGCAAGTCGTCACTTGGGATGACAACTCCACGTCAAATGAGTCATCCTCAAGTGATGAAGAAGACAACGCGACAGCTTTCCACGCGTCCACTACATCTTCACCCTTCATGTGCTTAATGGCAAGTACATCCGACTCACTGTCCAACTCCACTGTTGAAAAGATTGCAACGGACGATGAATCAGATGATTCGGAAGGTGAAGATTTTGCTCTAGCCTACCATAGCTTTTGAGGGATTCAAAGAAACTGGCTAAGCAAAACAAGGGGTTGAAAGGGAGATTGCAGGATCTCGAAGAAGAAGTAAAAAGGGTAACCTCTCTCTCAACCGATCTTGAAGTGGAAAGGGATAATCTGATTAAAGCAAATGTTTCCCTTCAAGAGTCCAATGAGCAACTCGAGAAGAATTATATAGATATGGTGAACAAAGCGAATTACTTCTTGAAGCTCAACGGCGAGGCTCGACAGGAAAAATTGGAAATGACGGAGACCATACGCCAACTGAAGGATGACTTAAAGAGATTTTCTTCTGGAAGGAGTAAGTTGGACAGACTTCTTGGTCTTGGTCAAACAAATAAGTTCGGCCTCGGATACACTCAAACTGGAGACATTCCAAGTTCGAGTGGGACAGTATTTGTGCCTCAGTCGGTATCTCCTCCTCCGACACCGGAATTCACGACAAGCAACGACAACAAGCCTACTACATCCTTCTCGGGATCGTCAAGACCTAAGGTATGTTTTCGTTGTGGCATTTCAGGGCACATAAGGAGAAATTGCAAGACGGGAGCCAAACGCACACCTCAAGCACCTCTTGCAATGACTACCAAAAAGGTGATTCCTCAAAAATCAAATGCAATTCATTTGAAGGAAAAGAGCCTTGGTAGTACACCGCTCAAGACGACATCATCAAGGAGCAGCAATTCTTCAAGCAAGACGCTTTCACCTAGGAAATCAACTTCACGATCATTACCGACGCATTCCAAAAAGGTTTGGGTGCGCAAAGGTGAAATTTTCCCTTGTCTTGTTACAATGTTTCCTTGCATGCATATGATAGTTCGTCTTGGTATCTGGATAGCGGGTGTTCCCGTCACATGACCGGTGACAAAAACTGTTTTCAAACATTTGAGAAAATCTCCGGAGGACTTGTTGTTTTCGGAGATGGTCGGTCTTCCAAAATTGTTGGAAAGGGAACGGTAGCTATTCCAGATGGCCCAGTTCTAGATAATGTGTTATTTGTTCATGGCCTTAAGACTAACCTCATAAGCATAAGTCAACTTTGTGATAATGGTTATTCAGTTAATTTTTCTTCTGATAAATGCATTGTAACTGACATGAACCATGCTTTCTTTTTAAAGGGGTTAGATCAGAAAACAACTGTTATGTAGTTCCTACTAAGATTTCTGATAAATGTAACCTAGCATCTTTGAAAAATGAAACACTTTGGCATGAAAGGCTAGGTCACATAAACTTTAAGGAACTTGTTAGAATTTCGAACAAAGATGTGGTCAAGGGGGTTCCTAAACTTTCTTTTGAACAAAACCTTGTGTGTGGCGGTTGCCAAAAGGGAAAACAGTCTAGGACTGCACACAAGAACTTGAACCACATAGGTACAAAACGGCCTTTGGAACTTTTGCACATGGACTTAATGGGGCCAACTCGTCAACCATCTCTGGGAGGTAAATGGTATATTTTCTTATTGGTTGATGATTTTTCTAGATATACTTGGGTAGCATTTTTAAAAGAAAAAGCTGATACCTTTGATTCTTTTCTCGAAATTTGCAATCGTATTATGATTGAAAAGAATGAAAGGATTACTCGAGTTAGGAGTGATAGAGGTGGGGAATTCATAAATTCCAAATTCATTGATTTTTGCTCTTCTAACGGCATTAAACATGAATTCTCTGCACCTTACACACCTCAACAAAATGGTGTAGTCGAGCGCAAGAACAGGGTCGTACAGGAGATGGCACGTGTTATGCTTCATAGCCGGAACTTACCTTTATATTTTTGGGCTGAAGCGGTGAACACTGCTGTCTATGTTATCAATCGAGTGTATTTGCGCCCGGGGACTTTGAATACACCATATGAACTATGGTTTTGTAGAAAACCTAACATCAAATATTTTCGTATCTTTGGGAGTCGGTGTTTTATTTTACGTGATCGCGAAAATCTTGGAAAATTTGACTCTCGAAGTGACGAAGGGATTTTCTTAGGTTATTCTACAAACAGTAGAGCATATCGAGTTTTTAACTTAGAATCTAAGACGATCGTAGAATCGATAAATGTTAAGGTAGATGAAGCTTTTCACTTTGAATCTGAAAAATCTACCCTCGATATCTCTCTTGATGATGATACACCTGCTAATGCATCTTCTTCTAACAATTCTTTCGATAATAATGATGCATCTAACGGTTCTTCAAGTTATCTGATGTGCAGGAATCATCTCGTGTACCTCCGTCTACTCCTCTACCTCAAACGTTACGCATCTCCAAGGATCACCCTGAATCGAACATCATTGGAGATCCACAAGAAGGAGTTAGAACACGGAGACAATTGGTTTGCGGATTTGCATGCTATGTATCTCAAATCGAACCAAAGAATGTTGATGAAGCTCTCCAAGATGATTACTGGATTAAAGCAATGCAGGAAGAGCTCCATCAATTCGAGCGAAACAAAGTCTGGGAATTAACGAAGCCTCCGAAGCAACACAATGTGATAGGTACCAAATGGATCTTCAAGAACAAGAAAAATGAAGATGGTACTATCATCAGGAACAAAGCAAGGTTAGTTGCTCAAGGCTACTCTCAAGTAGAAGGTATAGACTTTGATGAAACTTTCGCCCCTGTAGCTAGACTCGAGTCCATTCGTATATTGTTTGCGATTGCTTGTCATTTTAAAATCAAATTATTTCAAATGGACGTTAAGAGCGCCTTTTTAAATGGGTTTTTAAATGAGGAAGTTTATGTGGCTCAACCGAAAGGTTTTGTGGATCATAAACTACCTAACCATGTTTTTCGTCTGAAAAAGGCTCTTTACGGTCTGAAACAAGCACCGCGAGCATGGTACGAAAGGTTGACAAAGCACCTTTTGGAAAAGGGCTATACTCGAGGGGGAGCTGACAGGACTCTCTTTGTGAAGCATTATCAAAACAATTTCATAGTTGCTCAAATCTATGTCGATGACATTGTATTTGGAGCAACAAGAGATAATGATGCTTCTAAATTCGCGGAGACCATGGAAAGCGAATTTGAGATGTCCATGATGGGCGAATTGACTTATTTTCTTGGATTACAAGTTAAACAAAACGATGAAGGAATTCACTTGTGTCAATCCAAGTATGCACTGGAGTTGGTCAAAAAGTTTGATCTTGAAAATTCTAAGGATTTTCCAACTCCAATGGGAACTAGCCATAAGGGACTTGGAAGTGAATCACATAGTGAGAATGTAGACGAGAAACTGTATCGCAGTATGATTGGAAGTCTACTATATCTCACGGCTAGTCGCCCGGATATATCCTTCAGTGTTGGGATTTGTGCGAGATATCAATCAGCACCGAAGGAGGTTCACCTGAAAGCGGTGAAACGGATCATCCGATATATCAAAGGTACAATCAGTTTCGGAATTTGGTATCCTATGGGAACGACTTTGGATATTGTTGGATACTCAGATGCCGATTGGGCTGGATCGGTGGATGACCGGAAAAGCACGAGTGGTGCATGCTTCTATCTTGGCCATTGCCTTGTTGCATGGCACAGTAAAAAGCAGAATTGCATAGCACTCTCGACTGCCGAAGCGGAGTACATTTCTGCAGGAAGTTGTTCAACCCAATTGATTTGGATGAAAAGCGTGTTGAGCGATTTCCGGATTTCAACATTCGGTAACCATTTTATGTGACAACACTAGTGCTATTAACATTTCAAAAAACCCTGTGTTGCACTCTAGAACAAAACATATTGAACTTAGATATCATTTTCTTAGAGAGCTAGTTGAATCAAACATTCTTCAACTGTCATATATTTCAACTGAGGATCAATTAGCTGATATCTTAACAAAACCTTTGGATCAAAAACGTTTTATTCACTTGCGTAAAGCAATTGGCATGCTTTCCTTGAAATAAACTCTTTTGAAACCTTTGCTTAGGTTAGGTTTTGTTTTTGTTTTTGTTTTGTTCTTTATCTATGTTTTGTACATAGGACATTAATTGAGCATAAATCATAATTGACTTTAATTGCATCCTTTTATGCATTTAGAAATTTATTATGCTTTTGATATCATAATATTTCAATGTTGCAATGATCATTTACGTTAATTAAACCATCTTTTAAGTGATCAAAGTCAATTTCTCTCTCAATGATCTCTTGGTATAGTCATTATCATATTTGATTGCTTAGTCGAGTATGAATTCGAGATCAATGGTTTGGTTGAATACCTTATATATTAAATAATTGATAGCCAATTGAGGGGGAGTCAAGAAATGTAAAATGCTCAAAAGATGTGGAAAGAGTTACATCCCAATGAGGAGTGTGAAAACTACCACCACATGGAGAAAATGAAAGAAAGAAAAAGATACTCCATGAATGAAAAGCAAATTTTTGTTTTAAAAATGTTGATGAAATTCATATTGAAATACTTGACTTAGTCGTATTTCATGGTTGGTATAAGGTGGGATTTTTTTAAAAGATGCTCAAAGAGCCACTCCTTCAACAGATTGTCTAGATATATTATCTAACTTATCTGGGATTTCAAACATCTATTGATCTTGGTATTTCATTTTCTTTACCAAAATTGATGATTTGATAAAGGCATTACACATAAGATCAGGATAGATGTAATTGAAGTTGTTCAACTTTAAGTGTTTTAACTTTCGTAAATTTTCGTTTCATTTTTGGATATTTTTGATAGATTTTGTATAATCTATTTCTTGTTGTATGAAACGATGATTTTTGTTTAAAGTTGACATGGTAAAGTGCTTACATACTTTTTCTGGATTTTATGGAATTTTTCTGAATTTTTCTGAAGAAAAAGTTGAAGCCGATCCGGATCGGGGTAAGTGATCCGGATCCCGAACGCAGGATTCTTCCTGCGGGTAGCCAATCCGGATCGTAATCACGATCCGATCCGGATCACGGCTAGGGTTTTTATAAGAACAAAGAGGATTTGAATTCTTTTACCCTAATCTTTTGTTCTCAAGTCTCTAGAGCTTCTCTCTCTAGATTTCTTGCATCTTGGAGCTTCCAAACTCAAAGTTCTTCGAATCCAAGTAAGTTTTATTGATCAAAATCTCAGATTTTCACTGTTTTTGCTTATTTTCTCAAAACGTGAGTGGTGTTGGGTTATAACTATATGGATCTAAATAGGGGAAAAAATACCTAGAGGGGGGTGAATAGGTGTAAACAATAAACACTCAAAAAATCATTGCGCTATAAAACCCAATGCGGAAAATAGATGAACACGCAAGATTTTTACGTGGAAAAACTCCAAACCGGAGTAAAAAACCACGGGACCGATAATGTCACGCCCCGGGTGTAAACCAGAACCCGGGCCCGTCCACAGATCCGCCGTGCATGCGGTATTTCCCACATACACGAAGCGTCGGTAACCTTCTCAGATAAGAAAAGATAATAAAAGAGCATAATAATCAGAGCTGAAAAAAAACTACTGTATCTCAGACAGATGCTGGAAGAAAAAGGTACAACAGTAAAATAAAATACAGATGTCTCTCCCAGCTCACAACTATAATGCAAACAGCTGGCAGAAGCCAGTCCCCAAAAAGGAAAACAAAACACTGTCTGAGAAGTCCTGGTACCCAAAAATCTCCAGCTACGACCCTCGGTGGCTCTCTATCTAGTCCGCAATCCGCTTACCTCGATCAGTTGCTGACGGCCCAGCAACTCCCACTGAGGACTCTGCAAAACAAGGGAAGAGAAAGAAACAAGAAAAACAATGGGGGTAAGTACTACTATAAACAGTAGCCTCCCCTAGTGGGTAAAGCCTCAGCTCAGATATGCCCACCAGGTGATCAGAGGCGAAAGGGAAAGGAGAAGAAAGGGATGCAGATAACTAAAGCAACTGATAAAGTGCTATCCCTAATATGCCTCTATATGACCAACCAATAAGGATGGAAAAGTGATGCATCAGAATCAAGAAGCCTGTCATAATGACCCAATCTGACAGCCAGTGAACACTGGCACTGCCTGCTCTGCTGTCGAACTCAAGAAACCAGCATGGTGCCCGGCGCTCACACCGTGGAAAGCCTACTCCGGAGTGGCACTCGAGGGGAGCGACCCACACGAGTAAAGTATCACTGTATCAAGTATCACTGTATCAAGTATCACTGTATCAAGTATCACTGTAACCACTGTCTCATAATAGCAGGACTGGATCGAGACTCAAGGAAGTGGGAAAAACCCTCCACTAAAGATAGCCCGATCCCCAAAACACCCAATCTGATGCAATAGTAACAATCCGGTCAACCACCCAAGATCCGTGGTCGCCGCAACACCCTGTCATACACCCAACCTGTCCCAAATCCCCAATACCTGACTACACTGTCTAACAGACGCTCGAACCTGAGCGACTAAGCCGCAAGTGTCAACAATAGAAGAAGAAAAGAGCAAATGCATGGTTTCTCCTAAGTCAAGTCCCAAAAATAGTATAGCAGTAAAAGATGACATAATTATGTGATCAATTTAATCATGCATTGTTCCAACATTTTGTCCAATTTCCAAGAATAAAATTTAGAGTGACATAAGCCAGTGTGACAGTCTCATATGAAAATTATCAGTTTTGCAGTCCTCAATTCCTATTTAGTCTCCAAGAATACAGTCCAGATTAATTAAGCGATTAAAATCAGATGATCATTCTAACAATAATTTATCAGGGATCCAAATAACCAATAATTAATTTCCTGAAGCATGCAAGTCTACCAATCAACACATTTAGCATCGTCAAATCATGGGTACTCTGATATTCCTAGTGGGCATAACAAAGGAGAGGAGTACAACAACCACCCACCTGAAGTGCAACTGTCCAAGTCCGTACAGCTGGAAAATACCAAAACTCCAAATCCTTGCTTCCACAATTTCAGCACACCCGAAATAATCCTGGTACAGTACAAAGCTCACTAATTACACTTAGGCTCCCAAATATAGCACTAATAATCACATACAACCTCGAATTCAGAACTGCTTAATTATCACCTGCAGAAATTGCCCAGAAAATTCCAATAAAAATATCACGGCGATCCTTGCGTCGATAGCTTCGAAACGGTACCTTGCACGCCCAAATCCGAGTTCTGTACATCAAGATAAAAATTCGGCAAGGGGGCACCCTCACACTAAAATCTGTATTAAGGGCAGATTACTGTTCACTGAGAAAACAGTAATTTTCACCTCGAAATAAAATTCACAAAAATCCAATAAAAATACGAGCGCGTTCCTTGCGATCCGTAGATGAAAAAGTTGTATAAGCTCGTTTCCGTCAGACGCTCGTGCGCAAAGATATGGCCGAAATACTCCGCTGCTGTCAAGTAAATCCACACAGAAAATGGGGTCACTGTTTGCCTCGGGATCCGTGCCAAAACCTCGAAACGGGAAAGCGCGACCAAAACGAAAGATGAAGTCCTACCTCTTAGGAGTCCACTGGTGCAAGAATCACAGGAAAATGATGTCGGGGTAGCCCAGGGGAGCAAAAATACTATCGCTGCGCCGAAGAAGAACACTAGGAAGCAACGTCGCGCCGCACCGTAAAATGGGGAACCTCGGGATTCGTGCCTCCAAAACTCTTGAAACTTGGCAGGGAGATCCAGCACAAAAAGATGAAAATCTTTGCTTAAGGGTGCTTGGGCTGAAGAGGCTCGGTTTGGGAGAAAAAACCCAAAAGAGTGGGCTCGGATTGGCTTTAAATAGGCTGAGGGAAAAACAATTGGATTAATACCCAATGAGTCCTCACTTTCGGGCGCTCGGCCCTTTTCGGGCGCGCACAGTGCGGCCCGGCCCAGAACTTCCGGGCGCGCACAGTGCGGCCCGGTCCACCGCGCAGCCCAGTCCACCACTCCCTCAGACCCCGCTGCACCCGGAGCACCAGAGCCCGCCAATGGCCGCGCGACACGTGGCCCGGCAACCCGTGCACCGCGCACGTCGCGCCGTGGACCGCGCACGTCGCGGCTGACCCGGGCGTACGGCCACCTGCCCCGGTCACCGTCTCCGCCGGTTGCGTGGACCGGGAGCACAGAACCGGACCAACAAGGCCTCGCCACGTGGCACCGCCTGGTGCACGCGGGCCGCCGTGGACCGCGCGCCTGCCCGCGCGCCCGGGCGCCTGCCCGCGCCCTGCCCGCGCCGCGCGCCGCCGCCTGCCGCCTGCCCGAGGCCGCGCCGCCGCCCGCCGGCGCTGCCCGCCGCCGCCGGCGCCGCCGGCGATCGCCGGCGACACTGTTCCGACGTGAACAGTACCCGCAAGCTCAAAAATGACAAGTAAATAGCCCATCTTGACCGTTTTCGCGCGCTGATTCCAAAAACGAGGTCCGTTTGGCCAAATTCCGCCTCCAAAATTTGCCGGAGGCTCCCGCAAGCGCCGAAAACTGCCAAAACTTCCGGGAGTCCGCTTTTGGACATCCGGACTCAGAATTGGGCAAACAAAAAGCCAATCTCAAGTGTTTTTCCGCGCTGAATCCAAATCCATCCTCCGTTTGGCCTAAATCCTTTTCTAAAATTCGGCAAAAGCAGCCGAAGGCCAAAACAGCTAACCAAAGCTCACAGGGTCCATCTGTGGCATCCCTTTGATGCACTATGGGCCAGATACACCATCAACAGGTGTCTAAACAGTGGATTCACGGGAAAAAGCTGCATGGGGGTTCGGGGTACTACACCCTCCCCCACTAAAAAAAGTTTCGTCCCCGAAACAAAGATAAACAAAGCAGACGTACCTCAAACTGCGGCCTCGAACAAGAAGGGGTAGGCATCTCTCATCTCTGTCTCCAGCTCCCATGTAGCCTCTCGCTCCTCATGGTTGCTCCACAGGATCTTCACATAAGGAATGGCCCGATTGCGCAATTCCCTCACCTCACGAGCAAGAATCCGCAACGGGCGCTCCTCGTAGACCAAGTCCTCGCCGATCTCCAACGAAGTGAAGTCAATCACGTGCGACGGGTCAAAAACATATCTCCTCAGAGCTGAGACGTGGAAAACATCATGAACTCCGGCCAGGCGTGGGGGTAAGGCAACTCTGTATGCCACAGGACCAACTCTGTCAAGTACCTCAAAGGGTCCAATAAAGCGGGGACTGAGCTTTCCCGCACTCCAAATCTCCGAACCCCCTTCGAGGGCGAGACCTTCAAGAAGACATGATCACCAACATGAAACTCCAGGTCTCGCCGTCGAGTATCCGCGTAGCTCCTCTGACGACTCTGGGCTGTCTCAAGATGCCGGCGAATAATCCTGACTTTTTCCTCTGCCTCCAAAAGTAACTCCGGTCCCAAAGTCCTCCTCTCACCCGCGTCACTCCAATATAAGGGAGACCGACACTTGCGTCCATACAACGCTTCAAACGGAGCCATCCGGATGCTCGCCTGATAGCTGTTGTTGTACGCGAACTCAACCAAAGATAAGTGCCGGTACCACCCTCCTCCAAAATCCATAACGCACGCTCTAAGCATATCCTCGAGGGTCTGTATGGTGCGCTCTGACTGCCCATCGGTCTGTGGGTGGAAAGCGGTGCTAAACCTGAGCTGAGTCCCCAATGCAGAATGCAAACTCCCCCAAAAGCGTGATACGAATCTCGGGTCTCGATCTGACACAATCGAAGCAGGTATGCCGTGAAGCCTCACTATCTCATCCATATATAACTGTGCCAAATACTCCATGACCAAGTCATCTGAACCGGTAAGAAGTGCGCCGACTTGGTGAGTCTGTCAACAATAACCCAGATCGCATCTGCCCCGCTCTGCGCCCTCGGCAATCCAGTGACGAAATCCATAGTGATGTGGTCCCATTTCCACTCGGGAATTGGAAGACTCTGCAACTTGCCAGCAGGGACGCGATGCTCTGCTTTCACTTGCTGACAAGTTAAACAGTGAGCTACGAATCTCCCAATGTCCCGCTTCATTCCGGGCCACCAAAACTGTGCCTTGAGGTCCTTATACATCTTAGTACCTCCAGGGTGGACGGTATAAGGTGTATGATGGGCCTCCCTCAAAATCTGATCTCTAATCTCCTGATCCAAAGGCACACACACTCGGTCCCTGTACCGCAGTACTCCCGAGCTATCCACAGAAAAATCCCCTGTCTGATCCGCCTGAAGCTGCGTCCTGATCCTCGTCAAGTGGGGGTCCTCACTCTGAGTGTCCCTGATCCTCTCCAACAGAGTGGGCTGCAAGACCATAGACATGAGTCTAGCAGAGACCCCAGGGGATACTACCTCCAGCTGTAATCGCCTCATCTGCTCGACCAACGGCGCCTGCTGCGAGATCAATAAGCTCAGACTCGTCCTCCTGCTCAAAGCATCCGCCACAACATTGGCCTTGTCGGGGTGAGAAAGGATACTCAGATCATAATCCTTTAGCAGCTCCAACCACCGGCGTTGCCTCAAATTCAGCTCCTTTTGGGTGAACAGATACTTCAAGCTCTTGTGATCAGTATAAATCTCGCAATGCTCACCATACAAGTAATGCCGCCACAGCTTCAGAGCAAACACCACCGCTGCCAACTCCAGATCATGAGTAGGGTAATTTTTCTCATAGTCCTTCAATTGCCGCGAAGCATAGGCAATCACCCTACCCTGCTGCATCAACACACACCCCAGACCACTAAGTGAGGCATCACTATAAATCACAAATCTTTTCCCCATAACTGGGAGGGCAAGGATTGGAGCGGTCATCAATCTCTGCTTCAGCTCCTCAAAACAGCTCTGGCAAGTCTCGCTCCAAACAAACTTAACCCCTTTCCTGGTCAGACGAGTGAGGGGAGAGGAAAGCTTCGCAAAGCCTTCCACAAAACGCCGATAGTAGCCCGCCAAACCAAGAAAGCTCCGCACCTCAGTGATAGTCGTCGGCCTCGGCCAATCTCGAATAGCATCCACCTTGGCCGGATCCACCGCCACTCCAGCAGCTGAAACAACATGACCCAGAAAGGCGACCTCCCGGAGCCAAAACTCGCACTTTTTGAACTTAGCATACAGCTTCTTCTCTCGCAGAAGCTGTAGCACGGTCCTCAAGTGCTCCTCGTGCTCCAGATCACTGCGGGAGTAGATCAGAATATCATCGATGAACACCACCACAAACGGTCCAAAAACGGCTGAAATATCCTGTTCATCAAGTCCATGAATGCGGCAGGGGCATTTGTCAACCCAAAAGGCATCACAGTAAACTCATAATGCCCGTACCGCGATCTGAAAGCCGTCTTGGAGATGTCCTCGGCCCTCACCCTCAGCTGGTGGTAACCGGACTGCAGATCAATCTTCGAGAACACCGATGCTCCCTGTAACTGATCAAACAAATCATCAATCCGGGGGAGGGGATACTTGTTCCGGATGGTCACTTTGTTCAATTCCCTATAATCCACACACAATCGCAGTGACCCATCCTTCTTCTTCACAAACAACACAGGCGCTCCCCACGGAGAAACACTGGGTCGGATGAAGCCCCTGTCCAAAAGATCCTGAAGCTGGGCCTTCAACTCCCTCAACTCAGCTGGCGCCATCCTATAAGGTGCCTTTGAGATTGGTGCAGTTCCAGGAACTACATCAATCACGAACTCAATCTCCCTCTCCGGCGGCATCGTCGTCAACTCAGGGGGAAATACATCTGGGAACTCGCGGACAATAGGGATATCCTCGAGTCCCAGTGCCGCCGTAGGCACCTCCACCACAGTGGCCAAAAAGGCAGTGCAACCCCTACTCATCATCCTCCTAGCTCTGGCCGAGGAAATGGTCGCTGCGAACAGCGTGCTCTGGCAGCCTCTAAAAATGAACTCCTCCTGTCCTGGCTCGCGAAGCGTCACCGTCCTTTCTCTGCAGTCGATAGTGGCGGAATACCGTGATAACCAATCCACCCCTAGCACTACATCAAAATCCTGGAGCTGCTGCAAAACAAGCAAGTCTGCGGACAAAATCCAAGGCCCCAACTGCACTGGGCAAGCCGCACAACGCTCCACGACATGCAAACTATGATCAGGAATCCGAACCTCTAACCCATGCAATGATGCACATTCTACTAAAAAGGAATGAAAAGGAAAAGCTCCAATAACAATAAGATATGAGTCCTACCACCGGAAGAAAAACATACCTGCCGCAACCCGGTCAGCGATAGCAGGATCCTCCATCTGTGCTAAGCAATCATGGCCGCTCGACAAGGGCTGTCTCTCACCAGATAAGCGGTGTGGCGAAGATTGGTCTACCTGAAGATCTGTCGGTGAAGTTCCCGGTCGTGGCTGGGAAAAAGTAGGAACAGTTGCCGAAGTGGGTGCTGCAGCTGTCCTTGCGGGGCACGTGGCTCGAATGTGCCCAGGCTGTCCACACTTGAAGCAACGACCCCACCTCGAGTCACATTTATCTGACGGGTGCTGCCCCCTGCAGAAAACACACCTACCTGACGATCGGGCCCGCCTCGGCTGCGACCCCCGCTGCTGCTGATGCTGCTGTCGTGGCCACGATCTCTGCTGGGATGTGGTAGGGTGTAGTGACCCGACCCTTCGGGGTATTTTTGAACTCACATGTAATCGCTTAGGCCTTAAGCGGAATAAAATTATTTAATTTTGAAAAGTCGGCCGGGCAAGGTGTGTGTATTTTTCTGCGATAGAGCGCGAAAAACAATGACCGACGGTGCGATCGGATTCGAAATCCGATATCGGGATCTCCCGGAACGGGATCCTTAGCGACGCGGTTATTAGTCGCGCATCGATAACCGTGCAAAATATCTTGCACCCGTAGGAGATAAGGTGGGTTATCTCGGAGGGATAATTATTTAATTAATTAATTAATTATCCGGTGACGGAATTTAAATCCTCCTACGTACCAATTAATTAAGGGATTTAAATTGGTGGGATTTTATCTCGTGGATTGGATAAGAGATAAAATCCGGATATTTAACTAAGGGATTAAATTGGTGGGATTTTATCTCGTGATTGGATAAGAGATAAAATCCGGATATTTAACTAAGGGATTTAAATTGGTGGGATTTTATCTCGTGGATTAGATAAGAGATAAAATCCGGATATTTAAATCGGGGATTTGCTTTCCCCGGGATTATTTAACAAAGGTGGTTAAATAATCGGCGGTCAGGATTTAGAGGCGATTAAATGACCGGTGTCAGATTCAAAGGTAAGAAATATCCCGTCAGTCGGATATTTTCTTGAGAAACAGAAACGGGGAATTAAGGGTTTCCTACGTACGTAAATAATGAAATCAAACGATCAAATATGAGGATCGACGGTAGGGATAATAATCAAACGATTAACTAATAGGGTTATCGGTAGGGATTAATTAATTAACGAATTAATTAATCGGAGTCAAAATACCCGAAAGGGATTTTGACGGTTCGGACTTACAAATTGGATATATCGATAATAGGGACTATTTATTTCCCCGCTTACCGAGCGAAACCCTATTTTTGATTTTTCCGCCTCCTCAAACCCTTCCCTTTCGTGCGTACCGAAATCCCAAACCGGTGAGGAAAAGTAAGAGAAAAGAGAGAACGGATTCGTAACCGGAGAAAGGAGAAGGAACCGATCGTCCCAAACGTCGACCCGAAGGCGAAAAGTGAGACCGGGCGACCTTCCCAATAATCCTCGGTGAGCAAATAATTTTTAGAAATTATTTGGAAATTTTTCTATCTATTTTTGTTGGTAATGTTGGACTCCTCCGTCGTCCCCGTCACCGACGCCGTTCTCGTCCCCGCGACCCGGACGGCGAAGGCGGAGGAGGACCGCGAACCTCCGATCGACGTTTTGGTTGTGCGTCGATCGTTGGTTTGGTCATTAGATTTTCCGGGAATTTTTCGGGAATTTTCCGGGCGACTCCGGCGGGACATAGTGGGTTAACGGGAGGCCGCCGCCGCCGTTGTTAGACGGGAGGCCGCCGCCGTCGTTACCATGTTCGCGGGGTCGTCGCCGGGATCCCACGGGAGCGAAAACGGAGAAGAAATAGCGAAACGGGAGCGAAAACGGCGCGAAAACGGCGAATCTAGGGTTTACTGTAGCAACCCGTACAGCACGGTCCACGGCCCGGGGCGTGCACCCGGTGCACGCCCGCGGCGCGGGAGCTGCGAACCCGGTGCACGCCTCACCCGTGCACCGGCCCGGCCCGTTTGTGCGCGGTGCACGCTCCAGGCGTGCACCCGGCGCACGGATCGGCGGCCGAGGGTGTGAACCCGGTGCACGCTCGGGTCGTGCACCGGCCCGGCCCGACAAGCGCGGTGCACGCTTCCTGCGTGCACCCGGCGCATGCCGCCGCCCCCTAAATGCCGTAAACCCGGTCCACAGATACTCCTGTGCACCACCCGACAGCCCAAAGTTCGGTAGCTCCGTTTGGGTCCGTTTTTCCACCGTTTTGAGCGCGGTTTTCGCCGTTGGGATCGTTATTTCAGTGGCTTTCATGTCATGGCCACTTGGGACCTACTTGGTCATTATTTTATTATGTTGGGTGCCGCGCGGGGTTCCGGTTTTCGGCAAACTGGACCGTGTTGGACCTTTCCGTCAAAAGGGGTAAATTGGGTCTTTTGTTTTGGGATGTAGTACACGTTTGTGACTGTTATTATCTGTGCGGACTTTTCTTAGGTCCGGGTACACAGCGGGAGAGCGCGAAGGATAGTGGTGTTCCGATTTCTCTCCAATAAGGTGGGTACGGTTGCGATGTGTGCAACCGGTGCTGTAAGTGCATCTATGTCATTAAAAATATTCTTTAATTTACCTAACAAAGTAGATGGACAGTTAACCTTTCTTTAATTGATAAATATCTGATAAATTAAGCGGCTGCGGTCGCGGTGCTCATTACACGCCATTCTTGGCAATCCGGTTTCGGATGCTGCACGTACACTGGCGGATCGGGCCACCGCATGGTGTACTTTTCCGGAAAAGTGGTCTTTTTGACCCGTGTGCCTCACAAAGGGGTGGGTGCCGTGAGGACCTCTTCACGGCTGCTATAGGGGTCGCACTAGCCCCGTGAAGTGGTTATAGCATCAAAAAGGTGTTGTGCACGAGGGGGGACTTTAGTCTCCCCGACAGGTACTCTGGGGTCGGTGCCCAATTTAATTAACAATTAATCCGGGGTTGGTGCCCGGTTTAATATATGCACAGGGGTTTAACGAAAGGTTACGGTGTACTCGGTGTATTCGGTTCGTTCTTCCTTTCTTAATATTATTAGACATCTACTTTGTTTGTCACTGACGTTACCCACTCCGTGACAGGTTTCCCTAGGTGCGTTAGCCGGGACGGCGGTGGGACTGCGACGTGAGGATCGTAGTCGGACTCTTGGTTATCGTATATATAACTCATTTCCTCTTTAGGTTACTTTTAATTTCGCTTGTGGATTACTTTACATGTGGGCATGTTTTAGTTAGCACTGTGGATGAGATGTGGCTTTATGTGATACTTTTAGTAGTGTTTTTAATTGCGGCATGTTTTATGATGAGATAAAGGTTTGCGAAAACGTTTTCTAAAAAGAGGTGCCGTGTGGGCACGGATTTTACAACTCTGGGTTTTATCCTTTCCAAACATTGAAGCCGCTCAAATGACATGCTTTAGTTAAACGATTTAACTCTGAATATGGTGTATGTCTACTGTATGGTTGTTGGTTGGTGTGTGTTGTATGATTATTGTGAATGAATGAAATGATGTAAACGAGACGCCGTGCATATGCAGAGGAGACTCTGTCCGCGGACAGAGTGAATTTGTGTATGTGGCGGTCTGGCACGCACCGGGGTTGAAGTTAAGTTACCTTATTAAAAGAAAAAAAAAATTGGCACGATTTTCCGCTTCAAAGGATTCAAAAACCCCCGGGGGCGTGACAGATTAAATGGTATCAGAGAAAATACAACCACAACCATAGTAGACGTAGTTTACATCCACAGTGCAAGATGCCACAAGCAAATTGGAAATGAGATAACCAAGGTATAGGCGTGTAGTACGTGAGAGTACGGGAAAAAGGGGAATTTAGTTCCGGTGTGTCTGTAGGTCATGGTGGTAGACCAGTTAGGTCTAGGGGTGATTTGGTTTCTTTGTATACAGCAATTAAAGGCCCGAAATGGGTTATCAGCGGAGAACGCAGGGGCAAAGAGTATGGTGCGAACAGCGGCAGAGTATCAGCTTCTCCGACAACGACT
Source organism: Tillandsia fasciculata (assembly GCA_029168755.2). Classification (NCBI taxonomy): domain Eukaryota; kingdom Viridiplantae; phylum Streptophyta; class Magnoliopsida; order Poales; family Bromeliaceae; genus Tillandsia; species Tillandsia fasciculata. Next base: position 14,854,554 of record CM054940.1, on the reverse strand, counting down.
ACAAGAGATGGCCGGGCAGTCAGTAACCCTTATGGAACAGATGCCATAGTGGGTGCAATAGTCGACTGCACCAATGAAGGTTGCCCGGGCTTCTCTGCCCGGGCCAGCCGCACCAGCAACTTTGGGACCTACGCCGGGACCCGTCAATGGAGACCCCTTGAGGGAGATACGACCGACCCTTGGGTCTTAGGGAAAATGGGTAGATAGCATGGAAAGGCTCTTCGAAGCTTTGCAAATGAAGGAAGGTGACGTGAAGTTCATCAAGCAAGGAAGTCGGACCGTTATGAGATATCAACGGGCGTTTGTGAGGGTGATCATATGTGTTCCCCTTTGATATAAGAGATGGATCTTACAAGGCCCGTCCTTGTGTGAATGGCTTATGGAGCGACATCTTAAAGGCGGTGCAAACGGCGGGTTCGCACACCTTCCATGAGGTGGACGATAGAGCCACTGCGGTGGAGCGCGAATTACGATGTCTCAAGCCCGACGGGAGAGCTCAGGACGCAGCAGGGATAAGAAACGAACCCGGCCAAACTTCGGAAGAGGACATACCAAGGGAGCACCTCGAGGGAAATGATTCATTCCGGAAGCACGACCTTTGCTTCTATCGTGACAAACTGGGACAGTTCCGTTTTTACTGCCCCGAACCCGGGAATGATTCTTTGGAGTCGCGACACGGATGAGGGGTCTTATGCGACGACACGACAAAGGACGCACTACCCGAGGGACGTAGTAGCAGGAAAGACCCCTTACGAAGAGTAATGTTGGTCTTGACCCCAGGAGAACCCTTAGGAGCAAATACTCTGTATCTTCCTGCCCGGTAAGGATGCGAAGACTTAGTTGTCTTTGGTGTTGGCCCTTTATTATGGGTCGAATAGGTCGAACTTTCTGCCTTGAGACGATAGGCCCAAGGGACTAGTGAGTTGGGTTGGGTGAGCCTGAAAGGTTGAGTAGGCTGCGGTCCGCAATAGACCTGACGGCAAGAGGCCCAACAATAGACCCAACATCCAGGTGAGTTGGGTCTGGTCAAGATCCGTGGTGCGGAGTATACCACTAGAAGTGAATCGGATACGCACCTCTGGAAGCTCAGGCTTTTGGGGTTAATGGTTAGTGCCGACGATTCGACATTTGAGGCTTGTGGTAAGGGAACTTCCGGACGTATTCCGGCGGAGCTCCCCGGAATGCCGCCGGAACGAGAGGTCGACTTCCCTATTGAGTTGCTTCCCGGCACCAAGCCCATCACTAAAACACCGTATAGATGGCCTTCGCGGAACTGAAGGAACTCAGGGCACAGTTGGAGGACCTTTCGGACAAAGGTTTCATCAGACCAAGCGCGTCACCTTGGGGCGCGCCCGTCCTGTTTGTGAGGAAGAAGGACGGAAGTCTCCGGTTGTGCATCGGCTACCGGGAGATAAATAAGGTCACGATTAAGAATAAGTACCCCCTTCCAAGGATCGATGACCTCTTCGATCAGTTACGGGGGGCGACGGTGTTCTCAAAGATCGACCTGCAGTCGGGTTATCATCAGGTCCGAGTCAAGGGGGAGGACATCCCCAAAACGGCCTTCCGAACTCGCTATGGCCATTACGAGTTTACGGTAATGCCATTCGGGCTCACAAATGCCCCGGCAGTGTTCATGGACATGATGAACAGGGTACTCAAACCCTTCTTGGACTTATTCGTGGTGGTCTTCATTGATGATATCCTCATTTACTCCCGTACGGATGAGGAACACGAAGAACACCTACGCACAGTCCTCCAGACCCTTCGGGAACAGAAACTCTACGCCAAACTCAAAAAGTGTGAGTTTTGGCTCCGTGAGGTCGGTTTCCTGGGGCATGTGATTTCGGCAGCTGGAGTCGCGGTAGACCCAAAGAAGATAGATTCGGTGACGGACTGGCCCCAACCGACCACGGTGACGGAGATTCGAAGCTTCCTGGGATTAGCCGGGTATTACCGGCGCTTCGTGGAGGGTTTCTCCAAGATAGCCACCCCCTTAACCCGTTTGACGAAGAAGGGGGAGAAGTTTGTCTGGACGGACAAGTGTCAAAGAAGCTTCGAGGAGCTCAAGGATAGGTTGACGCGAGCCCCGATCCTCGCCCTGCCAGAGCCTGGGGAGGATTACGAAGTATATTGCGACGCGTCGCGAAATGGATTGGGTGGAGTACTCATGCAACGGGGAAAGGTAATAGCCTATGCATCAAGGCAGCTCAAGGAGTACGAGCGGAATTACCCCGTGCATGATTTGGAACTCGCAGCGGTGGTGTTTGTGCTCAAGCTTTGGAGGCACTACCTGTACGGGGCACACTGTAATGTGTACTCAGATCATAAGAGCCTCAAGTACCTTTTCACCCAAAGGGAGCTAAATCTGCGACAAAGGCGGTGGCTTGAGCTATTAAAGGATTACGATCTGACGATCCACTACCACCCGGGAAAGGCCAACGTGGTGGCCGACGCCCTGAGTCGCAAAGGACAGGCCGCGGAGGCGGATGTAAGCGCCATTACACAGCAGGATAGTCTAATTGCGGAGTTCTCGCGATTGAGACTAGAAGTGGTACCTGCAGGGACAGTCGCCCAACTTCTGACACTGGTGGTCAGACCTACTCTGCTGGACAGGATTCTCGAAGGCCAATCGACTGATGATCAGCTCCAGCTGGTGCGGAGTAGAATAACCGCCGACCAGGAAGGTGATTTCGTGGTGAGCTCCGACGGCAATACGATTTCGCGGACGAATCTGCGTGCCGGATCTACCGGAACTCAAGGAGGAAATCCTACGGGAGGCGCATACTGCCCCGTATGCGGCGCATCCCGGAGGAACCAAGATGTACAAGGACGTCAAGCAAACCTTCTGGTGGCCCAAAATGAAGGAGACGTGACCCGATTTGTGGCTCACTGCCTGGTGTGCCAACGGGTGAAGGCCGAACATCAACGGCCGGCGGGAAAATTGCAACCTCTACCAGTGCCCGAGTGGAAATGGGACATGATTACCATGGATTTTGTGACCGGTTTCCCGAGATCGCCGCAGGGACACGATGCGATATGGGTGATCGTGGACCGTTTGACTAAATCGGCCCACTTTTTGCCCATACACACGACGTGGACCCGGGAACGACTGGCGCAAACGTACCTCGACGAGATAGTGAGGTTGCACGGGGTACCGACATCCATCACGTCGGACAGAGACACACGTTTTGTGTCGAACTTTTGGCGAAGTTTGCAGCAAGCGATGGGGACCAGGCTGCACTTCAGCACAGCTTTTCATCCGCAAACCGATGGACAATCGGAGCGGGTGATACAGATCGTGGAAGACATGCTCCGAGCATGCGTTCTGGACCTGGGCGAAGGGTGGGCACGGTGTCTGCCCCTGGTGGAGTTTGCTTACAATACTAGCTATCAAGCTAGTATTCAGATGGCGCCGTACGAAGCCCTGTACGGGCGCCGCTGTCGGTCTCCGATATGCTGGGACGACTTAGGTGAGCAAAAGTTTCTGGGGCCAGACCTGGTGGAAGAGACCGAAGCAAAGGTGCGTTTGATTAAACAAAGGCTGCTGACCGCCCAAAGCAGACAGAAAAGCTATGCAGATAACAGACGCCGAGACTTAGAATTCACTGTGGGCGAGCACGTGCTGCTCAGGGTTTCACCCTCCAAAGGGAACCGACGTTTCGGCATAAAGGGAAAGTTGAGCCCCAGATACGTGGGACCGTTCGAAATTTTGGAGCGCGTGGGACCGGTGGCGTACCGGTTGGCCCTGCCCCCAAACCTCGAACGAGTTCACAACGTGTTCCACGTTTCGATGCTCCGAAAGTACCTGGCAGATCCCTCCCATGCCTTGGATGCCTCCACCATTGAGCTACGAGAGGACTTGAGCGTCGAGGAGACGCCGGTGCGGATCTTGGCAAGAGAGGACAAGAAGCTACGCAACCGAACAATCCCCTATGTGAAAGTCCAATGGAGCAACCACGAAGAGCGCGAGGCGACGTGGGAGCTGGAATCAAAGATGAGGGAGTGTTTTCCCGAGTTATTTTAGGGAGGTTAGGGTTTAAGTTTCGGGACGAAACTTTTTATAAAGTGTGAGTGGTGTAGTGACCCGACCCTTCGGGGTATTTTTGAACTCACGTGTAATCGCTTAGGCCTTAAGCGGAATAAAATTATTTAATTTTTGAAAAGTCGGCCGGGCAAGGTGTGTGTATTTTTCTGCGATAGAGCGCGAAAAACGATGACCGACGGTGCGATCGGATTCGAAATCCGATATCGGGATCTCCCGGAACGGGATCCTTAGCGATGCGGTATTAGTCGCGCATCGAAACCGTGCAAAATATCTTGCACCCGTAGGAGATAAGGTGGGTTATCTCGGAGGGATAATTATTAATTAATTAATTAATTATCCGGTGACGGAATTTAAATCCTCCTACGTACCAATTAATTAAGGGATTTAAATTGGTGGGATTTTATCTCGTGGATTGGATAAGAGATAAAATCCGGATATTTAACTAAGGGATTAAATTGGTGGGATTTTATCTCGTGATTGGATAAGAGATAAAATCCGGATATTTAACTAAGGGATTTAAATTGGTGGGATTTTATCTCGTGGATTAGATAAGAGATAAAATCCGGATATTTAAATCGGGGATTTGCTTTCCCCGGGATTATTTAACAAAGGTGGTTAAATAATCGGCGGTCAGGATTTAGAGGCGATTAAATGACCGGTGTCAGATTCAAAGGTAAGAAATATCCCGTCAGTCGGATATTTTCTTGAGAAACAGAAACGGGGAATTAAGGGTTTCCTACGTACGTAAATAATGAAATCAAACGATCAAATATGAGGATCGACGGTAGGGATAATAATCAAACGATTAACTAATAGGGTTATCGGTAGGGATTAATTAATTAACGAATTAATTAATCGGAGTCAAAATACCCGAAAGGGATTTTGACGGTTCGGACTTACAAATTGGATATATCGATAATAGGGACTATTTATTTCCCCGCTTACCGAGCGAAACCCTATTTTTGATTTTTCCGCCTCCTCAAACCCTTCCCTTTCGTGCGTACCGAAATCCCAAACCGGTGAGGAAAAGTAAGAGAAAAGAGAGAACGGATTCGTAACCGGAGAAAGGAGAAGGAACCGATCGTCCCAAACGTCGACCCGAAGGCGAAAAGTGAGACCGGGCGACCTTCCCAATAATCCTCGGTGAGCAAATAATTTTTAGAAATTATTTGGAAATTTTTCTATCTATTTTTGTTGGTAATGTTGGACTCCTCCGTCGTCCCCGTCACCGACGCCGTTCTCGTCCCCGCGACCCGGACGGCGAAGGCGGAGGAGGACCGCGAACCTCCGATCGACGTTTTGGTTGTGCGTCGATCGTTGGTTTGGTCATTAGATTTTCCGGGAATTTTTCGGGAATTTTCCGGGCGACTCCGGCGGGACATAGTGGGTTAACGGGAGGCCGCCGCCGCCGTTGTTAGACGGGAGGCCGCCGCCGTCGTTACCATGTTCGCGGGGTCGTCGCCGGGATCCCACGGGAGCGAAAACGGAGAAGAAATCGCGAAACGGGAGCGAAAACGGCGCGAAAACGGCGAATCTAGGGTTTACTGTAGCAACCCGTACAGCACGGTCCACGGCCCGGGGCGTGCACCCGGTGCACGCCCGCGGCGCGGGAGCTGCGAACCCGGTGCACGCCTCACCCGTGCACCGGCCCGGCCCGTTTGTGCGCGGTGCACGCTCCAGGCGTGCACCCGGCGCACGGATCGGCGGCCGAGGGTGTGAACCCGGTGCACGCTCGGGTCGTGCACCGGCCCGGCCCGACAAGCGCGGTGCACGCTTCCTGCGTGCACCCGGCGCATGCCGCCGCCCCCTAAATGCCGTAAACCCGGTCCACAGATACTCCTGTGCACCACCGACAGCCCAAAGTTCGGTAGCTCCGTTTGGGTCCGTTTTTCCACCGTTTTGAGCGCGGTTTTCGCCGTTGGGATCGTTATTTCAGTGGCTTTCATGTCATGGCCACTTGGGACCTACTTGGTCATTATTTTATTATGTTGGGTGCCGCGCGGGGTTCCGGTTTTCGGCAAACTGGACCGTGTTGGACCTTTCCGTCAAAAGGGGTAAATTGGGTCTTTTGTTTTGGGATGTAGTACACGTTTGTGACTGTTATTATCTGTGCGGACTTTTCTTAGGTCCGGGTACACAGCGGGAGAGCGCGAAGGATAGTGGTGTTCCGATTTCTCTCCAATAAGGTGGGTACGGTTGCGATGTGTGCAACCGGTGCTGTAAGTGCATCTATGTCATTAAAAATATTCTTTAATTTACCTAACAAAGTAGATGGACAGTTAACCTTTCTTTAATTGATAAATATCTGATAAATTAAGCGGCTGCGGTCGCGGTGCTCATTACACGCCATTCTTGGCAATCCGGTTTCGGATGCTGCACGTACACTGGCGGATCGGGCCACCGCATGGTGTACTTTTCCGGAAAAGTGGTCTTTTTGACCCGTGTGCCTCACAAAGGGGTGGGTGCCGTGAGGACCTCTTCACGGCTGCTATAGGGGTCGCACTAGCCCCGTGAAGTGGTTATAGCATCAAAAAGGTGTTGTGCACGAGGGGGGACTTTAGTCTCCCCGACAGGTACTCTGGGGTCGGTGCCCAATTTAATTAACAATTAATCCGGGGTTGGTGCCCGGTTTAATATATGCACAGGGGTTTAACGAAAGGTTACGGTGTACTCGGTGTATTCGGTTCGTTCTTCCTTTCTTAATATTATTAGACATCTACTTTGTTTGTCACTGACGTTACCCACTCCGTGACAGGTTTCCCTAGGTGCGTTAGCCGGGACGGCGGTGGGACTGCGACGTGAGGATCGTAGTCGGACTCTTGGTTATCGTATATATAACTCATTTCCTCTTTAGGTTACTTTTAATTTCGCTTGTGGATTACTTTACATGTGGGCATGTTTTAGTTAGCACTGTGGATGAGATGTGGCTTTATGTGATACTTTTAGTAGTGTTTTAATTGCGGCATGTTTTATGATGAGATAAAGGTTTGCGAAAACGTTTTCTAAAAAGAGGTGCCGTGTGGGCACGGATTTTACAACTCTGGGTTTTATCCTTTCCAAACATTGAAGCCGCTCAAATGACATGCTTTAGTTAAACGATTTAACTCTGAATATGGTGTATGTCTACTGTATGGTTGTTGGTTGGTGTGTGTTGTATGATTATTGTGAATGAATGAAATGATGTAAATGAGACGCCGTGCATATACAAAGGAGACTCTGTCCGCGGACAGAGTGAATTTGTGTATGTGGCGGTCTGGCACGCACCGGGGTTGAAGTTAAGTTACCTTATTAAAAGAAAAAAAAAAATAGCACGTTTTCCCGCTTCAAAAGACTCAAAAACCCCCGGGGGCGTGACAGATTAAATGGTATCAGAGAGAATACAACCACAACCATAGTAGACGTAGTTTACATCCACAGTGCAAGATGCCACAAGCAAATTGGAAATGAGATAACCAAGGTATAGGCGTGTAGTACGTGAGAGTACGGGAAAAAGGGGAATTTAGTTCCGGTGTGTCTGTAGGTCATGGTGGTAGACCAGTTAGGTCTAGGGGTGATTTGGTTTCTTTGTATACAGCAATTAAAGGCCCGAAATGGGTTATCAGCGGAGAACGCAGGGGCAAAGAGTATGGTGCGAACAGCGGCAGAGTATCAGCTTCTCCGACAACGACTACAAGAGATGGCCGGGCAGTCAGTAACCCTTATGGAACAGAACACTGTCTGAGAAGTCCTGGTACCCAAAAATCTCCAGCTACGACCCTCGGTGGCTCTCTATCTAGTCCGCAATCCGCTTACCTCGATCAGTTGCTGACGGCCCAGCAACTCCCATTGAGGACTCTGCAAAACAAGGGAAGAGAAAGAAACAAGAAAAACAATGGGGGTAAGTACTACTATAAACAGTAGCCTCCCCTAGTGGGTAAAGCCTCAGCTCAGATATGCCCACCAGGTGATCAGAGGCGAAAGGGAAAGGAGAAGAAAGGGGATGCAGATAACTAAAGCAACTGATAAAGTGCTATCCCTAATATGCCTTTATATGACCAACCAATAAGGATGGGAAAAGTGATGCATCAGAATCAAGTAGCCTGTCATAATGACCCAATCTGACAGCCAGTGAACACTGGCACTGCCTGCTCTGCTGTCGAACTCAAGAAACCAGCATGGTGCCCGGCGCTCACACCGTGGAAAGCCTACTCCGGAGTGGCACTCGAGGGGAGCGACCCACACGAGTAAAGTATCACTGTATCAAGTATCACTGTATCAAGTATCACTGTATCAAGTATCACTGTAACCACTGTCTCATAATAGCAGGACTGGATCGAGACTCAAGGAAGTGGGAAAAACCCTCCACTAAAGATAGCCCGATCCCCAAAACACCCAATCTGATGCAATAGTAACAATCCGGTCAACCACCCAAGATCCGTGGTCGCCGCAACACCCTGTCATAAACCCAACCTGTCCCAAATCCCCAATACCTGACTATACTGTCTAATAGACGCTCGAACCTGAGCGACTAAGCCGCAAGTGTCAACAATAGAAGAAGAAAAGAGCAAATGCATGGTTTCTCCTAAGTCAAGTCCCAAAAATAGTATAGCAGTAAAAGATGACATACTTATGTGATCAATTTAATCATGCATTGTTCCAACATTTCGTCCAATTTCCAAGAATAAAAAATTTAGAGTGACATAAGCCAGTGTGACAGTCTCATATGAAAAATTATCAGTTTTGCAGTCCTCAATTCCTATTTAGTCTCCAAGAATACAGTCCAGATTAATTAAGCGATTAAAATCAGATGATCATTCTAACAATAATTTATCAGGGATCCAAATAACCAATAATTAATTTCCTGAAGCATGCAAGTCTACCAATCAACACATTTAGCATCGTCAAATCATGGGTACTCTGATATTCCTAGTGGGCATAACAAAGGAGAGGAGTACAACAACCACCCACCTGAAGTGCAACTGTCCAAGTCCGTACAGCTAGAAAATACCAAAACTCCAAATCCTTGCTTCCAAAATTTCAGCACACCCGAAATAATCCTGGTACAGTACAAAGCTCACTAATTACACTTAGGCTCCCAAATATAGCACTAATAATCACATACAACCTCGAATTCAGAACTGCTTAATTATCACCTGCAGAAATTGCCCAGAAAATTCCAATAAAAATATCACGGCGATCCTTGCGTCGATAGCTTCGAAACGGTACCTTGCACGCCCAAATCCGAGTTCTGTACATCAAGATAAAAATTCGGCAAGGGGGCACCCACACACTAAAATCTGTATTAAGGGCAGATTACTGTTCACTGAGAAAACAGTAATTATCACCTCGAAATAAAATTCACAAAAATCCAATAAAAATACGAGCGCGTTCCTTGCGATCCGTAGATGAAAAAGTTGTATAAGCTCGTTTCCGTCAGACGCTCGTGCGCAAAGATATGGCCGAAATACTCCGCTGCTGTCAAGTAAATCCACACAGAAAATGGGGTCACTGTTTGCCTCGGGATCCTGCCAAAACCTCGAAACGGGAAAGCGCGACCAAAACAAAAGATGAAGTCCTACCTCTTAGGAGTCCACTGGTGCAAGAATCACAGGAAAATGATGTCGGGGTAGCCCAGGGGAGCAAAAATACTATCGCTGCGCCGAAGAAGAACACTAGGAAGCAACGTCGCGCCGCACCGTAAAATGGGGAACCTCGGGATTCGTGCCTCCAAAACTCTTGAAACTTGGCAGGGAGATCCAGCACAAAAAGATGAAAATCTTTGCTTAAGGGTGCTTGGGCTGAAGAGGCTCGGTTTGGGAGAAAAAACCCAAAAGAGTGGGCTCGGATTGGCTTTAAATAGGCTGAGGGAAAAACAATTGGATTAATACCCAATGAGTCCTCACTTTCGGGCGCTCGGCCCTTTTCGGGCGCGCACAGTGCGGCCCGGCCCAGAACTTCCGGGCGCGCACAGTGCGGCCCGGTCCACCGCGCAGCCCAGTCCACCACTCCCTCAGACCCCGCTGCACCCGGAGCACCAGAGCCCGCCAATGGCCGCGCGACACGTGGCCCGGCAACCCGTGCACCGCTCACGTCGCGCCGTGGACCGCGCACGTCGCGGCTGACCCGGGCGTACGGCCACCTGCCCCGGTCACCGTCTCCGCCGGTTGCGTGGACCGGGAGCACAGAACCGGACCAACAAGGCCTCGCCACGTGGCACCGCCTGGTGCACGCGCGCCGCCGTGGACCGCGCGCCTGCCCGCGCGCCCGGGCGCCTGCCCGCGCCCTGCCCGCGCCGCGCGCCGCCGCCTGCCGCCTGCCCGAGGCCGCGCCGCCGCCCGCCGGCGCTGCCCGCCGCCGCCGGCGATCGCCGGCGACACTGTTCCGACGTGAACAGTACCCGCAAGCTCAAAAATGACAAGTAAATAGCCCATCTTGACCGTTTTCGCGCGCTGATTCCAAAAACGAGGTCCGTTTGGCCAAATTCCGCCTCCAAAATTTGCCGGAGGCTCCCGCAAGCGCCGAAAACTGCCAAAACTTCCGGGAGTCCGCTTTTGGACATCCGGACTCAGAATTGGGCAAACAAAAAGCCAATCTCAAGTGTTTTTCCGCGCTGAATCCAAATCCATCCTCCGTTTGGCCTAAATCCTTTTCTAAAATTCGGCAAAAGCAGTCGAAGGCCAAAACGGCTAACCAAAGCTCACAGGGTCCATCGGTGGCATCCCTTCGATGCACTATGGGCCAGATAAACACCATCAACAGGTGTCTAAACAGTGGATTCACGGGAAAAGCTCCAAACCGGAGTTAAAAAACTACAGATAACACGGCGAAATCCACTAGAATTAACACACGTACAAGGTGATATAACGTACTCACAGACGACTCAACCTTTTTCATACGCTCCTAGTAGATCTTCCCGCTCGCTCCACGACGCTTCTCGAATCCACGATCTGCGCCGCCAACGCCGAATCCTCAGCGTCCAACGTCGAGTCCACGACGTCCAACCGAATCCACGGTCTTCACCCAATGGTACGCTTCGAATCCACGAACGTACCTCGCTCCGAATCCACGAGAGCGGTTGCACCTTGAATCCACAAGGCCACGCGAGTCCACGCGCCGATTTGGGGTAAATCGTTGTTTTTGGGTGGTGATGATCCGCCGAATACTTAGATCAAAGATAGATCGGAAATACCATCTAAGTATTCATTAGTTTGATTCAACTCAAGATGTGAGTATGAAAACCTAGAATCAAACTAATCAATATAGATGAAGAAACATAGAATAAATCTATTGATTTCCTTTCTTCTCTATATGTGGATCAACCGTCCTTTGGAAAATGACGGCTAAAATTCCCGAACCCTAAAAATGAAATATAGGGTCTATTTATAGGTTAGAAACCCTTGGAAGAATATACGGATCAAAAACAACCTTTTCTGGAAAGAAATCCGACGGCGATCCGGATTGGATTTGGCGATCCGGATTGCAGAAGCATAAAAGACGGTTTCCAGAAAATAGCTTGTTCGGGATCCGGATCGTAGTCTCCGATCCGGATCGTTCATACAGTTTCACCAAACATCACATTCGGGATCCGGATTGCAAATCCTGATCCGGATTGGAAAGTGAAAAGGTAAAACCAGTGTTCGGGATCCGGATCATAAGATGCTGCGATCCGGATTGAAACAGTGTATGAACAAACACCCTTCGGGATCCGGATTGCAAGCCACGATCCGGATCCTGAACATGTCCCATGTCCAGTTTTTGATGTTTAAGCAATTAAAACCTCTTCCAGGTGTTTCTACACTATAAGAAGTATTCGGATCATCAAAATATTTAGTTAAACATACCTGATCCTTTTGAATTCTTCTTTCTTGAGATTGAGGTATATGATCCAAGTTTCTTCATCTTCAATCTTCAAGACTTAACATATTCACGAAATACGCCAACTCAAATTCCGTAACAATCTCCCCCTTTGGCGGTTTCGTGACAAAACACAGATCCACAAAAGAAAATTCAAAAAGATATTTTTGTTGCTATCACCATACAACAAAAATTTACAATGAAGATCCAAAACTTAAAAACATGAGATAAACTCCTAAAACAGACTCTAGACTTAGACATCTGTACTCTCTGCACAAAGAAATCATTCTTGACAAAAGAAATCGTTAGATACCTCAAGAATTGAAACATACAAAACCAAGTACAGAGAAAGAGTTTATTCTCATCATGACATTTGAGAATTCAGATATGTGAAAGAATCATAGTTAAAAACCAACATATCTTCTAAGCAATTAAAAACCAAATGTCACAAAGTGTTAGTCCAATCATCAACTTGTTAGTCATATTACATGCCCAAATAGTTTGTCGAATAATTAGTAGGAGCATGCATCAAATCACAAGATAAATGCAAAGTTGAAGTTGGAGTCATACTTACCTTAATGATCACCAATTCACATCATTCATCATTGTTCAAAGTTCTCTCTAACTCTCTCCCCCTTTTTGTCACAAAACAAAGCCAAAGATTACAAAACAAAAGGAGTTAAAAAGATAAACAAAAATTAAATACCTGCAAAAAGCAAAGATCAAATTGAAAAACCTGCAAAGTTAGAGCAAAACGATTAAAACATAAAGTTACTCCTGAGAGTCGGAGTCATCGGATGTTGTGCATCCCATTTTAGCAAACAATTTCTTCACTAGTTTCTTCACTGATGAGACGGACTTATTCAGAGTGATTTGTGAAGCAGTGAGGACTTCCATCTCATTTTTCATAGTGTGAAGGTCTCCTCTCATTTCAGTGAACTCAGCAGATATACGTTCCTGTTCATTTGACAGCCGCTGTTGTTCTTTAAAGATAGAGGTGACAGAGGCATCATCGTCAGAGGTGGATGGAGGTGCCTGCTGTGACGGAGGAACTGGGGCTGTGGAAGTAGTTGCTTGGGGTCGAGCTCGTTGCCGGATTGGAGGAGATGGAGGATCATCTTGTTTCGTCGATAGAGACTTTACTATCGTTGTTTCATTGATCGTCCCCAAACTATACATGTAAGAGCTCGCGCTTGTATCCACATTAAACTTCTTAAGGATGCGCATGATAATCATTGGGTATGGTAGTCGCTCTGTGGGGTGAGAGTGTTCGACATACCGCGTCATCCTATGCCAAATGAGATACGGAATATTCATGTTTGCTCCCATCAAAATGGTCGGGTTGCCAAGAAGATAGAGAAAGAGCATTCTATCCCATCGAAGGACTTTCGTGTTCATATTGGGAAGAATGTTGTAACAGACAATGAAGTTTATGTACTTGTACTCTTTCTTAAGTTCTTTGGAGAAAACAGAATTTCCGGCAGACAAAGTTTCCGGAACGCAGATTCCGTTAACTACAACTCTCCACGAGTTGGGGTTGAAGCTCTGAGTCTTGAGGTAGTGGAGTCCATCAGATCTTGCTTTCATATTAAGCACCTCTCCAATCAGTTGGGGAGTGACTTTGATCTTGATACCTTTAACCACGGTATGAAATTCTCGTCGTCCGTCCTCATGATCCATTAGACTCGTAGCATTCTGATAAAACATGCGAACTGAGTGTGGACAGTACCCAGTTTTTTCAGGAAAGTTGCAAATTGGAGCAAGCCCGACTTGGTCAAACAGAACTCCAAACTCTGCAGATCGATTCTTCATTTGTTGGACATTAACATGTCTTTCCCCAATGCATTCCCTCTTTTCAAAATCTTTGATTCTTGTGGAGCTAATGAATTCCGGAGGAGGGGGCTGGCTAGCAATTGGTTCCTCAATTGAAATTCCCTGAGCACTGCCTCTCTTTCTTGCACCAGTTTTCGTTCTTGTTCTGATGTGGCTTGGTTCCATGGGAGCATTTCCCTTTTCTGCAGCAGTAGGAGGAGCCTTTTTCGTCTTTGAGACTTCTGCAGGTGCTTTCCCTTTGGATACAATAGGGACATCTTCCTCAATCTCTAGGTTATCCCAGTCAATCGATTCCGTTTCCGAATCCGTTTCGGAATCATTTTCAGCTCGCTTGGTTCTCTTGGCTCTTTTTGGTTTGGCAGTATCCTTCACATGGACCATGGCAGCAAGTAAGAAAATGATCCAGGTGATCACCATTGCTGACAGTGCTTTGAGTTTTAGAGAAAGTGTCCTGTGAAAAACCAACTCAAGAACACATGAAAAATCGTTAATTTTGAAAAATTTGAAAAATTGTACCTAGACAATCATAATCATGTAGAGAAGCCAAGAATCAAACTCGTTTTCCAAAAAGAATTTTAAAAATAGATCAATTCCATGATTTTCAAAAATTCCTCTTTTATGCCCTAAAACCGAATTTTTAGAAATCGAAACCTAAAAACTCGTTAATCAGGTGAAAACCCAGCATAAAAACAAAACTAATTGACCCAGAGTTCTTATTTCAAAAGAAATTTGATCAAAAACCAATCACAAACGAAAAAGATACAAGATTTCAACTCACGTTTGATGAAAAACTGTAAAAACCGAGTTTTGATCAATAAAACTTACTTGAATCCGAAGAACTTTGAGTTTGGAAGCTCCAAAACGCAAGAAATCTAGAGAGAGAAACTCTAGAGACTTAAGAACAAAAGATTAGGGTAAAAGAAATCAAATCCTCTTTGTTCTTATAAAAACCCTAGCCGTGATCCGGATCGGATCGTGATTGTGATCCGGATCGGCTACCCGCAGGAAGAATCCTGCGTTCGGGATCCGGATCACTTACCCCGATCCGGATCGGCTTCAACTTTTTCTTCAGAAAAATTCAGAAAAATTCCATAAAATCCAGAAAAAGTATGTAAGCACTTTACCATGTCAACTTTAAACAAAAGACATCGTTTCATACAACAAGAAATAGATTATACAAAATCTATCAAAAATATCCAAAAATGAAACGAAAATTTACGAAAGTTAAAACACTTAAAGTTGAACAATTTCAATTACATCTATCCTGATCTTATGTGTAATGCCTTTATCAAATCATCAATTTTGGTAAAGAAAATGAAATACCAAGATCAATAGATGTTTGAAATCCCAGATAAGTTAGATAATATATCTAGACAATCTGTTGAAGGAGTGGCTCTTTGAGCATCTTTCAAAAATCCCACCTTATACCAACCATGAAATACGACTGAGTCAAGTATTTCAATATGAATTTCATCAACATTTTTAAAACAAGAATTTGCTTTTCATTCATGGAGTATCTTTTTCTTTCTTTCATTTTCTCCATGTGGTGGTAGTTTTCACACTCCTCATTGGGATGTAACTCTTTCCACATCTTTTGAGCATTTTACATTTCATTGACTCCCCCTCAATTGGCTATCAATTATTTAATATATAAGGTATTCAACCAAACCATTGATCTCGAATTCATACTCGACTAAGCAATCAAATATGATAATGACTATACCAAGAGATCATTGAGAGAGAAATTGACTTTGATCACTTAAAAGATGGTTTAATTAACGTAAATGATCATTGCAACATTGAAATATTATGACATCAAAAGCATAATAAATTTCTAAATGCATAAAAGGATGCAATTAAAGTCAATTATGATTTATGCTCAATTAATGTCCTATGTACAAAACATAGATAAAGAACAAAACAAAAACAAAAACAAAACCTAACCTAAGCAAAGGTTTCAAAAGAGTTTATTTCAAGGAAAGCATGCCAATTGCTTTACGCAAGTGAATAAAACGTTTTTGATCCAAAGGTTTTGTTAAGATATCAGCTAATTGATCCTCAGTTGAAATATATGACAGTTGAAGAATGTTTGATTCAACTAGCTCTCTAAGAAAATGATATCTAAGTTCAATATGTTTTGTTCTAGAGTGCAACACAGGGTTTTTTGAAATGTTAATAGCACTAGTGTTGTCACATAAAATGGTTACCGAAGTTGTTGAAATCCGGAAATCGCTCAACACGCTTTTCATCCATATCAATTGGGTTGAACAACTTCCTGCAGAAATGTACTCCGCTTCGGCAGTCGAGAGTGCTATGCAATTCTGCTTTTTACTGTGCCATGCAACAAGGCAATGGCCAAGATAGAAGCATGCACCACTCGTGCTTTTCCGGTCATCCACTGATCCAGCCCAATCGGCATCTGAGTATCCAACAATATCCAAACTTGTTCCCATAGGATACCAAATTCCGAAACTGATTGTACCTTTGATATATCGGATGATCCGCTTCACCGCTTTCAGGTGAACCTCCTTCGGTGCTGATTGATATCTCGCACAAATCCCAACACTGAAGGATATATCCGGGCGACTAGCCGTGAGATATAGTAGACTCCCAATCATACTCGATACAGTTTCTCGTCTACATTCTCACTATGTGATTCACTTCCAAGTCCCTTATGGCTAGTTCCCATTGGAGTCGGAAAATCCTTAGAATTTTCAAGATCAAACTTTTTGACCAACTCCAGTGCATACTTGGATTGACACAAGTGAATACCTTCATCGTTTTGTTTAACTTGTAATCCAAGAAAATAAGTCAATTCGCCCATCATGGACATCTCAAATTCGCTTTCCATGGTCTCCGCGAATTTAGAAGCATCATTATCTCTTGTTGCTCCAAATACAATGTCATCGACATAGATTTGTGCAACTATGAAATTGTTTTGATAATGCTTCACAAAGAGAGTCCTGTCAGCTCCCCCTCGAGTGTAGCCCTTTTCCAAAAGGTGCTTTGTCAACCTTTCGTACCATGCTCGCGGTGCTTGTTTCAGACCGTAAAGAGCCTTTTTCAGACGAAAAACATGGTTAGGTAGTTTATGATCCACAAAACCTTTCGGTTGAGCCACATAAACTTCCTCATTTAAAAACCCATTTAAGAATGCGCTCTTAACGTCCATTTGAAATAATTTGATTTTAAAATGACAAGCAATAGCAAACAGTATACGAATGGACTCGAGTCTAGCTACAGGGGCGAATGTTTCATCAAAGTCTATACCTTCTACTTGAGAGTAGCCTTGAGCAACTAACCTTGCTTTGTTCCTGATGATAGTACCTTCTTCATTTTTCTTGTTCTTGAAGATCCATTTGGTACCTATCACATTGTGTTGCTTCGGAGGCTTCGTTAATTCCCAGACTTTGTTCCGCTCGAATTGATGGAGCTCTTCCTGCATTGCTTTAATCCAGTAGTCATCTTGGAGAGCTTCATCAACATTCCTTGGTTCGATTTGAGATACATAGCATGCAAATCCGCAAACCAATTGTCTCCGTGTTCTAACTCCTTCTTGTGGATCTCCAATGATGTTCGATTCAGGGTGATCCTTGGAGATGCGTAGCGTTTGAGGTAGAGGAGTAGACGGAGGTACCCGAGATGATTCCTGCACATCAGATGAACTTGAAGAACCGTTAGATGCATCATTAATATCGAAAGAATTGTTAGAAGAAGATGCATTAGCAGGTGTATCATCATCAAGAGAGATATCGAGGGTAGATTTTTCAGATTCAAAGTGAAAAGCTTCATCTACCTTAACATTTATCGATTCTACAATCGTCTTAGATTCTAAGTTAAAAACTCGATATGCTCTACTGTTTGTAGAATAACCTAAGAAAATCCCTTCGTCACTTCGAGAGTCAAATTTTCCAAGATTCTCACGATCACGTAAAATAAAACACCGACTCCCAAAATACGAAAATATTTGATATTAGGTTTTCTACAAAACCATAGTTCATATGGTGTATTTAAAGTCCCCGGGCGCAAATACACTCGATTGATAACATAGACAGCCGTGTTCACCGCTTCAGCCCAAAAATATAAAGGAAGGTTCCGGCTATGAAGCATAACACGAGCCATCTCCTGTACGACCCTGTTTTTGCGCTCGACTACACCATTTTGTTGAGGTGTGTAAGGTGCAGAGAATTCATGTTTAATGCCGTTAGAAGTGCAAAAATCAATGAATTTGGAATTTATGAATTCCCCACCTCTATCACTCCTAACTCGAGTAATCCTTTCATTCTTTTCAATCATAATACGATTGCAAATTTCGAGAAAAGAATCAAAGGTATCAGCTTTTTCTTTTAAAAATGCTACCCAAGTATATCTAGAAAAATCATCAACCAATAAGAAAATGTACCATTTACCTCCCAGAGATGGTTGACGAGTTGGCCCCCAATAAATAAAGAAAAATAGTCTACATATACTACACAATATTTAATCGTAGAAAGATTAAAGACAAGGAAAGATTTCACCTTTGCATACCCAAACCTTTTGAGTTTTGGAGTATGTTGACAATGGTTGAGAAATTTTCCTTGATGAAGACGTCTTGTATGATTGATCTTTTTCTTTTGTCGTCATCTTGTTTGAAGTACTACCAAGGTTCTTTTCCATCAAATGTTTTGCATTTGATTTGCGAGGAATCACCTTTGAGGTAGTCATTGCAAGAGATGCTTGAGGTGTGCGTTTGATTCCTGTCTTGCAATTTCTCCTTATGTGCCCTGAAATGCCACAACGAAAACATACCTTAGATCTTGTCGATTCCGAGGAGGATGAAGTAGGTTTGTTGTCGCTGCTTGACGTGAGTTCCGGTGTCGGAGGAGGAGATACCGACTGAGGCACAAATACTGTCCCACTCGAACTTGGAATGTCTCCAGTTTGAGTGTATCCGAGGCCGAACTTATTCATTTGACCAAGACCAAGAAGTCTGTCCAACTTACTCCTTCCAGAAGAGAATCTCTTTAAGTCATCCTTCAGTTGGCGTATGGTCTCCGTCATTTCCAATTTTTCCTGTCGGGCCTCGCCGTTGAGCTTCAAGAAGTAATTCGCTTTGTTCACCATGTCTACATAACTCTTCTCGAAATGCTCATTGGACTCTTGAAGTGAAGCATTTGTTTTAATCAGATTGTCCCTTTCCACTTCAAGATCGGTTGAGTGAGAGGTTACCCTTTTTACTTCTTCTTCGAGATCCTGCAATCTCCCTCTCAACCCCTTGTTTTGTTTAGCCAGTTTCTTTGAATCCCTCAAAAGTCTGTGGTAGGCTAAAACAAAATCTTCACCTTCCGAATTATCCGATTCGTTGTCCGTTGCAATCGTTTCAACAGTGGAGTTGGACAAAGACTCGGATGTACTTGCCATTAAGCACATGAAGGGAGAAGATGTAGTGGACGCGTGGAATGCTGTCGCGTTGTCTTCTTCATCACTTGACGATGACTCATTTGACGTTGAGTTGTCATCCCAAGTGACGACTTGCATCGCCTTCTTCTTTGCCGGATTCTTGTTGGGACACTCCGTTGAAATGTGGCCGTAGCCTCGACATTTGAAGCACTGAACTTGTCCCTCTGAACTGTTCTTATCCTTTGAGAAGTTCTCTTGCTTTCTTGACTTGTAGCTTGAAGATCCTTTGCCTTTCTTCGACTTTCCGAAGGATGGAGATTTGCTTGGATTACCCCTTCGGAAGTTGCGGCGAAACTTCCTTGTCAAGAGAGCAAGCTGCTTCTCAAAGTCCTCCATAGAAAGATTCTCGTCGTCGTCCGAGGAGGATGAATCCGTGTCTTCTTCCTTTGTAGTTTTCAATGCATAACCTGAAGACTTAGAAGAGGATGCCTTTCCAGAAGAATAGTTAGTAGGAAATGTCATTTCATAAGTTTGTAAAGCACCAACTAATTCTTCTACACGCATTTCGTCCGGGTGTTTAATTGTTTCAATGGCTGCAACCTTCGGGCGAAATCGTTCAGGAAGAGTTCTTAAAATCTTTCTTACAATTTTAAATTCTGGAATCTTCTCTCCCAAGTTAGCACATGAGTTTACGATATCTTGCAATCGTGTGTAATAATCAGTGAAAGATTCATTCTCTGCCATAGAGATAGAGTCAAACTTGCTCGTGAGCATTTGCAGTTTCTGAATCTTCACTAGGTTAGTTCCCTCATGCGTAACTTGAAGAACATCCCAGATTTCTTTCGCAGTCTCACATGCCGAGACGCGAGAGAACTCAGTTTGTGACAAAGCATTAAATAAAGCATTAATTCCCTTGCCATTGTAAGAAGAAATCTATCTCTTCCTTGGTCCATTTCGACCTAGGTTTTAAGGTGCGAACATCATCTAAAATTTCAGTTGGATTAGACCATCCTAATTCAATTGATTGCCACACCCTTTCGTCGATGGAAATTAAAAAGGCTTTCATCCGCACTTTCCAGTACGCATAATTTGTTCCATCAAAGAAAGGGGGTCGATTGATGTTTCCACCTTCAACCATTGTTTACAACCCTATTCCCGCTCTGATACCACTTGTTGGGTTATAACTAATATGGATCTAAATAGGGGAAAAAACACCTAGAGGGGGGTGAATAGGTGTAAACAATAAACACTCAAAAAATCATTGCGCAATAAAACCCAATGCGGAAAATAAATGAACACGCAAGATTTTTACGTGGAAAAACTCCAAACCGGAGTAAAAAACCACGGGACCGATAACACGGCGAAATCCACTAGAATTAACACACGTACAAGGTGATATAACGTACTCACAGACGACTCAACCTTTTACATACGCTCCTAGTAGATCTTCCCGCTCGCTCCACGACGCTTCTCGAATCCACGATCTGCGCCCAACGCTGAATCCACAGCGTCCAACGTCGAGTCCACGACGTCCAACCGAATCCACGGTCTTCACCCAATGGTACGCTTCGAATCCACGAACGTACCTCGCTCCGAATCCACGAGAGCGGTTGCACCTTGAATCCACAAGGCCACGCGAGTCCACGCGCCGATTTGGGGTAAATCGTTGTTTTTGGGTGGTGATGATCCGCCGAATACTTAGATCAAAGATAGATCGGAAATACCATCTAAGTATTCATTAGTTTGATTCTACTCAAGATGTGAGTATGAAAACCTAGAATCAAACTAATCAATATAGATGAAGAAACATAGAATAAACTCTATTGATTTCCTTTCTTCTCTATATGTGGATCAACCGTCCTTTTGGAAAATGACGGCTAAAATTTCCCAAACCCTAAAAATGAATATAGGGTCTATTTATAGGTTAGAAACCCTTGGAAGAATATACGGATCAAAAACAACCTTTTCTGGAAAGTTTTCCCGACGGCGATCCGGATTGGATTTGGCGATCCGGATTGCAGAAGCATAAAAGACGGTTTCCAGAAAATAGCTTGTTCGGGATCCGGATCGTAGTCTCCGATCCGGATTGTTCATACAGTTTCACCAAACATCACATTCGGGATCCGGATTGCAAATCCTGATCCGGATTGGAAAAGTGAAAAGGTAAAACCAGTGTTCGGGATCCAGATCATAAGATGCTGTGATCCGGATTGAAACAGTGTATGAACAAAACACCCTTCGGGATCCGGATTGCAAGCCACAATCCGGATCCTGAACATGTCCCATGTCCAGTTTTTGATGTTTAAGCAATTAAAACCTCTTCCAGGTGTTTCTACACTATAAGAAGTACTCGGATCGTCACAAATATTTAGTTAAACATACCTGATCCTTTTGAATTCTTCTTTCTTGAGATTGAGGTATATGATCCAAGCTATCTTCATCTTCAATCTTCAAGACTTAACATATTCACGAAATACGCCAACTCAAATTCCGTAACAAGTGGAAAACATGAATCTTTTTCGTTTTTGAGTGGTTTTTGATCAAATCTTTTTTGAAATAAGAACTCTGGGTCGATTAGTTTTGCTTTTATGCTGGGTTTTCTCTAGATAAACGAATTTTTGGGCTTCGATTTCTGAAATTTTTGTTTTAGGGCATAAAAGAGGAATTTTCGAAAATCTTGAAATTGATCCACTTTTAAAATTCTTTTTGCAAAAATATTTTGATTCTTGGCTTCTCTACATGATTATGAGTGTCTAGGTACAATGTTTCAAACTTTTCAAAATTGACGATTTTTCATGTGTTCTTGAGTTGATTCTTCACAGGACATCTTTTAAAACTCAAAGCACTAGACTCAATGGCACTCTCCTGGTTAATCCTTTTGTTGGTCACAATGGTGCACAAGAGTACATCTGTTAAAGAGGAACCGGATGTTTCAACAGTGGATAAGACAACCGAAGGCAGGGAGGACAGCTCAGAGTACGATACGGAAGAATGGGATGAATTCTTCACAGATGTTCAACGGAAAATTGATGAGGAAAACAGGAAATCTGTCAAAGGCAAAAGGCTTATGAAATCTGCATCAACAACTAAGCAATATACAAGACGAAAGAATGTCCAAAGAAGTGAAAGTTATCATAGTGGGCCTCTTACTAGAGCTCGCTCACTCTCTGGGGTTCTACAAACTGAATCTCCATGGGTTAAGGGACTGGATGCACCATCTGCTTCTAGACAGCATCCATCACACTCGAAAAGACAGGGTACAGACGCTGCTGTATTGGAATCGCTTCGCCAGGAACAACAAAGACTCTCTGCTGCACAAGAGAGAATATCGAAAGAACTTCAGCAAATTTCCTCTGAACACAAGAAGATCAAGAAGAAGTGTTCAACTATTTCGACAATGCTTAAAGGGATTTTGAGCAAGCTGAGTTGTACCAGCTCAGACTCCTCCGACTGAACAGCACTTTCCTTTTCTTTTTGTGCAGGATTTTGATTTTAGGATTTAGTTTTATACTTACTTTATTTTAGCTTAGTTCTCAGGTTTTACGTTTTATTGGAACTTTTCACTCTCCTAACATTTCGTAGTCTTAACTATATTTTGGCTTTCTTTTGTGACAAAAAGGGGGAGAGAGTTAGAGAGAACTTTGAACAATGATACAATGATGAATGATGTGAATTGGTGAATATCAAGGTAAGTATGACTTCAACTCAACTTTGGTTTTTCTCTTGTGATTAGTGACGTGCCTCAATACTAACTATTCGACTAACTATTTGGGCATGTAATATTACTAACAAGTTGATGTTGGACTAATTTTTGTGACATTTGGTTTTGAATGCTTAGAAGATATGTCGATATTTAACTATAATTTTCTTACATATCTGAATTTTTCAAATGTCCTGATGAGCATAAACTCTATCTCTGTATTTGGTTTTGCATGATTCAATTCTTGAGGTATCTAACGATTTCTTTTGTCAAGAATGATTTCTTTGTGCAGAGATGACAGATGTCTAAGTCTAGAGTCTGTTTTAGGAGTTTATCTCATGGTGTTTAAGTGTTTGGATCTTCATTGTAAATTTTTGTTGTATGGTGATAGCAACAAAAATATCTTTTTGAATTTTCTTTTGTGGATTTGTGTTTTGTCACGAAACCGCCAAAGGGGGAGATTGTTACGGAATTTGAGTTGGCGTATTTCGTGAATGTATTAAGTCTTGAAGATTGAAGATGAAGAAACTTTGGATCGTATACCTCAATCTCAAGAAAGAAGAATTCAAAAGGATCAGGTACGTTTAACTAAAGATTTTTGATGATCCGAATACTTCTTATAGTGTAGAAACACCTGGAAGAATGTTTTATTGCTTAAACATCAAAAACTGGACATGGGACATGTTCAGGATCCGGATCGGGCTCGGCAATCCGGATCCCGAAGGGTGTTGGTTCATACACTGGTTCAATCCGGATCGCAGCCTCCTCTGATCCGGATCCCGAACACTAGTTTTACCGATTTGCTTCCACGATCCGGATCAGGACTTGCAATCCGGATCCCGAACATTGATGTTCTGGTAAAACTGTATGAACGATCCGGATCGGACTTTGTGATCCGGATCCCGAACCCTTGGATTTCTGGAAACGTCTAATCCTGTTACGACGATCCGGATCGCCAATTCCAATCCGGATCGCCATCGGTAATTCTTTCCAGAAAAGGCTGTTTTTGATCCGTATATTCTTCCTAGGGTTTCTAACCTATAAATAGGCCCTATATTCATTTCTAGGGCATCGGCCATGACAGAATAAAATAGCCGAAAAGAAAAATCCACATATAGAGAAGAAAGGAAATCAATAGATTTATTCTATGTTTCTTCATCTATATTGATTAGTTTGATTCTAGGTTTTCATACTCACATCTTGAGTAGAATCAAATAATGAATACTTAGATGGTATTTCCGATCTATCTTTGATCTAAGTATTCGGCGGATCATCACCACCCAAAAAACAACGATATACCCCATATCGGCGCGTGGACTCGCGTGGCCTTGTGGATTCAAGGTGCAACCGCTCTCGTGGATTCGGAGCGAGGTACGTTCGTGGATTCGAAGCGTACCATTGGGTGAAGACCGTGGATTCGGTTGGACGTCGTGGACTCGACGTTGGACGCTGTGGACTCAGCGTTGGGCGCAGATCGTGGATTCGAGAAGCGTCGTGGAGCGAGCGGGAAGATCTACGACGAGCGTATGAAAAAGGTTGAGTCGTCTGTGAGTACGTTATATCACCTTGTACGTGTGTTAATTCTAGTGGATTTCGCCGTGTTATCGGTCCCGTGGTTTTTTACTCCGGTTTGGAGTTTTTCCATGTAAAAATCTTGCGTGTTCTTTTATTTTTCCGCATTGGGTTTATTTGCGCAATGATTTTTTGAGTGTTTATTGTTTACACCTATTCACCCCCCTCTAGGTGTTTTTTCCCCTATTTAGATCCATATAGTTATAACCTAACAGTTTAGTCTCTAGGGCTTGTTGTAATCCTTACCAAAGGTTTGACACTAGCCGAGTGTCTCTAGTCCACGTCGTACGGGTGGGTGGAAAAAAGAGTCGATTTCGTCCGTCGATCCACTGTGACTCAAACTGCATCGTGCTCTTGATGCGATGCAGAAAACCCGTGATGAATTCCATGCTGATTCGCTCCCATTTCCACTCTGGTACCGGTAGAGATTGTAGTTTTCCCCGCTGAGCGCTGATGTTCGAACTTTACTTGTTAACCATTTAAACACCGGGCAGTGAACTGTATTTCATCCCCCTTTGGTTTAGTCCACCAAAAATTCTGCTCTGAGGTCCTTGTACATCTTCGTGTCACCTGGATGCGCCGCATAGGGAGCGTAGTGCGCCTCTGACAGTATCTCTTTCTTCAACTCTGGCAGCTCGGGCACGCAATTCCGCCCTCGAAACGAATTGCGTCGCTCGCACTCACCGAAAAGTCGCTCGCGTGGTTCGGGGGGGTCTTGTCTCGAATAAGCTGTGTCTGTGCACCTGTTTTCTGACCTTCTAGGGTTTCTTTAATAGAGTTGGCTTGACCATCGAGGACAAAAGTCGCGCGACAGTACCGGTCCTGCTGAGTACTCGCGCTCATCAGTTTTCCCCTCGATTTGACCCTTCCTGCTCAAAGCGTCCGCTACTACACTTGCTTTCCCCGGGGTGATACTGAATGGACGAGCCGAGTCCTTCAGCAACTCCATCTAATGCCTCTACCGCAAAAACAAATCCTTCTATGTGAACAAAACTTAAGACTCTTGCGACCCGAAGACACATTACCATGAACTCCAAGAAAAGATGATGTCTCCCAAAGCTTCAAAACGAGGGCGGCTGCTGCCCGTTCCTGATCATGTGTCGGGTAGTTCCGCTCATATTCTCTGCGATTCCCGTTGTTGAAACTGTGTGCCCCCCTGAAAACAACAAACTCACCTGTCACGAACGTGGACCGCTCCCCTCCGTCTCCAACACGGGCCACTTCCACCCGTCACCAACACGGGCCGCGAGCTCGGAGCATAACCACCATCCCGGACCACTCGTTCCGACTGTCCGTCCTACCGAGGCGACGGTCAAAACTAACGCTAGGTTTCAGCTCTAAAACTTACCACAAGGTCTACCCCACAGAAAGAGCTACGTACAGGGCATCCTAGCCGAACGTGACCAGTGCCGAAGCTCCAAGTAGTCGACAGATCCCCTTGACCCACACCTGCCCCAAGAGATCAACGACCCAAAACGCTCCCAAACTAGGCCTCACGGCTATGCTTTAGTCATGGGAAGCTGGTGACAGAACCCACAAGGTAAGGTCCTACCTCCGTCCTGGCACTGACGGGGTGCGTCACTCTAAATAACCACTAAGTCTTGGTCCCAATCCGTTGCCCCTCCCAGCATCGGGCATCGAATCGAGTGGTAAATCTCCAGACCAACTATGACACTCCCAACTAGGAGAAAAACTATGCTGTAGGCTCGCTCAACAATGACCTCCAGATACTGTAGACTATCCATCTGAGACCTAAAGGGTCGGAAGAAGACAAGCAACGAGAACAATACGAAGAACCTTGTCAAACGTTGCCTAGGTTCACTAAACGCACTCGAGGAATCACGCGCCAACCCACCAGTAGGACAACCTAACCGACCCTCTTGCGCAGAACACAGGAACCCGACCCAGAGCTACCTGGCACCACCCAGCGTCAAAAGTTAAACCCCCCAATAAAAGTCGCCACTTATGCACACTTGTGAGAAACAAGGCACGACCTCTCTAACCGAAAACGAGCCCAAACGAATAAGATTTACTAGCCCCGGTGGTCTCCCTTTCTAACCCAAAGGAGCACCCCGAGACCCCATCACGACGATCTCTACAACCATCGCAGTGTCTACGGTAAAAAGCCGGACTATGGGTACAACCATAGGGGAAGAATCCTCATTTCCACCCATATCTTGCCCATGGTGCAAAGAGAATCGGCCGACTACCTGCTATAACCTCACACTAGAAGACCTAGAAGGTACAAGTTTAGACAAACGGCTGTCCAGTTACCCACGACCGTCAAACGGCCGACCCACTAACAAACACCGGTGGGTTGCACTACCACCCGAGCTAAACCGGAAAAGAAACTCAACAGTCCCCGCACTCTCGCATCTCTACGCAGATATACCCTGATCATTTCGTTAGTTAGTAGCCAGTGGTAATGTGCTCCAGTGGATGTTGGACAGCGACTACTGTGGTTAAAGCTGTTTCGCTCTGATACCATCTTAATCTGTCACGCCCCGGGGGTTTTATTAAGCGGAAGACAGCCACCGAAAAGAGTTGAATTTGCATATAATTTTTTTTTTTGAAAGCAATCTCCCCCGGTGCGTGCCCAGACCCGCCGCATATACAAATTCACTCTGCGAACGGGCAGAGTCTCCTTTGTATATGCACGGCGTCCCAACTACAATATCCATACAAATATCCATTTAACCACAATAGCTCAGCAGTCGAGTACAAACAACTATATTCCCATAGGTATTAACGAGGCCGACAAATTTTGAAAGGATAAATCCACAAGTTTTAAAAGCGGTGTCCACACGGCACCCAGATTTTTCAAAACGGTTTTCGAAATCCATAAATCCACAGAGTTTTAAAATGGTGCCCACACGACACCCAGATTTTCAAAACGGTTTTCGCAATCAATAAATCCACAGGGTTTTAAAATGGTGCCCACCCGACACCCAGATTTTTAAAAACGGTTTTCGAAGTATTTTCTTTTATCTTTCCTTTTGTAGTTTGAAAGCGGCCAATCCGGGAGAGCAAAACAATCACCCATAGGGATAATAAAAGACATTCCAACATCCACATCGACCCCACAAGGGTATCGCGATCCACATAGTAAGCTACTAACATGTAATGAAATGAGCAGAAAAGGGATACCTACAGCCTATGGTCTCGAAGGACCAAAAGTACTCCTGTCACGGCCTCACCGTCGCCCTCGCTCTCACTCCCGAAGGAACCTGTCACAGAGTGGGAAGTCAGCGACACAAGGTGTAAAAGATGAAATGCAGGGACACTGTAACTAAAGCAAACCGTAAGAAAACCAGCGTAACCGCCCTCTGCATCGTGCGTTCGACGATGTCCCCTCCCCTGCAAAACCTGAACCGGGCACCTGCCTCGGCAACCCAGACCGAGCACTAACCTCAAGAAGGAAAAACCAAACCGAGCACCAACCTCGGGAAAGAAAACCAAACCGAGCACCAACCTCGGGAAAGAAAACCAAGCCGAGCACCAACCTCGAGAAAGAAAACCAAACCGAGCACCAACCTCGGGAAAGAAAACCAAACCGAGCACCAACCTCGGGAAAGAAAACCAAATCGAGCACCAACCTCGGGAAAGAAAACCAAACCGAGCACCAACCTCGGGAAAGAAAACCAAACCGAGCACCAACCTCGGGAAAGAAAACCAAACCGAGCACCTACCTCGGTAAACCATGCCGAGCACCTACCTCGACGGGTCGCACCGCTCACACCTTGGCGCTTCAAACCCCCCACCTACGGGGGCCCCCACTACGTCACCTCGTGGGTATACACGGGTCATAGACCACTTTTTCGGAAAAGCGCACCCTTTGCGGTGGCCAAACCGCGGGTGCGCGTGCTGCAGCCTCGAGCATAGTAACCAAGTACCCAAGATAAAAACGATAGCAATGAACCATAAAGATCACCAAATATACAAAGTACAGCTCAATAGCGAGGACCATAAATACTATCCAAGATAAAGCCGATAGCAATGAACCATAAAGATCACCAAATATACAAAGTACACAAAACGAAACCAACAATAAAAACCATAAACACTATTGACATTAGTGCGGTTAAACGGATAATTGGAGATCATCAATAGCTTTCGAAACGTCCCACAATAAGTCTCGATCGAAAACCCACAACATGATAAACATGAACATAACGATAGTGCGCAAAAAGGGATTCTAAGAGTGTACCCACCTGAAGCGAGAAGAAGAAGATAATGCGGAAACTCCAGTTAAAACACCCCCCTTGTGCCCGAAAAGAACTACAGTAAAAAATTATCGTTAAAAACATCGTCGCGATTAAAAACGCTCAAAAACGGGGCTAAACGGGCCAAAAACGGAGCTTCTGGGCTCCTTTCCTGAAAGCTGGTGCACGAAACCAGGCGTGGACCGGGTCCACGACAACAGGCGGCCGCGGCGCGGGCCGGGAGCACACTGCAGCCGTGGACCCGTGCGGCATGGGCCGGGCCGTGCACGGGCTCGGGCGCGCACCGGGTTCACCGTTCCCCGCTGCGGCGCCGAGCACCGGGTGCACGCCTAGGGCGTGCACCGAGCGGCCTGGCGCACGCTTTCCGTGTGCCGGGTCTGCGGCCCCGGGTCACGGAGGCGTGCGCCGGGTGCACGCCGGTCCCGTGGACCGCGCGGCCTGGCGCACGCGTCCGTGCACCGGGTCTGCGCCCCCGGGCCGCGGGAGCGTGCGCCGGGTGCACGCGGGCGCCGTGGACCGCAGCCTGAAAACCCCATTGTGAACAGTAACCGTCCCCGTTTTCGGCTCCGGTCGCGACCCCGCGACTCCGGCGACTGCGGCGACGACCCCGTGAACACGGCAACGGCGGCGGCGGCCTCCCGTTTAACCACGGCGGCGGCGGCCTCCCATTCAACAACCCACGACATCGACAAAAGAAAACCTCAGACCGAAATTAAACGAAAAGACCCGAACCGCTTACCCCGTTTTCGCCGGAGGAGGAGGAAGAAGGAGGATCGTCCGCCACTCGCTCGTTTGATCCTGCAGGAAGAGCGATTGTTCCTTCCCTCTCCCCGTCTCGCCGCCACGGTTCTTCACGCCCAACGTCGAATGGTGGAAAGTAGGTAGGAGGAGGGTTTGGGTTTCTCCCGCACTCACCAGAAGAGCCCTAACGCACGAACCCAAAGGAAAGAGAAGTAGGAAAAATAAGTTTAAATCCCCAAAATCAAAACTTAAACGATCGGATGCGAACCAGCGGTCCAAATTTACCTCGAAAAACGTGCCGATCGCCCGCACGCCTTTCGAGACACCCGAAACCGCTAAAAACTTCGAAAAATTATTCTGGGAGGTCCCGGAGTCTGAATTCAAATCCGATCGCACCGCCGCTCATCATTTTGCGGCCCCTATCACCTAAAAATATCCACAAACCCCGACGATCAGCCCAAAAAATTCTCGAATTTCAGTCCCCTTCTCTAACAACTAAGAAGATCTAATTAAGATCAAAACGGAAAACCGGAGGGTCGAGGGACCACAACATCAATAAAAACCTACTGACATAAAAAGACGAAAAGTTCGATCACAGCAGGATCCCGTCCGATCACCTCGAAAAGTGTGCCGGCCACTTAGCACAGATTCTGATGCACCCCTCAAAGGCAAACGCTTTGATCCCCATTCCGGGAGATTCGTAAATCAGAATCCGAATCCGTTCGCTTTGCCGTCCTCCGTTTTACGAGCTCAAATGCAGAAAAATACCCGCGGTCCAGGCCAGTCCATCGCAGAAAACACCGTGAAAAGTTTTCCTAACGATCCCATCATAAGAAAAAGTATACACGGGCGAGGGAACGCCAGGACTCTACATCACTCACCACTTAAAAGAAGTTTCGTCCTCGAAACTTAATCCTGGCCCGCAACGAATAAATCTGGGTAGTATTCCCTCATCTTTGACTCCAGTTCCCAAGTCGCTTCACGTTCTTCCTGGTTGCTCCACAGCACCTTCACATGGGGGATAGTCCGGTTGCGCAATCCTTTCTGTCCTCTCGTGCTGAGATCCGCGCCGGTGTTCCGTCGAAGCTCAGGTCCTCTCTAGGCTCAAAACAATGACCATCCATCACCTAAGCCAAGTACACATGTTCGAAGCATATCTTCGAAAATCCAGATTGCTCGCTCGGATTGCCCGTCGGTTTGGGGGTGAAACGCCATGCAGAAGTGTGGTTTAGTCTCTAGGGCTTGTTGTAATCCTTACCAAAGGTTTGACACTAGCCGAGTGTCTCTAGTCCACGTCGTACGGGTGGGTGGAAAAAAGAGTCGATTTCGTCCGTCGATCCACTGTGACTCAAACTGCATCGTGCTCTTGATGCGATGCAGAAAACCCGTGATGAATTCCATGCTGATTCGCTCCCATTTCCACTCTGGTACCGGTAGAGATTGTAGTTTTCCCCGCTGAGCGCTGATGTTCGAACTTTACTTGTTAACCATTTAAACACCGGGCAGTGAACTGTATTTCATCCCCCTTTGGTTTAGTCCACCAAAAATTCTGCTCTGAGGTCCTTGTACATCTTCGTGTCACCTGGATGCGCCGCATAGGGAGCGTAGTGCGCCTCTGACAGTATCTCTTTCTTCAACTTTGGCAGCTCGGGCACGCAATTCCGCCCTCGAAACGAATTGCGTCGCTCGCACTCACCGAAAAGTCGCTCGCGTGGTTCGGGGGGGTCTTGTCTCGAATAAGCTGTGTCTGTGCACCTGTTTTCTGACCTTCTAGGGTTTCTTTAATAGAGTTGGCTTGACCATCGAGGACAAAAGTCGCGCGACAGTACCGGTCCTGCTGAGTATTCGCGCTCATCAGTTTTCCCCTCGATTTGACCCTTCCTGCTCAAAGCGTCCGCTACTACACTTGCTTTCCCCGGGGTGATACTGAATGGACGAGCCGAGTCCTTCAGCAACTCCATCTAATGCCTCTGCCGCAAAAACAAATCCTTCTATGTGAACAAAACTTAAGACTCTGGCGACCCGAAGACACATTACCATGAACTCCAAGAAAAGATGATGTCTCCCAAAGCTTCAAAACGAGGGCGACTGCTGCCCGTTCCTGATCATGTGTCGGGTAGTTCCGCTCATATTCTCTGCGATTCCCGTTGTTGAAACTGTGTGCCCCCCTGAAAACAACAAACTCACCTGTCACGAACGCGGACCGCTCCCCTCCGTCACCAACACGGGCCACTTCCACCCGTCACCAACACGGGCCGCGAGCTCGGAGCATAACCACCATCCCGGACCACTCGTTCCGACTGTCCGTCCTACCGAGGCGACGGTCAAAACTAACGCTAGGTTTCAGCTCTAAAACTTACCACAAGGTCTACCCCACAGAAAGAGCTACGTACAAGGCATCCTAGCCGAACGTGACCAGTGCCGAAGCTCCAAGTAGTCGACAGATCCCCTTGACCCACACCTGCCCCAAGAGATCAACGACCCAAAACGCTCCCAAACTAGGCCTCACGGTTATGCTTTAGTCATGGGAAGCTGGTGACAGAACCCACAAGGTAAGGTCCTACCTCCGTCCTGGCACTGACGGGGTGCGTCACTCTAAATAACCACTAAGTCTTGGTCCCAATCCGTTGCCCCTCCCAGCATCGGGCATCGAATCGAGTGGTAAATCTCCAGACCAACTATGACACTCCCAACTAGGAGAAAAACTATGCTGTAGGCTCGCTCAACAATGACCTCCAGATACTGTAGACTATCCATCTGAGACCTAAAGGGTCGGAAGAAGACAAGCAACGAGAACAATACGAAGAACCTTGTCAAACGTTGCCTAGGTTCACTAAACGCACTCGAGGAATCACGCGCCAACCCACCAGTAGGACAACCTAACCGACCCTCTTGCGCAGAACACAGGAACCCGACCCAGAGCTACCTGGCACCACCCAGCGTCAAAAGTTAAACCCCCCAATAAAAGTCGCCACTTATGCACACTTGTGAGAAACAAGGCACGACCTCTCTAACCGAAAACGAGCCCAAACGAATAAGATTTACTAGCCCCGGTGGTCTCCCTTTCTAACCCAAAGGAGCACCCCGAGACCCCATCACGACGATCTCTACAACCATCGCAGTGTCTACGGTAAAAAGCCGGACTATGGGTACAACCATAGGGGAAGAATCCTCATTTCCACCCATATCTTGCCCATGGTGCAAAGAGAATCGGCCGACTACCTGCTATAACCTCACACTAGAAGACCTAGAAGGTACAAGTTTAGACAAACGGCTGTCCAGTTACCCACGACCGTCAAACGGCCGACCCACTAACAAACACCGGTGGGTTGCACTACCACCCGAGCTAAACCGGAAAAGAAACTCAACAGTCCCCGCACTCTCGCATCTCTACGCAGATATACCCTGATCATTTCGTTAGTTAGTAGCCAGTGGTAATGTGCTCCAGTGGATGTTGGACAGCGACTACTGTGGTTAAAGCTGTTTCGCTCTGATACCATCTTAATCTGTCACGCCCCGGGGGTTTTATTAAGCGGAAGACAGCCACCGAAAAGAGTTGAATTTGCATATAATTTTTTTTTTTGAAAGCAATCTCCCCCGGTGCGTGCCCAGACCCGCCGCATATACAAATTCACTCTGCGAACGGGCAGAGTCTCCTTTGTATATGCACGGCGTCCCAACTACAATATCCATACAAATATCCATTTAACCACAATAGCTCAGCAGTCGAGTACAAACAACTATATTCCCATAGGTATTAACGAGGCCGACAAATTTTGAAAGGATAAATCCACAAGTTTTAAAAGCGGTGTCCACACGGCACCCAGATTTTTCAAAACGGTTTTCGAAATCCATAAATCCACAGAGTTTTAAAATGGTGCCCACACGACACCCAGATTTTCAAAACGGTTTTCGCAATCCATAAATCCACAGGATTTTAAAATGGTGCCCACCCGACACCCAGATTTTTAAAAACGGTTTTCGAAGTATTTTCTTTTATCTTTCCTTTTGTAGTTTGAAAGCGGCCAATCCGGGAGAGCAAAACAATCACCCATAGGGATAATAAAAGACATTCCAACATCCACATCGACCCCACAAGGGTATCGCGATCCACATAGTAAGCTACTAACATGTAATGAAATGAGCAGAAAACGGATACCTACAGCCTATGGTCTCGAAGGACCAAAAGTACTCCTGTCACGGCCTCACCGTCGCCCTCGCTCTCACTCCCGAAGGAACCTGTCACAGAGTGGGAAGTCAGTGACACAAGGTGTAAAAGATGAAATGCAGGGACACTGTAACTAAAGCAAACCGTAAGAAAACCAGCGTAACCGCCCTCTGCATCGTGCATTCGACGATGTCCCCTCCCCTGCAAAACCTGAACCGGGCACCTGCCTCGGCAACCCAGACCGAGCACTAACCTCAAGAAGGAAAAACCAAACCGAGCACCAACCTCGGGAAAGAAAACCAAACCGAGCACCAACCTCGGGAAAGAAAACCAAGCCGAGCACCAACCTCGAGAAAGAAAACCAAACCGAGCACCAACCTCGGGAAAGAAAACCAAACCGAGCACCAACCTCGGGAAAGAAAACCAAATCGAGCACCAACCTCGGGAAAGAAAACCAAACCGAGCACCAACCTCGGGAAAGAAAACCAAACCGAGCACCAACCTCGGGAAAGAAAACCAAACCGAGCACCTACCTCGGTAAACCATGCCGAGCACCTACCTCGACGGGTCGCACCGCTCACACCTTGGCGCTTCAAACCCCTCACCTACGGGGGCCCCCACTACATCACCTCGTGGGTATACACGGGTCATAGACCACTTTTTCGGAAAAGCGCACCCTTTGCGGTGGCCAAACCGCGGGTGCGCGTGCTGCAGCCTCGAGCATAGTAACCAAGTACCCAAGATAAAAACGATAGCAATGAACCATAAAGATCACCAAATATACAAAGTACAGCTCAATAGCGAGGACCATAAATACTATCCAAGATAAAACCGATAGCAATGAACCATAAAGATCACCAAATATACAAAGTACACAAAACGAAACCAACAATAAAAACCATAAACACTATTGACATTAGTGCGGTTAAACGGATAATTGGAGATCATCAATAGCTTTCGAAACGTCCCACAATAAGTCTCGATCGAAAACCCACAACATGATAAACATGAACATAACGATAGTGCGCATAAAGGGATTCTAAGAGTGTACCCACCTGAAGCGAGAAGAAGAAGATGATGCGGAAACTCCAGTTAAAACACCCCCCTTGTGCCCGAGAACTACAGTAAAAAATTATCGTTAAAAACATCGTCGCGATTAAAAACACTCAAAAACGGGGCGAAACGGGCCAAAAACGGAGCTTCTGGGCTCCTTTCCTGAAAGCTGGTGCACGAAACCAGGCGTGGACCGGGTCCACGACAACAGGCGGCCGCGGCGCGGGCCGGGAGCACACTGCAGCCGTGGACCCGTGCGGCATGGGCCGGGCCGTGCACGGGCTCGGGCGCGCACCGGGTTCACCGTTCCCCACTGCGGCGCCGAGCACCGGGTGCACGCCTAGGGCGTGCACCGAGCGGCCTGGCGCACGCTTTCCGTGTGCCGGGTCTGCGGCCCCGGGTCACGGAGGCGTGCGCCGGGTGCACGCCGGTCCCGTGGACCGCGCGGCCTGGCGCACGCGTCCGTGCACCGGGTCTGCGCCCCCGGGCCGCGGGAGCGTGCGCCGGGTGCACGCGGGCGCCGTGGACCGCGGCCTGAAAACCTCATTGTGAACAGTAACCGTCCCCGTTTTCGGCTCCGGTCGCGACCCCGCGACTCCGGCGACTGCGGCGACGACCCCGTGAACACGGCAACGGCGGCGGCGGCCTCCCGTTTAACCACGGCGGCGGCGGCCTCCCATTCAACAACCCACGACATCGACAAAAGAAAACCTCAGACCGAAATTAAACGAAAAGACCCGAACCGCTTACCCCGTTTTCGCCGGAGGAGGAGGAAGAAGGAGGATCGTCCGCCACTCGCTCGTTCGATCCTGCAGGAAGAGCGATTGTTCCTTCCCTCTCCCCGTCTCGCCGCCACGGTTCTTCACGCCCAACGTCGAATGGTGGAAAGTAGGTAGGAGGAGGGTTTGGGTTTCTCCCGCACTCACCAGAAGAGCCCTAACGCACGAACCCAAAGGAAAGAGAAGTAGGAAAAATAAGTTTAAATCCCCAAAATCAAAACTTAAACGATTGGATGCGAACCAGCGGTCCAAATTTACCTCGAAAAACGTGCCGATCGCCCGCACGCCTTTCGAGACACCCGAAACCGCTAAAAACTTCGAAAAATTATTCTGGGAGGTCCCG
Organism: Tillandsia fasciculata; assembly: GCA_029168755.2. Lineage (NCBI taxonomy): Eukaryota > Viridiplantae > Streptophyta > Magnoliopsida > Poales > Bromeliaceae > Tillandsia > Tillandsia fasciculata. Next base: position 14,818,882 of record CM054940.1, on the reverse strand, counting down.
GAGTCCGAATTCAAATCCGATCGCACCGCCGCTCATCATTTTGCGGCCCCTACCACCTAAAAATATCCACAAACCCCGACGATCAGCCCAAAAAAATTCTCGAATTTCAGTCCCCTTCTCTAACAACTAAGAAGATCTAATTAAGATCAAAACGGAAAACCGGAGGGTCGAGGGACCACCACATCAATAAAAACCCACTGACATAAAAAGACGAAAAGTTCGATCACAGCAGGATCCCGTCCGATCACCTCGAAAAGTGTGCCGGCCAGTTAGCACAGATTCTGATGCACCCCTCAAAGGCAAACGCTTTGATCCCCATTCCGGGAGATCCGTAAATCAGAATCCGAGTCCGTTCGCTTTGCCGTCCTCCGTTTTACGAGCTCAAACGCAGAAAAATACCCGCGGTCCAGGCCAGTCCATCGCAGAAAACACCGTGAAAAGTTTTCCTAACGATCCCATCATAAGAAAAAGTATACACGGGCGAGGGAACGCCAGGACTCTACACCCTCTCTCTTTCTCTCTCACTCTCGGCCAAGTCCGAGATGGCTGGTGTCTCCTCGGCCACCCCCACTGTCACGCCCCGGGATAGAAACTGCGACCCGGCTCGTCAATAGATCCGCCACCTATGCCAAACTCCGCATAGGCGAAGCGTCCTACCTGCAAGAAAAGTACTACAGCTAACATATATCAGAGCTATAAATAAAAATCTGCTATAAAACTAAAATCAATCACTGTACAACTGGAAATAATACAACAATGTCCATCTCCCAAAAATGGTAACCATACAATATCCTCATATACAAAACTCAGAACTCAACAGGGAGGTATCTCTTATACATACATCAATGTACAGGCTCTCAACACATATCATGTCCTCACTACATCAGTCTCTCAAAAGAGAAAAATAAATAGCTAATCTACTGATGCTCTCCTCTGAAGAGGTACCGCTACTCTCCAACGACGGGTAGGGATCTAGCACGCGACTCCCTCTCCTCGATCAATAACCGCAGAATCAGCAACACCCGCTAAGACTCTGCAAAACAAAGGAGAGAACAGAAGGGGAGGGGGAAAATCCCCAACGGGTGTGAGAACTACACCAAAAAAGGTGTTCTCAGTGGGTACCGCCACCAGGCCCGACGATCTGCCCACTAAGTCCACTAGAGACATAAGATAACCAAAGCAGTAAAGACTGAAATAAAAAAGCTGGAGACTCTCAACAGCTACCATGCCTCTATCTAAATGCTCGAATGAGGAAACTCTGATAAAGAAAAACAACACTCGCACACGAGGTGCTCAGTCGACCCAATCGAGCTGACTGCCATATCGAGTCGAGTCAAACCTGCGCCCACCTACAACCACCTCCCGCTGATGGGCAGGAATTACGTAGGGCATCCAAACGGACTAACTCGCTATCGAGTAGTGGCTCATGCAGGCTATAGTCGGAATCCACGCTCTCTCTCAGAACGGATAGCCTCAAGATGCACAACCTCTCACACAACGGTCAAAGTACTCACAACGATACGGGACCACCGTCAAACCAAACGACTCCCAACAACACTAGCACTGGTCTAAACACAACTACTAGACTCCACTCAGTCTCCCTGACACGAGTGCAACAATAAAGAAACTGCCTGTAATAAACCCAATCTAGTGCCACCAGTAAAACTGGTATTGTCTGCTGTGCCTGCCAAATCGGGTATGCTTGCTAACGCATAACACCGATAGGGGATAGGAGTCTCGAGGACTCAAAGCCTGTCTGTAACACACTCCGGAGTGGAACTCGAGGGGAGCGACCCACACGAGTAAAGTATCTCAGTGATAAGTATAATAAGTAGTATAAATCAGCAGGACTGGATCATGAGTCTGATCAAAGTGGGAAAGCTCAACTACTAAAGGAAGCCTCGGTCCTCAATCCGATGCAGAAGTACTCAAATAGTGGGAATCTCCGTCCACTAGAGAAAACTGATATCCAATCTGATGCAAAAGTAAACATCCGGTCAACCGCCCAATATCCGCGGTTGCCGCAATACCCTGCCGTCTATAACCAAGTCCTATAGCCGACCTCCGGTCAACCGCCCAATATTCGCGGTCACCGCAAAATCCTGCCAACCGCAATCCAGCACAACCCGTCCCTGACACCAATGTCCCGACTACACTATCCCAGACCCCTGCTCGCACCCGAGCAACACTGACCGCCTGACTAACAAAGAATGAGAAAAGGATAACATGGTTTCTCCTAAGTCAAGTTCCAATAAGTAGTGTAGCAGTAAAAGGTGGCCTAACTATATGTCCGTACAAGCATGCATTTGTTCTCAAGAAGAATATAAGAAAGTAAACCACATGCCGAAATCATCAATGCCTACACCTGTCCATAATCCTCGATCATAATAACTCCTCAGAATAAAAATCCACACATAGCTATATAATCCTGCCCCATCGCATAAACCAACCACATAAAAGGCTATGTGCTAACATGGCATGTTACATAATCACATAGGATAACATTATCCTAGGTAAGCTTCCACTAATCATCAACATTGATGTCCGGATCATGCAAGTCCTCAGTATACATCATAAATACTATTCTTGCAATCATTTATACAATTATCATTATCAAGCTTACCTACCTTTCAAACTCGAACCATGTACCCTAAGCATGCATGCTTCCTAACATACAGAATTAGAGAACTGTCCACCGGTTTTGTAAACAAAGCACCCACCTGAAATGCTTTCCGCAGGCAAAGCTGAAGTCGGTGAAGAGCGTGGCCGCTTGCTAACATAATCTGCTGAACCCGAATCCTCGGTACATGTCGCTCAAGTCTCAACTCCAAACAATATCATCCCAACATGCAACACCACAACAAACAATAAACAACACAACTCACTAATCAATACCCCCAAACATACACTTGCTATTTTTCCAAAACAGCACAGAGATAGGCAATTCTCACCTCCAGCAGTGCTCCAAAAATTCCAGAAAATTCACGGTTGTGATCCTCGCGACGAGTAGCCCCAAAACGAGTACTCATACGCCCCGTTCCGACACTTGTAGACCAAGATACAAATTAAACAATGCGGGGTGCCGGTAATCAACAAAACTGCGAAATCTGCGGGATACAACCCCAAAGAAGCTTAAATCCCACCTTCGTAGAGTCCACAGAAAAATCCAATAAAAATACTGCCGCGAGCGTCACGTCGAGCCCTTCGAAACGAGTACCTACACGTCCAATCCGAGTCTTGTACATCAAGAGAAAAATCCGACAAAGTGACCCTCTCAAAAGAATCCTGTACAAAAATTGTAGCACATAGCTTTGGAAAAAGGGGGTTTTCATCTTCGGAAAAAACTCAGAAAAATCCAGGAAAATTCGAGGACGTTCCTTGCGATGTGTAGATGCAAAAAGTGTAAAGGCACGTCTCCATCCGATGTCTGAGCGCGGAGATAGAAAATCGACAAGCCTCCGCTGTCCAAAATATCACAGCAGGAAAAGGGGTCACAAAAACACCTCGGGAACAGTGCCTAAAACTCGAAACGAGGAGAAGTGAACAACACGAAAAACGAAGCCTTACCTCTCGTGAACACGCTGCCATGAAAATCGGCTCAAAATTCCATCGGGGTGATCCGGTGTGCCTCGCGGACTGAAGAGCGAAGGTAATAGCCAAAAATCCAAAGTGCGTCGCTGTGCGGCGCGTCGCAGATAATGCCGAAGCCGGAGTCTCCAAAAATGCCCAAAATCCATCGAAGAGTTGAGGGTACTGTGTAGAAGACCTCTGCAGAAGAAGGAGCTCTCGAAAATGCCAAAAACCCGCACCCAAAGGCCCTCAAAATCTATTTATAGGCTGAAATTCGGGTCCAAAAATACACTTTGAGGTACATTTTCGGGCGCCCGAAATATTTCGGGCTCCCGAAATATTTCGGGCTCAAACAGTAGCTCAGATCCGGCCATCCATCGCGCGTCCGAAAGCTGAGATGATGCCACGTCATCACAGAACAGGGAACAGCCGAAGAGTCCACTTGCCTGGCGACACGTGGCCCACTCGCCAGCCGACACGTGGCGCACCCAAAGCGCGGGAAACCGCGCGTCAGCGCGCCTGCGCCCCTGCCAGGCACGCAGCCCGAGGCAGGCCCCGTCTGCTCCATAGACCGTGCGCATGTGGACCGGCCAACCAGTGGCCGCCACGTGTCCATCCCCGGTCCACCCTACACCCGCTCATTTTCCCCATGGGCCGCGCCCACAACACCAACAAGTCACAAGCTGCCGCGTGTCCTGCCCTCCGGTGCACGCCGGCTCGTGGACCGCGCACCTGCCCGCCCGCCCGCGCGCCTGCCTGCACACTGCGCGCTGCCTGCGCCTGCCCGCCGCCGTGCCTGCGTCCGCGCCGCCGCGCTCCGCCGCTGCCCGCCGCCGCCGGCGCAGCCCGCCGTGCTGGAACAGTACATCTGCCTCGAAATTCGTGCCGGGTCATCCGGGCTCCGAAAAATACAAGTGAATAGTCAATTTTCATCGTTTTCGCGCGCTGAATCCAAATCCGCTGTCCGTTTTGCCAAATTCCAACTCTAAAAATTGTCGAAGGCATCCGGGAAGGTGTTTTTTTGTCCAAACTTCGCGCTGAGCTCAATTTTAATATTCGTTTCGCGCGAAACCACTTCTAAAGATCCAAAGGGGTTAACCGATCACCCACGTGATCCATTTAAGCCCAAAGTCCGCCACTTGTGTCCAAATTGTGCACAAACACCACCAACACACCACGTAAGCCTCCAGAAGCTGCTGGTCATACTGTAGAAGCCCTGCAGAGATCCAGGTCACCACATTCTCCCCCACTAAAAGAAAGTTTCGTCCTCGAAACTAACACAACTCAAACAGGAGTCTCAAAATCAAGAGTAAGTACTCAGCATCACCATCTCCAGCTCCTAAGTCACCACTCTCTCCCCGTGATCACTCCTCAACAACAACGACAGCGACAACTAGTACGACATAGCCCGGTTGTGTAAACCTCCAATCCCACGAGCCAGAATTCGCAACGGGCGTCCCTCGTACTCCAAACATTCCTAGATCTCAAATGGGGTGAGTCAATCACTGGCGAGGGATCAAAAAACATAACATTCCTGAGCTGAGACATGAAACACAAAAGGGGTTCCATCAAAAGTTGGGGGAAACAAAATAACCACCAGTGCAACACACCAAACCACATCCTGTGTAAACTCAACCAAGGCAACCCAAAGCGTACCCACACTATTATCTAATAAGGAAAAGAGCCCTCACAAACTAGGGTCCTCACTCGGTCACTTTCGAATCCTGCCCATCCGAGTGGACTACTCAGTCGCGGTCTATCATCCAAAGGAACCCTCAGGGACACAACCACAAGCCATGTTTGCCCCAATAGTCCACACAGCGCCAGCTGTGGAATCATCAAACTCAACCCCAGACAGCTTTCCTGCTCCAGGTATCTGCCATCACAGTGGCCCTGTCGGGGTAATCCAGAATGCTCAATAATAACCTAACGGTAATTCCACAGTCGCTACAGGAGGCATCACTAAAACTCGCAGATCTCTCTCCCAACACTGGAAATACTAGCATTGGCGCTGGTATCAGTCTCATCATCCGATTGCCAAGCCCTTCTGGCACTGCCCAGTCCAAGAAGCTCCTTACCTTGAACATAAATATTGATCTCGGCCAATTCCCAAATAGTATCCATATTGGCCGGATTTTCCACCGCCGCCCCTACGGCTAACACAATGTGATCCAAGAAATAAGCTTCTGAAGCTAAAACTTGTATCTCAATAACTTGGCATACAGCTTCATCCAAACAGGCATTGTAGCACATCCATAAGTGCTCCTCTTATTCCTGGTCACTCAGGGAGTAAATCATAATATCCTTGGGGAACACCACTCCCAAATTGTCCAAGTACAGCCGGAACACACCATTCCTCAAATCTTGAAGACAACAGGGCATTAATCATTCCATTTGGCTTCACTATGAGTTTATAATGCCCTTACCGGATCCTGAATGCCATCATGGCAGAATACGCAACTGTACAGTTCCACATAGGTACATGTATCCCAGACGAACAACTGTCGGAGTATAACTCCATCAAAAGGTCCTAAATACCACCCGGACCTGTCTATACTCGAACCATAAAAGGACCCTCACAGTCGTGTATCAACGACGTGGCATCACCATCGTATACCAACGGCGTGGCATCACCACCGTATACCAACAGCGTGGCATCAACACCGTATATCAACGGCGTGGCACTAGGTTAAACAGACCCCTCGATCCATCAGATCCTGCGACTGCGCTATCAGCTCTCTCAGCTCTACCGGCGATATCTAATGAGGTGCCGTCGAGGGTGGCGCGGTTCCCCGAACCACGTCAAACGCAATCTCTATCTCCCTAACCGGTGGCATCGCCAATAGCTCAGGTGAAATCACACCCAGGATCTCGTGGGCAACAGAGATATCCTTGAGTCCCGGTGGCGCCGTAAGCACCTCTCACACTGTCGCTAAAACTTGTGTGCTCCAACAGTCTCAACAACCAAGCCTTCTCTCGTCTGCCTCGCAGAAGGTCAAAGTCCTCTCTTTCCGCAGTCAAACATCCTGTGGCATTATGCCAATCAATCCCAAGCACAGGGTTAAAATACCGAACTACCACAATTACCAATAAGTCTGCCGGTATAACTCGCGGCCTCAATTGCATTGGACATGATCCAAAAGCCTCCTCCACATGCATCACACCAACAGGAACCTGTACCTTTAGTGCACGTGGTAACAAATCTGCCTCTATTCCATGCAGGAATGCAACATGCTCTAACTCCGACTGCCGTGATGAAATCACACCTACGATAACTCGATCCACTGTCGTGGTGCCCTCCAACCGAGCGGCACAGATTCATCCGCTCGATGCAAGTGGTCGTCGCTCAGTCTGTCATAACATATCTTGATTAACCACATAGGGGGCACGACCTCTGCCTCTGCCATATTGAGGCGACGAATAGGGTCTTCCGCTGATAACAAATCCACACTACCGCTGCGCCACTCTGATAAAGATGCTGATACTGCCATCGGGGTCCACCCGATCTCTGATATCTTAGAAATCCACTACCCTGGAAAAAGAAATCAGAAATGCCTCTGCCGATCGGTCTGTCCTCCATCACCCGGCGCCAAGCGCCAATATCCCGAACTCGCCTCTGGCGACAGATCCCTATCCAAAGGAACTGCATAGCCACGCTCCATACACAATGCCTACTCTAACGAGGCGTCAAAACCTGTAACGGAGGGACTGAATAAACTGAAAGGTATCCTGGCGCGATCCACTCCCAGTCTCACATGTCCTATGCGTCTCGTCCCTCGAAACCTGGAGCGCGCAGTTCAATAACTGCATAAACTCTCTAGCACAGGGAGGCTCTCAATTGATCACTCCATCACCACCAACCATGATTCTGCCTCCAAAGGCTCCAAACTCAATCTTACGAGTCGGGGTGGTTCATCTGCCGAATCTGGCTCAATAGATCGTTCATGTCCCACAGCTCCTCTGCTGTCAACTATCCACCCTGCCTTGGTGCCTCGACACTAAACGTTGGCACGGAGGGGGTTACTCCATGCTCCGACAACTGTGTCACTAAAACCAGCTGTTCGCTCTACCGCTGCTAAGCCTCTGGTAATCCTGTCATCTGGGTCCGGAACTCTCTGACCTCAATCCAGGTATCCAGCCCAAAACCAACCGCTCAAGCTTAACTGCTATGACAGGATACACACGGGTCAATACCCAGTGTCGGGGAGACACCGCTCGCCACGACGAAACCACAAAATAGCACACAACAGCGCTCGACCCAATCCAGCGAAAGTCTAAAGCATGCCACCCGTTCCACAGCAGTATGTTGTCTGCAGCCAACATAATCACTTAGGAGAATAAACATGCCAATCACTCTTCCCGTCCCTTGGGAGAGGTATAAAACTCAATCAGGACTCTCGCTAAAAATCACGACTCTCACGAAGTCAACCAAGGGTCAAACCATAAGCCTAGGGTTTCTAAGTCCACCATGACCTACAACCTAGGCTCTGATACCAACCTAATCTGTCACGCCCCGGGGTCGAAACTGCGACCCGGGCTCGCCAACAGATCCGCCACCTATGCTAAAACCCGCATAGGCGAAGCGTCTAACCTGCACAAGATAGTACTATAGCTACACAAATATCAGAGCTGAAATAAAATACTGTAAAATAAAATCCAATCACTGTACAACATGAAATAAAGTACAATATCCATTTCCTGTGATACAGATAATCATCATACAATGTCCTCAGTACAGCATCTCTCAACTATAAAAGGAGATAAACTAAAACTATAATATATCAGTCTCAACATCAGTCTCTCCAGATACAAAAGATCTCTCTCCAAATAAAACAGTAAAAAACCAACCAACAGCTACCAGGATCTCCAACCAGGGGATACAGCTACACTCCTCGGGTGGTAAAGATCTAGCTCGTGACTCCCTCGCCTCGGACAACGATCGAAGATCAGCAACTCCCGAAGAGGACACTGCAAAACAGGGGGGAGAAAAAGCAAGGGAAACAACAATGGGGGTGAGAACCACTAGTAAACCAGTAGCCTCCCCCTGTGGGTAAAGCCTCAAGCTCCGGCGTACCCACTAAGTCTACTAGAGGCAAGAAAAGGGCAAATGGTAAAGCTGTGAACAGAACTACTGAATAGGAGGGGAAACCACTACTAGTATGCCTCTAAATGCAATACTGGAAGAAATAACTGTATGAATGCATCAGTATCTAGAAGCCTGCCAAGATAACCCAATCTGACCACCAGTGGACACTGGTACTGCCTGCTCTGCCTGCCGCAACGGGTATGCCAGCCTATGCATAACACCGAAGCAAAGGAGTCTCAAGGACTCAAAGTCTGTCTGACGCACACTCCGGAGTGGCACTCGAGGGGAGCGACCCACACGAGTAAAGTATCACTGTATCAAGCATCTCTGTAACCACTGTCTCATAATAGCAGGACTGGATCATGACTATGATCAAAGTGGGAAACTCCGTCCACTAATGAAACCCCGACCCGATGCAATAGTACTCAAAAAGTGGGAAATACCATCCACTAGAGAAATCTGATACCCAATCTGATGCAATAGTAAACCTCCGGTCAACCGCCCAAAGTCCGCGGTCACCGCAATAACCCACAACCCACAATTGGTTAAAATAACCAAGATCCGGTCAACCGCCTACTGTCCGCGGTTGCCGCAATAACCCATAATCCAACATCAAGTACACCCTGTTACTGACCCTCAGGTCCCGGCTACACTATCCCAAACCTCTGCTCGAACTCGAGCAACATGACTCAAAAGTCTAAATAAAAGGAGAAAGGAAGCAATCATGGTTTCTCCTAAGTCAAATCCCAATATGATAGTGTAGCAATAAAATAGTGGCCTATCTAGATGTCCAAATAAGCATGCAAAAGTCCTCAGCAATGTGAAAGGGAGAATATGTCAAATAACAGTTTTACATGTGTAATAATTAATAATATCCACATAAATATAACAATCATGCTAAAATCATCAGTCAACTACACATGTATAACCCCTGATCCATAATAAATCTCAAAGTGAAACCCGCACATGGATATGTCGTCTTGTCCCCAACAATTAGTCCATTAAACCAATTTCCATAAGATTTAAGTGATATTACGGCATGTTAATTATCAGATTTAATATATCTCCTGCAATCATGTTTCTTCGATAATATTATTCCAATACGATTCCAAACATGATGTATCCACATAATTAATCTCAAATGATAGGCTCACATGTATATCAGTCAATCATGCATGATACTCAATCCATATGCTCAATAGTGGGGTTTTCTAATAAACTTAGTGAGTAAGTCAGATATAGAGGCAAGCAACAACCACCCACCTCAAAAAGCGCGCACCGCACCAAAAGACACGCCTCGCTGCCCGCAGTCCTCTAACACAGCATTCCACCAAAATCTGTGTCCCACTGCATAGAACAAAGCGCACAATTAATCCCAAAACTGTACAATTTCCTACAGTCCAAAATCAGCCCCCAAAAAGGCTAAATATCACCTCTGTCCAGTCCTCAAGAAAATCCAGAAAATTCACGTTCGCGTTCCTCGCGAAAAGTAGCCCCAAAACGACTGTTTAAACGCCCAGATCTAATACCTGTAGACCAAGATAAAAATAAAACACCGCTGCACCTCAAAATCTCCCAAATCAAAATTCCTGTAGCAATCTGTCCAAGAAAAGCTTAATTATCACCTTCGAAACAATTTCCAAAAATCCCAGAAAAATCACCACTGCGTTTCTCGCGACGAGTAGATCAAAATCGAGTCCTGAATCGCCTTGATCCGATGTTCCTAGGCTGAGATATAAAATCGACAAGCCGGTGCTGTCCAAAATCCATCACAGAAAAATGGGGGTCAAAGATGTCTCGGGAAACGTGCCAAAAGTGCGAAACGAAGCGAAGAGATCAACACAAAAATCGAAGCCTTACCTCTTAGGAACATGCTGTCGAAGAAATCGTCCAAAAACACCTCCTGGTTTGCTCACAGTGAATTTTTGACTGATCTGCGACGGTAATGGGCCGAAATGGGGAGAAAACCGAGGCGAACTGTAAAAATGATATCGCCGTTGCCGAGCTTCCAGAAATTCCGGGGATCCACCACGAGCTCAAGAACATCAAGAGGAACAACTTTCATAGAGGACACTCCCTCCCATTCTCCCTCTAAGCTTCGGAAAAAGGGGAGAAAGAGAGGAGGGGAAAGGTATATATAGGCCCAAAGAAACATTTGGGAAAATTCCCTCTGTGTCCCCGGTTTCGGGCGCCCGAAACTTTTGGGCCCCGAAACCGGGCACACACAGTGGCCCGGCCCAACTCGGCCCACTCCGCGCACACAATCCGGTCGGACCGCTCGGCCGTCCAACCCGCTCCTCCACGCGACACGTGTCCCCGAACACCGCACAGCTGATCCGGCCGCTCCCTTCGCGCCGCGTGGCGCTCCACTGGTCAACGGGGCAGTTGGCGCTGGCCAATAGCCGGCCGCCACGTGGCGCACGCGTGCGCCACGTCGGCGCCGTGGCCGCCACGCCAGCCGCCCCTGCCACCTGCCGCGCCCCCCTGCCACCTTCACGCGCACAGTGACGCGCCCAATCCCCGCGCGCCACGTGTCCAAGCCATAAATTCGCTGCACCCGGTGCACCCGACTTCATGCACCGAACCAATAGGAAGATGCCATGTGTTTTCCCGCCCAGTCCACCGTGCGCCGCACAGCTCCGTAGACCGGGCCCAGTGAACCACCCAATCCAGTCATGCCACGTGGCACCCCGCTCTGGTGCACGCCGGCTCGTGGACCGCGCGCCTGCCCGCGCCCCTGCCCGCGCGCTGCGCGCTGCCCGCGCCTGCCCGCCGCCGCTCTCCGCCTGCCCGAGGCCGCGCCGCCGCTCTCCGCCGCTGCCCGCCGCCGGCGATCGCCGGAATCACTATTCCGGCAGTGAACAGTAGCTGTAGCTCAAAAAAGACATGTGGGTAGTCCATTTTGACCGTTTTCGCGCGCTGAATCCGAATTTGACGTCCGTTTTGCCAAATTCCCACTCTAAAAATTGCCGAAGGCACCCGGAAATGCGTTCTTAGCCTAAATTTCGCGCGGGGCCCAATTTTAATATCCGTTTCGCGCGAAACCACTTCTAAACCCTCCACGGGGTCCTCCGATCACTCACATGATCCATTTAAGCCCCGAAGTCCACACTTGTGCCCAATTATGCCCCAAACACTTCCAACACACCATGTAGGCCTCCAATAGCCACCCCAACACACAGCAGCAGCTCTGCGGAGATCCGGGTCATCACATCCTCCCCCACTAAAAGAAAGTTTCATCCTCGAAACTAAAGTCGTTCCTCAACACGGAATCTCAACCAAATAAAGGGGTATAAATCCAATCATCCACCACTCAAGCTCCCAAGGCTGACAAATACATCCTCCAAAGACGCGATGCGGTCCTCGGGTCTCCAACTAGAACAAAGTAAAGGTGGGCACTCCAGAAAAGCCGTACCAACTCAACCAAGTACAGCTGGGCTAACCGCTCGAGCTACCAAGTAATCTACATCGGTACACAAGCCTCCGCTCCTCCCAGGGCCTCAGATAATCTAACTACAAGTCCATCGGCGCGCCAGCGCGATCCAAGTACCTCTGTACTCCCGAGGTACCCAATATAAGTCCTCCAACTGATCACGTAAGCTCTGATCTATATCCAAAAAAACCATCAGGGTGTAGAAACACCTTCCCAACTCTCGGGCATCAGCACACAACGATAAGCAGTCGAAAGAATCAGATCGCAATCAATCTTCGAGAAGATCCAGTACCCTTGCAGCTGGTAAATCCAATCCTCCAGGCTCGAAAAAGGTACCTGCTCCAGACGATCACTTTATCAAATTCCGGGAGTGTAGGGTTATAAGTAATTGGATCTAAATAGGGGAAAAAACACCTAGAGGGGGGTGAATAGGTGTAAACAATACACACTCAAAAATCGTTGCGTAATAAAACCCAATGCGGAAATAAAAATGAACACGCAAGATTTTTACGTGGAAAAACTCCAAACCGGAGTAAAAAAACCACGGGACCGATAACACGGCGAAATCCACTAGAATTAACACACGTACAAGGTGATATAACGTACTCACAGACGACTCAACCTTTTTCATACGCTCCTAGTAGATCTTCCCGCTCGCTCCACGACGCTTCTCGAATCCACGATCTGCGCCGCCAACGCCGAATCCTCAGCGTCCAACGTCGAATCCACGACGTCCAACCGAATCCACGGTCTTCACCCAATGGTACGCTTCGAATCCACGAACGTACCTCGCTCCGAATCCACGAGAGCGGTTGCACCTTGAATCCACAAGGCCACGCGAGTCCACGCGCCGATTTTGGGGTAAATCGTTGTTTGTTTTGGGTGGTGATGATCCGCCGAATACTTAGATTAAAGATAGATCGGAAATACCATCTAAGTATTCATTAGTTTGATTCAACTCAAGATGTGAGTATGAAAACCTAGAATCAAACTAATCAATATAGATGAAGAAACATAGAATAAATTCTATTGATTTCCTTTCTTCTCTATATGTGGATCAACCGTCCTTTTGGAAATGACGGCTTAAAATTCCCAAACCCTAAAAATGAATTATAGGGTCTATTTATAGGTTAGAAACCCTTGGAAGAAGATAGGAAACAAAAACTGCCTTTTCTGGAGATTTTTACCGACGGCGATCCGGATTGAAATTGGCGATCCGGATTGCAGAAGCAAGAAAGACGATTTCCAGAAAAATGGTAGTTCGGGATCCGGATCGTAGTCCCCGTGTAATACTCGGGAAAATTGTGTTAGTGTAAAGAGTGTTTTGCAGGTGCGAATGTGTGCGAGGAAACAAAATTAACCTTAGTGGTGTGTACCGGTGTACGGATGGCACAGTTGCCGAAGCACAAATTCCGCCTTTCCGATCCGAGTCTGATCTCGGAAATCTGAGGTCGCCAGTGCGACCGTCTCATCGAATCGATTAAAAATGGTATAGAAAGATTTTCGATCCGACGGTCAGATCGTTCAGAAATCAGCAAAGAAGCTTGTGGGGCCGACAACTTAAGTTGTGAATAGTAACCCCTAATTCAAATGCCCTTTTGATCATCGACGGCCGTTTCGCCGTCTGGACCCGAGACATAGGGGTATGAGTAGTCAATTCTAGATATTTTCGATGTTCTGAGCACAATGGCACTGACGGAATTCGGGTTTGGCGATCCGGGTGCATCGAAGTGCGTGCGTCATACTGCAACTTACAGAACTTTATGGCCCGAGATTTTATTCGAGCGCCGAATCAAGCAAGCAAATACGCTACTTGATAGGTCTCGACGAGCCGGACGTCGTGACGAAGTCTGTTTTGCAATTTGACGACCCGGTTGTCTTGAAATGCGTGAAATGTGGTAAAATTTACTATATTTTCGGTGTAAACTTAATATTTTATGCACCATGTCTAGGGAAACTTGGTGTAGAAGGTCTATTATGCAAGATGAATCTACAATAAGGGTCTTAGTGCAAGGGGTGATGTGTGGAAGGTGTAAAATGCAAAGAAAGTGGAAAAGTGCACTACATCTTTGTGTCGTGTGTTGGGGGCAGTTGCAACTGCTTGTCCACCTTCCCCACTCCCCTCTGCCACGACGCCAAGCTCCCGGAACCGCTCTCTCCATTTGGGTGGCTCGGAGTAAGGTGAGGAAGATATACAATTCTATGGAACCCAAGGTGGAAGTGAGGAAGAACCATCACACAGAGTCCTTTGCACCCAACCTCCATCAAAGGTTCTCCTTCCTCTGCTTTTTCCCCGTGAGCTACACCATCATCCGCCGCCGAGGATCGCCGGAAAAGCAAGAACCTTGCCAGATTTTGGGTTGTAGAGGAAGAGTGATACCAAGGTTGGCTGGGTTCTCTTCCAAGGCAACCAGAGGACCTCTGCAACCTGCAGGAGACTAACCAAGGTGATCCGGAATCCTGCCGTGGCCGCGCGACGCTGGGAGAAGCAATGCCGGCTTCGTCCATCTTCTCCAACTCCGGCGAAGGTGAGGCTTCTTATCCTTTGGTTTTATTGGCCCAAGACCCATGGCAGAGTATTATTTAGGTCTTGTAGACTTCCCCTGCCAAGTCCCGAACCTCCATGCACGGCCGTTTGCCGGCAGTGAAGTTGCACCGCCGGAAAAGGTGGTTTTGCTCCGCCGCGGCCAACCGTTGCATCCGGCGGCTCGGGTCTTGAACCAAAATCATGGGAAAAAAATCTGTAGGAGATAAGGATCAACTCTACCAAATTTGGTAGAGTTTGATCAAGTGGTTGAGCGGCAGATCGAAACCCTAGTTTTCGGGTTTTTCCACCTTTGGGCGAGTTTTGTGCTCCGGCGCCGGCGGGCCTCCCCACCTTCGGTCAAGTGGTCGAGGAGTTCCCTGCGGGTGAGATGGTTGCATCCATGCCTTTACATGGCTTCCATGCAGCCTGGACAAAGCGCGGCCATGGATGACCCGAAATAGGGTCATGTTGCGGTGGCCGGCTTTCCGGCCGTCGCCGGCATACGGGGAGTGGTCGGGAAGCTTTATGGGATCAAGTAGATCTCATCCATTCTACTGCATGGGCTCCATGCAGCCTTGGTGGAAATCCACCATTAGAGGTGGAAGCTCCCAAACCGAGCTTTGCACCACCGCCGCCGCCGCCGTGCCTTGTCGCCGGGCATGGGTTCAGGTGAGTTGGTAATGGGTTTTAGCACCTGTTGGTGCAAGAGGTTGAGTCCCAGAATCCCTGGTTGAATGGTCACAAATTTCGAAGCTTAAGCTTCATCTTCAACCTCGGTTTCCGGCCAACCTGGGGTGCAAGGATGGCCCAGACTTGTTGGGGATGCTCCTGCAACTCTAAGGAGTATTTCCTTCCAAGTTAGAAGGTCCCAGGTGCTGTATTTGCAGAGAAAGAGCTCGGGCATTGCTTGGGTGCTTGTTAAGTAATTGTTGCACACTAGATGTTTGATGAAATGCCTAAGTGAAGTTTTGTATGGAATTTGACTTCGAATAAAATATGAAAGTTGCTCTATTATGTTCCCTGATCTTGATGCTCATTTCAGATCAAAGCAGATCTGTGTGGATTGGTGTATAGAGCATTGTTGTAAGGTTAGTAAGCAAAGGTTTTGGATCTGCTTGATCCAGCAGTTCTGGGTTGCAGTTAGGGCAAGCCCTTGGGTCCCTGTGATTCCCTGAGCAAGATGCTCAAGTTGGTTTGGGTTTGGCATAAGTGGATTTAAAGTTTTATAGTTTAAAGCCTTAAATGAGGCTAGTTGGCCTAAGTCCTGTTCTGGGCTGTTTGCGAAGCCGCGACAGTGAGTTCCTGGCTATTTTGGGGTCACTGGACGTGATGCTCGCGTCGGATTTAGGTTTTGTTGAGCTGAAGAAATAAAAAAATGCTTTTAGGCTATGTTAGTATAGTAAATTTGGCCCGAAGTTTTCCTCGGGTTCCGTGCTATTGCAAATGGGTGAGCACGGTGTTCAGCGAGTCGAGAGTCACCTACTGGAGGTGACGGTTCGTAAAAATAATGTCCCGATTAAGAGAACGAGCGAAAACGGCTCTCAAATTGCTATATAAGTGCGATTTCTGGAAACCCTAGGGGTCTAAACGCAAATGTTACCTAGCGTGCTGTCTTGGACTGTGTGTCACTGGATTGGGTATGTGTGAGAGTCGGTTTTCTGACCTGTGCATATGATTCAGGTCCCAGCAGTTCAGCACCAGTCTAATCCAGCGAGAGCTCGGGATCGGCCTACATTCAGGTGGTTCGCTCGACGGACTTCAAGGTGGGTTTTCTTCCGAGGCTTAGTAATGTTAGTATTCCGGAAAGGATATTAATTATACGTTAATCTGTACTAACACTGATGGCTTCTATGATTTACTATATTACCCCGTGTCTGGTTACTATGCTCGAGTGCGACACGCGCACCCGCGGTTTGGCCACCGCAAAGGGTGCTCTTTTCCGGAAAGGCGGTCTCTGACCCGTGTTTACCCACGAGGTGACGTAGTTGGGGCCCCCGTAGGTGTGGGGTTTGAGGCACCAAGGTGTGAGCGGTGCGACCTGTCGGGATTGGTGCCCGTCGAGGTCAGGTGATAAAGGTGTTAAAGGTGTTACAGGGGTAAAGGTGTTACAGGTGTTACAGGTGTTACAGGTGTTACAGGTGTTACAGGCGTTACAGGTGATTTAGGTGTTTGCGAGTTACCCTTATGAGTGGAGTGGTTGCTCCGGCTAGTCTTACTTTGAGGCTTGGTATCACTTTACTGCTTTTAGTACTTTATCATGATAGTGTCGCTGACTACCCACTCTGTGACAGGTACTTCCAGGGGTGAGCGGTAGACGACGGTGAGGCCGAGGCCGGAGTAGTCGGGCCGTGAGGAACCCTAGTTTGTATCCCCTTTACCTTCCTTGCATTCCATTTGATACTGTAGGCTACTGTGTGGTTCTCGATACCCCCGTGGGGTCAGTGTGGATGTCGGAACTTTACTACTTGGATATGTGGATGTTTGAGTTCTTATCTTTGTTCGGCCGATTTTCAAAAAGAAAGAAAGAAAAAGAAAAGAAAAAGAATTGCGAAAACCGTTTTCAAAACTTGGGTGTCGTGTGGGCACCGTTTTCAAAACCCTGTGGATTTATGGATTTTAGAAAACGGATTTCAAAACTTGAGTGTCGTGTGGGCACTGTTTTAAAAACTCCGTGGATTTATGGATTTCGATCTGTTTTAGAAATCTGGGTGCCGGGTGGGCACCGCTTTTAAAATTGTGGATTTATCCTTTCAAACTAATCGGCCGTGAGATTGATTCAGTTCTGTGCTTGTATGTGTGTTAGAAACTGTTGTGATTGGATTGTTGACTGTAGTTGGATGTTGTACTAGCCGCGACGCCGTGCATATACAGGGGAGACTCTGTCCGTTTGCAGAGTGATCCTGTGTATGCGGCGGGTCTGGGCACGCACCGGGGAAGAAGGTTTTTTTTCAAAAAAAATTTACGCGCCAATGCATACCTTTTGTGAACTGTTTCCGCTAAAAGAAACCCCCGGGGCGTGACACCCCGATCCGGATCGTTCATACAGTTTTACCAAAACATCAATGTTCGGGATCCGGATTGCAAGTCCTGATCCGGATCGAGGAAGCGCACAGGTAAAACTAGTGTAATGTATGAACCAACACCCTTCGGGATCCGGATTGCCGAGCACGATCCGGATCCTGAACATGTCCCATGTCCAGTTTTTGATGTTTATGCAATAAAACATTCTTCCAGGTGTTTCTACACTATAAGAAGTATTCGGATCACCAGAAATCTTTAGTTAAACATACCTGATCCTTTTGAATTCTTCTTTCTTGAGATTGAGGTATATGATCCAAGCTATCTTCATCTTCAATCTTCAAGACTTAACATATTCACGAAATACGCCAACTCAAATTCCGTAACAATCTCCCCCTTTGGCGGTTTCGTGACAAAACACAGATCCACAAAAGAAAATTCAAAAAGATATTTTTGTTGCTATCACCATACAACAAAAATTTACAATGAAGATCCAAACACTTAAACAACATGAGATAAACTCCTAAAACAGACTCTAGACTTAGACATCTGTACTCTCTGCAAAAGAAATCATTCTTGACAAAACAAAAACGTTAGAAACCTCAAGAATTGAAACATACAAAACCAAGTACAGAGATAGAGTTTATTCTCATCATGACATTTGAGAATTCAGATATGTGAAAGAATCACAGATAAAAACCAACATATCTTCTAAGCATTCAAAAACCAAATGTCACAAAGTGTTAGTCCAATCATCAACTTGTTAGTCATATTACATGCCCAAATAGTTAGTCGAATAGTTAGTAGGAGCATGCATCAAATCACAATATAAATGCAAAGTTGAAGTTGGAGTCATACTTACCTTAATGATCACATATTCACACATCATCATTGTTCAAAGTTTCATAGTTCTCTCTAACTCTCTCCCCCTTTTTGTCACAAAATAAAGCCAATATTCACAAAACAAAGGGAGTTAAAAAGATAAACAAAAATGGAAAACCTGCAAAAAGCAAAAGTTAAGATGAAAAACCTGCAAGGTTAGAACAAACACAGTTTCAAAACAAAAATCTACTCCTGAGAGTCGGAGTCATCAGATGTTGTGCATCCCATTTTAGCAAACATCTTCTTTACCAGCTTCTTTATTGACGAAACTGACTTATTCAAAGTGATCTGTGAAGTTGTGAGAATTTCCAGCTCATTTTTCACAACTTGAAGTTCTCCTCGCATTTCGGTGAATTCAGCCGACATACGTTCTTGTTCATTTGAAAGTCGTTGTTGTTCCTTAAAAATTGAATTTACTGAAGCATCATCTTCAGAGGTTGATGGAGGCACTTGTGGTGCTGGTGGAACCGGAGCTGTAGGAGTAGTTGCTGGTTGTCGAGCTCGTTGGATTGGAGGAGATGGAGGATCATCTTGTTTTGTTGATAGAGACTTTACTATCGTTGTTTGATTGATCGTCCCCAAACTGTACATGTAAGAGCTCGCGCTTGTATCCACATTAAACTTCTTAAGGATGCGCATGATAATCATTGGGTATGGTAGTCGCTCTGTGGGGTGAGAGTGTTCGACATACCGCGTCATCCTATGCCAAATGAGATAAGGAATGTTCAGATTTGCTCCCATCAATGCAGTCGAGTTGCCAAGAAGATA
The DNA here is from genome assembly GCA_029168755.2 of Tillandsia fasciculata. Classification (NCBI taxonomy): domain Eukaryota; kingdom Viridiplantae; phylum Streptophyta; class Magnoliopsida; order Poales; family Bromeliaceae; genus Tillandsia; species Tillandsia fasciculata. Next base: position 14,799,598 of record CM054940.1, on the reverse strand, counting down.
GAGAAAGAGCATTCTATCCCATCGAAGGACTTTCGTGTTCATATTGGGAAGAATGTTGTAACAGACAATGAAGTTTATGTACTTGTACTCTTTCTTAAGTTCTTTGGAGAAAACAGAATTTCCGGTAGACAGGGTGTCCGGAACGCAGATTCCATTGACTACAACTCTCCAGGAGTTGGTGTTGAAGCTTTGAGTCTTGAGGTAGTGGATTCCATCAGATCTTGCTTTCATATTAAGCACCTCTCCAATCAGTTGGGGAGTGACTTTGATTTTGATACCTTTAACCATGGTGTGAAATTCTCGTCGTCCGTCCTCATGATCCATCAGACTTGCAGCATTTTGATAAAACATGCGAACAGAGTGTGGACAATACCCAGTTGATTCAGGAAAGTTGCAAATTGGACCGAGACCAGCTTGATTAAATAAACTTCCAAAAGCTGCAGAACGTTCCATCATTGGTTTGACATTGACATGTCTCTCACCAATGCATTCTCTTTTCTCAAAATCCTTTATTCTTGTGGAGCTAATGAAATCCTGAGGAGGAGGCTGGCTAGCAATTGGTTCCTCAATTGAAATTCCCTGAGCACTGCCTCTCTTTCTTGCACCGGTTTTCGTTCTTGTTCTGATTTGGCTTGGTTCCATTGGGGCTTTTCCTTTTTCAGCTGCTGTAGGAGGAGGCTTAGTCTTGGAGGCTTCAGCAGGAGCCTTTCCTTTTGAGATAATGGGGGCATTGTCCTCGATCTCGATGTTATCCCAATCTATTGAATCCGTCTCCGAATCCGTATCAGAAACATTTTGAGCCCTCTTAGTCCTCTTGGCCCTTTTTGGCTTGTCAGCGTCCTTGACATGGACCATCGCAGCAAGTAAGAAAATGATCCAGGTGATCACCATTGCTGACAGTGCTTTGAGTTTAAAGAAATTGTCCTGTGAAAGACCAACTCAAGAACACATGAAAAATCGTCAATTTTGAAAAATTTGAAAAATTGTACCTAGACAATCATAATCATGTAGAGAGACTAAGAATCAAATTAGTTTTGCAAAAGGAATTTTAAAATTGGATCAATTCCATGATTTACAAAAATTCCTCTTTTATGCCCTAAAACCGAATTTTTAGAAATCGAAGCCCAAAAATTCGTTTAACAAGAGAAATCCCAGCATATAATCAAAACTAATCTACCCAGAGTTCTTATTTCAAAAGAAATTTGATCAAAAACCATCCACAAACGAAAAAGATCCAAGATTTCAACTCACGTTTGATGAAAAAATATGAAAACTGTGAAAAACCGAGATTTGATCAACAAAACTTACTTGGAATCGAAGAACTGTGAGTTTGGAAGCTCCAAGATGCAAGAAATCTAGAGAGAGAAACTCTAGAAGCTTGAAAACAAAAGATTAGGGTAAAAGAAATCGAAATCTCTTTGTTCTTTTAAAAACCCTAGCCGTGATCCGGATCGGATCGTGATTGTGATCCGGATCGGCTACCCGCAGGACGAATCCAGCGTTCGGGATCCGGATCACTTACTCCGATCCGGATCGGCTGCAACTTTTTCTTCAGAAAAATTCAGAAAAATTCCATAAATTCCAGAAAAAGTATGTAAGCACTTTACCATGTCAACTTTAAACAAAAATCATCGTTTCATACAACAAGAAATAGATTATGCAAAATCTACCAAAAATACTCAAAAATGAAACGAAAATTTACGAAAATTAAAACACTTAAAGTTGAACAACTTCAATCACATCTATCCTGATCTTATGTGTAATGCCTTTATCAAATCATCAATTTTGGTAAAGAAAATGAAGTACCAAGATCAATAGATGTTTGAAATCCCAGATAAGTTAAATAATATATCTAGACAATCTGTTGAAGGAGTGGCTCTTTGAGCATCTTTTACTAAAAATCCCACCTTATACCAACCATGAAATACGACTGAGTCAAGTATTTCAATATGAATTTTATCAACAGAAATTTGCTTTTCATTCATGGAGTATCTTTTTTTTTTTCATATTCTCCATGTGGTGGTAGTTTTCACACTCCTCATTGGGATGTAACTCTTTCCACATCTTTTGAGCATTTTACATTTCATTGACTCCCCCTCAATTGGCTATCAATTATTTAATATATACAGTATTCAACCAAACCATTGATCTCGAATTCATACTCGACTAAGCAATCAAATATGATAATGACTATACCAAGAGATCATTGAGAGAGAAATTGACTTTGATCACTTAAAAGATGGTTTAATTAACGTAAATGATCATTGCAACATTGAAATATTATGACATCAAAAGCATAATAAATTTCTAAATGCATAAAAGGATGCAATTAAAGTCAATTATGATTTATGCTCAATTAATGTCCTATGTACAAAACATAGATAAAGAACAAAACAAAAACAAAAACAAAACCTAACCTAAGCAAAGGTTTCAAAAGAGGTTATTTCAAGGAAAGCATGCCAATTGCTTTACGCAAGTGAATAAAACGTTTTTGATCCAAAGGTTTTGTTAAGATATCAGCTAATTGATCCTCAGTTGAAATATATGACAGTTGAAGAATATTTGATTCAACTAGCTCTCTAAGAAAATGATATCTAAGTTCAATATGTTTTGTTCTAGAGTGCAACACAGGGTTTTTAGAAATGTTAATAGCACTAGTGTTGTCACATAAAATGGTTACCGAAGATGTTGAAATCCGGAAATCGCTCAACACGCTTTTCATCCAAATCAATTGGGTTGAACAACTTCCTGCAGAAATGTACTCCGCTTCGGCAGTCGAGAGTGCTATGCAGTTCTGCTTTTTACTGTGCCATGCAACAAGGCAATGGCCAAGATAGAAGCATGCACCACTCGTGCTTTTCCGGTCATCCACCGATCCAGCCCAATCGGCATCTGAGTATCCAACAATATCCAAAGTTGTTCCCATAGGATACCAAATTCCGAAATTGATTGTACCTTTGATATACCGGATGATCCGTTTCACCGCTTTCAGGTGAACCTCCTTCGGTGCTGATTGATATCTCGCACAAATCCCAACACTGAAGGATATATCCGGGCGACTAGCCGTGAGATATAGTAGACTTCCAATCATACTGCGATACAGTTTCTCGTCTACATTCTCACTATGTGATTCACTTCCAAGTCCCTTATGGCTAGTTCCCATTGGAGTCGGAAAATCCTTAGAATTTTCAAGATCAAACTTTTTGACCAACTCCAGTGCATACTTGGATTGACACAAGTGAATTCCTTCATCGTTTTGTTTAACTTGTAATCCAAGAAAATAAGTCAATTCGCCCATCATGGACATCTCAAATTCGCTTTCCATGGTCTCCGCGAATTTAGAAGCATCATTATCTCTTGTTGCGCCAAAAACAATGTCATCGACATAGATTTGTGCAACTATGAAATTGTTTTGATAATGCTTCACAAAGAGAGTCCTGTCAGCTCCCCCTCGAGTGTAGCCCTTTTCCAAAAGGTGCTTTGTCAACCTTTCGTACCATGCTCGCGGTGCTTGTTTCAGACCGTAAAGAGCCTTTTTCAGACGAAAAACATGGTTAGGTAGTTTATGATCCACAAAACCTTTCGGTTGAGCCACATAAACTTCCTCATTTAAAAACCCATTTAAAAAGGCGCTCTTAACGTCCATTTGAAATAATTTGATTTTAAAATGACAAGCAATCGCAAACAATATACGAATGGACTCGAGTCTAGCTACAGGGGCGAAAGTTTCATCAAAGTCTATACCTTCTACTTGAGAGTAGCCTTGAGCAACTAACCTTGCTTTGTTCCTGATGATAGTACCTTCTTCATTTTTCTTGTTCTTGAAGATCCATTTGGTACCTATCACATTGTGTTGCTTCGGAGGCTTCGTTAATTCCCAGACTTTGTTTCGCTCAAATTGATGGAGCTCTTCCTGCATTGCTTTAATCCAGTAGTCATCTTGGAGAGCTTCATCAACATTCCTTGGTTCGATTTGAGATACATAGCATGCAAATCCGCAAACCAATTGTCTCCGTGTTCTAACTCCTTCTTGTGGATCTCCAATGATGTTCGATTCAGGGTGGTCCTTGGAGATGCGTAGAGTTTGTGGTAAAGGAGTAGACGGAGGTACACGAGATGATTCCTGCACATCAGATGAACTTGAAGAACCGTTAGATGCATCAACATTATTATCGAAAGAATTGTTAGAAGAAGATGCATTAGCAGGTGTATCATCATCAAGAGAGATATCGAGGGTAGATTTTTCAGATTCAAAGTGAAAAGCTTCATCTACCTTAACATTTATCGATTCTACAATCGTCTTAGATTCTAAGTTAAAAACTCGATATGCTCTACTGTTTGTAGAATAACCTAAGAAAATCCCTTCGTCACTTCGAGAGTCAAATTTTCCAAGATTCTCACGATCACGTAAAATAAAACACCGACTCCCAAAATACGAAAATATTTGATATTAGGTTTTCTACAAAACCATAGTTCATATGGTGTATTTAAAGTCCCCGGGCGCAAGTACACTCGATTGATAACATAGACAGCCGTGTTCACCGCTTCAGCCCAAAAATATAAAGGAAGGTTCCGGCTATGAAGCATAACACGAGCCATCTCCTGTACGACCCTGTTCTTGCGCTCGACTACACCATATTTAATCGTAGAAAGATTAAAGACAAGGAAAGATTTCACCTTTGCATACCCAAACCTTTTGAGTTTTGGAGTATGTTGGCAATGGTTGAGAGATTTTCCTTGATGAAGATGTCTTGTATGATTGATCTTTTGCTTTTGTCGTCGTCTTGTTTGAAGTACTACCAATGTTCTCTTCTTTTGAACGATTTGCAATTGATTTCCGAGGAATCACCTTTGTGGTAGTCATTGCAAGAGGTGTTTGAGGTGAGCATTTGATTCCCGTCTTGCAATTTCTCCTTATGTGCCCTGAAATGCCACAACGAAAATATACCTTAGATCTTGACGATCCCGAGGAGGATGTAGTAGGCTTGTTGTCGTTGGTTGTCGTGAATTCCGGTGTCGGAGGAGGAGATACCGACTGAGGCACAAATACTGTCCCACTCGAACTTGGAATGTCTCCAGTTTGAGTGTACCCGAGGCCGAACTTATTTGTTTGACCAAGACCAAGAAGTCTATCCAACTTACTCCTTCCAGAAGAAAATCTCTTTAAGTCATCCTTCAGTTGGTGAATGGTCTCCGTCATTTCCAATTTTTCCTGTCGAGCCTCGCCGTTGAGCTTCAAGAAGTAGTTCGCTTTGTTCACCATATCTATATAATTCTTCTCGAGTTGCTCATTGGACTCTTGAAGGGAAACATTTGCTTTTGTCAGATTATCCCTTTCCACTTCAAGATCGGTTGAGAGAGAGGTTACCCTTTTTACTTCTTCTTCGAGATCCTGCAATCTCTCTTTCAACCCCTTGTTTTGCTTAGCCAGTTTCTTTGAATCCCTCAAAAGTCTGTGGTAGGCTAGAGCAAAATCTTCACCTTCCGAATCATCTGATTCATCGTCCGTTGCAATCTTTTCAACAGTGGAGTTGGACAGTGAGTCGGATGTACTTGCCATTAAGCACATGAAGGGTGAAGATGTAGTGGACGCGTGGAATGCTGTCGCGGAGTCTTCTTCATCACTTGACGATGACTCATTTGACGTTGAGTTGTCATCCCAAGTGACGACTTGCATCGCCTTCTTCTTTGCCGGATTCTTGTTGGGACACTCCGTTGAAATGTGGCCGTAGCCTCGACATTTGAAGCACTGAACTTGTCCCTCAGAACTTTTCTTATCCTTTGAGAAGTTTTCTTGCTTTCTTGACTTGTGGCTTGAAAAACCCTTGCCTTTCATCGACTTTCCGAAGGATGGAGTTTTGCTTGAATTTCCCCTTCGAAAGTTGCGACGAAACTTCCTGGTCAAGAGAGCGAGCTGCTTCTCAAAGTCCTCCATAGAAAGGTTCTCGTCGTCGTCCGAGGAGGATGAATCCGCGTCTTCTTCTTTAGTTGATTTCAATGCGTAACCTGAAGACTTAGAAGAGGATGCCTTTCCAGAAGAATAGTTAGTAGGAAATGTCATTTCATAAGTTTGTAAAGCACCTACTAATTCTTCTACATGCATTTCGTCCGGGTGTTTAATTGTTTCAATGGCTGCAACCTTCGGGCGAAATCGTTCAGGAAGAGTTCTTAGAATTTTTCTTACAACTTTAAATTCTGGAATCTTCTCTCCCAAGTTAGCACATGAGTTTACGATGTCTTGCAATCGTGTGTAATAGTCAGTGAAAGATTCATTCTCTGCCATAGAGATAGAGTCAAACTTGCTCGTAAGCATTTGCAGTTTCTGAATCTTCACTAGGTTAGTTCCCTCATGCGTAACTTGAAGAACATCCCAGATTTCTTTCGCAGTCTCACATGCCGAGACGCGAGAGAACTCTGTTTGTGACAAAGCATTAAATAGAGCATTAATCCCTTTGCCATTGTAAGAAGAAGAATCTATCTCTTCCTTGGTCCATTTCGACCTAGGTTTTAAGGTGCGAACATCATCTAAAATTTCAGTTGGATTAGACCATCCTAATTCAATTGATTGCCACACCCTTTCGTCGATGGAAATTAAAAAGGCTTTCATCCGCACTTTCCAGTACGCATAATTTGTTCCATCAAAGAAAGGGGGTCGATTGATGTTTCCACCTTCAACCATTGTTTACAACCCTATTCCCGCTCTGATACCACTTGTTGGGTTATAAGTAATTGGATCTAAATAGGGGAAAAAACACCTAGAGGGGGGTGAATAGGTGTAAACAATAAACACTCAAAAAATCATTGCGCAATAAAACCCAATGCGGAAATAAAAATGAACACGCAAGATTTTTACGTGGAAAAACTCCAAACCGGAGTAAAAAACCACGGGACCGATAACACGGCGAAATCCACTAGAATTAACACACGTACAAGGTGATATAACGTACTCACAGACGACTCAACCTTTTACCATACGCTCCTAGTAGATCTTCCCGCTCGCTCCACGACGCTTCTCGAATCCACGATCTGCGCCCAACGCTGAATCCACAGCGTCCAACGTCGAGTCCACGACGTCCAACCGAATCCACGGTCTTCACCCAATGGCACGCTTCGAATCCACGAACGTACCTCGCTCCGAATCCACGAGAGCGGTTGCACCTTGAATCCACAAGGCCACGCGAGTCCACGCGCCGATTTTGGGGTAAATCGTTGTTTGTTTTGGGTGGTGATGATCCGCCGAATACTTAGATTAAAGATAGATCGGAAATACCATCTAAGTATTCATTAGTTTGATTCTACTCAAAATGTGAGTATGAAAACCTAGAATCAAACTAATCAATATAGATGAAGAAACATAGAATAAATTCTATTGATTTCCTTTCTTCTCTATATGTGGATCAACCGTCCTTTTGGAAATGACGGCTTAAAATTCTCAAACCCTAAAAATGAATTATAGGGTCTATTTATAGGTTAGAAACCCTTGGAAGAAGATAGGATACAAAAACTGCCTTTTCTGGAGATTTTTACCGACGGCGATTCGGATTGAAATTGGCGATCCGGATTGCAGAAGCAAGAAAGACGATTTCCAGAAAAATGGTAGTTCGGGATCCGGATCGTAGTCCCCGATCCGGATCGTTCATACAGTTTTACCAAAACATCAATGTTCGGGATCCGGATTGCAAGTCCTGATCCGGATCGAGGAAGCGCACAGGTAAAACTAGTGTAATGTATGAACCAACACCCTTCGGGATCCGGATTGCCGAGCACGATCCGGATCCTGAACATGTCCCATGTCCAGTTTTTGATGTTTATGCAATAAAACATTCTTCCAGGTGTTTCTACACTATAAGAAGTATTCGGATCACCAGAAATCTTTAGTTAAACATACCTGATCCTTTTGAATTCTTCTTTCTTGAGATTGAGGTATATGATCCAAGCTATCTTCATCTTCAATCTTCAAGACTTAACATATTCACGAAATACGCCAACTCAAATTCCGTAACAGGGAGTTGTGTCCTCAACTCCCAAACCAGTAACGTGCTAGGCAACTCCGAAAGGAAAAGAGCCCTCAGTGACACCATCATACGCCACGTCTGCCTCGACAGTCCACACAGCGCCAGCTGCGGAGTTAACAAACTCAACCCCAAATAGCTCCCTGCTCCGGGCATCCGCCACCACAGTGGCCCTATCGGGGTGATATTGGATGCTTGCCACAAATCCAACTGTAACTTCCTAGTTACCATGGGAGGCATCACTGTATCTCACAAATCCATCTCCCAACACTGGCGATGCTGAAATCAGGGCTGGTATCAATCTCATCACCAATTCGTCAAGCTCTGCTGACGCTATCCGGCTCACAAGCTTCTCACCTCAACAAATAACTGCCGGTCTCAGCCATTCTCGCATAGCATCCATTTTGGCCGGATTTCCACCACCGCCTCTTATGGTTAGACTAAGTGATCCAAGAAGATATGCTCTCGAAGCCAAAACTTGTACCACAACAACTTGGCATACAGCTTCTTCCTCACAGACCTTGTTACACCATCTACAAGTACTCCACCAGCTCTAAACCATACCGAGATGGGGTAAAATCAAAATATCCAGAAGAATATCTCCCACAATTCTTCCAAGTGCAGCTGGAACACACAGTTCCTCAAATCCTAAGACGACAGGGCCTTAATCATTCCATTTGTCCTCACTGCACTCACAATGCCCCAACCGGGTCCCAAACACCGTCTTGGCGAAATACTCAGCTGTATGATCCCAGAAGATACATGCATCCGAGGTAGACAACTGTCGGAGTATAACTCCATAAAAAGGTGCAAAATAATATCCAAACTTGCCTGCGGTCACACCACACAAGGACCCTTACTGTCGTGTGCCAACAACGTGGCACCAGGTCGAACAGACCCTCGATCCATCAGATCCTGCGACTGCACCATCAGCTCTGTCAGCTCTACAGGTGATATCCAATGAGGTGCTATCGGGGTTGGCGCGGTTCCCAGAATCACGTCAACCGCAATCTCAATCTCCCTAACCGGCGGCATCATTATCAGCTCCGGTGGAATCACATCCGGGATCTCACGATAACGGGGATATCCTCGCGTCCCGGTGCCGCCGTAGACACCTCGCGCATAGTCGCTACAACCTGTGCGCTCTGACTGTCTCAATGAACAAGTCTCTAATGTCTGCTTGCAGAAGATCATAACCTTCTCTCTCCGCAGTCATACACCATGTGGCACTGTGCCAACCAATCCCACGCACTGGGTCAAACACTGACCAGGTACAACTACAAATAAGTCTGCCGATACCACTCGAGGTCTCAACTGCACTGGACATGATCCACAAGCCTCCTCCACATGCACCATCCCAACAGGAACCTGTACCTCTAGTGCATGTGGTAACAAATCTGCCTCTAGTCCATGCAGGAATGCAACATGCTCTAACTCCGACTGCTGTGATGAAATCACACCTGCGACGACCCGATCCACTGCCTTGGTGCCCTCCGACCTGGCGGTACAGACTCAACCGCTCAATGTAGGTGGTCGTCACTTAATCTGCCTGAAAATCAAGGCTATCCACAAAAAGGAGCACAATTCTCCGCCTTTGCTCACACTGAGGCAAGGAATAAAGCCCTTCGCAGACAACAAATCCACGCTACCGCTGCGCCACTCTGATAACGATGCAGATGCTGCCACCGGGGTCCACCTGACCTCTGACATCTCAGAAAATCCATGATTGCAATCGTCATATGACGAAATGCAATTAATTCCTGCAATTCCTTATACAATTATCCTTACTCAGCTCACCCCTCAAGCACATCTACTGTACCCCAAACACGAATGTTATCAATCACAAAGGGTAACCTTCCTTTGGGTAAGCTTTACATAATCCGTCCACAAGGATATCCACCATCCAGGAAAGGAAAACGAAAGTGCCTCTGCCAGTCGATCTGTCCCCCAACACTTAGCGCCAGGCGCCTCTATCCAGAACTCGCCTCTGGCGGCAGATCCCTATCCAAAGGAACTGCAACAGTACGCTCCATACACAATGCCTACTCCATCGAGGCATCCAAAATCCAAAATCCAAAACAGAGGGATCAGATAAACTGAAAGGTATCCTGGCGCAATCCACTCCCAATCACACATACCCTATGCGCCTCGTCCCTCAAAACTTGGAGCGCGCAGTTCAACAATTGCCTCAACTCTCTAGCACAGGGAGACTCTCAATTGATCACTCCATCACCACCAACCACGATTCTGCCTCCAAAGGCTCCAACTCAAATCCATAAATCGGGGTGGTTCATCTGCCAAAACTGGCTCCATCGATCAGTGACGTCCCACAACTCATCAACTGTCAGCTATCCACCCCACCTCGGTGCCTCGGCACTAAACATTGGCACGGAGGGGGCTACTCGCCCCTTCGACGCCACAGAAATCACTGCCGCTGAGGATACTGTAACCAGGTGGTCTCAGGAGAAAAACACTGTCGGGCTGCCCACTGCTCCGACAACTGTGTCACCCATACCAGCGGCTCACTCTGCCGCTGATATACCTCTGACAATCCTACCATCGGGGCCTGAAGCTCTCTAACCTCAATCCGGATATCCGGCCCCCAAAACAATCCGCTCGAGCTCGACCGCTGCGACGAGTGCACACTAATCCGCACAACGCATCGGGGAGACACCGCTCACCACGACCAACTGCACCACAGCACAAAACAAAACTCGACCCAATCCGGCGAGAGTCTAGAGCATGTCAACCGTTCCGCCGAATTATGTTGTCTGCAGCCAACATAATTGCTTAGGAGAATAAACATGCCAATCACCCATCCCATCACTCGGGAGAGGTATAAAACTCAATCAGGACTCTCGCTAAAAATCACGACTCTCACGAAGTCATCCTAGGGTCCAACCATAAGCCTAGGGTTTCTACAGTCCCAACTGACCTATCCCTAAGCTCTGATACCAACCTAATCTGTCACGCCCCGGGGTCGAAACTGCGACCCGGGCTCGCCAACAGATCCGCCACCTATGCTAAAACCCGCATAGGCGAAGCGTCTAACCTGCACAAGATAGTACTATAGCTACACAAATATCAGAGCTGAAATAAAATACTGTAAAATAAAATCCAATCACTGTACAACATGAAATAAAGTACAATATCCATTCCTCAAATACAGATAATCATCATACAATGTCCTCAGTACAGCATCTCTCAACTATAAAAGGAGATAAACTAAAACTATAGTACATCAGTCTCACATCAGTCTCTCCAAATACAAAAGATCTCTCTCCAAATAAAACAGTAAAAACCAGCCAACAGCTACGAGGAATCTCCAACCAGGGGATACAGCTACACTCCTCGGGTGGTAAAGATCTAGCTCGTGACTCCCTCGCCTCGAACAACGACCGAAGATCAGCAACTCCCGAAGAGGACTCTGCAAAACAGGGGGGAGAAAAAGAAAGGAAACAACAATGGGGGTGAGAACCACTAGTAAACCAGTAGCCTCCCCCTGTGGGTAAAGCCTCAAGCTCCGGCGTACCCACTAAGTCTACTAGAGGCAAGAAAAGGGCAAGTGGTAAAGCTGTAAACAGAACTACTGAATAAAAGGGGAAACCACAACAAGTATGCCTCTAAATGCAATACCGAAGGAAATGACGGTATGAATGCATCAGTAACAGAATCTGCCAAATAGACCCAATCTAGTGCCACCAGTAAAACTGGTACTGCCTGCTCTGCTGCCGCAACGGGTATGCCAGCCTATGCATAACACCGAAGCAAAGGAGTCTCAAGGACTCAAACGGTCTAAAGCCTACTCCGGAGTGGCACTCGAGGGGAGCGACCCACACGAGTAAAGTATCACTGTATCAAGCATCTCTGTAACCACTGTCTCATAATAGCAGGACTGGATCATGACTATGATCAAAGTGGGAAACTCCGTCCACTAATGAAACCCCGACCCGATGCAATAGTACTCAAAAGTGGGAAATACCATCCACTAGAGAAATCTGATACCCAATCTGATGCAATAGTAAACATCCGGTCAACCGCCCAAAGTCCGCGGTCACCGCAATAACCCACAACCCACAATTGGGTAAAATAATCAAGATCCGGTCAACCGCCTACTGTCCGCGGTTGCCGCAATAACCCATAATCCAACATCAAGTACACCCTGTCACTGACCCTCAGGTCCCGGCTACACTATCCCAAACCTCTGCTCGAACTCGAGCAACATGACTCAAAAGTCTAAATAAAAGGAGAAAGAAAGCAATCATGGTTTCTCCTAAGTCAAATCCCAATATGATAGTGTAGCAATAAAATAGTGGCCTATCTAGATGTCCAAATAAGCATGCAAAAGTCCTCAGCAATGTGAAAGGGAGAATATGTCAAATAACAGTTTTACATGTGTAATAATTAATAATATCCACATAAATATAACAATCATGCTAAAATCATCAGTCAACTACACATGTATAATCCCTGATCCATAATAAATCTCAAAGTGAAACCCGCACATTGATATGTCATCATGTCCCCAACAATTAATCCATTTAATCCAATTTCATAAGATCTAGGTGCTATTACGGCATGTTAATTATCACTATTTAATATATTCCTGCAATCATGTTCCAACAGATAATATTATTCCAATACGATCCCCAACATGCTATATCCACAAAATTAATCTCAGATGATAGGCTCACATGTATATCAGTCAATCATGCATGATACTCAATCAATATGCTCAATAGTGGGGTTTTCTAATAAACTTAGTGAGTAAGTCAGATATAGAGGCAAGCAACAACCACCCACCTCGAAAAGCGCGCACCGCACCAAAAGAAACGTCTCGCTGCCCGCAGTCCTCTAACACAGCATTCCACCAAAATCTGTGTCCCACTGCACAGAACAAAGCGCACAATTAATCCCAAAACTGTACAATTTCCTACAGTCCAAAATCAGCCCCAAAAATGGCTAAATATCACCTCTGTCCAGTCCTCAAGAAAATCCAGAAAATTCACGGTCGCGTTCCTCGCGAAAAGTAGCCCCAAAACGACTGTTTAAACGCCCAGATCTGATACCTGTAGACCAAGATAAAAATAAAACACCGCTGCACCTCAAAATCTCCCAAATCAAAATTCCTGTAGCAATCTGTCCAAGAAAAGCTTAATTATCACCTTCGAAACAATTTCCAAAAATCCCAGAAAAATCACCACTGCGTTCCTCGCGACGAGTAGATCAAAATCGAGTCCTGAAACGCCTTGATCCGATGTTCCTAGGCTGAGATATAAAATCGACAAGCCGGTGCTGTCCAAAATCCATCACAGAAAAATGGGGGTCAAAGATGTCTTGGGAAACGTGCCAAAAGTGCGAAACGAAGCGAAGCAATCAACACAAAAATCGAAGCCTTACCTCTTAGGAACATGCTGTTGAAGAAATCGTCCAAAAACACCTCCTGGTTTGCTCATAGTGAATTTTTGACTGATCTGCGACGGTAATGGGCCGAAATGGGGAGAAAACCGAGGCGAACTGTAAAAATGATATCGCCGTTGCCGAGCTTCCAGAAATTCCGGGGATCCACTGTAGTGACCCGACCCTTAGGGGTATTTTTGAACTCACATGTAATCGCTTAGGCTTAAGCGAAATAAAATTATTTAATTTTCTTAAGTCGGCCGGGACGAGGTGTGTGTATTTTTCCGCGATAGAGCGCGAAAAACGATGACCGACGGTGCGATCGGATCCGAAATCCGATGTCGGGATCTCCCGGAACGGGATCCTCAGCGAAGCGGTAGTTAGTCACGCATCGGAAACCGTGCAAAATATCTTGCACCCGTTAGAGATAAGGTGGGTTATCTCGGAGGGATAATTAATTAATTAATTAATTAATTATCCGGTGACGGAAATTTAAACCCTCCTACGTACGAATTAATTTAGGGATTTAAATTGGTGGGATTTCATCTCGTGGATAGGATAAGAGATAAAATCCGGATATTTAATTAAGGGATTTAAATTGGTGGGATTTTATCTCGTGGGTTGGATAAGAGATAAAATCCGGATATTTAAATCGGGGATTTGTTTTCCTCGGGATTATTTAATAAAGGTGATTAAATAATCGGTGACCAGGATTTAAAATTAAGATTTAAATATCCGGTAATTTGAATCCAATTGGGAATTGATTTCCCATGATTATTTAATAAAGGTGGTTAAATAATCGGTGGTCAGGATTTAAAGGTAATTAAATAACCGGTGGTCAGATTTAAAGGCGATTAAATATCCCGTCAGTCGGATATTTATGTGAGAGATAGAAACGGGGAAATTCGGGTTCACCTACGCACGTAAGATAAAGAAATCGGATATTAGGACCGACGGTAAGGATTAATTAATTGGAAAAAAATTAATTAATTGAGGACGGTAAGGATTAATTAGTTGGGAAAATTAATTAATCGGAGTCAAAAATATCCGAAGGGATTTTTAGCGGTGCGTGTACGTGAATTTGGATAAGTAAACAGGGAGAACTATTTATTCCCCGTTTACCGAGCGAAACCCTATTTTTGATACCGCCTCCCCAAACCCTCCTCTTTCGTGCGTACCGAGACCCCAACCGGTGAGAAAAGAAAGAAAAAGGAGAGAACAGATCCATTACCGGAGAAAGGAGAGGAACCCGATTGCTCCGGACATCGATCGGAAGGCAAAAAGTGAGACCGGGCGACCTCCCCAACAATCCTCGGTAAGCAAATAATTTTTAGAAATTATTTGGGAATTTTTCTGCCAACTTTAGTTGGTGATTTTGGACTCCTCCGTCTTCCCCGTCACCGACGCCGTCCCCGTCGCCGCGGGATGGGCGGCGAAGGCGGAAAAGACCACGGACGGCGAAGGCGGAGGAGGACCGCGAACGGCGGAAGCGGAAAAGACCGCGAACGGCGAAGGCGGACGACGGGGCCGCGCGCGCGCGCGCGCCGCGCGGGCAAACCCGCGCGCGGCGCCGCGCGGGCAACCCGCGCGGGCGCCGCGCGGGCCCGCACCCGCGCGGGCGCCGCGCGGGCCCGCACCCGCGCGGTGCGCCGTGCGGGGCCCCGCCCGCGCGGGCACCCGCGCGGGCCCGCGTCCGCGCGGGCGCCGCGCGGGGCTCCGCCCGCGCGGGCGCCGCGCGGGCGCCGCGCGGGCCCGCACCCGCGCGGGCGCCGCGCGGGGCTCCGCCCGCGCGGGCGCCGCGCGAGCGCCGCACGGGCGCCGCCCGCGGAGCCCGCCGCGCGGGTTCGAGCCGCGCGGGACTCCGACGGGCGGCGACGGCGGTGCGGGTCGTAGTCCGGTTTGACTACCGGACGGTGCCGGGCGTTTTCCGTCAAATTGTAAGGTGGGGGGGGTTTTTCCGTTTCGAGGTATTAGAGTGTGTTTTGACCATAGTTTATCCGTGCGGACTTTTCTTAGGTCCGGGTGCACAGCGGGAGAGCGCGAAGGATATTGGTGTTCCGATTTCTCTCCAACAAGGTGGGTACGGCTGCGATGAGTGCAGCCGGTGCTGTAAGTGCATCTATCGTCATTAAAAGTACTCTTTAATTTACCTAACAAAGTAGATGGATAGTTTAACCTTTCGATTAATGTTATTTATCTAATAATTGTGCGGCTGCGGTCGCGGTGCCCATTACACGCCAATCTTGGCAATCCGGTTTCGGATGCTGCACGTACACAGGCGGATTGGCCTCCGCATGGGTGTACTTTTCCGGAAGAGTGGTCTTTATGACCCGTGTGCCCCGCAAAGGTAACGGTGCAAGCGGGGACCTCTTCGCGCCAGCTGAGGTGTTGCACCAGCACCGCGAAAGGGGTAAGAGCATCAAAAGGTGTTTGTGCACGAGGGGAGACTTCCGTCTCCCCGACAGGTGATCTGGGATTGGTGCCCAGGTTAAATTAATGTACAGGTGTCTAACGAAAGGTTACGGTGTATTCGGTGTATTCGTATGTTTTTTTCCCCTCTTGATATTGTTACACATCTACTTTGTTTGTCACTGACTTTACCCACTCCGTGACAGGTATTCCTAGGTGCGTTAGCCGGGATGGCGGTGGGACTGCGTCGTGAGGATCGTAGTCGGACTCTTGGTTATCGTATTTATGACTCATTTCCTCTTTATGCTATTTTTAGTTGCTTGTGGATTACTTTATTTGTGGACATGTATTAGCTAGCACTGTGGATGAGGTGACTCCTTATGTTTCATATTACTAGTGGTGTAATTTCTTATGCTTTCATCCGCGGCATGTTTTCATGAATAAACATTAGTTTGCGAAAATGTTTTCTCAAACGAAGTGCCGTGTGGGCACGGGTTTTACAACTCTGGTTTTATCCTTTCCGAACATTGATGCCGCTTCATAAACTTGCTTTAATTGATGGTGAATGTCTACGGTATGGTTGTTGGTTGGTGAGCGATGCATGATATATGTGATTGAATAATATGCTGTAAATGAGACGCCGTGCATATGCAAAGGAGACTCTGTCCGTGGACAGAGTGAATTTGTTTATGTGGCGGTCTGGCACGCACCGGGGTTGAAGTTATGTTACCTTATTAAAAAAAAAAAAAATAGACACGTTTTCCGCTTCAAATGACTCAAAAACCCCCGGGGGCGTGACAGATTAAATGGTATCAGAGAAAATACAACCACAACCATAGTAGACGTGATTTACATCCACAGTGCAAGGTGCCACAAGCAAATTGGAAATGAGATAACCAAGGTGTAGGTGTAGTACGTGAGAGTACGGGAGAACGGGAACGTAATATAGGTGAATCCGCGAAACGGTGTGCTAGAGTTGCGACCATAGGATTGACATGGTTTCTTTGTCTACAGCAGCCGACGGCCAAGGTTCGGCCACCAAGTACTAATCGTTTCGTGGCGAACAGGATGGACCCCGCAGCGGCAGCTAACCGTTTACTCCTAAACCAGCTGCGTGACATAGCAGGACAAATGCTGACCCTTACAGAACGGCTGGGTCTACTGATCCGAGATTTTGAGGGTGCTGACCACACCCAGCGGGGCGCTAGGAACGACGTCCATCGGGGAATGCCACCAGCCGAGTTCCCCACCTTCAACGAGGCAGTTATGTTAGCCCTGCGAGCCGAGCAGGAACTAGCCGAGGCGCGCGCGCGAGAGAGGGTTGCCTATCCGGGCCCGACGAAGGGCCCCTTGCAACAGGGCCCGGTACACAAGCGCCCGAGAACAGAGGGCGACTTCGCAAGGATGACGAGAGCCGGACCCAGACCGCTCGGGAGACCCTGCCCCATATGTGTAGGAACGCACCAGGTGACGGAGTGTCCGTGGAGATATGATCATTGCTACCGGTGTGGCAGGCCGGGCCATAACCGCTACGACTGCCCTTGGAAACCGGGGGTCACCAGGCCTCCGGCACCGCGAACAAGGAGGACAGAGAGGACTGCTACACCCGTTCCCCAAGGGGACCCCGCCCGAGAAGACCGAGGAGGGGGACCACCAAAGGGGGGCGCGGAAGGAAGGACAGGCTCCAGCAGAGGACGCGAGACCACCCCAGGGACCGTGCGTGATTTGCCAGGGTGCTCACCCGGTAGCGGAGTGCACTTGGAGGTACCATTATTGCAACCAGTGCGGGTTGCCGGATCACACTCAGGACATTTGCCCTCAGAGGCCCGCCGCCACTGCCCCTACGCCGCCACCGCAAAAGGGTGCAGACAGTACTGCGGCTCCCGTCCAGCCAAGGGATCCGCCCGGCAACCAGGAGCCCTCGGACCCCACAGACTCCTCAGATTCCTCAGACATTAGACCCCTCCCCCGACACGCCGTGCGACGCTGGCCCAGGGGCTGCGGGCGTACTCCCCGGGATACTGCAGCAGGGGACGCGACGTCCCAGATCTAGGGACGACAGGTGATTACTGTTTAGTTTCTTATCCTTTTTTTTCTCTTTCTTAGAGAGCCGACTACACCTTAGCCAGTTACGCTCGTTAGACTCTCTCTGTCTCTCCCCCTCACTAAGATCCTTAGGTGTTAGGCGAAACCTTCCCCGGCCTATGCGCGCGGGCAGGTTCCGAAGTCTAGAGAAAATCCGGTGTTTTCGGGGCCCACTAAGGGCCGCGCAAGGAACAAATAGGCTCCGCCCGAAGCCTTGCTACCGAAAATTTTGTGGGCTGTCGTGCAGCTCGGGGCCGCTTCCCAGATCAGGCTTAGCGGTCCCGCGGGAAGAGGATTCCCGAATGTATTGCCGGCGGAGCTTCCCGGAATGCCCCCGGAACGGGAAGTTGACTTCCCAATTGAACTGCTACCCGGCACCAAGCCCATCACCAAGGCACCGTACAGGATGGCCTTCGCGGAGCTGAAGGAACTCAAGGCACAGTTGGAGGACCTTCTGGACAAAGGTTTCATCAGACCAAGCGCGTCGCCTTGGGGCGCGCCCGTCCTGTTTGTGAGGAAGAAGGACGGAAGTCTCCGGTTGTGCATCGACTACCGGGAGATAAATAAGGTCACGATCAAGAATAAGTACCCCCTGCCAAGGATCGACGACCTCTTTGACCAGTTACGGGGGGCGACGGTGTTCTCAAAGATCGACCTGCAGTCGGGCTATCATCAGGTCCGAGTCAAGGGGGAGGACATCCCCAAAACGGCTTTCCGTACTCGCTATGGCCATTACGAGTTTACGGTAATGCCATTCGGGCTCACAAATGCCCCGGCGGTGTTTATGGACATGATGAACAGGGTATTCAAACCCTTCTTGGACTTATTCGTGGTGGTCTTCATCGACGATATCCTCATCTACTCCCGTACAGACGAGGAACATGAAGAACACCTGCGCACAGTCCTCCAGACCCTACGGGAACAGAAACTCTACGCCAAACTCAAAAAGTGTGAGTTTTGGCTCCGTGAGGTCGGTTTCTTGGGGCACGTGATCTCGGCGGCTGGAGTCGCGGTGGATCCGAAGAAGATAGATTCGGTGACGGACTGGCCCCAACCGACGACGGTGACGGAGATTCGAAGCTTCCTAGGATTAGCCGGGTATTACCGGCGCTTCGTGGAGGGTTTCTCCAAGATAGCCACCCCCTTAACCCGTTTGACGAAAAAGGGGGAAAAGTTTGTCTGGACGGACAAGTGTCAAAGAAGCTTCGAGGAGCTCAAGGACAGGTTGACGCGAGCTCCGATCCTCGCCCTGCCAGAGCCTGGGGAGGATTATGAAGTATATTGCGACGCGTCGCGAAATGGATTGGGTGGAGTACTCATGCAACGGGGAAAGGTGATAGCCTATGCGTCAAGGCAGCTCAAGGAGTACGAGCGGAATTACCCCGTGCATGATTTGGAACTCGCAGCGGTGGTGTTTGTGCTCAAGCTTTGGAGGCACTACCTGTATGGGGCACACTGTAATGTGTACTCAGATCATAAGAGCCTCAAGTACCTTTTCACCCAAAGGGAGCTAAATCTGCGACAAAGGCGGTGGCTTGAGCTATTAAAGGATTACGATCTAACGATCCACTACCACCCGGGAAAGGCCAACGTGGTGGCCGACGCCCTGAGTCGCAAAGGACAGGCCGCGGAGCGGATGTAAGCGCCATTACGCAGCAGGATAGTCTAATTGCGGAGTTCTCGCGATTGAGACTAGAGGTGGTACCTGCAGGGACAGTCGCCCAACTTCTGACGCTGGTGGTCAGACCTACTCTGCTGGACAGGATTCTCGAAGGCCAATCGACTGATGATCAACTCCAGCTGGTGCGGAGTAGAATAACCGCCGACAAGGAAGGTGATTTTATGGTGAGCTCCGACGGCACGATACGATTTCGCGGACGAATCTGCGTGCCGGATCTACCGGAACTCAAGGAGAAATCCTACGGGAGGCGCATACTGCCCCGTATGCGGCGCATCCCGGGGGACGAAGATGTACAAGGACGTCAAGCAAACCTTCTGGTGGCCCAAAATGAAGGAGGACGTGACCCGATTCGTGGCTCACTGCTTAGTGTGCCAACGGGTGAAGGCCGAACATCAACGGCCGGCGGGAAAATTGCAACCTTTACCGGTGCCCGAGTGGAAATGGGACATGATTACCATGGATTTTGTGACCGGTTTCCCGAGATCGCCACAGGGACACGATGCGATATGGGTGATCGTGGACCGTTTGACGAAATCGGCCCACTTTTTGCCCATACACACGACGTGGACCCGGGAACGACTGGCGCAAACGTACCTCGATGAGATAGTAAGTTTGCACGGTGTACCAACATCCATCACGTCGGACAGAGACACACGTTTTGTGTCGAACTTTTGGCGAAGTTTGCAACAAGCAATGGGGACCAAGTTGCACTTCAGCACAGCCTTTCATCCGCAAACCGATGGGCAATCGGAGCGGGTGATACAGATCGTGGAGGACATGCTTCGAGCATGCGTTCTGGACTTGGGCGAAGGGTGGGCACGGTGTCTGCCCCTGGTGGAATTTGCCTACAATAACAGTTACCAGGCCAGTATTCAGATGGCGCCGTACGAGGCCCTGTACGGGCGCCGCTGTCGGTCTCCGATATGCTGGGATGACTTAGGTGAGCGAAAGTTTCTGGGCCCAGATCTGGTGGAGGAGACCGAAGCAAAGGTGCGTTTGATTAAACAAAGGCTGCTGACCGCCCAAAGCAGACAGAAAAGCTATGCAGATAACAGACGCCGGGACTTAGAGTTCATGGTGGGCGAGCACGTTCTGCTCCGGGTTTCACCCTCCAAAGGGAACCGACGTTTCGGCATAAAGGGGAAGTTGAGCCCCAGATACGTGGGACCGTTTGAGATTCTGGAGCGCGTGGGACCGGTGGCGTACCGGTTGGCCCTGCCCCCGAACCTCGAACGAGTCCACAACGTGTTCCACGTTTCGATGCTCCGGAAGTACCTGGCAGACCCCTCTCATGCCTTGGATGCCTCCACCATTGAGTTGCGAGAGGACTTGAGCGTCGAGGAGACGCCGGTGCGGATTTTGGCAAGAGAGGACAAGAAGTTACGCAACCGAACGATCCCCTATGTGAAGGTCCAGTGGAGCAACCACGAAGAACGCGAGGCGACGTGGGAACTGGAATCGAAGATGAGGGAATGTTTTCCCGAGTTGTTTAAGTGAGGTTTGAGTTTAAGTTTCGGGACGAAACTTTTTATAAAGTGTGAGTGGTGTAGTGACCCGACCCTTAGGGGTATTTTTGAACTCACATGTAATCGCTTAGGCTTAAGCGAAATAAAATTATTTAATTTTCTTAAGTCGGCCGGGACGAGGTGTGTGTATTTTTCCGCGATAGAGCGCGAAAAACGATGACCGACGGTGCGATCGGATCCGAAATCCGATGTCGGGATCTCCCGGAACGGGATCCTCAGCGAAGCGGTAGTTAGTCACGCATCGGAAACCGTGCAAAATATCTTGCACCCGTTAGAGATAAGGTGGGTTATCTCGTAGGGATAATTAATTAATTAATTAATTAATTATCCGGTGACGGAAATTTAAATCCTCCTACGTACGAATTAATTTAGGGATTTAAATTGGTGGGATTTTATCTCGTGGATAGGATAAGAGATAAAATCCGGATATTTAATTAAGGGATTTAAATTGGTGGGATTTTATCTCGTGGATTGGATAAGAGATAAAATCCGGATATTTAAATCGGGGATTTGTTTTCCCGGGATTATTTAATAAAGGTGATTAAATAATCGGTGACCAGGATTTAAAATTAAGATTTAAATATCCGGTAATTTGAATCCAATTGGGAATTGATTTCCCATGATTATTTAATAAAGGTGGTTAAATAATCGGTGGTCAGGATTTAAAGGTAATTAAATAACCGGTGGTCAGATTTAAAGATTAAATATCCCGTCAGTCGGATATTTATGTGAGAGATAGAAACGGGGAAATTCGGGTTCACCTACGCACGTAAGATAAAGAAATCGGATATTAGGACCGACGGTAAGGATTAATTAATTGGAAAAAATTAATTAATTGAGGACGGTAAGGATTAATTAGTTGGGAAAATTAATTAATCGGAGTCAAAAATATCCGAAGGGATTTTTACGGTGCGTGTACGTGAATTTGGATAAGTAAACAGGGAGAACTATTTATTCCCCCGTTTACCGAGCGAAACCCTATTTTTGATACCGCCTCCCCAAACCCTCCTCTTTCGTGCGTACCGAGACCCCAACCGGTGAGAAAAGAAAGAAAAAGGAGAGAACAGATCCATTACCGGAGAAAGGAGAGGAACCCGATTGCTCCGGACATCGATCGGAAGGCAAAAAGTGAGACCGGGCGACCTCCCCAACAATCCTCGGTAAGCAAATAATTTTTAGAAATTATTTGGGAATTTTTCTGCCAACTTTAGTTGGTGATTTTGGACTCCTCCGTCTTCCCCGTCACCGACGCCGTCCCCGTCGCCGCGGGATGGGCGGCGAAGGCGGAAAAGACCACGGACGGCGAAGGCGGAGGAGGACCGCGAACGGCGGAAGCGGAAAAGACCGCGAACGGCGAAGGCGGACGACGGGGCCGCGCGAGCGCCGCGCGGGCAAACCCGCGCGCGGCGCCGCGCGGGCAAACCCGCGCGCGGCGCCGCACGGGCAACCCGCGCGGGCGCCGCGCGGGCCCGCACCCGCGCGGGCGCCGCGCGGGCCCGCACCCGCGCGGTGCGCCGTGCGGGGCCCCGCCCGCGCGGGCACCCGCGCGGGCCCGCGTCCGCGCGGGTGCCGCGCGGGGCTCCGCCCGCGCGTGCGCCGCGCGGGCGCCGCGCGGGCCCGCACCCGCGCGGGCACCGCGCGGGGCTCCGCCCGCGCGGACGCCGCGCGAGCGCCGCACGGGCGCCGCCCGCGGAGCCCGCCGCGCGGGTTCGAGCCGCGCGGGACTCCGACGGGCGGCGACGGCGGTGCGGGTCGTAGTCCGGTTTGACTACCGGACGGTGCCGGGCGTTTTCCGTCAAATTGTAAGGTGGGGGGGGTTTTTCCGTTTCGAGGTATTAGAGTGTGTTTTTGACCATAGTTTATCCGTGCGGACTTTTCTTAGGTCCGGGTGCACAGCGGGAGAGCGCGAAGGATATAGGTGTTCCGATTTCTCTCCAACAAGGTGGGTACGGTTGCGATGAGTGCAACCGGTGCTGTAAGTGCATCTATCGTCATTAAAAGTACTCTTTAATTTACCTAACAAAGTAGATGGATAGTTTAACCTTTCGATTAATGTTATTTATCTAATAATTGTGCGGCTGCGGTCGCGGTGCCCATTACACGCCAATCTTGGCAATCCGGTTTCGGATGCTGCACGTACACAGGCGGATTGGCCTCCGCATGGGTGTACTTTTCCGGAAGAGTGGTCTTTATGACCCGTGTGCCCCGCAAAGGTAACGGTGCAAGCGGGGACCTCTTCGCGCTAGCTGAGGTGTTGCACCAGCACCGCGAAAGGGGTAAGAGCATCAAAAGGTGTTTGTGCACGAGGGGAGACTTCCGTCTCCCCGACAGGTGATCTGGGATTGGTGCCCAGGTTAAATTAATGTACAGGTGTCTAACGAAAGGTTACGGTGTATTCGGTGTATTCGTATGTTTTTCCCCTCTTGACATTGTTACACATCTACTTTGTTTGTCACTGACTTTACCCACTCCGTGACAGGTATTCCTAGGCGCGTTAGCCGGGATGGCGGTGGGACTGCGTCGTGAGGATCGTAGTCGGACTCTTGGTTATCGTATTTATGACTCATTTCCTCTTTATGCTATTTTTAGTTGCTTGTGGATTACTTTATTTGTGGACATGTATTAGCTAGCACTGTGGATGAGGTGACTCCTTATGTTTCATATTACTAGTGGTGTAATTTCTTATGCTTTCATCCGCGGCATGGTTTCAAGAATAAACATTAGTTTGCGAAAATGTTTTCTCAAACGAGGTGCCGAGTGGGCACGGTTTTTACAACTCTGGTTTTAACCTTTCCGAACATTGATGCCGCTTTATAAACTTGCTTTAATTGATGGTGAATGTCTACGGTATGGTTGTTGGTTGGTGAATGATGCATGTTATATGTGGTTGAACAATATGCTGTAAATAAGACGCCGTGCATACGCAAAGGAGACTCTGTCCGTGGACAGAGTGAATTTGCGTATGTGGCGGTCTGGCACGCACCGGGGTTGAAGTTATGTTACCTTATTTTCAAAAAAAAAAAAAATAGTCACGTTTTCCGCATCAAATGACTCAAAAACCCCCGGGGGCGTGACATCCACCACGAGCTCAAGAACATCAAGAGGAACAACTTTCATAGAGGACACTCCCTCCCATTCTCCCTCTAAGCTTCGGAAAAAGGGGAGAAAGAGAGGAGGGGAAAGGTATATATAGGCCCAAAGAAACATTTGGGAAAATTCCCTCTGTGTCCCCGGTTTCGGGCGCCCGAAACTTTTGGGCCCCGAAACCGGGCGCACACAGTGGCCCGGCCCAACTCGGCCCACTCCGCGCACACGATCCGGTCGGACCGCTCGGCCGTCCAACCCGCTCCTCCACGCGACACGTGTCCCCGAACACCGCACAGCTGATCCGGCCGCTCCCTTCGCGCCACGTGGCGCTCCACTGGTCAACGGGGCAGTTGGCGCTGGCCAATAGCCGGCCGCCACGTGGCGCACGCGTGCGCCACGTCGGCGCCGTGGCCGCCACGCCAGCCGCCCCTGCCACCTGCCGCGCCCCCCTGCCACCTTCACGCGCACAGTGACGCGCCCAATCCCCGCGCGCCACGTGTCCAAGCCATAAATTCGCTGCACCCGGTGCACCCGACTTCATGCACCGAACCAATAGGAAGATGCCACGTGTTTTCCCGCCCAGTCCACCGTGCGCCGCACAGCTCCGTAGACCGGGCCCAGTGAACCACCCAATCCAGTCATGCCACGTGGCACCCCGCTCTGGTGCACGCCGGCTCGTGGACAGCGCGCCTGCCCGCGCCCCTGCCCGCGCGCTGCGCGCTGCCCGCGCCTGCCCGCCGCCGCTCTCCGCCTGCCCGAGGCCGCGCCGCCGCTCTCCGCCGCTGCCCGCCGCCGCCGCCGCCGCCGGCGATCGCCGGAATCACTATTCCGGCAGTGAACAGTAGCTGTAGCTCAAAAAAGACATGTGGGTAGTCCATTTTGACCGTTTTCGCGCGCTGAATCCGAATTTGACGTCCGTTTTGCCAAATTCCCACTCTAAAAATTGCCGAAGGCACCCGGAAATGCGTTCTTAGCCCAAATTTCGCGCGGGGCCCAATTTTAATATCCGTTTCGCGCGAAACCACTTCTAAACCCTCCACGGGGTCCTCCGATCACTCACATGATCCATTTAAGCCCCGAAGTCCACACTTGTGCCCAATTATGCCCCAAACACTTCCAACACACCATGTAGGCCTCCAATAGCCACCCCAACACACAGCAGCAGCTCTGCGGAGATCCGGGTCATCACATAATCTGTCACTCCCCGGGGTCGAAACTGCGACCCGGCTCGCCAACAGATCCGCCACCTATGCCAAACTCCGCATAGCCGAAGCGTCCGACCTGCAAGAAAAGTACTACAGCTAACAGATATCAGAGCTATAAATGAAAATCTGCTGTAAAACTAAAATCAATCACTGTATAACTGAAAATAATACAACAATGTCCATCTCCCAAAAATGGTAACCATACAATATCCTCATATACAAAACTCAGAACTCAACAGGGAGGTATCTCCAATAAATACATCAGTGTACAGGCTCTCAATACATATCATGTCCTTACTACATCAGTCTCTCAAAAGAGAAAAATAAATAGCTAATCTACTGAAGCTCTCCTCTAAAGAGGTACCGCTACTCTCCAACGACGGGTAGGGATCTAGCACGCGACTCCCTCGCCTCGATCAACAACCGCAGAATCAGCAGCACCCGCTAAGACTCTGCAAAACAAAGGAGAGAACAGAAGGGGAGGGGGAAAACCCCCAACGGGTGTGAGAACTACACCAAAAAGGGAGTTCTCAGTGGGTACCGCCACCAGGCCCGACGATCTACCCACTAAGTCCACTAGAGGCATAAGATAACCAAAGCAGTAAAGACTGAAATAAGAAAGCTGGAGACTCTCAACAGCTACCATGCCTCTATCTAAATGCTGGAAGGAGGAAACTCTGATAAAGAAAAACAACACTCGCACACGAGGTGCTCAGTCGACCCAATCGAGTTGACTGCCATATCGGGTCCAGTCAAACCTGCGCCCACCGACAACCACCTCCCGCTGACGGGCAGAAATTACGTAGGGCGTCCAAATGGACTAACTAGCTATCGAGTAGTGGCTCATGCAGGCTATAGTCGGAATCCACGCTCTCTCTCAGAACGGATAGCCTCAAGATGCACAACCTCTCACACAACGGTCAAAGTACTCACAACGATACTGGACCACCGTCAAACCAAACGGCTCCCAACAACACTAGCACTGGTCTAAACACAGCTACTAGACTCCACTCAGTCCCCCTGACACGAGTGCAACAATAAAGAAACTGCCTGTAATAAACCCAATCTGGTGCCACCAGTAAAACTGGTACTGCCTGCTGTGCCTGCCAAATCGGGTATGCTGGCCAACGCATAACACCGATAGGGGATAGGAGTCTCGAGGACTCAAAGTCTGTCTGTAACACACTCCGGAGTGGAACTCGAGGGGAGCGACCCACACGAGTAAAGTATCTCAGTAATAAATATAATAAGTAGTATAAATCAGCAGGACTGGATCATGAGTCTGATCAAAGTGGGAAAGCTCAACCACTAAAGGAAGCCTCGGTCCTCAATCCGATGCAAAAGTACTCAAATAGTGGAAATCTCCGTCCACTAGAGAAAACTGATACCCAATCTGATGCAAAAGTAAACATCCGGTCAACCGCCCAATATCCGCGGTTGCCGCAATACCCTGCCGTCTATAACCAAGTCCTATAGCCGACCTCCGGTCAACCGCCCAATATCCTCGGTCACCGCAAAATCCTGCCAACCGCAATCCAGCACAACCCGTCCCTGACACCAATATCCCGGCTACACTACCCCAGACCCCTGCTCGCACCCGAGCAACCACTACACCAATACTGGCTTTTAGCGGCACTTTAAACTGCCGGGAAATAACAAAAAAGTGCCGGTAATTATTTTTCCCGGCACTTTTTTGTGGCAGTCAAAAGTGCCGGCTAAAACTCCGTCGGCAATTCTTTTACCGGCACTTATACCAAACCGCCAGCATATAAGATTTTGGCGGCACTTACAAGTGCCAGCATAGAAGGTAAAGCCGGCACTTGCAAGTGCCAGCAAAAACTCTCTATTCCGGCACTTATACCAAACCGCCAGCATATAAGGTTTTGGCGGCACTTACAAGTGCCAGCATAGAAGGTAAAGCCGGCACTTGCAAGTGCCAGCAAAAACTCTCTATTCTGGCACTTATACCAAACCGCCAGCATATAAGGTTTTGGCGGCACTTACAAGTGCCAGCATAGAAGGTAAAGCCGGCACTTGCAAGTGCCAGCAAAAACTCTCTATTCCGGCACTTATACCAAACCGCCAGCATAGAAGGTTTTGGCGGCACTTACAAGTGCCAGCAAAACCGCCAGCATAGAAGGTAAAGCCGGCACTTGCAAGTGCCAGCAAAAACCGCCAGCATATCTCTTTTTAGTGGCACTCAAAAGTGCCAGGAAAACAATCATTTCCCGGCACTCAAAAACGCCAGCCTATATATTAGTTTTAATGGCACTCATAGGTGACAAAATAATTTTAAAATTATAAATAATAGTTTAATTAGGTAAAATAATTATTTCATAGCAACACAAAGATTTTGAAAAGATATATAAAAACACGCAAATGATTACAATTAAGCACAATAAATTTTAGTCATAGGCAAAATACCATCAATTTATAAAATTTCAAGAATATATATATCATCTAATCAACATCCATAATAGACAAAAAATACCATCAATTTATAAAATTTCGAGTATATATCATGTAATCAACATTCAATAGACAAAAAATACCATCAATTTAATTAATTGCAACAACAAAATTGTATCGGCATATATACTTCAAATACATATTTGAGTCCTATACAAAATGAAGGAAAGGAAGAGATCAACATTGCAATTAGTCACCAGATTACTTCTCCTTAACTTAATCAAACCTGCATTAGAAAAAAAAATATATATTAATCGACTGTGAAACAACAAAAAGATTTAATTAGCATACTATTTTCAATCTATATGAGAAGAAAAAATTCTAATAAATGAACCTAATCATTTAATTAGCATACTATTTCTGTGATTCATCATTTCAACAGTTCATGTTTTCACCAACTTCAGCAATTTCACAAAGTATTGGTTAGATTCAAGTAGTACCAACAACTTTCATCCATTGGATCAGTTTAATCTTTGGACAAAAGTTCTATAAGGAGCTCCTTATAAAATTTATTATAAGGAGGGGTTGGAGGCCCTTTATGCAACCCCTCTAAATCTCAACCATCAATTCACCCCCTCAGTTCAAGTACAAGTGGAGTTGATGTTGAGTTGATTGTTGAGATTTAAAGGAGGGGTTGGATGCACTCCTTATAGTAAATTCTATAAGGAGCTCCTTATAGAATCTTTGTTTAATCTTTCATTATCCAATCAACCGAAACAAAATACATATATACATTGGAACTCCAATTTCTACATATTTCAGTATAAAATCCAAATTCAACCTGCAAAGTCAAAGCACTGATAAAAGCTATAGAAGAGCATATCACATCTTAGGTCAAAATATTGAAGAATGTTAGAAATACTAGCAAAAAGTTTAAGGTTATCTAAACTAAACAAAAATTAAAGCAAAGAAAAAAGTAACATTTTCATAATAATATGAAAAGCAGATACATACCTATGCATTATGTCTTGGCTATGCAAGTAAGCTAATCCATTAAGAATATGGCGGGTAAAATTTCGAATAACTGATTCTGTCATATTTTAAATGGCGAAATGCGGCGAACTCGACTGATCACAAGAGCATTTGACTCCTTTTCCTTTTCATATAATTTGCAAAATGGCGAAATGCGGTGAAATGACCAGTAACATATTTTAAATATGATTACACTCGAGTTCGGTGCGTTTCGGACCGACGCGAAGTGCATCAGGTCAAAAAGTGAGTTGAAGTTCAAGGACTAAGCAAATTTCAGAAATTCAGATTGGGGAGTTTAAGAAAAATTTATAGAAAAAAGGGAAGAATTTATAGAAAAATTCCGAGGGCATTGTGCTGCTGCTCAAGCAACTTGAGCAGCTGCTGCTTGAGCAGCAGCATTGTGCTGCTGCTCTTGAGCAGCATTGTGCTGCTGCTTGAGCAGCAGCACAAAGCTGCTGCTCAAGCAGCAGCACATGCTGCTGCTTGTGCTGCTGCTCAAGCTGAGCAGCAGCAGAAGCTGCTGCTGAAGCAGCTGCTCAAGCTGCTGTGGTCAAGCTGCTGTGGAATCAGATTAACAATCGTTGACCGAGTTCTAAACCAACTGTCCACCTTCCGCACACTGCTTTAAAAAGCAGTACATGCACATATGCATCCATAGAAGGCATAGACTTATATTTTTGGGAGATTTACTTAATCCAACATATTCAAATTTTTGTTATATAATTTTGGATAAATATGAATATAAATATATTAGTAATATACTAATATACAAGATAACTGTAAATTTTAAATCATGAGATAATGAAGAACTTTTAAAATAAAATTAAAACGTTATTTAAATTGACTAATTCTAGTAATACATAAATATAGATATTAAAGAGAATTCTGGGATTACAGATAGTTACGATTATTGTAGTATATTGATAAAATGTTAACAATATTTTTGAATCTATTTTAATGGTTTATACAATTAAAATAGAATTGCAGATGATTGCAAAATATAAAAGACAAAAAAATATAGATATCAAAATATAATATTATATCAATGGGCGAGTTCTTGAACATATATGATGAAGTGTTAATAAAAACTTTAAAACATAATCTTGAAGTATTTATGTTAGAATTGAATGAAAGAATTCAAATTAAAATAAATCAAATATATTCATAAATATATATATATATATATATATATATATATATATATATATATATATATATATATATATATATATATATATATATAAAGAAACTACATTGCATTTAACGTTGATGATACTTATAGTTCCTTAAGTTAGGAGAGATTTTAAAGAAAATATATGTAGGTATAGCATGACTCACCTAAGATTAGTTACTCAAACATTCAAATATCAGATTTCATTTACAAAACTTACATGATTTACATGTCATTATTATTTCCTAAATAGAATATTCTTCTTTAATGTTAACATTCACTTTCTTACTTTGTGAAGACAAAACAAGAAGTGAGATGTGTACCTGTTCTTCCAATGCAATAAACTGATTATCCTTCTCTTGTATATGTTCTTGAAGATCACGAATTTGTTTAAGCAGCTGCGACCTTTCAGCCTCTGAGTTATCACGCTCCCTTCTGCAGAAAATAAAAAGTTTACAAAGCTTAAAATACAAAGGGACAGATGCTTGACCAATTTCACCCTTAAAGAGCAAGGTTTCACAAAGTAATTCCTAGATGGATAAATTCTTATAGGACAAAATTAGTAAAGAATATCCTTTCACTAAATTGCCAATGCAACCACTTAAGAGATGATATGAAGCCAGCTATATTCTCACATAAAGCCTATTCCATCGGCAGAGTCGAAAGACGCTCCACATCATGCTTCTTGTTCTCACAAGGAGCCCATTAAAACATGTAATTTGCAAGCTATCTAGGACAACCTCAGGAGAACATCGTGGTAGGGGACATTAGATAGAGACTACGGAAGTCAAGGAAGAGAACAATCGATTGGACCAACTGTGCAAAGGCAACTTAAGCATGAACACAATATTGTAGCAGGACATCCCCAAACAGGATCACTTCGGATCTATTGTTGAACTGTACCATTGCAAAAGAGGATAAAAGATCTTTACAACTATACATATAATTGAAGTACTTCATTCATTACGCAAGCTAAAAGTAATAATAAAGGTGCTAAGCATTTAGGTGCAAAAGAATGCAAGCATAAGAAATCAAGAAAGATAATAGAGGACAAGTTGAAAGAAAGTGTACTCAAATGCTACAAGCACATGTAGCATAGAAGCAAGCATTGTACTGTTGTTTGGAGTTGATAGCAGAAGACTGAACACGTTATATATCGCGAAAAAAAAAAATTATCATAGAGCCATGATCGACTGTATTAAGAAAGACAATGCAAATACCTGAATGTGGCCAACTCTTTGTTTTGTTCCCTCAGAATGTCCTCTTTAGCCCAGGCCTATGAAAACAATCATTAAAATGCAAACAATGAAACTTATTGCATGTTGAACTTAGTTAACGAAGAGAGAGCAAAAAAAAAGTAAAAAAGCAAACTGACCGCCTCAGTGTCAATCCTTAAAGCACGTAATTCTCTATCGTTCTCTTCTAACTTCCTCTCTAACTCAAGTATGTAATTCTCTCTTTCTTGCAGTTGTTCCTGCGTAGAAAAGAAAAGAAAACTATAAACTATTAAAACTTTTTTTTGGTGAAGAATCTAAACTATCGAACATCATGAGGCAACTTCTAAAATTCAACCACCGCAACCATACCCAAAAACACAATTTAGATAATAAGAAATAAACTAATTCTTTTAATGGCCATTAGAATGAAGTTTCAACATGGAGATGCAATGGACAGCCCAAATAAATCAAGCATACTGAGGAGAAATTTGTTTATAACTATGAGCTAAATTCCAGTCATTTAGTGATTCATACTCATATGAGATGCTGCTCTATCATACCACTCACCCATACTTTTATGATGAATGTGAAATGATCAAGCAACGCTAATCTAAAAAGGAGATTAAAGATGCTTCGCATCTTCGATGCACATGGCAAAAACTTGCAAAAGTTCAACATTATTGCATGACTGAAACTTGTACGCACTGCATCACAGACCAGACTAACAATGGGATCCAACCATCTTACAAACAGCTGATTAGCACTAGAGAGTAGAGACAATGAAGCAAACATCAATAATCAGGTTTTTCAGTAGCTAAAGAAAAAAAAAAGAGCTAACAAAGAGCAATTAGTGGGAGAGACCTTTAATTTGGCAACGGTGGCATCCTGCTCCTTCATCTGAGCTTCAAAGCCACTCTCCGCCTCCAAGATTTCAGCACGTGCAATTGCCTGTGCTCTCAGCTCAATCTCCATATGCTGCAACTCCTCCCTCTGCCTTGAAATATTTTGCAGCTTCCTTTGCAAGATATCATCATTCAGTCCCCTCCCATCAATCATAATCGAGGAGAAATCCACATCAAGTGGCCCCATTCCTTCCTGCACCTTGCCAGAATACACCATTACCTCTTTAAGCACTTATCTGTATCCTAAAACATCACACTGTCGAAATAACAATGAAACCGTTTCTCACAGTACCTCATATATAGTTCTCTCCTCCGGCTGCCCCAATTTAACATGTTCAGAGTCCTGAGATCCGAAGTTTCACACAAGGTCAAAACTTTAACAGCATCAATCAGGCACAAAGCGCAAACAAGGGACCAAATTTCTTTTCTACCTCAGACCCATTGCTCCGGAACGAATGCTGGGAGACAGCGCGCCACTCCTTCCTAGGCTGCTGTGAGGAAGAAGAGGGCGAGGAGGAGGGGCACAGGAAGCGACCCACCGCGGCTTGCGGAGGCCTCCATCGCGGATCGAGAGCTCACTCCGACCCCTCCAACTCCTCAGATCGAGTCCGCTCCCGCAAGAAACCAAGCCGAGGATCCCGAGAGCGAGATTGAAGCTAGGGTTTTTCGACCAGGGGCGGTAGGGGTCGAGGTGAAACCCTAATTTGCGGGTGGAAGCCGAGGAGAGGGAGTGGGATTCTAGGGTTTTGGAGATCCTGACGAGGAGTAAACGGAGGACACTAGCGTTTTTCTTGCGGTGGGGGAACGATCGAGAGGGATTTGGAAGAGTAAATGAAAAAGCGTTGGAGAAGACGCTCCACAAAGCTTCGATCTTCAGGGAGAGGCCGCTTGCGCGCGGGATGGATGGCCGCAGGGGAGGCGGTGGCCGAGGCGGCGGAGGCGCGCGGTACAGGTGGCCGGGGGAGCTAGCGCGCGGACAGGAGAAGAGCCTCGCGTGCGCTAGGGAATTTTTTGGGGATTTTTTTTTTTTCTTTCTTGCGCGCGATAGCTATACCTAGCGGAAAAAAATTTTGCCTGCGCGCGATATCGCGACCGTGCGCGGGAATTAAAATTTCCCATTGCCGGCATTTGGTAGGATATTAATTAGGTTTTAGTGGCATTTTTTGTAAATGCCATTAAAAAAATGCCAGTAAAAATTTTTTTAGGTATTTTTAATATAATTATTTTTAATATTAAATAAATAAATAAAATAAAATAAATATAATTCTTTTTTAACGGCATTTTTAAAAAACTGCCGGTAAAAATTTATTTTTGGTGGCTTTTTTCCTAAATGCCACCACAAAAGTGCTGGCAATAATAAGTTTTGGTGTAGTGAACACAGACCGCCTGACTAACAAAGAAGGAGAAAAGGATAACATGGTTTCTCCTAAGTCAAGTTCCAATAAGTAGTGTAGCAGTAAAAGGTGGCCTAACTATATGTCCATACAAGCATGCATTTGTTCTCAAGAAGAATATAAGAAAGTAAACCACATGCCGAAATCATCAATGCCTACACCTGTCCATAATCCTCGATCATAATAACTCCTCAGAATAAAAATCCGCACATAGCTATATAATCCTGCCCCATCGCATAAACCAACCACATAAAAGGCTATGTGCTAACATGGCATGTTACATAATCACATAGGGTAACATTATCCTAGGTAAGCTTACACTAATCATCAACATTGATGTCCGGATCATGCAAGTCCTCAGTATACATCATAAATACTATTCTTGCAATCATTTATACAATTATCATTATCAAGCTTACCTACCTTTCAAACTCGAACCATGTACCCTAAACATGCATGCATCCTAACATACAGAATTAGAGAACTACCCACCAGTTCTGGAAAGAAAGCACCCACCTGAAACGCTTTCCGCAGGCAAAGCTGAAGTCGGTGAAGAGCGTGGCCGCTTGCTAACATAATCTACTGAACCCGCATCCTCGGTACATGTCGCGCAAGTCTCAGCTCCAAACAACATCATCCCAACATGCAACACCACAACAAACAACAAACAACACAACTCACTAATCAATACCCCAAACATACACTTGCTGTTTTTCCAAAACAGCACAGAGATAGGCAATTCTCACCTCCAGCAGTGCTCCAAAAATTCCATAAAATTTACGGTTGTGATCCTCGCGACGAGTAGCCCCAAAATGAGTACTCATACGCCCCCTTCCGACACCTGTAGACCAAGATACAAATTAAACAATGCGGGGCGCCAGTAATCCACAAAACTGCAAAATCTGCGAAATACAACCCCAAAGAAGCTTAAATCCCACCTTCGTAGAGTCCACAGAAAAATCCAATAAAAATACTGCCGCGAGCATCGCGTCGATCCCTTCGAAACGAGTACCTGCACGTCCCAATCCGAGTCTTGTACATCAAGATAAAAATCCGACAAAGTGACCCTCTCAAAAGAATCCTGTTCAAAAACTATAGCGCATAGCTTTGGAAAAAGGGGGTTTTCACGTTCGGAAAAAACTCAGAAAATTTTAGGAAAATTCGAGGATGTTCCTTGCGATGTGTAGATGTAAAAAGTGTAAAGCATGTCTCCATCCGATGTCCGAGCGCGGAGACAGAAAATCGACAAGCCTCCGCTGTCCAAAATCTCACAACAGGAAAAGGGGTCACAGAAACACCTCAGGAACAGTGCCGAAAACTCGAAACGAGGAGAAGTGAAAACATGGAAAACAAAGCCTTACCTCTCGTGAACATGCTGCCATGAAAATCGGCTCAAAATTCCATCGGGGTGATCCGGTGTGCCTCGCGGACTGAAAAGCGACGGTAATAGCCAAAAATCCAAAGTGCGTCGCTGTGCGGCGCGTCGCAGATAATGCCGAAGCCGGAGTCTCCAAAAATGCCCAAAATCCATCGAAGAGTTGAGGGTACTGTGTAGAAGACCTCTGCAGAAGAAGGAGCTCTCGGAAATGCCAAAAACCCGCACCCAAAGGCCCTCAAAATCTATTTATAGGCTGAAATCCTGGTCCAAAAATACACTTTGGGGTACATTTTCGGGCGCCCGAAATATTTCGGGCTCAAACAGTAGCTCAGATCCGGCCGTCCATCGCGCGTCCGAAACGCTGAGATGATGCCACATCATCACAGAACAGGGAACAGCTGAAGAGTCCACTCGCCTGGCGACACGTGGCCCACCCGCCAGCCGACACGTGGCGCACCCAAAGCGCGGGAAACCGCGCGTCTGTGCGCCTGCGCCCGCAGCCTACGCCCCTGCCAGGCACGCAGACCGAGGCAGGCCTCGTCTGCTCCATGGACCGCGCGCATGTGGACCGGCCAACCAGTGGCCGCCACGTGTCCACCCCCGGTCCACCGTACACCCGCTAATTTTCCCCGTGGACCGCGCCCACAACACCAACAAGTCACAAACTGCCACGTGTCCTGCCCTCCGGTGCACGCCGGCCCGTGGACCACGCACCTGCCCGCGCGTCCGCGCGCCTGCCCGCGCCTGCCCGCCGCCGCGCCTGCGTCCGCACCGCCGCGCTCCGCCGCTGCCCGCTGCCCGCCGTGCCGGAACAGTACCTCTGCCTCGAAATCCGTGCCGGGTCATCCGGTCTCCGAAAAATACAAGTGAATAGTCCATTTTCATCGTTTTCGCGCGCTGAATCCAAATCCGCTGTCCGTTTTGCCAAATTCCAACTCTAAAAATTGTCAAAGGCATCCGGGAAGGTGTTCTTTTATCCAAACTTCACGCTGAGCCCAATTTTAATATCCGTTTCGCGCGAAACCACTTCTAAAGATCCAAAAGGGTCAACCGATCACCCACATGATCCATTTAAGCCCAAAGTCCGCCACTTGTGTCCAAATTGTGCACAAACACCACGAACACACCACATAAGCCTCCAGAAGCTGCTGGTCATACTGTAGAAGCCCTACAGAGATCCAGGTCACCACACCCACACCCTGGGTTATGTCTGAGGCATGCAGGGAAATGTGAAGAGTCCTTGGAACTAGGTATGGCCCCTCGGATTCCCCCCACACAAAACCCCAAGAGTCACTTACACTTAATGCATGGTTTTTTTTTTTGCAAAATTTGCATCTACACCCTTGCACTCTTGTTCCTTAACACCTAGTTCCCATCTGTAAGCTACAATTGCGGCCAGAACCCTGACCTATAAGCCACTGTCAATTTGACACATAAAATATAGGGATTTGCAAAAATACTTAGTTTTTTCAACACTTTTCACGCATTTCGAGACGAACGGTTCGTCGAATTGTGAAACGGACTTTGCCACGACGTCCAGGTCGTCGAGACCTTTTAGGTAGTGCATTTGCATGTTTGATTCAGGGCTCGAATAAAATCTCAGGCAATAATGTACTGTTGGCTATACCGTAATGCACGTATTTCGATGTACCAGAATCGCCAAACGTGAATTCTGTCAGTGCCATTGCTCTCAGAATGTCGAAAATAGCTAAAATTTACAACTCATACCCCTATGCTTAGGTCATAGACAACGAATTGGTCTTCGGCCGATCAAGAGGGGACCGAAATTCTGGTTACTATTCATTTTACTATTCCACTTAAGTTGTGGGGCCCAATTCTTCGTCGCTGATTTGCGGAAGATCCAACCGTCGAATTGAAAACATGTGAATATCAATCTTTCTTGTTTCGACGAGACGGTCGCATTGGTGATCTCGAATTTTTTAGATCAGACCCCGATCAAAAGTCGATACTTTTGGGCCACTTTTACACTACTAATAATCCATTTTTGCTAATCAAATAATCCAGAAATTTATTTAAACTTAATTTCGGTTTCAAAAATCATGGTTACTACATCAAGTGCCGAGGCTACGGTCATATCTCAACGGAGTGTCCCAACAAGAATCCATCAAAGAAGAAGGCGATGCAAGCCGTCACTTGGGATGACACCTCAACTTCCAATGAGTCATCTTCCAGTGATGAAGAAAACAACGCAACGGCATTCCACGCATCCACAACTTCACCTTACGTGTGCTTTATGGCAAGTACATCCGATTCATTATCCAACTCCTCCCAAGTTGAAAAGAATGCAACGGACGACGAATCGAGTAATTCCGAAGGTGAAGACTTTGCTTTTTCCTACCATAAACTACTAAAGGATTCAAAGAAATTGGCAAAGCAAAACAAGGATTTGAGAGGGAGATTGCAGGATCTCGAAGAAGAAGCAAAAAAGGCAACTTCTCTCTCAAACGCTCTTGAAGTGGAAAGGGACAACTTGATCAAAGTAAATGTTTTCCTTCAAGAGAAAAATGAGCATTTCGAGAAGGAACACAACAAACTGGTAGATAAAGCTAACTACTTCTTAAAGCTCTACTCCGAGGCTCGACAAGAAAAAATGGAAATGACGAAGACCATTTTCCAACTTAAGAATGATTTGAAGCGATTTTCTTCAGGAAGGAGCAAGTTGGATAAGATGCTTGGTCTTGATCAAATAAACCGTATGGGCCTTGGATACAATCGAACTGGAGACAGTCCTAGTTCGAGTAAGACAGTTTTTGTACCCCAGTCGGCGTCTCCTCCTCCGACGAAATTCAACGCATTCAACGACAACAAGCCTACCTCACCTACTTCGGGTTCAACAAGTTCAAAGGTATGTTTTCATTGTGGTTTTGCAGGGCACATAAGAAGAGATTGCAAGATTGGAGCAAAACGATCAAATCAAGCGCCTCTTACAACAACTACCAACATGGTCATTTCCCGAAAATCAAAGGAGAATTTTTCAAAAGAAAAGAACCTTGGTAGTTCACCCCACAAGACGATGACGTCAAAGAAAAGCGATGAATCAAACAAGACGCTTTCACCAAGGAGAATAACTTCACAATCATTGCCGACGCATTCCAAAAAAGTTTGGGTGCGCAAAGGTGAATTCTTTTCTTGTCTTTAACTTTTCTGCAATTGAATATCTTGTAACTCATGTAAATCATTTACTCTTTTTGAAAGGGGTTAGATCTGAAAATAATTGTTATGTAGTTCCAAACAAAATTTCTGAACATTGTAATCTAGTTTCTTTAGATAACGAAACTCTTTGGCATGAAAGACTAGGTCACATAAATTTTAAGGAACTAGCAAAGATTTCTAATAAAGACGTGGTTAAGGGAGTTCCTAAACTTTCTTTTAAAGAAAATATTGTGTGTGGAGGTTGTCAAAAGGGAAAACAATCGAGGGCCGCGCACAAGAATTTGAACCATGTGGGAACCAAACGGCCATTAGAATTATTGCACATGGACTTAATGGGGCCGACTTGTCAACCAAGTTTGGGAGGTAAATGGCACATTTTTCTTTTGGTTGATGATTTCTCTAGATATTCATGGGTAACATTTTTCATGAGATATGTCATCGTGTTATGATTGAGAGAAATAAAAAGATCGTTCGTGTTCGAAGTGATAGAGGTGGAGAATTTATAAATTCTAAATTCCTTGATTTTTGCACTTCCAATGGCATAAAACATGAATTCTCTGCACCCTATACACCTCAACAGAATGGTGTAGTCAAGCGCAAAAACAGGGTAGTACAAGAGATGGCGCGGGTTATGCTTCACAGTCGGAAACTACCGTTACATTTTTTGGCTGAAGCAGTTAATACCGCGGTCTACGTAATTAATCGTGTTTACTTGCGCCCGGGTACTTTAAATACACCATATGAGCTATGGTTTTGCAGAAAACCGAATATCAAATATTTTCGAATCTTTGGGAGTCGCTATTACATTTTACGTGATCGCGAAAATCTTGGAAAATTCGACTCTCGAAGTGACGAAGGAATTTTCATGGGTTATTCTACAAACAGTAGAGCATATCGGGTTTTTAACCTCGAATCTAAAATGATGGTAGAATCTTTTAATGTTAAAGTAGATGAAGCTTTTTATTTTTCATCTGATAAATCTACCCCTGATATGTCTCTTGATGATGATACTCCTGTAAATGCATCTTCTCATAATAATTCTTCCAATAATATTGATGCATCTAATGGTTCTTCTAGTTTATCTGATATACAGGAATCATCACACATACCTCCGAGCACTCCGTTACCTCAAACGCTACGCATCTCCAAGGATCATCCAGAATCAAATATTATTGGAGACCTACAAGAAGGAGTCAGGACTCGGAGACAGTTGGTTTGTGGAGTCGCATGTTACGTCTCCATGTTGGAACCAAAGAACGTTGATGAAGCTCTTCAGGATGATTATTGGATTGAAGCTATGCAAGAAGAGCTCCCTCAATTCGAAAGGAACAAAGTCTGGGAACTGACGAAGCCACCGAAGCAACACAACATAATTGGTACTAAGTGGATTTTCAAGAATAAGAAAAACGAGGATGGTACCATTATTAGGAACAAAGCACGCCTAGTTGCTCAGGGCTATTCACAAATTGAAGGTATAGACTTTGATGAGACGTTCGCCCCGGTAGCTCGTCTCGAGTCAATTCGCATCCTTTTTGCCATTGCTTGTCATTTCAAGATTAAGCTTTTTCAAATGGACGTTAAGAGCGCCTTTTTAAATGGTTTTCTAAATGAGGAAGTTTATGTGGCTCAAGGTTTCATTGACCATAAACTACCTAATCATGTTTTTCGATTGAAAAAGGCTCTTTACGGTCTAAAACAAACACCGCGAGCATGGTACGAAAGGTTGACAAAGCACCTTTTGGAAAAGGGCTACACTCGAGGGGGAGCGGATAATTGATGGCCAATTGAGGGGTAGTTTAATTATTAGAGTTTTATGCTCAAAAGATGTGGAAAGAGTTACATCCCAATGATGAGTGTGAAAACAACCACCACATGGAGGAAAGAGCTACCACCTCGGTCGTCCAAGTACTGTGTGCAGCTACCACATGTATACCAAGCATGGTTTTTCTTGTTGATTAGATAAAATATTTTTTGGAATACTTGACTCTATCAAATTCCAAGGTTGGTATAAGGTGGGTATTTTTATTGAAAGATGCTCAAAGAGCCACTCCCTATAATAAATTGACTAGATATATTATCTAACTTATTTGGGATTTCAAACATCTATCGATCTTTGTGCTTCATTTTCTTTGCAAAATTAATAATTTGATAAACGCATTACTCATAAGATCGTGATCGATATTTTTGAACTTGTTCAACTTTAAAAAATTTAATTTTTATAAATTTTCGTTTCATTACTTGGATATTATTGATAGATTTAGCATAATCTATTTCTTTTAACATGAAATGATGATTTTTGTTTAAAATTGACATATAAAAGTGCTTACATACTTTTTCTGGAATTTTTGAAATTTTTCTAAATTTTTCTAAAGAAAAAGTTGGAGCCGATCCGGACTGGAAATTCTGTTCCAGATCCCGAACACAGAAACTTTCTGCGGGTAGCCGATCCGAACTGAATTCTTGAGCCGATCCGGACCGCGGCTAGGGTTTATATGAAACGAAAGGGTATTTGATTTCTTTTTACCTCAAGCTTTTGTTTCTAAATCTCCAGAGTTTCTCTCTCTAGAAAACAACTGATTTGGAGTCTCTTAATCTCAAGTTCTTCCAGTTCAAGTAAGTTTTTATGATCAAAACTTAGATTTTTTCACTGTTTTGCCCTGTTCTTCAACACGTGAGTGAAAATCATGATTCCATTTCGATTTTGAATGGCTTTTGGTCAAATTTCTTTTGAAATAAGAACTCTGAGTAGATTAGTTTTGTTTATATGCCTGGTATTCTCTTGATTAACGGATTTTTAAGCTTCGATTTCTAAAAATTCGGTTTTAGGGCATATTATAAGAATTTTTGAAAATCATGGAATTGATCTATATTTAAAATTCTTTTCGCAAAACTAACTTGATTCCTAGTCTCTGTACACGATTATGATTGTTTAGGTACAATTTTTCAAATTTTTGAAAATTAAATAATTTTTCGTGTTCTTGAGTTCTTGCTCGCAGGTTCTTCACTTTCTAAAGCACTAGCAAAAATGGTTTCTGCATGGATTATAGTGCTCCTTGTAGCAATGGTGCACACTCGAGCGACGAACAAGCCAAAAAGGGCAAAGAAAACTCAGGACAACTCAGATTCAGGATCCGAGACGGAATCCGTCGATTGGGATGAGCTTATGGAAGAAGGCACAGCACGTGCTGCACCTACTGCCTCAAAGGGGAAAGCCCCTGCAGCAACTTCAAAGGCGAAGACACCGCCAACCGCCGCAGAAAAAGGGAAAGACCCAATAGAACAAACTCCAGTTAGAATGAAAAGAAAGAGCGTTGCTCGAAAATAATGTAGTGCTCGAGGAATCTCAATTGAAGAGCCACTTGCAAACGAGCCTCCTCCACAGGACTTTGTGCATATCAGCTCTGAGAGAATCAAGGATTTTGAAAAGAGGGAATGTCACGCCCCGGGGTCGAAACTGCGACCCAGGCTCGCCAACAGATCCGCCGCCCATACGGTGAACCCCGTATAGACGAAGCATCAAACCTGCAAAAGAAAGATGCTATACTAAACAGATATCAGAGCTGGAAGTAAACTGCTAGAAATAAAATATATACAACTCAAAAGCCTCACCAAAAGTACATAAGTCTCTCGGCAAAAACAGAAAAGTACAACTCTATACCTCACTACAAGGGTCTCTCAACAAGAAACTCTCAAAATAAAAAGGGTACATCTACTCTATGGACGACGACTGGTAGGGATCTAGCTCGCAACTCCCTCACCTCGATCTGAAGAAGCAGCAGCTGGAGTAACAGGAACAGAAGCAGACGTCCCTGGGGAAAAAGACACCACGACGGGTGTGAGAACTACATCCCACAGTAGTTCTCAGTGGGTGCCATCAACAAGCCCAACGATCTGCCCACTAAGTCTACTAGAGACATGAAGAAACAAATGCAGTGCTGAAGGGAAAAAGCCGGAAAATAAACTCTACAGCTACTATGCTCCTATCTAGATACTCAAAAAGTAGAACAGATGAAAATATGATGCATCTACTAACATATCAGTATAGTCACCCAATCTGAACTGACTGCCTCCTCGGGTCCAGTCAAACCTGCGCCTACCTACTGCCGTTACATCCCGGAGGACCGGACTTACTTAGGGCGTCCGTAGTTGCCAAAAATGGCCCAACCAGAGGGACTGTGTCGACAAGTCGTGATACAAAAGTAACAAATCCACTCCGGGCGTGGCTCTCGAGGGGCGCGACCCCACCGAGGAAAAGGTATCCGCGCACTCTGTCGCACAGGTGGCACTGCAGGCTATAGTCAAAATCCACGCTCACGCTCTGAACGGAAGGACTCAATCCTCAAACATCTCGCACAACAGTCGGAGCACTCTCGACGACTCAGCTGATCAGCTCTCACGAAACACGAGACACTAGCCTCTCCAACAACTCACAGCACAGAACACACTAGCTGGAGATACTCCACAGCCAGGATCGACCCACTACTCAGGGCTAACTAAACTGGTCGGACAACACTCAACGACCCGGGACCACCGTCAACCCCGACGGTTGCCAACGACAGAACATCAACCCAACCTGCAGACTCAACCCAACCTGCAGACTCACTGACAGGATAACTCCACAACAGACACAATAAAGGGCCCGGGAACCCCGAAAGACTAGAACCTACAACCCTAATCAAACAAGAACAGACTCAGGCGACCCTACGACGCTTGGAAGAAAACATTTGGTTGACTAAAATCATATGTGTGTCCAAAAAAGGTTCTGGGTTCAACGTCCTGCTATCACTGGTATACAGCTGCCACTGACACAGTGGCGACAATAAAACAAGAAATCAAAACATCTCGGGACCGCCGTCTACCCAAATGGCTCCCGTCACAGATGAACAACCAACTACATCTACCAGACTCCACTCTGCTCCCAAGCATGAGTGTAAAATGCATCCCACACTAAAAGAATCTCGACCACTCGGCCCACTACCCGGGCGAGTAACACTATATCCAGGAAAGAAAAGAAGTGTGGATGTCTAAAGCAAAATAAACCTAGCCCAAGTTGGAGTTTTCTATGTGACGCCCCACTTCCTAGGGGGTCACCCATCCTAGAACTACTCTAGCTCTAGCACGCTTAACTCTCATAACCTCTTGGATCTTGCTACCATCCAAAATGCTATAACCGGGTTAGAGATTTAGTCCTATTATATCATTTATATAGAGGACTAATCCAAATTCCGGGGGTGTCACATTCTTCCCCCCTTTAAGCCCTGACGTCCACGTCAGGCTCAAGCACACTCACAAGCACCAGGCGATGTGAGACTCGTCTCGCTAGCCTTAGCCGACCTTGTGGGGAGCT
This sequence comes from Tillandsia fasciculata, assembly GCA_029168755.2. Classification (NCBI taxonomy): domain Eukaryota; kingdom Viridiplantae; phylum Streptophyta; class Magnoliopsida; order Poales; family Bromeliaceae; genus Tillandsia; species Tillandsia fasciculata. The sequence continues at coordinate 14,756,169 of CM054940.1, read as the reverse complement.
GCACTCCACCCACAACGGTCATTAGCCGGGGAGCCCCACTTCCCAGGGGGTCACCCATCCTAGAACTACTCTAGCTCTAGCACGCTTAACTCTCATAACCTCTTGGATCTTGCTACCATCCAAAATGCTATAGCCGGGTTAGAGATTTTTTTAGTCCTATTATATCATTTATATAGAGGACTAATCCAAATTCCGGGGGTGTCACATTCTTCCCCCCTTTAAGCCCTGACGTCCACGTCAGGTTCAAGCACACTCACAAGCACCAGGCAATGTGAGACTCGTCTCGCTAGCCTTAGCCGACCTTGTGAGGAGCTGCACTCCACTCACAACAGTCATTAGCCGGGGAGCCTCGCTCTACCCGCTATATAACCCTGGCTCAGCCGAGACTCATCTCATATTTTCGGCTGGTGAATGGCTCTGATACCAACTGTGACGCCCCACTTCCCAGGGGGTCACCCATCCTAGAACTACTCTAGCTCTAGCACGCTTAACTCTCATAACCTCTTGGATCTTGCTACCATCCAAAATGCTATAGCCGGGTTAGAGATTTAGTCCTATTATATCATTTATATAGAGGACTAATCCAAATTCCGGGGGTGTCACATTCTACAGTCTGGTTGAACATGCTGCATATGGCGGGGGTGCTAGGTCAAGTTCCAAGATAACAATAATTTAACAGATGATAGAAAGCATGGAGATGACAAGATCATCAGGTAAAATAAGGAATAGCAATTCCTACATTCTAGCATGCTGAATAAGAATTCACTATCATGCATAGTCCTACAATAGCAGGCTTAACGTACAGTCCATCAATCTTGGAGACAGGGCTACCCACCTGAAAACGCTAACTGTCCAAGGTTCCACAGCTGAAAACACCAGGAGCAACAATCTCTACTAATCCACAGCCTCGATGGTCCAAAGACACTGAACAAATCCTCCTGGTATAAACACACGGCTAACAGTTACACTTTAATCCACAATTTACCCAAAAAAGTTACAATCAGAATTCAGCCACAAAGATGTCACTTTTTCACCTGCAAACAATGCTCCAAAAATTCCAATAAAAATACTACGGCAATCGTCGCGTCGAGGCCTTCGAAACGGGTACCTGCACGTCCAATTCCGAGCCCCGTAGGGCGAGTTACAAATTCCACAGTACAGGCGCGCAAAAACTCACAACCACACAACTGTAAAACTCTGCACAGTAAAAGGGGAAACAGTATACCTTCCGGCAAGCCTCAGAAAAATCCCCGAAAAATACGATGATAATCCTTGCGACGAGTAGGTACAAAAAGTGTACAGGCTTGTCTCGATCCGACGCTCGAGTGCAGAGAGAAAATTCCGGCAAGGGCCTGCTATCCAAAAACTCCACCAGCAAAATAGTGGCTTAGAAATGTCTCGAAAACCGTGCCATAAACTCTGAATCAAGCAAGGTGGTCAGCATGGAAAACGAAGGCGTACCTCTCGTGAATCCAACGCCGCTAAAATCGTCCAGAAATACTGTCGGAGTACCTCTGTGGACCTCTCAGACCGAAATGCAGCGATAACGGGCCTCCGATGAAAGATCATCGCTCCGCGCTACGATGCCGAAATCGTTGACGCCGCGGCTTCCAAAAATTTTGGGCCTCTGCCAGAAGATGCGCAACACGAAGATCTCCAACTTTACTGAAGGGTTTAAGGGCAGGGGTGTAGGACCCCTAAACCCCATGCAGCTTTTTCCCGTGAATCCACTGTGCAAACACCTGTTGATGGTGTATCTGGCCCATAGTGCATCAAAGGGGTGCCACAGATGGACCCTGTGAGCTTTGGTTAGCTGTATTGGCCTTCGGCTGCTTTTGCCGAATTTTAGAAAAGGATTTAGGCCAAACGGAGGGTGGATTTGGATTCAGCGTGGAAAAACGCTTGAAAATGGTTTTTTGTTTGCTAAATTCTGAGTCCGGATGCCCAAAAACGGACTCCCGAAAGTTTTACAGCTTTTCTGGTGCATGGGGGAGCCGTGGACCGGCGGGGGTGCCACGTGGCAGGCCCTGATTGGCCGGCACACACGGCTGGGTCCACGGAAAGCAGGGGATTGGGCCGGGGTGCACCGCGGAGCGCGTGGACCGGCGGGTGTCCACGTGGCAAGATCTGTTTGGGCGGCTCTGGTGCGCTCGGTCTGCGGGAGTGCGCGGGGAGGCGTGGACCGGGGGCGCGCCACGTGGCAGCACCGGATAGGCGGGCTCACGGGCGCGCGGTCCACGCGACGCGCGGGGCAGGTACGAGGCGGGTGGCCGTACGCGGGGCAGGCGCGGGCGACGTGGGCAGCGCCACGTGGCGCCCGCTGATTCGCGGGCGCCACCTACCGCGTTGACGCGGGCGGGGACACGTGGCACCCTCCGCGGCAGCTTGCATGGCTGCCGCCTGTTCGGGCGACACGTGGCGGGCGCCGGGGCGGGTCTGACGAAGCTGGGATCCCGTCCGACCGCACATATTGGTCTGGGCCGCACTGTGCGCGCCCGAAAGTCGCGGGCCGGGCCGCACTGTGCGCGCCCGAAAATTTTCGGGCGCCCGAAAAACCGGACAAATCCGGAATTTTGGCAATTGTTTTCTTCAGCCTATTTAAAGGCAGCCCGAGCCCTCTTTTCAGGCTTTTTCCTCTCAGCCCTTGCAAGATCTCCCTGAGCTCCCTATTGATGATTTGTTCCTCTCTAAGTTCTTGATCATCCTGCAGCATTTTGGGATTTTTGGGTGCACGCATCCCGAGGTTCTGGATTTTACGGCGCGGCGCGACGTTGCATTTCCTGTGTTCCCCTTCGTCGCAGCAGCAGTGTTTTGGCTCCCCTGGGCTACCCCGAGATCCTTTTTCTGTGATTCTTGCACCGACAGACTCCTAACAGGTAGGGCTTCATCTTTTGTATTGATTGCACTCTCCCGTTTCTAGGTTTTGGCACGGATCCCTAGGCAACACAGTGACCCCTTTTTCTGTGTGGATTTCTGTGACAGCAGCAGAGTGTTTTGGCCGTATCTTCGCGCACGAGCGTCAGACGGAAACGTGCTTGTACAACTTTTTCATCTACGGATCGCAAGGAACGCGTTCGTATTTTTCTTGGATTTTCCAGAGATTTATTTCGAGGTGAAATCCCTGTTTTTCCCTGTGAGCAGTGTATAGTTTTTAGCACAGATTTTTGTATGAGTGTACCCCCTTGCCGAATTTTTATCTTGACTTACCGAACTCAGATTTGGGCGTGCAAGCTACCGTTGCGAAGCTATCGACGCGAGGATCGCTGTGATATTTTTCTGGGAATTTTCTAGGCTCTTGCTGCAGGTGAAAATTAAGCATTTCTGGGACTGTTGTTGTATGTGTGTGTGAGAGCAGATTTTGGAATGTATGTGTAATAGTGGACTTTGTATTGTGCCAGGAGAGTTACGGGTGTGCTGAACTTATTGGAGCAAGGGATTAGAGTAATCTGGTGTTTTCAGCTGTTGGGCTTTGGACAGTCAGCTTTTCAGGTGGGTGCCTTATTCTCGGAACCGGTGGACGGTTCTCTAAATTTGTTATATGTTAGCATTGCATGCAGGTGTACGGTACAATAGCTGGAATTGATCGGTAAGTTTAACAATGTGGATTTTATGGGAATTGCGAGTGAATTATTCATAGTATGACAATGGTATTAATCAAATATTCATGTTGATGATTAGTGGAAGCCTACCTAAGGCAAGGTTACCATATATGATCAATTATTATGCCTTATTAGCACATAACCTTTTATGAGGCTAGTTTATGCAATGGGATAGGATTATGTAGTTATGTGCAGGTTCTACTCTGAGGAGCCATTATGGATTGAGGATTATGGACAGGTATGGTCATTGATAATTTTGGCATGAGGTTTATTTTTTCCTTATTTTGCTTTGAGGACAAATGCATGCTTGTATGGACATTTAGCTAGGCCACCTTTTACTGCTACACTTTTATGTTGGGATCTGACTTAGGAGAAACCATGTTTGTTCTTTCTCCTTTCCTTCTAGATACTAGATTCGCGTTGCTAGGGTTCGAGCAGGAATTTGGGATAGTGTAGCTGGGGTCCTGGTGTCAGGGACAGGTTGTGCCGGATTGTGATAGGTTGTGGTTCGTGGGGTATTGCGGCAGCCGCGGACATTGGGCGATTGACCGGAGATTGTTTATGCATCAGATTGGGTATCAGGCTTCTCTAGTGGTTGGAGTTTTCCACTTATTGTTTACAGTTATTTCAGTTTGGGGATCGGGTTTCCCTTTAGCGGATGAGTTTTCCCACTTTGATCAGAGTCGTGATCCAGTCCTGCTATATCGTGAGACTTGTTACAGTGATACTGGTTACAGAGATACTTTACTCGTGTGGGTCGCTCCCCTCGAGTGCCACTCCGGAGGTAGGCCTTTGACCGAGCCATGTGTGCCGGTCTGATACTTATTTGGGATGCGAGCCATGTGTGCCGATCCCGCTGTTTTGAGCCATGTGTGCAGATTCCGCTACTGACAGACTTTGAGTCCTTGAGACTCCTTTGCTTCGGTGTTATGCATAGGCTGGCATACCCGTTGCGGCAGGCAGAGCAGGCAGTACCAGTTCTACTGGTTTCACCAGATTGGGTTTATTCCAGACAGTTATTTTATTGTTACACTCACGTCATGGGGACTGAGTGGAGTCTAGCGGCTGTGTGTAGACCAGTGCTAGTGTTGTTGGTAACCGTTTGGGGTTTGACGGTGGTCCCGTGGTCGTTGTGAGTTCTTTGACCATTGTGTGAGAGGTTGAGCATCTTGAGTCTATCCGTTCTGAGAGAGAGAGGGCATGGATTTGACTATAGCCTGCATGAGCCACTACTCGATAGCGAGTTAGTCCGTTTGGACGCCCTACGTAATTCCTGCCCGTCAGCGGGAGGTGGTTGTAGGTGGGCGCAGGTTTGACTGGACCCCATGTGGCAGTCAGCTCGATTGGGTCGATTGAGCACCTCGTGTGCGAGTGTTGCATATCTTTATCAGAGTTTCCCCATTTGAGCATTTAGATAGAGGCATGGTAGCTGTAGAGTGTTTCCAGCTTCTCCTTTCAGTTTTACTGCATCGGTTATCTTTTGCCTCTAGTAGTCTTGGTGGGCAGATCGTCGGGCCTAGTGGCGATACCCACTGAGAACTCCCTTTTTGCGTAGTTCTCACGCCCGTTGGGGGTTTTCCCCCTTTTTGTCCTTTCTCTCCTTTGTTTTGCAGAGTCTTATCGGGTGTTGCCGTTTCGGTGGTTGCTGTTCGTGGTGAGGGAGTCGCGAGCTAGATCCAGGCCCATCATTGGAGAGTAGCGGTACCCCCCCTTTTTGAGGAGATCTTCAGCATAGTCGGTAGATTAGTATTTATTTCCTCTTTTGAGAGACTGATGTAGTGAGGATATGTTGTATTGAGAGCTTGTACACTGATATTTTATTTGAGATATCTCCCTGTTGAGCTATGAGTTTTGTACTCGAGGTTATTGTATGATTATCATTTTTGGGAGATGGACCTTGTTGTTTTATCTTCGGTTGTACAGTGGTTGATTTTATTTCTATAGCAGTTTTATCTTTTAGCTCTGATATCTGTTTAGCTGTAGCTCTTTTTGCAGGTAGGACGCTTCGCCTATGCGGGTTTGGCATAGGTGGCGGATCTGTTGACGAGCCCGGGTCGCAGTTTCGACCCCAGAGCGTGACAGATTAGAGTGGTATCAGAGCCTAGGTTGTAGGTCATGGTGGACTTAGAAACCCTAGGCTTGTGGTTGGACCCTAGGATGACTTCGTGAGAGTCGTGATTTGTAGCGAGAGTCCTGATTGAGTTTTGCACCTCTCCCTTGGGACGGGATGAGTGATTGGCATGTTTATTCTCCTAAGTAGTTATGTTGGCTGCAGACAACATAACGCTGTGGAATGGGTAACATGCTCTAGACTTTCACCGGATTGGGTCGAGCGTTGTTGTGTGCTGATTTGTGGTTTCGTCGTGGCGAGCGGTGTCTCCCCGACGCTGGGTTTGGGACCCTTGTGCATCCTGTCATGGCAGTTGAGCTTGGGCGGTTGGTTTTGGGCTGGATACCCGGATTGAGGTCAGAGAGTTCCGGACTCAGATGACAGGATTGTTAGAGGCATATCAGCGATGGAGTGAGCAGCTAGTTTGGTGACACAGTTGTCAGAGCAGTGGGCAGCCCGACAGTACTTTCTTCTGAGACCACCAGGATGTAGTATCCTCAGCGGCAGGGATTTCTGTAGTGCCAATGGAGCGAGTGGCCCCCTCCGTGCCAATGTTTAGTGCCAAGGCACTGAGGCAGGGTGGATGGTTGACAGCAGAGGAGCTGTGGGGCATGTTTGATTAAGTGAGCCAGATTTGGCAGATGAACCACCCCGACTCGTAAGATTGAGCTTGGAGCCTTTGGAGGCAGAGTCGTGGTTGGGGGTGATGGAGTGATCAATTGAGAGCCTCCCTGTGCTAGAGAGTTCATGCAGTTGTTGAACTGGCGCTCCAGGTTTCGAGGGACGAGGCACATAGGATAGGTGAGACTGGGAGTGGATTGCGCCAGGATACTTTTCAGTTTATTCGGTCCCTCCTGTACAGATTTTTAGATTGTGGATGCCTCGATAGAGTAGGCATTGTGTTTGGAGCTGGGCGCTGCAGTTCCTTTGGATCGGGATCTGCCGCTGGAGGCGTGTTCTGGATGGAGGCGCTTGGCGCTAGGTGATGGAGGACAGATCGGCAGGTAGAGGCATTTTCGTTTTGCTTTCCTGGATGGTGGATATCCTTGTGGATGGTTAATGTAAAGCTTATCCATGGGAATGTTACCCTTTGTGATTGATAGCATGCATATTTGGGGTATAATATATGTGATTGAGGGGTGAGCTTAGTAGGATAATTGTATAAGAAATTGCGTGAATTATTGGTGTTTTGTCTTATGACGGTTGCAATAATGAATTTCTGAGATGTTGGAGATCGGGTGGACCCCGATGGCAGCATCAGCATCTACATCAGAGTAGCGCAGTGGTAGCGTGGTTTGGCTATCTACGGAAGACCGTATCCGTCGCCGCAGTGTGAGCAGAGACAAAGGTTGTGCTCCCTTTGTGTTTGGTTCGTATGTTTTCTGGCAGACTGAGCGACAACCGCTTGCATCATGTTGATGAGTTGTGCCGCCTGGTTGGAGGGCGCCACGGCAGTGGATCGGGTTGTTGCAGGTGTGATTTCATCACAGCAGTCGGAGTTAGTGCACTTTGCATTCCGGCATGGACTAGAGGCAGAGTTGTTACCACGTGCACTAGAGGTACAGGATACCATCGGTGTTATGCATGTGAAGGAGGCTTGTGGATTATGTCCAGTGTCGTTGAGACCATGAGTTATACCGGCAAACCTATTAATATGGGTGGCAGTTCGGTGTTTTGACCCAGTGTTTGGGATTGGTTGGCACAGTACCACTGGATGGTTAAGTGCGGAGAGAGTGATGACTGTGACATTCTGCGAGGCAGACAAAAGGGAGGCTTGTTATATGGAGATTGTTCGAGCACACGGGTTATAGCGACAGTGTGAGAGAAGCTTTTGGCGGCACCGGGGCCAAAGGATATTTCCATCACCGCGAAATCCCGGGTGTGAGTCCACTCGAGTCGATGATTATGCCGCCTGTTAGGGAGATTGAGATTGCGGTTGACGTGGTTCTGGAGACCGCGCCAACCTCAATAGCACCGCTTGGATATTATCTGTAAGAGCTGGGAGAGTTGATCGCACCGGTACAGGGATCTGTTGGATCGAGGGTCTGTTTGACCTAGTGCCACGTCGTTGATATACGACGGTGAGAGCCCTTTGGGATTGGAGCCCAGGCAGGTCCAGGCATTATTTAGAATCTTTTGATGGAGCTATGTTCCGGCAGTTATTGTATGATGCCTGCACCAATATGGAATTTCAACTGAGGACTTTGTCTAGATGGTGTTCAGGACACGGTAGGGGCATTATGAGTATAGTGAAGCCAATGGAATGACTAATGCCCTGTTGCCTCTAGATTGAGGAATTATGTGTTTCAGTTGGCCTTGAACGGTTTGATAGCGGCATCCTCCAGGGATATTTTGGTTTTACCCCCCCTCCCTGAGTGATTTAGAGTTTGTGCAGCATTTGTAGATGGTGTGACAAGGTCTGTGAGGATGGAGCTTTATGCCAAGTTGTTTTGGTATAAGTTTTAGCTTCGAGAGCATATATTCCTGGATTACATATTCTAGCCGTAGGGGCGGCGGTGGAAATTCGGCCAAAGTGGATGCTATTTAAGACTGGCCGAGATTGACGGTTATTGTTGGGGTGAGGAGCTTTTGGACCGGATAGTGCCAGCAGAGCTTGACGAGAGGATGATGAGATTGGTACCAACGCCGATTTTAACCTAGTCAGTGGTGGGAGATGGACTTGCGAGTTATAGTGATACCTCCCATAGTGGCTGTAGAGCTACCATTGGATTTTGTTGAGCACCCAGGATCACCCTAACAGGGCCCCTGTGGTGGCGGGTACCTGGAGCAGAAGAGCTACTTAGGTGGTTGAGTTTTGAGGGTGACCGAGTGTGAACCCCTGCTTGTTGGGGCCCCTTTTCTGTGCAGGTGTTTGTGTGGATGTGTTTCGGGTCGCTTTGGTTGAGTTGGCTCTTAGGAGTGATGTTAGAGCGTGTTGCTCGGCCTGTTTGTTCCTTTTCCTCCGTCTTTTGTTGGAGTTTTTGAGGTTTTTCTGTGTCTCAGCTCAGGAGTGTTATGCTTGGGACCCCTCGCCCGTGTTTGACTCGTTCCTTTTGAGGTCTGTGAGAGTTTGGAGTACGAAGGACGCCCGTTGCGAATTCCGGCTCGTGAGGTGAGGGAATTGCGCAATCGGGCTATGCCGTTCTGGTTGTTGCTGATGTTGTTGCTGTGGAGCAATCATGAGGAGCGAGAGGCTACATGGGAGCTGCAGACAGAGATGAGAGACGCCAACCCCTTCTTGTTCGAGGCTTCTGGTTGAGGTATGTCTGTTTTGTTCTTCCTTGTTTCGAGGACGAAACTTTTTTTTAGTGGGGGAGGATGTAGGACCCCTAAACCCCATGCAGCTTTTTCCCTTGAATCCACTGTGCAAACACCTGTTGATGGTGTATCTGGCCCATAGTGCATCAAAGGGGTGCCACAGATGGACCCTGTGAACTTTGGTTAGCTGTATTGGCCTTCGGCTGCTTTTGCCGAATTTTAGAAAAGGATTTAGACCAAACGGAGGGTGGATTTGGATTCAGCGCGGAAAAACGCTTGAAAATGGCTTTTTGTTTGCTAAATTCTGAGTCCGGATGCCCAAAAACAGACTCCCGAAAGTTTTACAGCTTTTCTGGTGCATGGGGGAGCCGTGGGCCGGCGGGGGTGCCACGTGGCAGGCCCTGATTGGCCGGCGCACGCGGCTGGGTCCACGGAAAGCAGGGGATTGGGCCGGGGTGCACCGCGGAGCGCGTGGACCGGCGGGTGTCCACGTGGCAGCATCTGTTTGGGCGGCTCTAGTGCGCTCGGTCTGCGGGAGTGCGCGGGGAGGCGTGGACCGGGGGCGCGCAACGTGGCAGCACCGGATAGGCGGGCTCACGGGCGCGCGGTCCACGCGACGCGCGGGGTAGGTACGGGGCAGGTGACCGTACGCGGGGCAGGCGCGGGCGACGTGGGCAGCGCCACGTGGCGCCCGCTGATTCGCGGGCGCCACCTACCGCGTTGACGCGGGCAGGGACACGTGGCACCCTCCGCGGCAGCTTGCATGGCTGCCGCCTGTTCGGGCGACACGTGGCGGGCGCCGGGGCGGGTCGGACGAAGCTGGGATCCCGTCCGACCGCGCGTATTGGGCCGGGCCGCACTGTGCGCGCCCGAAAGTCGCGGGCCGGGCCGCACTGTGCGCGCCCGAAAATTTTTGGGCGCCCGAAAAACCGGACAAATCCGAAATTTTGGCAATTGTTTTCTTCAGCCTATTTAAAGGCAGCCCGAGCCCTCTTTTCAGGATTTTTCCTCTCAGCCCTTGCAAGATGTCCCCGAGCTCCCTATTGATGATTTGTTCCTCTCTAAGTTCTTGATCATCCTGCAGCAATTTGGGATTTTTGGATGCACGCATCCCGAGGTTCTGGATTTTACGGCGCGGCGCGACGTTGCATTTCCTGTGTTCCCCTTCGTCGCAGCAGCAGTGTTTTGGCTCCCCTGGGCTACCCCGAGATCCTTTTTCTGTGACTCTTGCGCCGACAGACTCCTAAGAGGTAGGGCTTCATCTTTCGTATTGATCGTACTCTCCTGTTTCGAGGTTTTGGCACGGATCCCGAGGCAACACAGTGACCCCTTTTTCTGTGTGGATTTCTGTGACAGCAGCAGAGTGTTTTGGTCGTATCTTCACGCACAAGCGTCAAACGGAAATGTGCTTATACAACTTTTTCATCTACGGATCACAAGGAACGCGCTCGTATTTTTCTTGGATTTTCCAGAGATTTATTTCGAGGTGAAATCCCTGTTTTTCCTTGTTAGCAGTGTACAGTTTTTAGCACAGATTTTTGTATGAGTGTACCCCCTTGCCGAATTTTTATCTTGACTTACCGAACTCAGATTTGGGCGTGCAGCTACCGTTGCGAAGCTATCGACACGAGGATCGATGTGATATTTTTTGGGAATTTTCTGGGCTCTTGCTGCAGGTGAAAATTAAGCATTTCTGGGACTGTTGTTGTATGTGTGTGTGAGAGCAGATTTTGGAATGTATGTGTAATAGTGGACTTTGTATTGTGCCAGGAGAGTTACGGGTGTGCTGAACTTATTGGAGCAAGGGATTAGAGTTATCTGGTGTTTTCAGCTGTTGGGCTTTGGACAGTCAGCTTTTCAGGTGGGTGCCTTATTCTCGGAACCGGTGGACGGTTCTCTAAATTTGTTATATGTTAGCATTGCATGCAGGTGTACGGTACAATAGCTGGGATTGATCGATAAGTTTAACAATGTGGATTTTATGGGAATTACGAGTGAATTATTCATAGTATGACAATGGTATTAATCAAATATTCATGTTGATGATTAGTGGAAGCCTACCTAAGGCAAGGTTACCATATATGATTAATTATTATACCTTATTAGCACATAACCTTTTATGAGGCTGGTTTATGCAATGGGATAGGATTATGTAGTTATGTGCAGGTTCTACTCTGAGGAGCCATTATGGATTGAGGATTATGGACAGGTATGGTCATTGATAATTTTGGCATGAGGTTTATTTTTTTCTTATTTTGCTTTGAGGACAAATGCATGCTTGTATGGACATTTAGCTAGGCCACCTTTTACTGCTACACTTTCATGTTGGGACCTGACTTAGGAGAAACCATGTTTGTTCTTTCTCCTTTCCTTCTAGATACTAGATTCGCGTTGCTCGGGTTCGAGCAGGAATTTGGGATAGTGTAGCTGGGGTCCTGGTGTCGGGGACAGGTTGTGCCGGATTGTGATAGGTTGTGGTTCGTGGGGTATTGCGGCAGCCTCGGACATTGGGCGATTGACCGGGGATTGTTTATGCATCAGATTGGGTATTAGGCTTCTCTAGTGGTTGGAGTTTTCCACTTATTGTTTACAGTTATTTCAGTTTGGGGATCGGGTTTCCCTTTAGCGGATGAGTTTTCCCACTTTGATCAGAGTCATGATCCAGTACTGCTATATCGTGAGACTTGTTACAGTGATACTGGTTACAGAGATACTTTACTCGTGTGGGTCGCTCCCCTCGAGTGCCACTCCGGAGGTAGGCCTTTGACCGAGCCATGTGTGCCGATCTGATACTTATTTGGGATGCGAGCCATGTGTGCCGATCCCGCGGTTTCGAGCCATGTGTGCAGATTCCGCTACTGACAGACTTTGAGTCCTTGAGACTCCTTTGCTTCGGTGTTATGCATAGGCTGGCATACCCGTTGCGGTAGGCAGAGCAGGCAGTACCAGTTCTACTGGTTTCACCAGATTGGGTTTATTCCAGACAGTTATTTTATTGTTACACTCACGTCATGGGGACTGAGTGGAGTCTAGCGGCTGTGTGTAGACCAGTGCTAGTGTTGTTGGTAACCGTTTGGGGTTTGACGGTGGTCCCGTGGTCGTTGTGAGTTCTTTGACCATTGTGTGAGAGGTTGAGCATCTTGAGTCTATCCGTTCTGAGAGAGAGAGGGCATGGATTTGACTATAGCCTGCATGAGCCACTACTCGATAGCGAGTTAGTCCGTTTGGACGCCCTACGTAATTCCTGCCCGTCAGCGGGAGGTGGTTGTAGGTGGGCGCAGGTTTGACTGGACCCCATGTGGCAGTCAGCTCGATTGGGTCGATTGAGCACCTCGTGTGCGAGTGTTGCATATCTTTATCAGAGTTTCCCCATTTGAGCATTTAGATAGAGGCATGGTAGCTGTAGAGTGTTTCCAGCTTCTCCTTTTAGTTTCACTGCATCGGTTATCTTTTGCCTCTAGTAGTCTTGGTGGGCAGATCGTCGGGCCTAGTGGCGATACCCACTGAGAACTCCCTTTTTGCGTAGTTCTCACGCCCGTTGGGGGTTTTCCCCCTTTTTGTCCTTTCTCTCCTTTGTTTTGCAGAGTCTTAGCGGGTGTTGCCGTTCTGTGGTTGCTGTTCGTGGTGAGGGAGTCGCGAGCTAGATCCAGACCCATCTTTGGAGAGTAGCGGTACCCCCCCCTTTTTGAGGAGATCTTCAGTATAGTCGGTAGATTAGTATTTATTTCCTCTTTTGAGAGACTGATGTAGTGAGGATATGTTGTATTGAGAGCTTGTACACTGATATTTTATTTGAGATATCTCCCTGTTGAGCTATGAGTTTTGTACTCGAGGTTATTGTATGATTATCATTTTTGGGAGATGGACCTTGTTGTTTTATCTTCGGTTGTACAGTGGTTGATTTTATTTCTATAGCAGTTTTATCATTTAGCTCTGATATCTGTTTAGCTGTAGCTCTTTTTGCAGGTAGGACGCTTCGCCTATGCGGGTTTGGCATAGGTGGCGGATCTGTTGGCGAGCCCGGGTCGCAGTTTCGACCCCGGGGCGTGACAAGGGGAGCTCGGGAAAAGCCTCAAACTCGAGGTGAAAGAGGGCTTTAAATAGGCCCAGCCCGAAAAATCCTGCAATTTGGACTTTTGGCCCAAATTCTCGCGCCCGGCGCACGCGCGCCCGCGAACCGCGCGGTCCCGCGTGTCCCGACACGCGGGCATGCGCGGCTGCGCCCAGCCAACCACGGGGCGCCACGTGGCGCCCCCACGTCGCCCGGCAGCGCCCACGTGCGCGGCCGCGCCGCCCGTCGCGTGGACCGCGCGCACCAGGACCCACCATCCAAAAGCCGCCACGTGTCCACCCCTGGTCCACCGTGCACCCGCGCCATTCTATGGACCGCATCTCAAGAGCCCGCCACTCACGAGGTGCTACGTGTCCTACCCCACGGTGCACGCCGGCCCCGTGGACCGCGCGCGCGCCCGCGCGCCTGCCCGCGGCCGCTCCGCCGCCTGCCCGAGCCCGCGCCGCCACGCTCCGCCGTTGCCCGCCGCCGCCGGAACAGTACAAGCTGCCTCGAAATCCGTGTTTTCGCAAAATACAAGTAAATAGTCCATCTTGACCGTTTTCGCACGCTGAATCCAAATCCGATGTCTGTTTGGCCCAATTCCACTTCTAAAATTTGTCGAAAATTCCCGAAAAAGTGAACTTGATCCATTTTTCTTGCCGGGTAAAATCCTTGGTTCCAATACGCGCGCAAAAAACCTCGATCACCTAATAGGGACCTCCTTGTGAAGACCCGGATCTTCGTGGTCATTACAGTGTGATCGGCAGCTTGTGGAGGCCAATTTCTGTGGATAGTGTTGGTTGCACGCAAATCGAACCCAAGAAATGGACTCAGTGCGAGAAATGGATCAAGATTATTTAATTGGGAATTTTGTCAAAAAATAGAAGGGGTTTCGTGCAAAACGGATACCGTATTTGGATTCAGCGCGGAAAAACGATCAAAACGGCTATTTGGTTGCATTATTTGGAATTTTGGACTCCGGAATTGGACTCAGCGCGCGAAAACAACAAAAAGTGGCATTTTTGGAGCTTATTGGATTTATTGCAGGCGGCCAATCCACAGGAGGAGCGTGCACCAGGCGCAGCGGCTGAAGCAGGAGCCACGCGTCGGCGCGGGAGAGGGCCGCTCGGGCCACGCGGCGCGCGTGGGCGCGCCCGCTGGCGCAGCGCGCGTCCCTGTGCGGGACGCGTGTCGCCACGCCAGTGGCGGGCGCCACGGGCGACGTGGCCCCATCCGGGCCATTCGCCCGGGGGCGGGGAGCCCGGATGGGCGCCACGTGCCCCGCCTGGGCGCGAGGGCTGGGTCGGGCGCTGGGCCTGGCCCAGTACTGTGCACCGCACAGTATTTCTCTCTCTCTCTTTTCTTCTTTCTCCTTCTTCTTTCTCCTACTTAAGCTCCTCTACCTCCTCCTTCTCCCACTTTTGGAGCTTCCAACTTTGGGAACTTATACAAAGGATTTATTGGCAACCCTTCTTCATCTTCATCAGCAAAGAGATGGATTATAGAGGCTTTATCACCATCATCTTCTCCTTGAAGCAAGCACCACCATTGATGCTGTTGGTGGACCTTCCCGTCGCGTTTCAGTACGAAAATTCCCCAGGACTCATTTCTTTGAATTTTGAGCTAATTTTTGGTTCCACATTTTCACAAGAGGTAAGGCTACAATTTTCGTATTCAACTCTCCCCTCAGAGCTCATGTTTTTACTGAGTTTTAAGGCCATCTTTGGGACCCTTCATTTCAGTCTGGAATCCTGAACAGTTCTTAGTGTTTTGGCCTTTCTGGGTAGTAGGATGGGAATTTTTGGATGATTTTTGCGGGGACATTTCTAGAACTCGAAGATCTACAATAATGGTATGTATCATTTTCCCCAGATCTGAGTTTTTAATAGGGTTTATGCATGATCTTTGGAGCACCTTGCTGCATTCGTGTACAGATGGAACTTGGTGGATAGTTCAAAGTGTTTATGGGTTTTCTCCTTCATCCGAGCATGAAAATTGGAGTTCTTTAGCTCAATTTGTATCTACTCTCGACAAGGAATCCAATGGTACCTCTCTTGCAGGATTTGGAGCACGTTTGGTTAGGTAACTTTAATGATCTTTTCAAGTGTTGTTATATGGATTACTGCAGTCCCTGTTTTAGTTTTGATTTGAGCAATGCACCTTAGAATGCAGATAACTTTGTGAATATAAGGTATTTTTCAGAAATTCAAGTTGGGACTTCTTCTTAACTTCAAGGTGAGCAAATTCTCTGTTGTGATCTGTGGATAAATCCCTTTGGAAAAGCCCCTAATTAAGCTTGGAAATGCTAGCAAGTTTATGTTAGCAATTTTGGACAGCATCGTGATTTTTGCTTCATTTGAATGTTAAGGGAAATTAATGGTGGATTTTTGAGGACTTGAAGATGTTTGTATGAAAGAGGATATCTTTGCTTTACTGCTGGGAACTTCATTTTGAGGTATTTGAGGTTTCACATACTTTTTATTTAACCTTGTTGCACTTGCCGAAATTCTGGAATTTGAATGCGCAGTGTGCATTGTTTCAGTGATTGCGCCCAATCCGTGAGGCGGATTTGGATGATTTTCGCGGCATCGGACTCCTGGGAGGAAAAGGATTACTCACGCCAAAATTCAGCCAGATTGGGTGTCACGCCCCGGGGTCAGAACTGTACCCCGGGCTCGCCAACAGATCCGCCGCCCCTACAGGAAGCCCCGTAGAGACGTAGCGTCTAACCTGCAAATAAGTATCTAAACTAACAGATATCAGAGCTGTAAACATAAAACTAACAGATATATAAGAAGTAAAGCTGTCCCACAAATATATACATAAAGTCCTCACTCAAAATACAGGAGTCTCTCAAAAGAAAACAGAAGAGTACAACTCGATCCCTCACTACAAGATCTCTCATACTAAAAGACACAACCAAAAGTACATCGGGTACCTCTACCTCTCGCTGCTGCTGAAGGGGGAAAAGATCTACCTGGCGATTCCCTTACCTCGGTCTGAAGGAGCTGGATCAGCAACGGGCACCGCAGGAACTGGAGCTGGAGTCCCTGGGGAAAAGACACCACGACGGGTGTGAGAACTACCTCCCACAGTAGTTCTCAGTGGGTGCCGCCAACAAGCCCGACGGCCTGCCCACTAAGTCTACAAGGGGCAACAAGTAACCAAAGAAAAATGCAGAATAGAAAGCAGGAAGGTAAAACATCTACTGCTACTATGCCCCTATCTACAATGCTCAAGGAAAAGGATCGAAGATCAAAATGTCACTACTGATACTCGACTCAGGTCACCCAATCCAAACTGACTGCCAAACGGGTCCAGTCAAACCTGCGCCTACCTACTGCTGTAGGTATGTCCATAGCTGCCAAAACTGGCTCAGCCAGAGGGACGATGTCCATGACTGCCAAAACTGGCTCAGTCAGAGGGACACCAACATCGACAGGCCGCGAAAGAAGTAGCAAGCCCAACTCCGGAGTGGCACTCGGGGGTAGCGACCCCACCGAGCAAAATATCTGCGCATCTCTGTCGATCTCAAGAATGGCTCCTGCAGGCTATGATCCAATCCCTGACTCACTCACTAAAAGAGAAACCACACTGTCACTATGATCATCACCCAAAGATCTCAGTCCCACATATCACTATCTCCAATGATGAACAAACTATAGACTGCTGTCAACTCTACTCGGTCCCCAGACACGAGTACAATGCATCCAAAGCTACTAAACCTCCCAACCCACAACTCAGGGGAAGACCACTATGTCCCAAGATGACAAAAGTAACAATAACATGGGAGAACTACAGTAAAGGCATAAATCCAATAGTAGCTGTCTGAGGATGACATACAATGTCTAACAGATGTGCTAAGTCAAGTCTTTCTCCAATTTGTGGTTCATATGATGCAAGAGTTCCAAAAAGATTATCAATTTTAGCAATTATTAACTGTGGTTACTAACATATAAATTGCACAGTTTTATTAGCTCACATACTATCGTGCATGCATCTAAATTGCAGAATTAGAGTGCAGTCCATAGAAATTGAAAGCAGAAACACCCACCTGAACTCGCTAACTGTCCGAGCTGGTACAGATATACAGTTCAGGAATCGACAATTTCCTAGATCCACAGAGCCAGGAGTACAGAAAAAGTGCTCTTACAGTCCTGGGTACAACAACAACTCACAATTACAACCAATTTTCACATAACCAATACATTCCAAAAATCTGCATGTACTATTACTGTTCACACGCGAATTTTACCTGAAAATAAAATTCACAAAATTCCAATAAAAATATCACGACGATCCTCGCGAAGAGTAGATGTCGATAGGCTCTTGAATCGTCGAAATCCGATGTCCAGAAGTGAAGATAAAATTCCGCGAAGCCGCTGCTGTCAAGATTTCAGACTGTAGCAAAGGGGCGTAAAAATGTACCCCAAACCCTCAAACAAACTCATTTCTGGAAAGAATGATCAACACGGAAAACGTAGATATACCTCTTGTGCAACCGCTGGCGAAGAAATCGTCCAAAAATGTGGTCGGGGTAGCTCTGTAGGTCTCCCAGAAGAAAATGCGACGGAAGTGGGCCTCAAACTGTAAACGTCGCTCCGCACTACGAGGTAAGAAACACAGTCGTCACGGCTTCCAGATTTTCTGAAACTTCACCAGGAGTTAGCCAAGAGGGAGAGGAGGATTTTTCATGAAGAACTCTCGAGCTGAATCCTTCGGAAAAAGGGTGTAAAAGCCAGCCCAAGGTGACCTATTTATAGGCCTCAAAAGAAAAGCCCAAAAAAAGTCAAGCCTTTTGGGCTCGGGCCCAACTTTCGGGCGCCCGAAAGTTTTCGGGCGCGCACAGTGCGGCCCGGCCCACAACTTCCGGGCGCGCACAGTGCGGCCCGGCCCGATACACGCCGTCGGACGGGATCCCAGATCCGTCCGACCCGCCTCGGAAGCCGCCACGTGTCGCCCGAACAGCGAACACCGAAGCGGGCCGCTCACCGCCCGCCACGTGGCTGCTCCCCGGGCACAGTAAGGCGGTGGCGCCCGCCAATGAGCGGGCGCCACGTGTCCACCCCGTTGACCCCGACCGCGCGACGTGCGCGCCTGCCGCGCGACGTGGGTCGCACGTGCGCACGCATCCCGAGGCACCTGCCCCGCGCTCCGTGCACCCCGCGCGCTGCACCCGCCAACGAGGAAGTGACACGTGTCCCCTGCACCCGGTCCACGCCTTCGACAGGAATTCCGTGGACCGCGCCGCGTGCACCGACCAACCGGTGACTGCCACGTGTCTCCCGCCTGGTCCATGCACCGCCGCGCTCCACCCAGTAGACCGCGCGCCCTGGGCCCGCCAATCATGCGGTGCCACGTGTCCATGCGCCGGGTCTGTGCACCCCGCCGCGCCGCTCTGTTGACCGCGCATCCTGAACCGGCCAATCAGAGGCTGCCACGTGGCATCCCGGCGGTCTACGGCCCCTCCCATGCACCAATTTCCACCTAAAACTTCCGGGTGTCCGTTTTTGGGCATCCGGACTCCAAATTAAGCAAATAAATAGTCGATTTCAAGCGTTTTTCCGTGCTGAATCCATCTACGACCTCTGTTTGGCCTAAATCTTTTCAGAAACTTCGGCAAACCCAGCCGAAGGCCAATACAGTAAAATAAAGCACACAGGGTCCACCAATAGCACCCAATTGATGCACTGTGGGCCAGGGACACCAATACTAGGTGTTCTAACAGTGGATCCATCGGAAAAACACTGCATGGGAACTAGGGCCACTACATCCTCCCCCACTAAAAGAAAGTTTCGTCCCCGAAACGAAACAGAACAAAGACAACGTACCTCAACCAGCAGTCTCGAACAGAAAAGGGTAGGCATCTCGCATCGCCGTCTCAAGCTCCCAGGTAGCCTCTCGCTCCTCATGGTTGCTCCAAAGGATCTTCACATAGGGTATTGCCCGGTTGCGCAATTCCCTCACC
Organism: Tillandsia fasciculata; assembly: GCA_029168755.2. Taxonomy (NCBI): domain Eukaryota; kingdom Viridiplantae; phylum Streptophyta; class Magnoliopsida; order Poales; family Bromeliaceae; genus Tillandsia; species Tillandsia fasciculata. Next base: position 14,737,180 of record CM054940.1, on the reverse strand, counting down.
TCACGAGCCAGAATCCGCAATGGGCGCTCCTCGTAAACCAAGTCCTCGCCGATATCCAAGGATGCGAAGTCGATGACATGAGACGGATCGAACACATATCTCCTCAAGGCCGAAACATGGAAGACATCATGAACACCAGCCAAGCGGGGAGGTAAAGCAACTCTATAAGCCACAGGGCCTACCCTCTCAAGCACCTCAAAGGGTCCAATGAAGCGGGGACTGAGCTTCCCCCGCACTCCGAACCTTCGGACCCCTTTCGAGGGCGAGACCTTCAAGAAGACGTGGTCACCAACCTGAAACTCAAGGTCTCGCCGTCGAACATCAGCATAACTCTTCTGGCGACTCTGGGCTGTCTCCAAGTGCCGACGAACAACACGGACTTTCTCCTCTGCCTCCAGCAGTAAGTCTGGCCCCAGCGTCCTCCTCTCACCCACATCACTCCAGTATAGGGGCGACCGACACTTGCGTCCGTACAACGCCTCAAACGGAGCCATCTGAATGCTCGCTTGAAAGCTGTTGTTGTAAGCGAACTCAACCAGGGGTAGGTGTCGGTGCCAACCTCCTCCAAAATCCATAACACACGCACGCAACATATCCTCAAGCGTCTGAATGGTGCGCTCTGACTGACCATCTGTCTGTGGGTGGAAAGCTGTGCTGAAACTAAGCCGAGTACCCATGGCTGACTGTAAGCTCCCCCAAAACCGTGACACAAATCTCGGGTCTCGATCTGAAACGATGGACGCTGGTACTCCGTGCAGCCTCACGATCTCATCCAAATATAGCTGTGCCAGGCGCTCCAAGGACCAAGTCATCTGTACAGGCAGGAAATGCGCTGACTTGGTAAGTCTATCAACAATCACCCAGACTGCGTCGGCTCCACTCTGCGATCTCGGTAGCCCAGTCACGAAATCCATGGTGATGTGGTCCCACTTCCATTCGGGAATTGGAAGGCTCTGCAACTTGCCAGCAGGAACCCGATGCTCTGCCTTCACTTGCTGGCAAGTTAAGCACTGAGCAACAAACCTTCCAATATCCCGCTTCATCCCTGACCACCAAAAGTGTGCCTTAAGGTCCTTATACATCTTAGTACCTCCAGGATGGATGGTATAAGGTGTATAATGGGCCTCCCTCAAAATCTGATCTCTAATCTCCAAATCTGATGGCACACAAACTCGGTCCCTGTATCGTAGTACTCCCGAGCTGTCCACTGCAAAATCCCCTCTCTCATCAACCTGAATCTGAGCCCTGATCCTCTCCAAGTGGGGGTCCTCACTCTGCATCTCCCTGATCCTGTCCAGCAGAGTGGGCTGCAAGACCATAGTCATAAGTCTCGCAGAGACCCCAGGGGATACTACCTCAATCTGAAGTCGCCTCATCTGCTCTATCAGCTGTGCCTGCTGGGTAATCATCAAACTCAAACTATGCACTGACCTCCTACTCAAAGCATCTGCCACCACATTGGCCTTGCCGGGGTGGTAAAGGATACTCAGATCGTAATCCTTTAACAACTCCAACCACCGGCGTTGCCTAAGGTTCAGCTCCTTTTGGGTGAACAGATACTTTAAGCTCTTATGATCCGTATAAATCTCACAATGCTCGCCATAGAGGTAATGCCGCCACAGCTTCAGTGCAAAAACAACAGCTGCAAGCTCCAAGTCATGTGTAGGGTGTAGGGTTTAGGTTAAATAGGATCAAATAGGGGAAAAAACACCTAGAGGGGGGTGAATAGGTGTAAACAATAAACACTCAAAAATTCATTGTGCGATAAAACCCAATGCGGAAAAATAAAAGAACACACAAGAATTTTTACGTGGAAAACTCCAAACCGGAGTAAAAAACCACGGGACCGATAACACGGTGAAATCCACTAGAGTTAACACACGTACAAGGTGATATAACGTACTCACAGACGACTCAACCTTTTACCATACGCCCCTAGTCGATCTTCTCCGCTCGCTCCGCAACGCTTCTCGAATCCACGATTTGCGCCGCCAACGCTGAATCCACAGCGTCCAACGTCGAATCCACGACGTCCGACCGAATCCACGGTCTTCACCCAATGGTACGCTTCGAATCCACGAACGCACCTCGCTCCGAATCCACGAGAGCGATAACACCTTGAATCCACAAGGCCACGCGAGTCCACGCGCCGATTTTGGGGTAAATCGTTGTTTGTTTGGGTGGTGATGATCCGCCGAATACTTAGATCAAGAGTAGATCGGAAATACCATCTAAGTATTCATTAGTTTGATTCAACTCAAGATATGAGTATGAAAATCCTAGAATCAAACTAATCAATATAGATGAAGAACCATTAAATAGATCTAATGATTTCCGTTCTTCTCTATATGTGGATCTAAGGCCGTATAAAATGATATTTGAAAATGACGGCTCTTTTTCCGATGTGTGGATTGCCCTAGAAATGAAAAGGAAGGGCTATTTATAGGTTAGAAACCCTAGGAAGAATATTCGGATCAAAAACAAACTTTTCTGGAAAGTTTTACGGGCGACGATCCGGACTGCGCAAGTCACGATCCGGATCGCTTACGCGTAGAGAGCAATTTCCAGAAAACCGCCTGTTCGGGATCCGGATCATAATCTACGATCCGGATCGTTCATACAGTTTTACCAGAACAATGTGTTCGGGATCCGGATTGAGATTCCACGATCCGGATCGTTCAAGCCAACAGGTAAAACTCATGTTCGGGATCCGGATCATCAAATGCCATGATCCGGATTGAACTAGTGTATGAACGAGCACCCTTCGGGATCCGGATCGAAACGACATGATCCGGATCCTGAACATGTCCCATGTCCAGTTTTTGATGAATATGCAGTTAAAACCTCTTCCGGGTGTTTCTACACTATAAGAAGTATTCGGATCATCACAAATTATTTAATTTAACGTACCTGATCCTTTTGAATTCTTCTTTCTTGAGATTGAGGTATTGATCCAGAGTTTCTTCATCTTCAATCTTCAAGACTTGAACTATTCACGAAATACGCCAACTCAAATTCCGTAACAATCTCCCCCTTTGGCGGTTTCGTGACAAAACACAGATCCACAAAGAAAATTCAAAAAGGATATTTTTGTTGCTATCACCATACAACAAAAATTTACAAAAGAGTTCCATGAAAAATAAAAACATGAGACAAACTCCTAGAACAGACTCTAGACTTAGACATCTGTAACTTCTGCACACAGAAAACATTCTTGACAAACAAAATCGTTAGATACCTCAAGAATTGAAACATTGAAAACCAAATGCAGAATTAGAGTTTGATCTCATCATGACATTTGAAAGAATCAGATATGTGAAAGAACATAGTTAAAACCAACATATCATCTAAGCAATTGAAAACCAAATGTCAAAGTATGTTAGTCCAACATCAACTTGTTAGTCATATTACATGCCCAAATAGTTAGTCAAATAGTTAGTATAGAAGCATGTCACAATCCACAAAAGAAAACCCAAGTTGAGTTGAGATTCATACTTACCTTGATTCATTCCTTGATTCATTCACAGTCATTGTTCAGAGTTCATTGTTTTTCATTGTTCAGAGTTTATAACTCTTCAACTCTCTCACTCTCATTCTCTCCCCCTTTTTGTCACAAATAAAGCCAAAAATGTAGCATGAGCTACAATATGTAAGGAGAGTAAACAAAAAGTTCATAAGTTTCTAACAATATGCACAAAAAGAGAATTAACCTAAGAATATGCACAAACTGAGAGTTAAACTAGACTAAAAGAATCAACTAAACTAATCCAAATTCAGTTATCGAGAAATAAATCCTGCACAAAAAGACAAAGTTAGTTATCAGAATCTGAAAAGTCTGAACTCATGCAACCAATCTTGGACATAATCTTTCGCATCCGCTTGTCCATTGAGTTTATTTTCTTCGTGATGGTGATGTGAGCTGCTGTGGTTAGCTCCAGTTCATTCGCAACCCTTTGTTGTTCCTTCAACATTCGTTCCTGCTGAACGGATAGTCGTTGCTGCAACTTGAAAATTGAAGTCAATGATGCTTCATCATCTGTGCCAGGTGCTTGATGAGATGGTGATGCATCCGTGTCAGGCTTCTTTCCAAATGCAGAAGCTTGAGTGACATGAGGCAGCTTGTGAAGAGATTTGACAATTGTGGACTCGTCTATCATGTTCAAACATTGATGATACGTCGCCGAGGTGATGTCAACTTGAAATTTCTGTAAGATCCTCATTATGATCAATGGAAAAGGAATTCTTTCGGTAGGATGAGGATGCTCAACATATCGTGTCATTCTGTTCCAGATGATGTATGGTATGTTGACATTCAATGCCCTTGCTTCTGACGGGTGTCCTATGAGATATAAGAACAACAACCGTTCCCATCTCACAACCTTCGTCTGCATGTTTGGAAGTATATTGTAGCAAGTGATGAAGTTCAGGAAGCGATATTCCAGACGAAGTTCTTTGGATCGAACTGATTTGTTCGTTGATTGAGTTCCCTCGAGACAAATCCCCTCAATAACTTTACACCATAAAGTATTTGTCAAATCCACTCCTTTCAGATAGTGAGCTCCTCTTCCGCTTGCTTCCATTCCCAAAACCTCACCAATCAACTGTGGGGTGATTTTAATTCTCGTTCCTTGGATATTCGTATAGAATTCCATCGGACCGTTCTCAAATTCGCGAAGATGCCGTGCGTTGGTATAGAAGGTCCTCACATGGTGCAGGCAGTATCCGAGAGTTTCCGGGAAGCGACATACTTGAATGAGATTTGCTTCATCAATCAAAGTACCAAATTCAGGAGAGTGACTTCGTAGAGCTTCAATGTTCACGTGTCTTTCGCCAATGCACTCGCGATGTGCAAATGCTCTAAGCCGGTCATTGTTAACAAACACTTCTTCATCTCGTGGCGGAGAGTCCGGAGCTATTGGTGGTTCAACATCGGTCTCCTTTCTCCGTCCAAAACGTCGAGCGAGCCGCTTACGTTTTAGAGAAATAGTTGGGGCAGGCATAGAAGCCTTCCCAGAGTTCACTGGTGCTTTTCCTTTTTGCTTCGAGTCAGCAGGCACAAACTCGTCATCATCATCGTCATCCGTTAACATGTCCCAGTGTACTTCATCTGGGTTTTTCTCAAGTTCAGTATCACTGATAATTTCAACCTCTCCTTTTCTTTGAACTTTCTTAGCCCTCTTCAACTTATTGGTTGGTCTAGTGAGCACCATCGAGATAAGTAACAGTACCAACCAGGAGAAAGTCATTGATCCTAGTGCTTTGAGTTCTAAAGAGAATGTCCTGTGAAAACCAACTCAAGAACATATGAAAAATTGTCAAATTTTGAAAAATCTTAACACATTGTACCTAGACAATCATAATCATATAGAGAAGCTAAGAATCAAATTAGTTTTCCAAAAAGAATGTTAAAAATAGATCAATTTCATGTTTTACACAAATTCCTCTTTTATGCCCTAAAACCGAATTTTTAGAAATCGAAGGCTAAAAACTCGTTAATCATGCAAAAACCCAGCATAAAAGCAAAACTAATAGATCCAGAGTTCTTATTTCAAAAGAAGTTTGATCAAAAACCGTTCACAAACGAAGAAAATCCATCTTTTCTGCTCGCGTTTGATGAAAAAACCTAAAAACTGTGAAAAACCGAGTTTTGATCATGAAAACTTACTTGAATCCGAAGAAGCTTGAGTTTTGAAGCACTAGGAAGCAAGAGATCTAGAAAGAGAAACTCTAGAAGCTTGGAAATCAGAAATTTTGGTAAAGAAATCTTGAATCTGAAGGTTTCTATAAGAAGCCCTAGCCGCGATCCGGATCGGTCGTGAATGAGATCCGGATCGGCCACATACAGGGAAAATCCTGCATTCGGGATCCGGATCACTTGCCACGATCCGGATCGGCTATACGCAGGGAGAGAATCCTGCGTTCGGGATCCGGATCACTTTGCCACGATCCGGATCGCCTACACCTTTTTCTCCAGAAAAGTTAAAAAAAATACAATAAAATCCAGAAAAAGTATGTAAGCATTTTATCATGTCAACTTTAAACAAATAGCATCGTTCCATACAACAAGAAATAGATTATGCAAAATCTATCAAAAATATCCAAAAATGAAACGAAGATTTACGAAAGTTAAAACACTTAAAGTTGAACAACTTCAATTACATCTATCTTGATCCTATGTGTAATGTCTTTATCAAATCATCAATTTCAGTAAAGAAAATGAAGTACCAAGATCAATAGATGTTTGAAATCCCAGATAAGTTAGATAATATATCTAGACAATCTGTTGAAGGAGTGGCTCTTTGAGCATCTTTTACTAAAAATCCCACCTTATACCAACCATGAAATACGACTGAGTCAAGTATTTCAATATGAGTTTCATCAACAATTTTCAAAACAAAAAGTTTGCTTTTCATTCATGGAGTTTCTTTTTCTTTCATTTTCTCCATGTGGTGGTAGTTTTCACACTCCTCACTGGGATGTAACTCTTTCCACATCTTTTGAGCATTTCAGATTTCATTGACTCCCCCTCAATTGGCTATCAATTATTTAATATATAAGGTATTCAACCAAACCACTGATCTCGAATTCATACTCAACTAAGCAATCAAATATGATAATGACTATACCAAGAGATCATTGAGAGAGAAATTGACTTTGATCACTTAGAAGATGGTTTAAATAACGTAAATGATCATTGCAACATTGAGATATTATGACATCAAGGACATAATAAATTTCTAAATGCATGTCAAGGTGCAAGTAAAGTCAATTATGAAATGTGCTCAATTAGTGTGCTATGTACAAAACATAGATAAAGAACAAAACAAATACAAAGAACAAAAACAAAACCTAATCTAAGCAAAAGTTTCAAAAGAGGTTATTTCAAGGAAAGCATGCCAATTGCTTTACGCAAGTGAATAAAACGTTTTTGATCCAAAGGTTTTGTCAAGATGTCAGCTAATTGATCTTCAGTTGAAATATATGACAGTTGAAGAATGTTTGATTCAACTAGCTCTCTAAGAAAATGATATCTAAGTTCAATATGTTTTGTTCTAGAGTGCAACACAGGGTTTTTAGAAATGTTAATGGCACTAGTGTTGTCACATAAAATGGTTACCGAAGATGTTGAAATTCGGAAATCACTCAACACGCTCTTCATCCAAATCAATTGGGTTGAGCAACTTCCTGCAGAAATGTACTCCGCTTCGGCAGTCGAGAGTGCTATGCAGTTCTGTTTCTTACTGTGCCATGCAACAAGGCAGTGGCCTAGATAGAAGCATGCACCACTCGTGCTTTTTCGGTCATCCACAGATCCAGCCCAGTCGGCATCTGAGTATCCAACAATATCCAAAGTCGTTCCCATAGGATACCAAATTCCGAAACTGATTGTACCTTTGATATACCGGATGATCCGTTTCACCGCTTTCAGGTGAACCTCCTTCGGTGCTGATTGATATCTCGCACAAATCCCAACACTGAAGGATATATCCGGGCGACTAGCCGTGAGATATAGTAGACTTCCAATCATACTCCGGTACAGTTTCTCGTCTACATTCTCACATTGTGATTCACTTCCAAGTCCCTTATGGCTAGTTCCCATTGGAGTTGGAAAATCTTTCGAATTTTCAAGGTCAAACTTTTTGACCAACTCCAGTGCATACTTGGATTGACACAAGTGAATTCCTTCATCGTTCTGCTTAACTTGTAATCCAAGAAAGTAATTCAACTCGCCCATCATGGACATCTCAAATTCGCTTTCCATGGTCTCCGCGAATTTAGAAGCATCATTATCTCTTGTTGCTCCAAAAACAATGTCATCGACATAGATTTGAGCAACTATGAAATTGTTTTGATAATGCTTCACAAAGAGAGTCCTGTCAGCTCCCCCTCGAGTGTAGCCCTTTTCCAAAAGGTGCTTTGTCAACCTTTCGTACCATGCTCGCGGTGCTTGTTTCAGACCGTAAAGAGCCTTTTTCAGTCGAAAAACATGGTTAGGTAGTTTATGATCCACAAAACCTTTCGGTTGAGCTACATAAACTTCCTCATTTAAAAATCCATTTAAAAAGGCGCTCTTAACGTCCATTTGAAATAATTTGATTTTAAAATGACAAGCAATAGCAAACAGTATACGAATGGACTCGAGTCTAGCTACAGGGGCGAAGGTTTCATCAAAGTCTATACCTTCTACTTGAGAATAGCCTTGAGCAACTAACCTTGCTTTGTTCCGGATGATAGTACCTTCTTCGTTTTTCTTGTTCTTGAAGATCCATTTGGTACCTATCACATTGTGTTGCTTCGGAGGCTTTGTCAGTTCCCAGACTTTGTTTCGCTCGAATTGATGGAGCTCTTCCTGCATTGCTTTAATCCAATAATCATCTTGGAGAGCTTCATCAACATTCCTTGGTTCGATTTGAGATACATAGCATGCAAATCCGCAAACCAATTGTCTCCGTGTTCTAACTCCTTCTTGTGGATCTCCAATTATGTTCGACTCAGGGTGATCCTTGGAGATGCGTAACGTCTGAGGTAGAGGAGTAGGCGGAGGTACACGAGATGATTCCTGCACATCACATGAGCTTGAAGAACCGTTAGATGCATCAATATTATTATCGAAAGAATTGTTAGAAGAAGATGCATTAGCAGGTGAATCATCATCAAGAGAGATATCGAGGGTAGATTTTTCAGATTCAAAGTGAAAAGCTTCATCTACCTTAACATTTATCGATTCTACGATCGTCTTAGATTCTAAGTTAAAGACTCGATATGCTCTGCTGTTTGTAGAATAACCTAAGAAAATCCCTTCGTCACTTCGAGAGTCAAATTTTCCAAGGTTTTCACGATCACGTAAAATAAAACACCGACTCCCGAAAATGCGAAAATATTTGATGTTAGGTTTTCTACAAAACCAAAGTTCATATGGTGTATTAAAAGTCCCCGGGCGCAAGTACACTCGATTGATAACATAGACAGCCGTGTTCACCGCTTCAGCCCAAAAGTATAAAGGAAGGTTCCGGCTATGAAGCATAACACGAGCCATCTCCTGTACGACCCTGTTCTTGCGCTCGACTACACCATTTTGTTGAGGTGTGTAAGGTGCGGAGAATTCATGTTTAATGCCATTAGAAACACAAAAATCAATGAATTTAGAATTAATGAATTCACCACCTCTATCACTCCTCACTCGAGTAATCCTTTCATTCTTTTCTATCATAATACGATTGCAGATTTCGAGAAAAGAATCAAAGGTATCAGCTTTTTCCTTTAGAAAGGCTACCCAAGTATATCTAGAAAAGTCATCAACCAACAAAAAAATATACCATTTACCTCCAAGAGATGGTTGACGAGTTGGCCCCATTAAGTCCATATGCAAAAGTTCCAAAGGCCGTTTTGTACCTATGTGGTTCAAATTCTTGTGTGCAGTCCTAGACTGTTTTCCCTTTTGGCAACCGCCACACACAAGGTTTTGTTCAAAAGAAAGTTTCGGAACCCCTTTGACCACATCTTTATTTGAAATTCTAGAAAGTTCCTTAAAGTTTATGTGACCTAGCCTTTCATGCCAAAGTGTTTCATTTTTCAAAGATGCTAGGTTACATTTTTCAGAAATTTTAGAAGGAACTACATAACAATTATTTTCTGATCTAACCCCCTTTAAAAAGAAAGCATGGTTCAAGTCAGTTACAGTGCATTTATCAGATGAAAAATTAACTGAATAACCACTATCACACAGTTGACTTATGCTTATGAGGTTAGTCTTTAGGCCATGAACAAATAATACATTATCTAGAACCGGGCCATCTGGAATAGCTACTGTTCCCTTTCCAACAATTTTGGAAGACCGGCCATCTCCGAAAACAACAAGTCCTCCGGAGTTTTTCTCAAAAGTTTGAAAACAGTTTTTATCGCCGGTCATATGTCGGGAACACCCGCTATCCAAATACCAAGACGAACTATCATATGCATGCAAGGAAACAGTGGTAGCAAGACAGGGAAAGATCTCACCTTTGCGCACCCAAACCTTTTTGGTATGCGACTGTAGTGCTCGTGGAGTTGATTTCCTAGGTGAGGGCGTCTTGCTTGAAGAATTGCTGCTCCTTGAAGATGTCGTCTTGAGCGATGTACTACCAAGGCTCTTTTCCGTCAATTTGGTTGGAGTGGTTTTCCGAGGAATAGCCCTTTTGGTAGTTGCTGCAAGATGTTCTTGAGGTGTGCATTTGGCTCCAGTCTTGCAGTTTCTTCTGATGTGCCCTGAAATGCCACAACGAAAACATACCTTGGTTCTTGTCGATTCCGAAGATGATGTAGTAGGTTCGTTGTCGTTGCTTGGCGTGAACACCGGTGTCGGAGGAGGAGATACCGACGAAGGCACAAATACCGTACCACTCGAACTTGGAATGTCTCCAGTTTGAGTGTATCCGAGGCCGAACTTGTTTCTTTGACCGAGACCAAGGAGTCTGTCCAACTTACTCCTTCCAGAAGTAAATCTCTGTAAGTCATCCTTTAGTTGGCGTATGGTCTCTGTCATTTCAGATTTTTCCTGTCGGGCCTCGCCGTAGAGCTTCAAGAAGTAGTTCGCTTTGTTCACCATGTCTACATAACTCTTCTCGAAATGCTCATTGGACTCTTGAAGGGAAACATTTGTCTTAACCAGATTGTCCCTTTCCACTTCAAGATCGGTTGAGATAGAGGTTACTCTTTTTAATTCAACTTCAAGTTCCAGTAATCTCTCTTTCAACCCCTTGTTTTGTTTAGCCAGTTTCTTTGAATCCCTCAGAAGTTGATGGTAGGCTAAAACAAAATCTTCACCTTCCGAATTATCTGACTCATCGTCCGTTGCAATCTTTTCCACAGTGGAGTTGGACAGTGAGTCGGATGTACTTGCCATTAAGCACATGAAGGATGAAGGTTTGGTGGACGCGTGGAAAGCTGTCGCGTTGTCTTCTTCATCACTTGACGATGACTCATTTGACGTGGAGTTGTCATCCCAAGTGACTGCTTGCATCGCTTTCTTCTTAGCCGGATTCTTGTTGGGACATTCAGTTGCTATGTGGCCGTAGCCTCGACATTTGAAACACTGAACTTGTCCCTCAGAACTTTTCTTATCCTTTGAGAAGTTCTCTTGGCTTCTTGACTTGTAGCTTGAGAATCCCTTGCCTTTCTTCGACTTTCCGAAGGATGGAGTTTTGCTTGAATTTCCCCTTCGAAAGTTGCGGCGAAACTTCCTTGTCAAGAGAGCGAGCTGCTTCTCAAAGTCCTCCATAGAAATGTTCTCGTCGTCGTCCGAGGAGGATGAATCCGCGTCTTCTTCTTTAGTTGATTTCAATGCGTAACCTGAAGACTTAGAAGAGGATGCCTTTCCAGAAGAATAGTTAGTAGGAAAAGTCATTTCATAAGTTTGTAAAGCACCTACTAATTCTTCTACACGCATTTCGTCCGGGTGTTTAATTGTTTCAATGGCTGCAACCTTCGGGCGAAATCGTTCAGGAAGAGTTCTTAGAATTTTTCTTACAACTTTAAATTCTGGAATCTTCTCTCCCAAGTTAGCACATGAGTTCACGATGTCTTGCAATCGTGTGTAATAGTCAGTGAAGGATTCATTCTCTGCCATAGAGATTGAGTCAAACTTGCTCGTAAGCATTTGCAGTTTCTGAATCTTCACTAGGTTAGTTCCCTCATGCGTAACTTGAAGAACATCCCAGATTTCTTTCGCAGTCTCACATGCCGAGACGCGAGAGAACTCAGTTTGTGACAAAGCATTAAATAGAGCATTAATCCCTTTGCCATTGTAAGAAGATAAGTCTATCTCTTCCTTGGTCCATTTCGACCTAGGTTTTAAGGTGCGAACATCATCTAAAATTTCAGTTGGATTAGACCATCCTAATTCAATTGATTGCCACACCCTTTCGTCGATGGAAATTAAGAAAGCTTTCATCCGTACTTTCCAGTACGCATAATTAGTTCCATCAAAGAAAGGGGGTCGATTGATGTTTCCACCTTCAACCATTGTTTACAACCCTATTCCCGCTCTGATACCACTTGTTGGGTTTAGGTTAATAAGGATCTAATAGGGGAAAAAACACCTAGAGGGGGGTGAATAGGTGTAAACAATAAACACTCAAAAATCATTGTGCGATAAAACCCAATGCGGAAAAATAAAAGAACACACAAGATTTTTACGTGGAAAACTCCAAACCGGAGTAAAAAACCACGGGACCGATAACACGGCGAAATCCACTAGAGTTAACACACGTACAAGGTGATATAACGTACTCACAGACGACTCAACCTTTTACCATACGCCCCTAGTCGATCTTCTCCGCTCGCTCCGCAACGCTTCTCGAATCCACGATTTGCGCCGCCAACGCTGAATCCACAGCGTCCAACGTCGAATCCACGACGTCCGACCGAATCCACGGTCTTCACCCAATGGTACGCTTCGAATCCACGAACGCACCTCGCTCCGAATCCACGAGAGCGATAACACCTTGAATCCACAAGGCCACGCGAGTCCACGCGCCGATTTTGGGGTAAATCGTTGTTTGTTTGGGTGGTGATGATCCGCCGAATACTTAGATCAAGAGTAGATCGGAAATACCATCTAAGTATTCATTAGTTTGATTCAACTCAAGATATGAGTATGAAAATCCTAGAATCAAACTAATCAATATAGATGAAGAACCATTAAATAGATCTAATGATTTCCGTTCTTCTCTATATGTGGATCTAAGGCCGTATAAAATGATATTTGAAAATGACGGCTCTTTTTCCGATGTGTGGATTGCCCTAGAAATGAAAAGGAAGGGCTATTTATAGGTTAGAAACCCTAGGAAGAATATTCGGATCAAAAACAAACTTTTCTGGAAAGTTTTACGGGCGGCGATCCGGACTGCGCAAGTCACGATCCGGATCGCTTACGCGTAGAGAGCAATTTCCAGAAAACCGCCTGTTCGGGATCCGGATCATAATCTACGATCCGGATCGTTCATACAGTTTTACCAGAACAATGTGTTCGGGATCCGGATTGAGATTCCACGATCCGGATCGTTCAAGCCAACAGGTAAAACTCATGTTCGGGATCCGGATCATCAAATGCCATGATCCGGATTGAACTAGTGTATGAACGAACACCCTTCGGGATCCGGATTGAAACGACATGATCCGGATCCTGAACATGTCCCATGTCCAGTTTTTGATGAATATGCAGTTAAAACCTCTTCCAGGTGTTTCTACACTATAAGAAGTATTCGGATCATCACAAATTATTTAGTTAAACGTACCTGATCCTTTTGAATTCTTCTTTCTTGAGATTGAGGTATATGATCCAGAGTTTCTTCATCTTCAATCTTCAAGACTTAAACTATTCACGAAATACGCCAACTCAAATTCCGTAACATAGGGTAATTCTTCTCATAATCCTTTAACTTGCCGTGAAGCATAGGCAATTACCCGCATGCTGCATAAGAACACAACCCAGTCCACTGTGTGAGGCGTCACTGTAATCACAAACCCTCTCCCATAACCGGCAGTGCAAGAACTGGTGCGGAGATCAATCTTCTCTTCAGTTCCTCGAAACTCTGCTGACATCGCTCGGTCCAAACAAACTTCGTCCCCTTCCTCGTCAAGCTGGTCAGGGGAGTAGAGAGCTTCGCAAGCCCTCCACGAACCGACGATAATAACCGGCTAGGCCCAAGAAACTCCGTACCTCAGAAACCGTCGTCGGCCTCGGCCAATCCCGAACTGTGTCAATCTTCGTCGGGTCGACCGCTACTCCAGCAGCTGAAACAATGTGGCCCAAGAAAGCAACCTCCCGAAGCCAAAACTCGCACTTCTTTAACTTGGCATACAGCTTCTTATCACGTAGAAGCTGCAGCACTATCCTCAAGTGCTCCTCGTGCTCCTCATCGCTCCGGGAGTAAATCAGGATGTCATCAATGAACACAACCACAAATCGATCCAAGTACGGCTGAAAAACCCGGTTCATCAGATCCATGAATGCAGCTGGGGCATTGGTCAAACCAAACGGCATAACCGTAAACTCATAATGTCCATACCGGGATCTGAACGCCGTCTTGGGGATGTCCTCGGCCCTCACCCTCAGCTGGTGGTAACCTGACTGGAGATCAATCTTCGAAAACCGGAGGCTCCCTGTAGCTGATCAAACAAGTCATCAATCCGTGGCAGAGGATACTTATTCCGGATGGTCACTTTGTTCAGTTCCCGGTAGTCCACACATAAGCGAAGTGTCCCATCCTTCTTCTTCACGAACAAAACAGGCGCTCCCCACGGCGAAACACTGGGCCGAATGAAGCCTCTGTCCAAAAGATCCTGTAACTGGGCCTTCAACTCTCTCAGCTCGGCAGGCGCCATCCTGTAAGGTGCCTTCGAGATTGGTGCGGTTCCGGGTACCACATCAATCACGAACTCAATCTCCCTCTCTGGCGGCATGGTCGTCAGCTCTGGGGGAAACACATCGGGAAACTCGCGGACCACTGGAATATCCTCGAGTCCCCGTGCCGCCGAAGGCGCCTCCACAATCGTCGCCAGAAATGCGGTGCATCCCCTACTCATCAACCGCCTGGCCCTCGCCGAAGAAATAGTCAAGGCGAACAAGGAGCTCTGACAGCCCTGGAAGACGAACACCTCCTGCCCCGGCTCACGAAGAGTAACAGTCCTATCGCGGCAATCAATGGTAACATAATATCTCGACAACCAATCCATACCCAGAACAACATCGAAATCCTGGAGCTGTCGTAAGACAAGCAAGTCGGCCGGCAGAATCCAGGATCCCAACTGAATGGGGCAATCTCTACAGCACTCCTCAACATGAAGAACATGACCCGGTATCTCAACCTCTAATGCAGATGATAAAGAAGCTACCGCTATACCATGCAAGGATGCGAATGATCTACTAATGAATGAATGAGAAGCACCGGTATCGAAAAGAGCCCGAGCACGGACTGACGAGATCAGAATAATACCTGCGACGACCTGCTCTGCTGAAAAAGCATCCTCAATCTGAGCGGCATATACACGACCGCTCGGTGCCGGGGGACGTCGCTCTGGCTGTCGAGAAGAAGAGGAGGCGAAATCTGGCCTGCTGAAGCTGCAGAAGGTCCGGCTGGCTGGTAAGGAACGGTCGGTGCTGATGCAGAAGAAGGAGCTGGATGGCCGGCCCTGGGACAAGCACTCGCAATATGGCCGGCCTCCCCGCATCGAAAACACCGGCCCTGTCTCTGCGGGCACTGAGTCGGCGGATGAGGGCCCCGACAGATAACACACCGATCTGAGCGCTGCTGCCGAGAAGACTGCTGTGGGGGCTGCTGCTGTCGCGGGGTCGACGCTGCTGCTGCTGCTGCTGCTGCTGCTGTGACTGTCGAGACGCCCCCGATCCCTGGCGTCCCTGGTGCCCCCGGCCCTGAGGATGGAAACGCGGGGGTCTCGGGCGCCCCAGCCTGCTAGACTGCCCCTCCTCCGCGGAAGCCGGGCGCTTCGCCCCAGAAGTCGCTACAGGGGCGGGAGACACCTCATCCATCACGGCCTCTCCACACTCCACATACAAGGCCTGCTCCATCGAGGCCTCCACGGTCTGCAGTCTACGGGAGCGGACGAACTGGTAGATGTCTCGACGAAGTCCTCTCTCAAACAAGTAGACACGATGGCTCTCATCCCTGGCCACATGTGGCACACATGCCAAAAGCTGGTTGAACTCCGCTATGTACATTTGCACCGGTCTATCTCCCTGGCGGAGATTCTTCAACTGCTCCTCCAGCCGCTGTCGGACACTCTCTGGAAAGAAGGCTCCCAGCAACATGCTCCGGAACTCGGCCCAGGAAGAAGCTGCGTCCCAGGTGGACCAGCTGGTCGCACACGCCGCCACCACGCCTCGGCGTTGCTCTCCAGAAAATGGGTAGCCAGAATGACCCGATACCTCTCATCCACAAATAAGCTCTCAAAGTGGCGCTCCATGGTGGTAATCCAAGTCTCGGCTGCCCAAGGCTCAGCACTCATGCCCGAAAAGCGGGGCGGATCAAACCGCCGGAATCTCATCAGCAAATCAACAACCTCCCGCTGCTCTGTCTCAGTCAACGCTCCCGTCGCCCCGGCCGGTGGCCTACTCGAAACCGGCACAGCAGGAACCGCCGGTGCAGACTGCGCCACAGGGGTGCCACAACAGGGGAAGAAGGCACCGGCGAAGCCTCAGGGGGTGCCACTGCCGGCTGTGCTCTCTGCTCCAATAAGAGCGTCAGCCGCGCCACTGCCTCCTCCTGGCGTCTAGCCGCCTCAGCCATCTGTGCCATCTGGGCACGGAGCTCCTGAATCTCAGCCTGAGGTCCTCGCCCCGAGTCCTCCTGCTCGGGCTCAGAGGACGAAGGCTGCGAACGCGTCACCATCGAACGTCGAGGAGGCATCCCCACCTGAGGGACAAAACAAACACAATCAGAACCAGAAGCAACACTCGACCCAATCTAGCGAAAGTCAAAAGGCATGTCCCCCTTTCCGAAGCACTATGTTGTCTGCAGCCAACATAGTCGCTACAAAAGGAAGACATGTCTATCACTCGTCCCTATCCACTCGGGAGAGTGCAAAAACCCAATCAAGACTTTCGCTAAAAATCTCGGCTCTCACGTGGGTCATCCTAGGGTTTAACCATAAGCCTAGGGTTCCTAAGTCCTCAATGACCTACATCCTAGGCTCTGATACCACTCTAATCTGTCACGCCCCGGGGTCAGAACTGTACCCTACCTCGCCAACAGATCCGCCGCCCCTACAGGAAGCCCCGTAAGACGACGTAGCGTCTAACCTGCAAGTAAGTATCTAAACTAACATATATCAGAGCTGTAAAGTAAAACTAACAGTAATAAGAAGTAAAACTGTCCACAAAATATACATAAAGTCCTCACACAAATACAGGAGTCTCTCAAAGAAAACAGAAGAGTACAACTCGATACCTCACTACAAAACTCTCACACTAAAAGACACAACCAAAAGTGCATCGGGTACCTCTACCTCTCGCTGCTGCTGAAGGGAAAAGATCTACCTCGCGATTCCCTTACCTCGGTCTGTAGGAGCTGGATCAGCAACGGGCACCGCAGGAACTGGAGCTGGAGTCCCTGGGGAAAAGACACCACGACGGGTGTGAGAACTACCTCCCACAGTAGTTCTCAGTGGGTGCCGCCAACAAGCCCGACGGCCTGCCCACTAAGTCTACAAGGGGCATAAAGTAACCAAAGAAAATGCAGAATAGAAAGCAGGAAGGTAAAACATCTACTGCTACTATGCCCCTAACTATATGCTCAAGGAAAAGGATCGAAGACCAATATGTCACTACTGATACTCGACTCAAGTCACCCAATCCAAACTGACTGCCAAAACGGTCCAGTCAAACCTGCGCCTACCTACTGCTGTAGGTATGTCCGTAGCTGCCAAAACTGGCTCAGCCAGAGGGACGATGTCCATGACTGCCAAAACTGGCTCAGTCAGAGGGACACCAACATCGACAAGCCGCGAAAGAAGTAGCAAGCCCACTCCGGAGTGGCACTCGTGGGTAGCGACCCACCGAGCAAAGTATCTGCGCATCTCTGTCGATCTCAAGAAGCTCCTGAAGGCTATGATCCAATCCCTTCTCACTCAATAAAAGAGAAACCCACACTGTCACTATGATCATCACCCAAAATCTCAGTCCCACATATCACTATCTCCAA
>CM054940.1:14445486-14719381 GCA_029168755.2 Tillandsia fasciculata | reverse complement strand
CCGCGCCGCGTGCACCCGACCAACCGGTGACTGCCACGTGTCTCCCGCCTGGTCCAGCACCGCCGCGCTCCACCCAGTAGACCCGCGCCCTGGGCCCGCAATCATGCGGTTGGTGCACACGTGTCCATTGCGCCGGTGTCTGTGCACCCCGCCGCGTCGCTCTGTTGACCGCGCACCTGAACCGGCCAATCAGAGGCATGCCACGTGGCATCCCGGCGGTCTACGGCCCCTCCCATGCACCAATTTCCACCTAAAATTCCGGGTGTCCGTTTTGGGCATCCGGACTCCAAATTAAGCAAAAATAAATAGTCGATTTCAAGCGTTTTTTTTCCGTGCTGAATCCATCTACGACTCTGTTTGGCCTAAATCTTTTCAAAACTTCGGCAAACCCAGCCGAAGGCCAATACAGTAAAATAAAGCACACAGGGTCCACCAATAGCACCCAATTGATGCACTGGGGCCAGGGACACCAATACTAGGTTTCTAACAGTGGATCCATCGGAAAAACACTGCATGGGAACTAGGGCCACTAACATCCTCCCCCACTAAAAGAAAGTTTCGTCCCCGAAACGAACAGAACAAAGGACACGTACCTCAACCAGAGTCAGTCTCGAACAGAAAAGGGTAGGCATCTCGCATCGCCGTCTCAAGCTCCCAGGTAGCCTCTCGCTCCTCATGGTTGCTCCAAAGGATCTTCACATAGGGTATTGCCCCGGTTGCGCAATTCCCTCACCTCACGAGCCAGAATCCGCAATGGGCGCTCCTCGTAAACCAAGTCCTCGCCGATATCCAAGGATGCGAAGTCGATGACATGAGACGGATCGAACACATATCTCCTCAAGGCCGAAACATGGAAGGACATCATGACACCAGCCAAGCGGGGGGGAGGTTTAAAGCAACTCTATAAGCCACAGGGCCTACCCTCTCAAGCACCTCAAAGGGTCCAATGAAGCGGGGACTGAGCTTCCCCCGCACTCCGAACCTCGGACCCCTTTCGAGGGCGAGACCTTCAAGAAGACGTGGTCACCAACCTGAAACTCAAGGTCTCGCCGTCGAACATCAGCATAACTTTCTGGCGACTCTGGGCTGTCTCCAAGTGCCACGAACAACAACGGACTTTCTCCTCTGCCTCCAGCAGTAAGTCTGGCCCCAGCGTCCTCCTCTCACCCACATCACTCTCAGTATAGGGGCGACCGACACTTGCGTCCGTACAACGCCTCAAACGGAGCCATCTGAATGCTCGCTTGAAAGCTGTTGTTGTAACGCGAACTCAACCGGGGTAGGTGTCGGTGCCAACCTCCTCCAAAATCCAAACACACGCACGCAACATATCCTCAAGCGTCTGAATGGTGCGCTCTGACTGACGTCTGTTGTGGGTGGAAAGCTGTGCTGAAACTAAGCAAGGAGCGAGTACCCATGGCTGACTGTAAGCTCCCCCAAACCGTGACACAAATCTCGGGTCTCGATCTGAAAGATGGACGCTGGTACTCCGTCAGCCTCACGATCTCATCCCAAATATAGCTGTGCCAGCGCTCCAAGGACCAAGTCATCTGTCAGGCAGAAATGCGCTGACTTGGTAAGTCTATCAACAATCACCCAGACTGCGTCGGCTCACTCTGCGATCTCGGTAGCCCAGTCCGAAATCCATGGTGATGTGGTCCCACTTCCATTCGGGAATTGGAAGGCTGCAACTGCCCCCTTGCCAGCAGGAACCCGATGCTCTGCCTTCACGGCTGGCAAGTTAAGCACTGAGCAACAAACCTTCCAATATCCCGCTTCATCCCTGACCACAAAAGTGTGCCTTAAGGTCCTTAACATCTTAGTACCTCCAGGATGGATGGTATAGGTGTATAATGAGCCTCCTCAAAATCTGATCTCTAATCTCCAAATCTGATGGCACACAAAATCGGTCCCTGTATCGTAGTACTCACGAGCTGTCCACTGCAAAATCCCCTCTCTCATAAACCTGAATCTGAGCCCTGATCCTCTCCAAGTGGGGGTCCTCACTCTGCATCTCCCTGATCCTGTCCAGCAGAGTGGGCTGCAAGACCATAGTCATAAGTCTCGCAGAGACCCCAGGGGATTTACTACCTCAATCTGAAGTCGCCTCATCTGCTCTATCAGCTGTGCCTGCGGGGGTAATCATCAAACTCAACTATGCACTGCATCCTACTCAAAAAGCATCTGCCACCACATTGGCCCTTGCCGGGGTGGTAAAGGATACTCAGATCGTAATCCTTTAACAACACTCCACACCGGCGTTGCCTAAGGTTCAGCTCCTTTTGGCACTGTGAACGATACTTTAAGCTCTTATGATCGTATAAATTCACAATGCTCGCCCATAGAGGTAATGCCGCCACAGCTTCAGTGCAAAAACAACAGCTGCAAGCTCCAAGTCATGTGTAGGTGTAGGGTTTAGGTTAATAAGGATCTAATAGGGGAAAAAACACCTAGAGGGGGGTGAATAGGTGTAAACAATAAACACTCAAAAATCATTGTGCGATAAAACCCAATGCGGAAAAATAAAAGAACACACAAGATTTTTACGTGGAAAACTCCAAACCGGAGTAAAAAACCACGGGACCGATAACACGGCGAAATCCACTAGAGTTAACACACGTACAAGGTGATATAACGTACTCACAGACGACTCAACCTTTTACCATACGCCCCTAGTCGATCTTCTCCGCTCGCTCCGCAACGCTTCTCGAATCCACGATTTGCGCCGCCAACGCTGAATCCACAGCGTCCAACGTCGAATCCACGACGTCCGACCGAATCCACGGTCTTCACCCAATGGTACGCTTCGAATCCACGAACGCACCTCGCTCCGAATCCACGAAAGCGATAACACCTTGAATCCACAAGGCCACGCGAGTCCACGCGCCGATTTGGGGTAAATCGTTGTTTGTTTGGGTGGTGATGATCCGCCGAATACTTAGATCAAGAGTAGATCGGAAATACCATCTAAGTATTCATTAGTTTGATTCAACTCAAGATATGAGTATGAAAATCCTAGAATCAAACTAATCAATATAGATGAAGAACCATTAAATAGATCTAATGATTTCCGTTCTTCTCTATATGTGGATCTAAGGCCGTATAAAATGATATTTGAAAATGACGGCTCTTTTTCCGATGTGGATTACCCTAGAAATGAAAAGGAAGGGCTATTTATAGGTTAGAAACCCTAGGAAGAATATTCGGATCAAAAACAAACTTTTCTGGAAAGTTTTACGGGCGACGATCCGGACTGCGCAAGTCACGATCCGGATCGCTTACGCGTAGAGAGCAATTTCCAGAAAACCGCCTGTTCGGGATCCGGATCATAATCTACGATCCGGATCGTTCATACAGTTTTACCAGAACAATGTGTTCGGGATCCGGATTGAGATTCCACGATCCGGATCGTTCAAGCCAACAGGTAAAACTCATGTTCGGGATCCGGATCATCAAATGCCATGATCCGGATTGAACTAGTGTATGAACGAGCACCCTTCGGGATCCGGATCGAAACGACATGATCCGGATCCTGAACATGTCCCATGTCCAGTTTTTGATGAATATGCAGTTAAAACCTCTTCCGGGTGTTTCTACACTATAAGAAGTATTCGGATCATCACAAATTATTTAATTTAACGTACCTGATCCTTTTGAATTCTTCTTTCTTGAGATTGAGGTAGTTGATCCAGAGTTTCTTCATCTTCAATCTTCAAGACTTGAACTATTCACGAAATGCGCCAACTCAAATTCCGTAACAATCTCCCCCTTTGGCGGTTTCGTGACAAAACACAGATCCACAAAGAAAATTCAAAAAGGATATTTTTGTTGCTATCACCATACAACAAAAATTTACAAAAGAGTTCCATGAAAAATAAAAACATGAGACAAACTCCTAGAACAGACTCTAGACTTAGACATCTGTAACTTCTGCACACAGAAAACATTCTTGACAAACAAAATCGTTAGATACCTCAAGAATTGAAACATTGAAAACCAAATGCAGAATTAGAGTTTGATCTCATCATGACATTTGAAAGAATCAGATATGTGAAAGAACATAGTTAAAACCAACATATCATCTAAGCAATTGAAAACCAAATGTCAAAGTATGTTAGTCCAACATCAACTTGTTAGTCATATTACATGCCCAAATAGTTAGTCAAATAGTTAGTATCAGCATGTCACATTCCACAAAAGAAAACCCAAGTTGAGTTGAGATTCATACTTACCTTGATTCATTCCTTGATTCATTCACAGTCATTGTTCAGAGTTCATTGTTTTTCATTGTTCAGAGTTTATAACTCTTCAACTCTCTCACTCTCATTCTCTCCCCTTTTTGTCACAAATAAAGCCAAAAATGTAGCATGAGCTACAATATGTAAGGAGAGTAAACAAAAAGTTCATAAGTTTCTAACAATATGCACAAAAGAGAATTAACCTAAGAATATGCACAAACTGAGAGTTAAACTAGACTAAAAGAATCAACTAAACTAATCCAAATTCAGTTATCGAGAAATAAATCCTGCACAAAAAGACAAAGTTAGTTATCAGAATCTGAAAAGTCTGAACTCATGCAACCAATCTTGGACATAATCTTTCGCATCCGCTTGTCCATTGAGTTTATTTTCTTCGTGATGGTGATGTGAGCTGCTGTGGTTAGCTCCAGTTCATTCGCAACCCTTTGTTGTTCCTTCAACATTCGTTCCTGCTGAACGGATAGTCGTTGCTGCAACTTGAAAATTGAAGTCAATGATGCTTCATCATCTGTGCCAGGTGCTTGATGAGATGGTGATGCATCCGTGTCAGGCTTCTTTCCAATGCAGAAGCTTGAGTGACATGAGGCAGCTTGTGAAGAGATTTGACAATTGTGGACTCGTCTATCATGTTCAAACATTGATGATACGTCGCCGAGGTGATGTCAACTTGAAATTTCTGTAAGATCCTCATTATGATCAATGGAAAAGGAATTCTTTCGGTAGGATGAGGATGCTCAACATATCGTGTCATTCTGTT
The DNA here is from genome assembly GCA_029168755.2 of Tillandsia fasciculata. Lineage (NCBI taxonomy): Eukaryota > Viridiplantae > Streptophyta > Magnoliopsida > Poales > Bromeliaceae > Tillandsia > Tillandsia fasciculata. The sequence goes on along the minus strand of CM054940.1, from coordinate 14,714,365 downwards.
CCAGATGATGTATGGTATGTTGACATTCAATGCCCTTGCTTCTGACGGGTGTCCTATGAGATATAAGAACAACAACCGTTCCCATCTCACAACCTTCGTCTGCATGTTTGGAAGTATATTGTAGCAAGTGATGAAGTTCAGGAAGCGATATTCCAGACGAAGTTCTTTGGATCGAACTGATTTGTTCGTTGATTGAGTTCCCTCGAGACAAATCCCCTCAATAACTTTACACCATAAAGTATTTGTCAAATCCACTCCTTTCAGATAGTGAGCTCCTCTTCCGCTTGCTTCCATTCCCAAAACCTCACCAATCAACTGTGGGGTGATTTTAATTCTCGTTCCTTGGATATTCGTATAGAATTCCATCGGACCGTTCTCAAATTCGCGAAGATGCCGTGCGTTGGTATAGAAGGTCCTCACATGGTGCAGGCAGTATCCGAGAGTTTCCGGGAAGCGACATACTTGAATGAGATTTGCTTCATCAATCAAAGTACCAAATTCAGGAGAGTGACTTCGTAGAGCTTCAATGTTCACGTGTCTTTCGCCAATGCACTCGCGATGTGCAAATGCTCTAAGCCGGTCATTGTTAACAAACACTTCTTCATCTCGTGGCGGAGAGTCCGGAGCTATTGGTGGTTCAACATCGGTCTCCTTTCTCCGTCCAAAACGTCGAGCGAGCCGCTTACGTTTTAGAGAAATAGTTGGGGCAGGCATAGAAGCCTTCCCAGAGTTCACTGGTGCTTTTCCTTTTTGCTTCGAGTCAGCAGGCACAAACTCGTCATCATCATCGTCATCCGTTAACATGTCCCAGTGTACTTCATCTGGGTTTTTCTCAAGTTCAGTATCACTGATAATTTCAACCTCTCCTTTTCTTTGAACTTTCTTAGCCCTCTTCAACTTATTGGTTGGTCTAGTGAGCACCATCGAGATAAGTAACAGTACCAACCAGGAGAAAGTCATTGATCCTAGTGCTTTGAGTTCTAAAGAGAATGTCCTGTGAAAACCAACTCAAGAACATATGAAAAATTGTCAAATTTTGAAAAATCTTAACACATTGTACCTAGACAATCATAATCATATAGAGAAGCTAAGAATCAAATTAGTTTTCCAAAAAGAATGTTAAAAATAGATCAATTTCATGTTTTACACAAATTCCTCTTTTATGCCCTAAAACCGAATTTTTAGAAATCGAAGGCTAAAAACTCGTTAATCATGCAAAAACCCAGCATAAAAGCAAAACTAATAGATCCAGAGTTCTTATTTCAAAAGAAGTTTGATCAAAAACCGTTCACAAACGAAGAAAATCCATCTTTTCTGCTCGCGTTTGATGAAAAAACCTAAAAACTGTGAAAAACCGAGTTTTGATCATGAAAACTTACTTGAATCCGAAGAAGCTTGAGTTTTGAAGCACTAGGAAGCAAGAGATCTAGAAAGAGAAACTCTAGAAGCTTGGAAATCAGAAATTTTGGTAAAGAAATCTTGAATCTGAAGTTTCTATAAGAAGCCCTAGCCGCGATCCGGATCGGTCGTGAATGAGATCCGGATCGGCCACATACAGGGAAAATCCTGCATTCGGGATCCGGATCACTTGCCACGATCCGGATCGGCTATACGCAGGGAGAGAATCCTGCGTTCGGGGTCCGGATCACTTTGCCACGATCCGGATCGCCTACACCTTTTTCTCCAGAAAAGTTAAAAAAAATACAATAAACTCCAGAAAAAGTATGTAAGCATTTTATCATGTCAACTTTAAACAAATAGCATCGTTCCATACAACAAGAAATAGATTATGCAAAATCTATCAATAATATCCAAAAATGAAACGAAGATTTACGAAAGTTAAAACACTTAAAGTTGAACAACTTCAATTACATCTATCTTGATCTTATGTGTAATGTCTTTATCAAATCATCAATTTCAGTAAAGAAAATGAAGTACCAAGATCAATAGATGTTTGAAATCCCAGATAAGTTAAATAATATATCTAGACAATCTGTTGAAGGAGTGGCTCTTTGAGCATCTTTTACTAAAAATCCCACCTTATACCAACCATGAAATACGACTGAGTCAAGTATTTCAATATGAGTTTCATCAACAATTTTCAAAACAAAAAGTTTGCTTTTCATTCATGGAGTTTCTTTTTCTTTCATTTTCTCCATGTGGTGGTAGTTTTCACACTCCTCACTGGGATGTAACTCTTTCCACATCTTTTGAGCATTTCAGATTTCATTGACTCCCCCTCAATTGGCTATCAATTATTTAATATATAAGGTATTCAACCAACCCATTGATCTCGAATTCATACTCAACTAAGCAATCAAATATGATAATGACTATACCAAGAGATCATTGAGAGAGAAATTGACTTTGATCACTTAGAAGATGGTTTAAATAACGTAAATGATCATTGCAACATTGAGATATTATGACATCAAGGACATAATAAATTTCTAAATGCATGTCAAGGTGCAAGTAAAGTCAATTATGAAATGTGCTCAATTAGTGTGCTATGTACAAAACATAGATAAAGAACAAAACAAATACAAAGAACAAAAACAAAACCTAATCTAAGCAAAAGTTTCAAAAGAGGTTATTTCAAGGAAAGCATGCCAATTGCTTTACGCAAGTGAATAAAACGTTTTTGATCCAAAGGTTTTGTCAAGATGTCAGCTAATTGATCTTCAGTTGAAATATATGACAGTTGAAGAATGTTTGATTCAACTAGCTCTCTAAGAAAATGATATCTAAGTTCAATATGTTTTGTTCTAGAGTGCAACACAGGGTTTTTAGAAATGTTAATGGCACTAGTGTTGTCACATAAAATGGTTACCGAAGATGTTGAAATTCGGAAATCACTCAACACGCTCTTCATCCAAATCAATTGGGTTGAGCAACTTCCTGCAGAAATGTACTCCGCTTCGGCAGTCGAGAGTGCTATGCAGTTCTGTTTCTTACTGTGCCATGCAACAAGACAGTGGCCTAGATAGAAGCATGCACCACTCGTGCTTTTTCGGTCATCCACAGAACCAGCCCAGTCGGCATCTGAGTATCCAACAATATCCAAAGTCGTTCCCATGGGATACCAAATTCCGAAACTGATTGTACCTTTGATATACCGGATGATCCGTTTCACCGCTTTCAGGTGAACCTCCTTCGGTGCTGATTGATATCTCGCACAAATCCCCACACTGAAGGATATATCCGGGCGACTAGCCGTGAGATATAGTAGACTTCCAATCATACTCCGGTACAGTTTCTCGTCTACATTCTCACATTGTGATTCACTTCCAAGTCCCTTATGGCTAGTTCCCATTGGAGTTGGAAAATCTTTCGAATTTTCAAGGTCAAACTTTTTGACCAACTCCAGTGCATACTTGGATTGACACAAGTGAATTCCTTCATCGTTCTGCTTAACTTGTAATCCAAGAAAGTAATTCAACTCGCCCATCATGGACATCTCAAATTCGCTTTCCATGGTCTCCGCGAATTTAGAAGCATCATTATTTCTGTTGCTCCAAAAACAATGTCATCAACATAAATTTGAGCAACTATGAAATCATTTTGATAATGCTTCACAAAGAGAGTCCTGTCAGCTCCCCCTCGAGTGTAGCCCTTTTCCAAAAGGTGCTTTGTCAACCTTTCGTACCATGCTCGCGGTGCTTGTTTCAGACCGTAAAGAGCCTTTTTCAGTCGAAAAACATGGTTAGGTAGTTTATGATCCACAAAACCTTTCGGTTGAGCTACATAAACTTCCTCATTTAAAAATCCATTTAAAAAGGCGCTCTTAACGTCCATTTGAAATAATTTGATTTTAAAATGACAAGCAATAGCAAACAGTATACGAATGGACTCGAGTCTAGCTACTGGGGCGAAGGTTTCATCAAAGTCTATACCTTCGACTTGAGAATAGCCTTGAGCAACTAACCTTGCTTTGTTCCGGATGATAGTACCTTCTTCGTTTTTCTTGTTCTTGAAGATCCATTTGGTACCTATCACATTGTGTTGCTTCGGAGGCTTTGTCAGTTCCCAGACTTTGTTTCGCTCGAATTGATGAAGCTCTTCCTGCATTGCTTTAATCCAATAATCATCTTGGAGAGCTTCATCAACATTCCTTGGTTCGATTTGAGATACATAGCATGCAAATCCGCAAACCAATTGTCTCCGTGTTCTAACTCCTTCTTGTGGATCTCCAATTATGTTCGACTCAGGGTGATCCTTGGAGATGCGTAACGTCTGAGGTAGAGGAGTAGGCGGAGGTACACGAGATGATTCCTGCACATCACATGAGCTTGAAGAACCGTTAGATGCATCAATATTATTATCGAAAGAATTGTTAGAAGAAGATGCATTAGCAGGTGAATCATCATCAATAGAGATATCGAGGGTAGATTTTTCTGATTCAAAGTGAAAAGCCTCATCTACCTTAACATTAATCGATTCTACGATCGTCTTAGATTCTAAGTTAAAGACTCGATATGCTCTGCTGTTTGTAGAATAACCTAAGAAAATCCCTTCGTCACTTCGAGAGTCAAATTTTCCAAGGTTTTCACGATCACGTAAGATAAAACACGACTCCCGAAAATGCGAAAATACTTGATGTTAGGTTTTCTACAAAACCAAAGTTCATATGGTGTATTAAAAGTCCCCGGGCGCAAGTACACTCGATTGATAACATAGACAGCCGTGTTCACCGCTTCAGCCCAAAAGTATAAAGGAAGGTTCCGGCTATGAAGCATAACACGAGCCATCTCCTGAACGACCCTGTTCTTGCGCTCGACTACACCATTTTGTTGAGGTGTGTAAGGTGCGGAGAATTCATGTTTAATTCCATTTGAAACACAGAATCAATGAATCTAGAATTAATGAATTCACCACCTCTATCACTCCTCACTCGAGTAATCCTTTCATTCTTTTCTATCATAATACGATTGCAGATTTCGAGAAAAGAGTCAAAGGTATCAGCTTTTTCCTTTAGAAAGGCTACCCAAGTATATCTAGAAAAGTCATCAACCAACAAAAAAATATACCATTTACCTCCAAGAGATGGTTGACGAGTTGGCCCCATTAAGTCCATATGCAGAAGTTCCAAAGGCCGTTTTGTACCTATGTGGTTCAAATTCTTGTGTGCAGTCCTTGACTGTTTTCCCTTTTGGCAACCGCCACACACAAGGTTTTGTTCAAAAGAAAGTTTCGGAACCCCTTTGACCACATCTTTATTTGAAATTCTAGAAAGTTCCTTAAAGTTTATGTGACCTAGCCTTTCATGCCAAAGTGTTTCATTTTTCAAAGATGCTAGGTTACATTTTTCAGAAATTTTAGAAGGAACTACATAAATTATTTTCTGATCTAACCCCCTTTAAAAAGAAAGCATGGTTCAAGTCAGTTACAGTGCATTTATCAGATGAAAAATTAACTGAATAACCACTATCACACAGTTGACTTATGCTTATGAGGTTAGTCTTTAGGCCATGAACAAATAATACATTATCTAGAACCGGGCCATCTGGAATAGCTACTGTTCCCTTTCCAACAATTTTGGAAGACCGGCCATCTCCGAAAACAACAAGTCCTCCGGAGTTTTTCTCAAAAGTTTGAAAACAGTTTTTATCGCCGGTCATATGTCGGGAACACCCGCTATCCAAATACCAAGACGAACTATCATATGCATGTAAGGAAACAGTGGTAGCAAGACAGGGAAAGATCTCACCTTTGCGCACCCAAACCTTTTTGGTATGCGACTGTAGTGCTCGTGGAGTTGATTTCCTAGGTGAGGGCGTCTTGCTTGAAGAATTGCTGCTCCTTGAAGATGTCGTCTTGAGCGATGTACTACCAAGGCTCTTTTCCGTCAATTTGGTTGGAGTGGTTTTTCGAGGAATAGCCCTTTTGGTAGTTGCTGCAAGATGTTCTTGAGGTGTGCATTTGGCTCCAGTCTTGCAGTTTCTTCTGATGTGCCCTGAAATGCCACAACGAAAACATACCTTGGTTCTTGTCGATTCCGAAGATGATGTAGTAGGTTCGTTGTCGTTGCTTGGCGTGAACACCGGTGTCGGAGGAGGAGATACCGACGAAGGCACAAATACCGTACCACTCGAACTTGGAATGTCTCCAGTTTGAGTGTATCCGAGGCCGAACTTGTTTCTTTGACCGAGACCAAGGAGTCTGTCCAACTTACTCCTTCCAGAAGTAAATCTCTGTAAGTCATCCTTTAGTTGGCGTATGGTCTCTGTCATTTCAGATTTTTCCTGTCGGGCCTCGCCGTAGAGCTTCAAGAAGTAGTTCGCTTTGTTCACCATGTCTACATAACTCTTCTCGAAATGCTCATTGGACTCTTGAAGGGAAACATTTGTCTTAACCAGATTGTCCCTTTCCACTTCAAGATCGGTTGAGATAGAGGTTACTCTTTTTAATTCAACTTCAAGTTCCAGTAATCTCTCTTTCAACCCCTTGTTTTGTTTAGCCAGTTTCTTTGAATCCCTCAGAAGTTGATGGTAGGCTAAAACAAAATCTTCACCTTCCGAATTATCTGACTCATCGTCCGTTGCAATCTTTTCCACAGTGGAGTTGGACAGTGAGTCGGATGTACTTGCCATTAAGCACATGAAGGATGAAGGTTTGGTGGACGCGTGGAAAGCTGTCGCGTTGTCTTCTTCATCACTTGACGATGACTCATTTGACGTGGAGTTGTCATCCCAAGTGACTGCTTGCATCACTTTCTTCTTAGCCGGATTCTTGTTGGGACATTCAGTTGCTATGTGGCCGTAGCCTCGACATTTGAAACACTGAACTTGTCCCTCAGAACTTTTCTTATCCTTTGAGAAGTTCTCTTGGCTTCTTGACTTGTAGCTTGAGAATCCCTTGCCTTTCTTCGACTTTCCGAAGGATGGAGTTTTGCTTGAATTTCCCCTTCGAAAGTTGCGGCGAAACTTCCTTGTCAAGAGAGCAAGCTGCTTCTCAAAGTCCTCCATAGAAATGTTCTCGTCGTCGTCAGAGGAGGATGAATCCGCGTCTTCTTCTTTAGTTGATTTCAATGCGTAACCTGAAGACTTAGAAGAGATGCCTTTCCAGAAGAATAGTTAGTAGGAAAAGTCATTTCATAAGTTTGTAAAGCACCTACTAATTCTTCTACACGCATTTCGTCCGGGTGTTTAATTGTTTCAATGGCTGCAACCTTCGGGCGAAATCGTTCAGGAAGAGTTCTTAGAATTTTTCTTACAACTTTAAATTCTGGAATCTTCTCTCCCAAGTTAGCACATGAGTTCACGATGTCTTGCAATCGTGTGTAATAGTCAGTGAAGGATTCATTCTCTGCCATAGAGATTGAGTCAAACTTGCTCGTAAGCATTTGCAGTTTCTGAATCTTCACTAGGTTAGTTCCCTCATGCGTAACTTGAAGAACATCCCAGATTTCTTTCGCAGTCTCACATGCCGAGACGCGAGAGAACTCAGTTTGTGACAAAGCATTAAATAGAGCATTAATCCCTTTGCCATTGTAAGAAGATAAGTCTATCTCTTCCTTGGTCCATTTCGACCTAGGTTTCAAGGTGCGAACATCATCTAAAATTTCAGTTGGATTAGACCATCCTAATTCAATTGATTGCCACACCCTTTCGTCGATGGAAATTAAGAAAGCTTTCATCCGTACTTTCCAGTACGCATAATTAGTTCCATCAAAGAAAGGGGGTCGATTGATGTTTCCACCTTCAACCATTGTTTACAACCCTATTCCCGCTCTGATACCACTTGTAGGGTTTAGGTTAATAAGGATCTAATAGGGGAAAAAACACCTAGAGGGGGGTGAATAGGTGTAAACAATAAACACTCAAAAATCTTTGTGCGATAAAACCCAATGCGGAAAAATAAAAGAACACACAAGATTTTTACGTGGAAAACTCCAAACCGGAGTAAAAAACCACGGGACCGATAACACGGCGAAATCCACTAGAGTTAACACACGTACAAGGTGATATAACGTACTCACAGACGACTCAACCTTTTACCATACGCCCCTAGTCGATCTTCTCCGCTCGCTCCGCAACGCTTCTCGAATCCACGATTTGCGCCGCCAACGCTGAATCCACAGCGTCCAACGTCGAATCCACGACGTCCGACCGAATCCACGGTCTTCACCCAATGGTACGCTTCGAATCCACGAACGCACCTCGCTCCGAATCCACGAAAGCGATAACACCTTGAATCCACAAGGCCACGCGAGTCCACGCGCCGATTTTGGGGTAAATCGTTGTTTGTTTGGGTGGTGATGATCCGCCGAATACTTAGATCAAGAGTAGATCGGAAATACCATCTAAGTATTCATTAGTTTGATTCAACTCAAGATATGAGTATGAAAATCCTAGAATCAAACTAATCAATATAGATGAAGAACCATTAAATAGATCTAATGATTTCCGTTCTTCTCTATATGTGGATCTAAGGCCGTATAAAATGATATTTGAAAATGACGGCTCTTTTTCCGATGTGTGGATTGCCCTAGAAATGAAAAGGAAGGGCTATTTATAGGTTAGAAACCCTAGGAAGAATATTCGGATCAAAAACAAACTTTTCTGGAAAGTTTTACGGGCGACGATCCGGACTGCGCAAGTCACGATCCGGATCGCTTACGCGTAGAGAGCAATTTCCAGAAAACCGCCTGTTCGGGATCCGGATCATAATCTACGATCCGGATCGTTCATACAGTTTTACCAGAACAATGTGTTCGGGATCCGGATTGAGATTCCACGATCCGGATCGTTCAAGCCAACAGGTAAAACTCATGTTCGGGATCCGGATCATCAAATGCCATGATCCGGATTGAACTAGTGTATGAACGAGCACCCTTCGGGATCCGGATCGAAACGACATGATCCGGATCCTGAACATGTCCCATGTCCAGTTTTTGATGAATATGCAGTTAAAACCTCTTCCGGGTGTTTCTACACTATAAGAAGTATTCGGATCATCACAAATTATTTAATTTAACGTACCTGATCCTTTTGAATTCTTCTTTCTTGAGATTGAGGTAGTTGATCCAGAGTTTCTTCATCTTCAATCTTCAAGACTTGAACTATTCACGAAATGCGCCAACTCAAATTCCGTAACATAGGGTAATTCTTCTCATAATCCTTTAATTGCCGTGAAGCATAGGCAATTACCCTACCATGCTGCATAAGAACACAACCCAGTCCACTGTGTGAGGCGTCACTGTAAATCACAAAACCCTTCCCAATAACCGGCAGTGCAAGAACTGTGCGGAGATCAATATTTCCTTCAGTTCCTCGAAACTCTGCTGACATCGCTCGGTCCAAACAAACTTCGTCCCCTTCCTCGTCAAGCTGGTCAGGGGAGTAGAGAGCTTCGCAAAGCCCTCCACGAACCGACGATAATAACCAGCTAGGCCCAAGAAACTCCGTACCTCAGAAACCGTCGTCGGCCTCGGCCAATCCCGAACTGTGTCAATCTTCGTCGGGTCGACCGCTACTCCAGCAGCTGAAACAATGTGGCCCAAGAAAGCAACCTCCCGAAGCCAAAACTCGCATTTCTTTAACTTGGCATACAGCTTTTTATCACGTAGAAGCTGCAGCACTATCCTCAGGTGCTCCTCGTGCTCCTCATCGCTCCGGGAGTAAATCAGGATGTCATCAATGAACACAACCACGAATCGATCCAAGTACGGCTGAAAAACCCGGTTCATCAGATCCATGAATGCAGCTGGGGCATTGGTCAAACCAAACGGCATAACTGTATACTCATAATGTCCATACCGGGATCTGAACGCCGTCTTGGGGATGTCCTCGGCCCTCACCCTAAGCTGGTGGTAACCTGACTGGAGATCGATCTTCGAAAACACGGAGGCTCCCTGTAGCTGATCAAACAAGTCATCAATCCGTGGCAGAGGATACTTATTCCGGATGGTCACTTTGTTCAGTTTCCGGTAGTCCACACATAAGCGGAGTGTCCCATCCTTCTTCTTCACGAACAAAACAGGCGCTCCCCACGGCGAAACGCTGGGCCGAATGAAGCCTCTGTCCAAAAGATCCTGTAACTGGGCCTTCAACTCTCTCAACTCGGCAGGCGCCATCCTGTAAGGTGCCTTCGAGACTGGTGCGGTTCCAGGTACCACATCAATCACGAACTCGATCTCCCTCTCTGGCGGCATGGTCGTCAGCTCTGGGGGAAACACATCGGGAAACTCGCGGACCACTGGAATATCCTCGAGTCCCCGTGCCGCCGAAGGCGCCTCCACAATCGTCGCCAGAAATGCGGTGCATCCCCTACTCATCAACGCCTGGCCCTCGCCGAAGAAATAGTCAAGGCGAACAAGGAGCTCTGACAGCCCTGGAAGACGAACACCTCCTGTCCCGGCTCACGAAGAGTAACAGTCCTATCGCGGCAATCAATGGTAACATAATATCTCGACAACCAATCCATACCCAGAACAACATCAAAATCCTGGAGCTGTTGTAGGACAAGCAAGTCGACTGGCAGAATCCAGGATCCCAACTGAATGGGGCAATCTCTACAGCACTCCTCAACATGAAGGACATGACCCGGTATCTCAACCTCTAATGCAGATGATAAAGAAGCTACCGCTATACCATGCAAAGATGTGAATGATCTACTAATGAATGAATGAGAAGCACCGGTGTCGAAAAGAGCCCGAGCACGGACTGACGAGATCAGAACAATACCTGCGACGACCTGCTCTGCTGAAAAAGCATCCTCAATCTGAGCGGCATATACACGACCGCTCGGCGCCGGGGGACGTCGCTCTGGCTGTCGAGAAGAAGAGGAGGCGAAATCTGGCCTGCTGTAAGCTGCAGAAGGTCCGGCTGGCTGGTAAGGAACGGTCGGTGCTGATGCAGAAGAAGGAGCTGGATGGCCGGCCCTGGGACAAGCACTCGCAATATGGCCGGCCTCCCCGCATCGAAAACACCGGCCCTGTCTCTGCGGGCACTGAGTCGGCGGATGAGGGCCCCGACAGATAACACACCGATCTGAGCGCTGCTGCCGAGAAGACTGCTGTGGGGGCTGCTGCTGTCGCGGGGGTCGACGCTGCTGCTGCTGCTGCTGCTGCTGTGACTGTCGAGACGCCCCCGATCTCTGGCGTCCCTGGTGCCCCCGGCCCTGAGGATGGAAACGCGGGGGTCTCGGGGGTCCCTGCCTACTAGACTGCCCCTCCTCCGCGGAAGCCGGGCGCTTCGCCCCAGAAGTCGCTACAGGGGCGGGAGACACCTCATCCATCACGGCCTCTCACACTCCACATACAAGGCCTGCTCCATCGAGGCCTCCACGGTCTGCAATCTACGGGAGCGGACGAACTGGTAGATGTCTCGACGAAGTCCTCTCTCAAACAAGTAGACACGATGGCTCTCATCCCTGGCCACATGTGGCACACAAGCCAAAAGCTGGTTGAACTCGGCGATGTACATTTGCACCGATCTATCTCCCTGGCGGAGATTCTTCAACTGCTCCTCCAGCCGCTGTCTGACGCTCTCTGGGAAGAAAGCTCCCAGCAACATGCTCCGGAACTCGGCCCAAGGAAGAAGCTGCGTCCCAGGTGGACCAGCTGGTCGCACACGCCGCCACCACGCCTCGGCGTTGCTCTCCAGAAAATGGGTAGCCAGAATGACCCGATACCGGTCATCCACAAATAAGCTCTCAAAGTGGCGCTCCATGGTGGTAATCCAAGTCTCGGCTGCCCAAGGCTCAGCACTCATGCCCGAAAAGCGGGGCGGATCGAACCGTCGGAATCTCATCAGCAAATCAACAACCTCCCGCTGCTCTGTCTCGTCAACGCTCCCGTCGCTCCGGCCGGTGGCCTACTCGAAACCGGCACAGCAGGAACTGCCGGTGCAGACGGCGCCACAGGGGGTGCCTCAACAGGGGAAGAAGGCACCGGCGAAGCCTCAGGGGGTGCCACTGCCGGCTGTGCTCTCTGCTCCAATAAGAGCGTCAGCCGCGCCACTGCCTCCTCCTGGCGTCTAGCCGCCTCAGCCATCTGTGCCATCTGGGCACGGAGCTCCTGTATCTCAGCCTGAGGTCCTCGCCCCGAGTCCTCCTGCTCGGGCTCAGAGGACGAAGGCTGCGAGCGCGTCACCATAGAACGTCGAGGAGGCATCCCCACCTGAGGGACAAAACAAACAATCAGAACCAGAAGCAACACTCGACCCAATCTAGCGAAAGTCAAAAGGCATGTCCCCCTTTCCGAAGCACTATGTTGTCTGCAGCCAACATAGTTGCTACAAAAGGAAGACATGTCTATCACTCGTCCCTATCCACTCGGGAGAGTTCAAAAACCCAATCAAGACTTTCGCTAAAATCTCGGCTCTCACGTGGGTCATCCTAGGGTTTAACCATAAGCCTAGGGTTCCTAAGTCCTCATGACCTACATCCTAGGCTCTGATACCACTCTAATCTGTCACGCCCCGGGGTCAGAACTGTACCCCGGGCTCGCCAACAGATCCGCCGCCCCTACAGGAAGCCCCGTAGAGACGTAGCGTCTAACCTGCAAATAAGTATCTAAACTAACAGATATCAGAGCTGTAAAATAAAACTAACAGATATATAAGAAGTAAAGCTGTCCCACAAATATATACATAAAGTCCTCACTCAAAATACAGGAGTCTCTCAAAAGAAAACAGAAGAGTACAACTCGATCCCTCACTACAAGATCTCTCATACTAAAAGACACAACCAAAAGTACATCGGGTACCTCTACCTCTCGCTGCTGCTGAAGGGGGAAAAGATCTACCTCGCGATTCCCTTACCTCGGTCTGAAGGAGCTGGATCAGCAACGGGCACCGCAGGAACTGGAGCTGGAGTCCCTGGGGAAAAGACACCACGACGGGTGTGAGAACTACCTCCCACAGTAGTTCTCAGTGGGTGCCGCCAACAAGCCCGACGGCCTGCCCACTAAGTCTACAAGGGGCAAAAGTAACCAAAGAAAAATGCAGAATAGAAAGCAGGAAGGTAAAACATCTACTGCTACTATGCCCCTATCTACAATGCTCAAGGAAAAGGATCGAAGATCAATATGTCACTACTGATACTCGACTCAGGTCACCCAATCCAAACTGACTGCCAAACGGGTCCAGTCAAACCTGCGCCTACCTACTGCTGTAGGTATGTCCATAGCTGCCAAAACTGGCTCAGCCAGAGGGACGATGTCCATGACTGCCAAAACTGGCTCAGTCAGAGGGACACCAACATCGACAGGCCGCGAAGAAGTAGCAAGCCCAACTCCGGAGTGGCACTCGTGGGTAGCGACCCCACCGAGCAAAGTATCTGCGCATCTCTGTCGATCTCAAGAATGGCTCCTGCAGGCTATGATCCAATCCCTGACTCACTCACTAAAAGAGAAACCACACTGTCACTATGATCATCACCCAAAGATCTCAGTCCCACATATCACTATCTCCATGATGAACAAACTATAGACTGCTGTCAACTCTACTCGGTCCCCAGACACGAGTACAATGCATCCAAAGCTACTAAACCTCCCAACCCACAACTCAGGGGAAGACCACTATGTCCCAAGATGACAAAAGTAACAATAACATGGGAGAACTACAGTAAAGGCATAAATCCAATAGTAGCTGTCTGAGGATGACATACAATGTCTAACAGATGTGCTAAGTCAAGTCTTTCTCTAATTTGTGGTTCATATGATGCAAGAGTTCCAAAAAGATTATCAATTTTAGCAATTATTAACTGTGGTTACTAACATATAAATTGCACAGTTTTATTAGCTCACATACTATCGTGCATGCATCTAAATTGCAGAATTAGAGTGCAGTCCATAGAAATTGAAAGCAGAAACACCCACCTGAACTCGCTAACTGTCCGAGCTGGTACAGATATACAGTTCAGGAATCGACAATTTCCTAGATCCACAGAGCCAGGAGTACAGAAAAAGTGCTCTTACAGTCCTGGGTACAACAACAACTCACAATTACAACCAATTTTCACATAACCAATACATTCCAAAAATCTGCATGTACTATTACTGTTCACACGCGAATTTACCTGAAAATAAATTCACAAAATTCCAATAAAAATATCACGACGATCCTCGCGAAGAGTAGATGTCGATAGGCTCTTGAATCGTCGAAATCCGATGTCCAGAAGTGAAGATAAAATTCCGCGAAGCCGCTGCTGTCAAGATTTCAGACTGTAGCAAAGGGGCGTAAAAATGTACCCCAAACCCTCAAAAAAACTCATTTCTGGGAAGAATGATCAACACGGAAAACGTAGATATACCTCTTGTGCAACCGCTGGCGAAGAAATCGTCCAAAAATGTGGTCGGGGTAGCTCTGTAGGTCTCCCAGAAGAAAATGCGACGGAAGTGGGCCTCAAACTGTAAACGTCGCTCCGCACTACGAGGTAAGAAACACAGTCGTCACGGCTTCCAGATTTTCTGAAACTTCACCAGGAGTTAGCCAAGAGGGAGAGGAGGATTTTTCATGAAGAACTCTCGAGCTGAATCCTTCGGAAAAAGGGTGTAAAAGCCAGCCCAAGTTGACCTATTTATAGGCCTCAAAAGAAAAGCCCAAAAAAGTCAAGCCTTTGGGCTCGGGCCCAACTTTCGGGCGCCCGAAAGTTTTCGGGCGCGCACAGTGCGGCCCGGCCCACAACTTCCGGGCGCGCACAGTGCGGCCCGGCCCGATACACGCCGTCGGACGGGATCCCAGATCCGTCCGACCCGCCTCGGAAGCCGCCACGTGTCGCCCGAACAGCGAACACCGAAGCGGGCCGCTCACCGCCCGCCACGTGGCTGCTCCCCGGCACAGTAAGGCGGTGGCGCCCGCCAATGAGCGGGCGCCACGTGTCCACCCCGTTGACCCCGACCGTGCGACGTGCGCGCCTGCCGCGCGACGTGGGTCGCACGTGCGCACGCATCCCGAGGCACCTGCCCCGCGCTCCGTGCACCCCGCGCGCTGCACCCGCCAACGAGGAAGTGGCACGTGTCCCCTGCACCCGGTCCACGCCTTCGACAGGAATTCCGTGGACCGCGCCGCGTGCACCGACCAACCGGTGACTGCCACGTGTCTCCCGCCTGGTCCATGCACCGCCGCGCTCCACCCAGTAGACCGCGCGCCCTGGGCCCGCCAATCATGCGGTGCCACGTGTCCATGCGCCGGGTCTGTGCACCCCGCCGCGCCGCTCTGTGGACCGCGCATCCTGAACCGGCCAATCAGAGGCTGCCACGTGGCATCCCGGCGGTCTACGGCCCCTCCCATGCACCAATTTCCACCTAAAACTTCCGGGTGTCCGTTTTTGGGCATCCGGACTCCAAATTAAGCAAATAAATAGTCGATTTCAAGCGTTTTTCCGTGCTGAATCCATCTACGACCTCTGTTTGGCCTAAATCTTTTCAGAAACTTCGGCAAACCCAGCCGAAGGCCAACACAGTAAAATAAAGCACACAGGGTCCACCAATAGCACCCAATTGATGCAATGTGGGCCAGGGACACCAATACTAGGTGTTCTAACAGTGGATCCATCGGAAAAACACTGCATGGGAACTAGGGCCACGACATTGGGCATCGAATTGTCAAGTTTCAGGTGGGTGGTTGTGCTTTGCCGAAAACAACGATTTACCCACTCGGGCTATTGGTTTCTCTCATGACACTGTTGGTTGTTGCTCTCTTTTCCTTGATGAACCACGCTTGAATATCTATGTTTAGATTAAGTTAAGTGATCCTCAGTGTATACATGAGTGAATGAATGGTTTGATTGATGTTGCATTATCTCATATGAATTTGATTATAAGTGATCATCCTTAATGTAGTACCCCGAACCCCCATGCAGCTTTTTCCCGTGAATCCACTATTTAGACACCTGTTGATGGTGTATCTGGCCCATAGTGCATCAAAGGGATGCCACAGATGGACCCTGTGAGCTTTGGTTAGCTGTTTTGGCCTTCGGCTACTTTTGCCGAATTTTAAAAAAGGATTTAGGCCAAACGGAGGGTGGATTTGGATTCAGCGCGGAAAAACACTTGAGTTTGGCTTTTTGTTTGCCCAATTCGGAGTCCGGATGTCCAAAAGCGGACTCCCGGAAGTTTTGACAGTTTTTGGCGCTTGCGGGGGCCTCCGGCAAATTTTGGAGGCGGAATTTGGCGAAACGGACCTCGTTTTTGGAATCAGCGCGCGAAAACGGTCAAGACGGGCTATTTGCTTGTCAATTTTGGGCTGCGGGTACTGTTCACGCCGGAACAGTGTCGCCGGCGATCGCCGGCGGCGGCCGGCGGCGGCGGGCAGCGTCGGCGGGCGGCGGCGCCGCCGCGGGCAGGCGGCAGGCGGCGGCCCAGGGCGCGGGCAGGCCGCGGGCAGGCGCGCGGTCCACCGCGCGGGGCGTGCACCGAAGGCGGGCCACGTGGCGTCTTCCGGTTGGTTGGTCCACAGCGCGCGGTCCGCGGAGTTTTTCGGTGTACGGTGGACCGAATGGGGGGACACGTGGCACTTTGTGATTGGGCGGTGTTGTGCACCCGGTCCACGCAATGGATGGAGTGGGTGCCGTACGCGACAGGCGGGCGTGCGTGTGCGCGGTCCACGGCGCGGTGCACGGCGGGGTGTGCCACGTGGCGAGCCCCTGTTGGCTGGCTCTCGTGCACCGGGCGCAGGGAATGTTTTTTCCCCCCCCTCAGCCAAAAACCCATCCGAGCTCCATTGTTTTGCATTTTTCTCCCAATCCCTTCACTTTTGGCCCGAGCTCCTCTCAGGCAATAATCTTCCTCTCTGAGTCCTCTACCACCCTGCAGAGTTTCAAAAATTCTGTGTGCACGAATCCCGAGGTTTCCCATTTTACGGTGCGGCGCGACGTTGCTTTCTTGTGTTCTTCCTCGGCGCAGCGATAGTGTTTTTGGTCCCCTGGGCTACCCCGACATCATCTTCCTGTGATTCTTGCACCAGTGGACTCCTAAGAGGTAGGACTTCATCTTTCGTTTTGGTCGCGCTTTCCCGTTTCGAGGTTTTGGCACGGTTTTCGAGGCAGCAAGTGACCCCTCTTTTTGTATGGAATTCCTTGACAGCAGCGGAGTGTTTCAGCCATATCTTTGCGCACGAGCGTCTGATGGAAACGAGCTTATACAACTTTTTCATCTACGGATCGCAAGGAACGCGCTCGTATTTTTAGTGGATTTTTGTGAATTTTCTTTCGAGGTGAAAATTAAGGATTTATCTGTGAACAGTAATCAGCCCTTAATCCTGATTTTTAGTGTGAGAGGGCCCCTTGCTGAATTTTTATCTTGGTCTACAGAACTCGGATTTGGGCGTGCAAGGTACCGTTGCGAAGCTATCGTCGCGAGGATCGCCGTGATATTTTTATTAGAATTTTCTGGACATTTGTTGCAGGTGATAATTTGACAGTTTGGTACTTGTGTTTGTATGTGGTAATTAGACTCTAGTGTATTTAGTGAATTCCTTGATGTACCAGGAGTATTGCGGGTGTGCTAAAATTGTGGGAGCGCGGATTTGGAATTTTGGTATTTTCCGACTGTGCGGGTTTGGACAGTTGCGCTTCAGGTGGGTGGTTGTTGTACTCCTCTCTTTGTATGCCCACTAGGAATATCAGAGTACCCTTGCTATGACAATGCCAAATGTGTTGATTGGTAGATTTGCATGCTCTAGGAAAACTGATTATTGGTTATCAGATCTCTAATAAATTATTGTTAGATTAATCACTGGAATTGTATACTTGGAGACAAATAGAAATAGAGGACTGCAAAACTGATGTTTGTTCATGTGAGACGGACACCCTAGCTTATGTCACTTCAAACTGTTATACTTGGAAACTGGATAAAATATTGGAACAAGCATGATTAAATTGGTCACATGATTATGTCATCTTTTACTGCTACACTATTTTGGGACTTGACTTAGGAGAAACCATGCTTTTCTCTTTTCTTCTTCATTGTTGACACTAGTGGCTTAATCGCTCAGGTTCGAGCGTATGTTGGACAGTGTAGGCAGGTATTGGGAATTTGGGACAGGTTGAGTTTGTCAGGGGGGTTGCGGCGACCACGGATCTTGGGTGGTTGACCGGATTGTTTTTATTGCATCAGATTGGGTGTTCGGGGATCGGGCTTACTATAGTGGAGGGTTGTTCCCACTTCTTTGAGTCTCGATCCAGTCCTGCTATTATGAGACAGTGATTACAGAGATGGTTGATACAGTGATATTTTTACTCGTGTGGGTCGCTCCCCTCGAGTGCCACTCCGGAGTAGGCTTTCCACGGTGTGAGCGCCGGGCACCTTTCTGCTTTCCACGGTGTGAGCGCCGGGCACCATGCTGGTTTCATGAGTTCGACAGCAGAGCAGGCAGTGCCAGTGTTCACTGGCTGTCAGATTGGGTCATTATGACAGGCTTCTTGATTCTGATGCATCACTTTCTCAATCCTTATTGGTTGGTCATATAGAGGCATATTAGGGATAGCACTTTACCGGTTGCTTTATTTATCTGCATCTCTTTTCTTCTCCTTTCCCTTTTTCGCCTCTGAGCACCTGGTGGGCATATCTGAGCTGAGGCTTTACCCACTAGGGGAGGCTACTGTTTATGGTAGTACTGACCCCCATTGTTTTTCTTGTTTCTTTCTTTCCCCTTGTTTTGCAGAGTCCTCAGTGGGAGTTGCTGGGCCGTCAGCAACTGATCGAGGTAAGCGAATTGCGGACTAGATAGAGAGCCACCGAGGGTCATAGCGGGAGACTTTTGGGTACCCGGACTTCTCAGACAGTGTTCTTGTATTTCTTTTTGGGGACTGGCTTCTGCCAGCTGTTTGTATTATAGTTGTGAGCTGGGAGAGACATCTGTATTATATTTTACTGTTGTACCTTTTACTTCCAGCATCTGTCTGAGATACAGTAGTTTTAGTTAGCTCTGACTTTTATTATGCTCTTTTATCTTTATTTCTTATCTGAGCAGGTTACCGACGCTTCGTGTATGTGGGAAATACCGCATGCACGGCGGATCTGTAGACGGGCCCGGGTTCTGGTTTACACCCGGGGCGTGACAGATTAAGTTGGTATCAGAGCTTAGGGATAGGTCAGTTGGGACTTAGGAAACCCTAGGCTTTTGGACAGACCCTAGGATGATAGGGCGTGAGTGGCGTGACATTTTGCGAAAGTCGGTGATTTTTATAGGTTAACTCTTCCTGTGAGTGAAGAGGGATCGACATAGTCTATTTCTGTTGAACCATTATGTTGGCTGCAGACAACATAAGGTTACAGAAATAGGGAGATGTCTTTGACTTTCGCTAGATTGGGTCGAGTGTTTGGGATGTGCTGATTTGCTGTTTGTCGTGGCGAGCGGTGTCTCCCCGACTTTGGGGCCCTGACCCGGGTGCACTTGGTGCAGCAGTTGGGTCTGAGCTAGTTGTTTCGGGCCGGATACCAGATTGGAGTCAGAGAGCTCCGGACCCAGGTGACAGGATTGTCAGAGGCTTTTCAGCGGCAGAGTGAGCGAGCATCTGGTTTTGTGTCACAGTCGTCGGAGCGGCGGACAGCTCGACAGTGCTTCCTTCTGAGGCCACCCGATTGCAGTATCCTCAAGGGCGAGGATTTCTGTGGTATTGATGGAGTGAGTAGCCCCATTGTGCCAATGTTTAGTGCCGAGACGCCGAGGCAGGGCGGATAGTTGACAGCTGATGAGCTATGGGACACCAATGATCAGTTGAGCCAGTTTCGGCAGATAAACCACCCCGATTCTTAGGATTAGGTTTGGAGCCTCTTGGGGTAGAATCGTGGTTGGTGATGATGGAGAGACTCTTTGGCAGCCTTCTGGTGTCTAAAGGGTGTACGCAGTTGTCGAACTGCGCGTTCTATGATTTGAGGAACGAGGCGCATAGGATATGCGTGGCTGAGAGTGGATTGCGCCAGGATACCTTTCCGTTTGTTCGGACCATCTTTTGCAGGTTTTGGACTTTGGGGTGCTTCGATGGTGGAGGCAGTGTTTATGGAGCTGGCGCTGCAGTTCTTTTGGATGGGTATCTGCTGTCAGAGGCAAGTTCTGGATAGAGGCGATTGATGCCAAATGATGGAGGATAGATCAGCCGGCAGAGACATTTTCGTTTTCCCTTCCTGGTTGGTGGATATCCTTGTGGATGGATTATGTAAAGCTTACCCCAGGGGGGATGTTATCCTGTGTGAGTGATAATTGGCATGTTTGGGGTGCAATAGACGTGATTGAGGAGCTGAAGCAGAGATTGATGACCGCTCCAATCCTTGCCCTCCCTGTTATGGGGGGGAAGGAGTTGTGATTTACAGTGATGCCTCACATAGTGGTCTGGGGTGTGTGTTGATGCAGCAGGGTAGGGTAATTGCCTATGCTTCGCGGCAATTGAAGGACTATGAGAAAAATTACCCTACTCATGATCTGGAGTTGGCAGCAGTGGTGTTTGCTCTGAAGCTGTGGCGGCATTACTTGTATGGTGAGCATTGCGAGATTTATACTGATCACAAGAGCTTGAAGTATCTGTTCACCCAAAAGGAGCTGAATTTGAGGCAACGTCGGTGGTTGGAGCTACTAAAGGATTATGATCTGAGTATCCTTTATCACCCCGGCAAGGCCAATGTTGTGGCGGATGCTTTGAGCAGGAGGACGAGTTTGAGCTTATTGATCTCGCAGCAGGCGCCGTTGGTCGAGCAGATGAGGCGATTACAGCTGGAGGTAGTATCCCCTGGGGTCTCTGCTAGACTTGTGTCTATGGTCTTGCAGCCCACTCTGTTGGAGAGGATCAGGGACACTCAGAGTGAGGACCCCCATTTGACGAGGATCAGGACGCGGCTTCAGGCGGATCAGACAGGGGATTTTTCTGTGGATAGCTCGGGAGTACTGCGGTACAGGGACCGAGTGTGTGTGCCTTTGGATCAGGAGATTAGAGATCAGATTTTGAGGGAGGCCCACTATACACCTTATACCGTCCACCCTGGAGGTACTAAGATGTATAAGGACCTCAAGGCACAGTTTTGGTGGCCCGGAATGAAGCGGGACATTGGAAGATTCGTAGCTCACTGTTTAACTTGTCAGCAAGTTAAAGCAGAGCATCGCGTCCCTGCTGGCAAGTTGCAGAGTCTTCCAATTCCCGAGTGGAAATGGGACCACATCACTATGGATTTCGTCACTGGATTGCCGAGGGCACAGAGCGGGGCAGATGCGATCTGGGTTATTGTTGACAGACTCACCAAGTCGGCGCACTTCTTACCAGTTCAGATGACTTGGTCACTTGAGCATCTGGCACAGTTATATATGGATGAGATAGTGAGGCTTCACGGCATACCTGCTTCGATTGTGTCAGATCGAGACCCGAGGTTCGTATCACGCTTTTGGGGGAGTTTGCATTCTGCTTTGGGGACTCAGCTCAGGTTTAGCACCGCTTTCCACCCACAGACCGATGGGCAGTCAGAACGCACCATTCAGACCCTCGAGGATATGCTTAGAGCGTGCGTTATGGATTTTGGAGGAGGGTGGTACCGGCACTTATCCTTGGTTGAGTTCGCGTACAACAACAGCTTTCAGGCGAGCATCCGGATGGCTCCGTTTGAAGCGTTGTATGGACGCAAGTGTCGGTCTCCCTTATATTGGAGTGACGTGGGTGAGAGGAGGACTTTGGGACCGGAGTTGCTTCTGGAGGCAGAGGAAAAAGTCAGGATTATTCGCCGGCATCTTGAGACAGCCCAGAGTCGTCAGAAGAGCTACGCGGATACTCGACGGCGAGACCTGGAGTTTCAGATTGGTGATCATGTCTTCTTGAAGGTCTCGCCCTCGAAAGGGGTCCGGAGATTTGGAGTGCGGGGGAAGCTCAGTCCCCGCTTTATTGGACCCTTTGAGGTACTTGACAGAGTTGGTCCTGTGGCATACAGAGTTGCCTTACCCCCGCGCCTGGCCGGAGTTCATGATGTCTTCCACGTCTCAGCTCTGAGGAGATATGTTTTTGACCCGTCGCACGTGATTGACTTCACTTCGTTGGAGATCGGCGAGGACTTGGTCTACGAGGAGCGCCCGTTGCGGATTCTTGCTCGTGAGGTGAGGGAATTGCGCAATCGGGCCATTCCATATGTGAAGATCCTGTGGAGCAATCATGAGGAGCGAGAGGCTACTTGGGAGCTGGAGACAGAGATGAGAGATGCCTACCCCTTCTTGTTTGAGGCCGCAGTTTGAGGTACGTCTGCTTTGTTTGTCTTTGTTTCGGGGACGAAACTTTTTTTTAGTGGGGGAGGGTGTAGTACCCCGAACCCCCATGCAGCTTTTTCCCGTGAATCCACTATTTAGACACCTGTTGATGGTGTATCTGGCCCATAGTGCATCAAAGGGATGCCACAGATGGACCCTGTGAGCTTTGGTTAGCTGTTTTGGCCTTCGGCTACTTTTGCCGAATTTTAAAAAAGGATTTAGGCCAAACGGAGGGTGGATTTGGATTCAGCGCGGAAAAACACTTGAGTTTGGCTTTTTGTTTGCCCAATTCGGAGTCCGGATGTCCAAAAGCGGACTCCCGGAAGTTTTGACAGTTTTTGGCGCTTGCGGGAGCCTCCGGCAAATTTTGGAGGCGGAATTTGGCGAAACGGACCTCGTTTTTGGAATCAGCGCGCGAAAACGGTCAAGACGGGCTATTTGCTTGTCAATTTTGGGCTGCGGGTACTGTTCACGCCGGAACAGTGTCGCCGGCGATCGCCGGCGGCGGCCGGCGGCGGCGGGCAGCGTCGGCGGGCGGCGGCGCCGCCGCGGGCAGGCGGCAGGCGGCGGCCCAGGGCGCGGGCAGGCCGCGGGCAGGCGCGCGGTCCACCGCGCGGGGCGTGCACCGAAGGCGGGCCACGTGGCGTCTTCCGGTTGGTTGGTCCACAGCGCGCGGTCCGCGGAGTTTTTCGGTGTACGGTGGACCGAATGGGGGGACACGTGGCACTTTGTGATTGGGCGGTGTTGTGCACCCGGTCCACGCAATGGATGGAGTGGGTGCCGTACGCGACAGGCGGGCGTGCGTGTGCGCGGTCCACGGCGCGGTGCACGGCGGGGTGTGCCACGTGGCGAGCCCCTGTTGGCTGGCTCTCGTGCACCGGGCGCAGGAAATGTTTTTTCCCCCCCCTCAGCCAAAAACCCATCCGAGCTCCATTGTTTTGCATTTTTCTCCCAATCCCTTCACTTTTGGCCCGAGCTCCTCTCAGGCAATAATCTTCCTCTCTGAGTCCTCTACCACCCTGCAGAGTTTCAAAAATTCTGTGTGCACGAATCCCGAGGTTTCCCATTTTACGGTGCGGCGCGACGTTGCTTTCTTGTGTTCTTCCTCGGCGCAGCGATAGTGTTTTTGGTCCCCTGGGCTACCCCGACATCATCTTCCTGTGATTCTTGCACCAGTGGACTCCTAAGAGGTAGGACTTCATCTTTCGTTTTGGTCGCGCTTTCCCGTTTCGAGGTTTTGGCACGGTTTTCGAGGCAGCAAGTGACCCCTCTTTTTGTATGGAATTCCTTGACAGCAGCGGAGTGTTTCAGCCATATCTTTGCGCACGAGCGTCTGATGGAAACGAGCTTATACAACTTTTTCATCTACGGATCGCAAGGAACGCGCTCGTATTTTTAGTGGATTTTTGTGAATTTTCTTTCGAGGTGAAAATTAAGGATTTATCTGTGAACAGTAATCAGCCCTTAATCCTGATTTTTAGTGTGAGAGGGCCCCTTGCTGAATTTTTATCTTGGTCTACAGAACTCGGATTTGGGCGTGCAAGGTACCGTTGCGAAGCTATCGTCGCGAGGATCGCCGTGATATTTTTATTAGAATTTTCTGGACATTTGTTGCAGGTGATAATTTGACAGTTTGGTACTTGTGTTTGTATGTGGTAATTAGACTCTAGTGTATTTAGTGAATTCCTTGATGTACCAGGAGTATTGCGGGTGTGCTAAAATTGTGGGAGCGCGGATTTGGAATTTTGGTATTTTCCGACTGTGCGGGTTTGGACAGTTGCGCTTCAGGTGGGTGGTTGTTGTACTCCTCTCTTTGTATGCCCACTAGGAATATCAGAGTACCCTTGCTATGACAATGCCAAATGTGTTGATTGGTAGACTTGCATGCTCTAGGAAACTGATTATTGGTTATCAGATCTCTAATAAATTATTGTTAGATTAATCACTGGAATTGTATACTTGGAGACAAATAGAAATAGAGGACTGCAAAACTGATGTTTGTTCATGTGAGACGGACACCCTAGCTTATGTCACTTCAAACTGTTATACTTGGAAACTGGATAAAATATTGGAACAAGCATGATTAAATTGGTCACATGATTATGTCATCTTTTACTGCTACACTATTTTGGGACTTGACTTAGGAGAAACCATGCTTTTCTCTTTTCTTCTTCATTGTTGACACTAGTGGCTTAATCGCTCAGGTTCGAGCGTATGTTGGACAGTGTAGGCAGGTATTGGGAATTTGGGACAGGTTGAGTTTGTCAGGGGGGGTTGCGGCGACCACGGATCTTGGGTGGTTGACCGGATTGTTTTTATTGCATCAGATTGGGTGTTCGGGGATCGGGCTTACTATAGTGGAGGGTTGTTCCCACTTCTTTGAGTCTCGATCCAGTCCTGCTATTATGAGACAGTGATTACAGAGATGGTTGATACAGTGATATTTTTTACTCGTGTGGGTCGCTCCCCTCGAGTGCCACTCCGGAGTAGGCTTTCCACGGTGTGAGCGCCGGGCACCTTTCTGCTTTCCACGGTGTGAGCGCCGGGCACCATGCTGGTTTCATGAGTTCGACAGCAGAGCAGGCAGTGCCAGTGTTCACTGGCTGTCAGATTGGGTCATTATGACAGGCTTCTTGATTCTGATGCATCACTTTCTCCATCCTTATTGGTTGGTCATATAGAGGCATATTAGGGATAGCACTTTATCAGTTGCTTTATTTATCTGCATCTCTTTTCTTCTCCTTTCCCTTTTTCGCCTCTGAGCACCTGGTGGGCATATCTGAGCTGAGGCTTTACCCACTAGGGGAGGCTACTGTTTATAGTAGTACTGACCCCCATTGTTTTTCTTGTTTCTTTCTTTCCCCTTGTTTTGCAGAGTCCTCAGTGGGAGTTGCTGGGCCGTCAGCAACTGATCGAGGTAAGCGAATTGCGGACTAGATAGAGAGCCACCGAGGGTCATAGCGGGAGACTTTTGGGTACCCGGACTTCTCAGACAGTGTTCTTGTATTTCTTTTTGGGGACTGGCTTCTGCCAGCTGTTTGTATTATAGTTGTGAGCGGGGAGAGACATCTGTATTATATTTTACTGTTGTACCTTTTACTTCCAGCATCTGTCTGAGATACAGTAGTTTTAGTTAGCTCTGACTTTCATTATGCTCTTTTATCTTTATTTCTTATCTGAGCAGGTTACCGACGCTTCGTGTATGTGGGAAATACCGCATGCACGGCGGATCTGTAGACGGGCCCGGGTTCTGGTTTACACCCGGGGCGTGACACTTAACCTATGCTATGTGAGGGTAAATAGAAAATTAATCTGCAACCTACACCTTGTGATGAATGGTTAACGTTATTATGTGAGAATGATGGTGATAGTTATATGTAAATGATTTTGGTTGATTTATGTGAAGGACATGGTTGCTATGTGAGAAGGGTTGTTATGACTTTATGTGAATGTCATATGGGCTAAGTGTGAATGGCTATCAAGGGTAAGTGAGGGTGATCTTGTCGATGATTCTTGAGCCTATGTCATGAGAGGTTATATGTTAAATGATTCTTGACTTATCTACATGAGAATAATTGACCTTGTAGATTTTCTTTCTACATCTTGTGATATTTATCTAATGGTTGATCCTTAGACTATTTTGTGTGACATTGTGTATTGTGGATGGTCGGCGATTTAGCTTATGTGGAAATGAATGTTGTTGGTGGATTCTATGTGCATCCTATGTGAGATCAATAAAAGTTGTTGAACCTTAGTCTATTCATTGGTGATAGTGGAATGAATGTCCATATTCAAGTAGTGTTAAATGATCTTTGGCAAGTCTATATGTGAATGGATGTTTCATATGAGGGTGGTTAGTGGTTTGTGTGAGAATAGCTGACTACATTAATCATGATCTATCTATGTGAGATTCACTCTTTATGAAAGTAATGATCGTCATTTATCTCCTGAGTCATGTTAGGTGAAAACCATGTTGGATGCTATTCTCTCTTTATTTCCAAATGTGAAAGGTGCATACTTGTGTAGACTTGATGTATGCTATGTTAACATCCAATTCTTTTATGAGATTGATTATGTATTTTGGATAGCATGCTCTAATAAATGTAAGAACATCGACACCTGTTTACTTTATATCATCTTGGGACATCTTCATGCTTGTATGGTCATCTAGATAGGCCACCTTTTTCTGCTACACTATCATGTTGGACTTGACTTAGGAGAAACCATGCTTTATACTTTTCTCCTTTTCATTTTAGACTCTGGGTATTTGTGGCTCGGGTGCGAGCAGGGGGTTTGGGATAGTGTAGTCAGGTTTCTGGGGATTTGGGACAGGCAGGGCCTGATGGCAAGGATTGCGGCAACCGCGAACTGTGGGCGGTTGACCGGGTTATTATTATTGCATCAGATTGGAGGTGAGGGATCGGGCTTCCTTAGTGGATGGTTTTTCCCACTTATTTAGAGTCGTGATCTAGTCCTGCTATATCAGGTTACTTATGACTACTTATTTCACTCGTGTGGGTCGCTCCCCTCGAGTGCCACTCCGGAGTGTGTGACCGTGCCGGTCAGGAGCCGGTCTGTTACTTGTTTTGGGTGCGACCGTACCGGTCAGTAGTCGGTCTATCACCTATTTCGGGATGCGACCGTACCGGTCAGTAGTCGGCCAGTATTCCCGCAGTTGAGTCTTGAGTTCGGTAGGCATGGCAGGCAGTACCAGTGTTTACTGGTGTATAGGTTGGGTTTAGTCAGGCAGGCATTTATATTCTGATGCACATATTTAGCTATCCTTATTAGCTCGGCATTTAGAGGCATTTTAGTGGTAGCTTTCTTTTATCAGTAGTTCTGTTTATAGCTTACCACCTCTTTTATTCTTTTTCTTGCCTCTGGTAGACTTAGTGGGTACGTCGGGGTTTGAGGCTTTACCCACAGGGGGAGGCTACTGGTTTTACTAGTGGTACTCACCCCCATTGTCGTTTTTCCCCTTTCCTCCCTTTGTTTTGCAGTGGCTGCTGCGGGAGTTGCGGATCTTTCGGTTGACGGTTCGAGGCGAGGGAGTCGCGAGATAGATCCCTACTAGAGTTGATTTCTACTGTGGGATAGATGTACCAACCCGGATTGTGGGTTTCACTGTACACAGTTGTATTTTATTATTTCAGTTTATCTCCCTTTTTGGGTTTATAGATGTTGTATAGGTGGCTTTTACTTGTATTACAGTTTCGGTGGACCGAATTATTATATTACTATTTTTGGGAGATGGTTATTGTACCTTTGTTTTTCAGTTGTACAGTGATTCAGATTTTTATTACAGCAGTTTTTCTTCAGCTCTGATATTTGTTTAGTTGTTAGATGATACATTGCAGGTTGGACGCTTCGCCTATGCGGGGTTTCACATAGGTGGCGGATCTGTTGGCGAGCCCGGGTCGCAGTTTCGACCTTGGGGCGTAACACTCCTGGTACGAAATTTTGCTCCCAATTCACCAGGAATCCTTTTCTTGGGCCCGACACGCGCACAACACTCCCAGAAACCACTAATCCATCAATAAACCCTTAAGTGGGGATTCGGGTCCTCACATCCTCCCCCACTAAAAGAAAGTTTCGTCCTCGAAACTAACACGGCTCAAAAGAGAGTCTCCAAGGCAAAGGTAAGCATCCATCAATACAGTCTCCAACTCCCTAGTCGTTACTCACTCCCCACAAAGTGAATCCAAAGCTGGAAAATCCTCAGGAACTCCAAGAAAACCGGGGGACAAGGAAGAACAGCCAACTCTACTCGTCCAAACTACACGAATTACGCCACAAAACCAACAGAAAAGGTAAGGGCCCCACCAGCAGGAAAGTCATCAACCCCCAAGTCTCCATTTAGAAAACAGCTGAAATTAACGAAAAGTTCGAAAATTTCGAAAGATCAGTGCCCTCGCCCCAATCAAACAAGAACAGGTTCGAGCACCGTCTCCATTTCTGGAGTAGCCTTTCGAAGCTTTCATCCTGTTCGTAAATTTCAGGGCAAGGGCGAGAAAAAGGGAGAGAAGTGTTGATGCCGTTCCTGCTGTGGCAACAAAAAAGGAAACTACGATCTATCCGTGCCCCTAAAAACACAACCCTATCCGTGACCCCTAGAGACACAACCTCTAGTCCTAGGCGTCACCTACGCTCAATGGGTAGCACCTAACCCAAAACCGCTGAAGCCACTGCTGCAGGAAGGATACCTCGGTGACCTGTGAAAATAATCTCCTGTTGTCCAACTCGCGGAAAGGTTGCTGTTCTCAATCCACAATCAATCGTTGCACGATACCGCACCAGCTGGTCCATCCCGTGTGCTCAATCTGAGTCATGGAGCTGTAACTGAACCGTCACACCTGCCGGTGTGCTTCCCAAAGTCTCAGCTGTCCTGATCAAGTCCCAAAATTCACCTCTGCTCGTAAGATACTGTGAAGAAATCAATCGCTAATGCAAGTAGCAAAATTTTCCTAACCCATACCATGCTGAGATGCAAAAGCCCTACTAACGTGTGCAGCAGGATGCAGCGGTATCCAAAAAGCTCAACTCAGCTTACAGAAAAATAAAGTCATACCTGCGGCGATAGGATCTGTTGCCGGGATGCCCTCCACCAGGGCCGCGTAAACCCGTCCACTGGGTGCTGAAGACCGTCGTCCCGTCTGTCCCGACGTCGTACCCCACTCTGTCTGACGGTGTACTGGAGGGGCTTCCGCTTCCTGAATAGGCAAGGGGGGTGCTATAGCAAGGGGTCGCACTGACAGAATGGCTCGGGGACAAGCTGCTCGAAAATGTCCAAACTCTGCACATAGGAAACACCATCTCTGTCTCTGGTCATACTGTGACGGTGGATGAGGGCCGCCACAGATGACACACCGCTCATGTCGCTATTGCCGATACTGCTGCTGAAACTGCTGTCGCTGCTGATACTGCGGCTGCTGCGGGTGCCCACCTGAACTCTGGAGCCTCTGAAACTCACGACCCTCAGGGTGAGATCGTGGAGGTCTCGGAGGTGCCTGCCGACTCGTCTGTCCCTCATCAACCGGTGCTGGGCGCTTCGCCCCTGGAATCACTGCGGAAGCTGGAGCCACCTCATCCATCACCGCCTCTCCGCACTCAACATAAAGTGCCTGCTCCATAGATGCATCCAACGTCTGCAATCTACGCGAACGGACGAACTGAAAAATCTCCCGGCGCAAACCCTGCTCAAACATATAAATCCGATGCGCCTCGTCCCTCGCAGCGTGCAGTACACAGGCCAACAACTGGTTGAAGTCTGCGATGTACTCATGCACGGGCCGATCTCCCTGACGGAGATTCTTTAGCTGCTCCTCCAACCTCTGCCTGACGCTCTCCGGGAAGAAGGCCCCTAGAAGAAGGCTGCGGAACTCCGCCCAAGAGAGAAGCTGCGTCCCAGGCGGACCAGCAGGTCGCACACGCCGCCACCAAGCCTCGGCGTTGCTCTCCAAGAAGTGTGTAGCCAAGAGGACTCGAAACCGCTCCTTAATGAACAAACTCTCAAAATGACGCTCCATGGCCGTAATCCAAGACTCAGCCTCCCACGGCTTTGCACTCAATCCAGAAAAACGGGGTGGATAGAACTGGCGGAACCTCATCAATAGATCCACAATGTCATGCTGCTCTGTAGGGGTCAACTGTCCTGCCGTCCCGGATAGCTGACCACTGGTAACCAGCGCAGTAAGGGCTGCCTATGTTGCTGGTACAACTGGGGGCGTCACAGCTGACTGTGCTCTCTGCTCTATTATGCGCACCATCCGATCCATGGTCTCCTCCTGACGCCGGAAAGCCTCTGACAACTGAGCCATCTGAGCCCGAAGCTCCTGCACCTCACTCTGCTGACCCTGTGCTGACTCCTCCTGCTCAGGCTCGTGGGAGGAGGAAGGCTGAGAACGCGTCCGCATCCTGCGTCGGGGAGGAATCGTGCCCACCTGCAATCCACATGCAAACATCAGGACAGCACCAAACAACACTCGACCCAATCCAGCGAAAGTCTAAGACATGTCATCCATTCCATAGCATTATGTTGTCTGCAGCCAACATAATCGCTTAAGAGAATAAATATGTCAATCACTCATCCCATCCTTTGGGAGAGGTATAAAACTCAATCAGGACTCTCGCTAAAAGTCACGACTCTCACGTAGTCATCCTAATGTCCAACCACAAGCCTAGGGTTTCTAAGTCCGCAATGACCTAAAATCTAGGCTCTGATACCACTCTAATCTGTCACGCCCCGGGGTCGAAACTGCGACCCGGGCTCGCCAACAGATCCGCCGCCCATACGGTGAACCTCGTATAGACGAAGCGTCAAACCTGCAAAAGAAAGATGCTATACTAAACAGATATCAGAGATGGAAGTAAACTTCTAGAAATAAAATATATACAACTCAAAAGCCTCACCAAAAGTACATAAGTCTCTCGGCAAAAACAGAAAAGTACAACTCTATACCTCACTACAAGGGTCCTCAACAAGAAACTCTCAAAATAAAAAGGGTACATCTACTCTATGGACGACGACTGGTAGGGATCTAGCTCGCGACTCCCTCACCTCGATCTGAAGAAGCAGCAGCTGGAGCAACAGGAACAGGAGCAGACGTCCCTGGGGAAAAAGACACCACGACGGGTGTGAGAACTACATCCCACAGTAGTTCTCAGTGGGTGCCGTCAACAAGCCCAACGGGCTGCCCACTAAGTCTACTAGAGGTATGAAGAAACAAATGCAATGCTGAAGGGAAAAAGCCGGAAAATAAACTCTACAGCTACTATGTCCCTATCTAGATGCTCAAAAAGTGGAACAGATGAAAAAAATATGATGCATTTGCTAACATATCAGTATAGTCACCCAATCTGAACTGACTGCCTCCTCGGGTCCAGTCAAACCTGCACCTACCTACTGCCGTTACATCCCGGAGGACCGGACGTACGTAGGGCGTTCGTAGCTGCCAAAAACTGGCCCAGCCAGAGGGACTGTGTCGACAAGTCGCGATACAAAAGTAACAAATCCACCCCGGGCGTGGCTCTCGAGGGGTGCGACCCCACCGAGGAAAAGGTATCCGCGTACTCTGTCGCACAGGTGGCACTGCAGGCTATAGTCAAAATCTACGCTCACGCTCTGAACGGAAGGACTTAATCCTCAAACATCTCGCACAACAGTCGGAGCACTCTCGACGACTCAGCTGATCAGCTCTCATGAAACACGAGACACTAGCCTCTCCAACAACTCACAGCACAAAACACACTGGCTGGAGATACTCCACAGCTAGGATCAACCTACCACTCAGGGCTAACTAAACTGGTCGGACAACACTCAACGACCCGAGACCACCGTCAACCCCGACGGTTCCCAACGACAGAACATCAACCCAACCTACAGACTCAACCCAACCTGCAGACTCACTGACAGGATAACTCCACAACAGACACAATAAAGTGCCCGGGAACCCCGAAAGACTAGAACCTACACCCCTAATCAAACAAGAACAGGCTCTAGGCATAGCCTCTCGTTGTTCTCGTCCCAAAGAAAAAGGCAGCCCTTGGAACCCAGACCACTCGAATCATCTTGGATGGTTAAATTTATTGAAAAAAGGTGATATTTCTTACTGAAAGCCACTTGATCTGGAAGAAATCCATTTTTAATGATTTGTAGTTCTTTTTAGGAAAACAGTTGAAAACAAGTTTTATATCCAAACCTCGAAGAGCTAATGCCTTCGTCCAATCAAACAAGAACAGACTCAGGCGACCCTACGACGCTTGGAAGAAAACATTTGGTTGACTAAAATTATATGTGTGTCCAAAAAAGGTTCTGGGTTCAAGGTCCTGCTATCACTGGTATACAGCTGCCACTGACACAGTGGCGACAATAAAACAAGAAACCAAAATATCTCGGGACCGCCGTCTACCCAAACGACTCCCGCCATAGATGAACAACTAACTACATCTACCAGACTCCACTCTACTCCCAAGCACGAGTGTAAAATGCATCCCACACTAAAAAAATCCCGACCACTCGGCCCACTACCCGGGCGAGTAACACTATATCCAGGAAAGAAAAGAAGTGTGGATGTCTAAAGTAAAATAAACCTAGCACAAGTTGGAGTTTTCTACAGTCTGGCTGAACATGCTGCATATGGCGGGGGTGCTAGGTCAAGTTCCAAGATAACAATAATTTAACAGATGATAGAAAGCATGGAGATGACAAGATCATCAGGTAAAATAAGGAATAGCAATTCCTACATTCTAGCATGTTGAACAAGAATTCACTATCATGCATAGTCCTACAATAGCAAGCTTTGTTGGGTTATAACTATATGGATCTAAATAGGGGAAAAAACACCTAGAGGGGGGGTGAATAGGTGTAAACAATAAACACTCAAAAATCTTTGCGCTATAAAACCCAATGCGGAAAATGTAAATGAACACGCAAGATTTTTACGTGGAAAAACTCTAAACCGGAGTAAAAAACCACGGGACCGATAACACGGCGAAATCCACTAGAATTAACACACGTACAAGGTGATATAACGTACTCACAGACGACTCATCCTTTTTCATACGCTCCTAGTAGATCTTCCCGCTCGATCCGACGCTTCTCGAATCCACGATCCGCGCCCAACGCTGAATCCACAGCGTCCAACGTCGAGTCCACGACGTCCAACCGAATCCACGGTCTTCACCTATTAGTACGCTTCGAATCCACGAACGTACCTCGCTCCGAATCCACGAGAGCGGTAGCACCTTGAATCCACAAGGCCACGCGAGTCCACGCGCCGATTTGGGTAAATCGTTGTTTTTGGGTGGTGATGATCCGCCGAATACTTAGATCAAAGATAGATCGGAAATACCATCTAAGTATTCATTGATTTGATTCTACTCAAAATATGAGTATGGAAAACCTAGAATCAAATCAATCAATATAGATGAAGAAACATAGAATGAATCTATTGATTTCCTTTCTTCTCTATATGTGAATCTAAGCCGTATAAAATGATATTTGATAATGACGGCTCTATTTTCCTTAACCCTAGAAAAATGACCATAGGGTCTATTTATAGGTTAGAAACCAATGGAAGAAGATAAGGATCAAAAACTGCCTTTTCTGGAATTTTACGGACGGCGATCCGGATCGTAATTACTGCGATCCGGATCGTCGAAGCTTGAAAGACGATCCCAGAAAAACAAGGGTTCGGGATCCGGATCACGAAGTCCGATCCGGATCGTTCATACAGTTTTACCAAAACATCAGTGTTCGGGATCCGGATTGCAAGTCCTGATCCGGATCGAGGAAGCAAACAGGTAAAACCAGTGTTCGGGATCCGGATCAGAGGAGGCTGCGATCCGGATTGAACCAGTGTATGAACCAACACCCTTCGGGATCCGGATTGCCAAGCACGATCCGGATCCTGAACATGTCCCATGTCCAGTTTTTGATGTTTATGCAATTAAAACCTCTTCCAGGTGTTTCTACACTATAAGAAGTATTCGGATCACCAAAATCTTTAGTTAAACGTACCTGATCCTTTTGAATTCTTCTTTCTTGAGATTGAGGTATACGATCCAAAGTTTCTTCATCTTCAATCTTCAAGACTTAATACATTCACGAAATACGCCAACTCAAATTCCGTAACAATCTCCCCCTTTGGCGGTTTCGTGACAAAACACAGATCCACAAAAGAAAATTCAAAAAGATATTTTTGTTGCTATCACCATACAACAAAAATTTACAATGAAGATCCAAAACTTAAAAACATGAGATAAACTCCTAAAACAGACTCTAGACTTAGACATCTGTACTCTCTGCACAAAGAAATCATTCTTGACAAAAGAAATCGTTAGATACCTCAAGAATTGAAACATACAAAACCAAGTACAGAGAAAGAGTTTATTCTCATCATGACATTTGAGAATTCAGATATGTGAAAAAATCATCGTTAAAAACCAACATATCTTCTAAGCAATCAAAAACCAAATGTCACAAAGTGTTAGTCCAATCATCAACTTGTTAGTCATATTACATGCCCAAATAGTTAGTCGAATAGTTAGTAGGAGCATGCATCAAATCACAAGATAAATGCAAAGTTGAAGTTGGAGTCATACTTACCTTAATGATCACCAATTCACATCATTCATCATTGTATCATTGTTCAAAGTTCTCTCTAACTTTCTCTAATTCTCTCCCCCTTTTTGTCACAAAACAAAGCCAAAACGTAGCAAGAGCTACAATATGTAAGGAGGGTTAAAAGAAAATCTAATAATATTCACAAACTGAGAACTAAGCTAAAAGAATCAATAAGACTAAGACCTAAAAATCCTGCACAAAGAAAAAGAGTAAAAAACAGTCAGTTTTCAGAATCGTCAGAACTTGTGCAACCAATCTTAGACATTATCTTTCGCATCCGTGTGTCCATTGAATTTATCTTCTTCGTGATGGTAATGTGAGCTGCTGTTGTTATCTCAAGCTCATTGGCAATCCTCTGTTGTTCTCTCAGAATTTGTTCCTGCTGAACGGATAGTTGTTGCTGTAACTTAAAGATCGTATTTAGCGATGCTTCATCATCTGTGCCATGTGCTTGTCGAGATGGTGATGCAGCCGTGCTTGTACCGGTCTTCGTTCCAGATGCAGAAGGTTGAGTGACATGTGGCAACTTGTGAAGGGATTTGACAATCGTGGACTCATCTATCATGCTCAGACATTGATGATAGATTGTAGAAGTGATATCAACTTGAAATTTCTTTAAAATCCTCATTATAATCAACGGAAATGGAATTCTTTCAGCGGGATGAGGATGCTCGACATATCGCGCCATTCTATTCCAGATGATGTACGGAATGTTGATATTCAATGCTGTTGCCTCTGATGGATGTCCTATGAGATACAAGAACAACAACCGTTCCCATCTCACAACCTTCGTCTGCATGTTTGGAAGTATATTGTAACACGTGATGAAGTTTAAGAAGCGATATTCAAGACGAAGTTCTTTAGATCGAACAGATTTCTCGGTTGATTGTGTTCCCTCGAGACAAATTCCCTCGATAACTTTTCGCCATAAAGTGTTTGTCAAATTTACTCCTTTCAGGTAGTGAATTCCTGTCTTGCGGGCTTCCATTCCCAAAACCTCGCCAATCAATTGTGGAGTTATCTTAAACCTTGTGCCTTGGATATTCGTGTAGAACTCCATAGGACCGTTCTCAAATTCCCGAAGATGCCGTGCATTGGTATAGAAAGTCCTCACATGGTGCAGGCAGTAGCCGAGAGTTTCTGGGAAGCGACACACTTGAATGAGATTGGCTTGTTCAATCAAAATACCAAATTCAGGGCAGTGACCTCGTAGAGCCTCAATGTTCACGTGCCTTTCGCCAATGCATTCGCGATGTGCAAACGCCCTAAGACGATCATTGTTAACAAATGCTTCTTCAACACGGGGCGGAGAGTCAGGAGCAATTGGCGGGTCAACACTGGTGTCCTGTCTTAGTCCAAGACGTCGAGCAAGTCGTTTTCGTTTCACAGAAATAGTTGGAACAGACATAGGAGCTTTCCCAGTGTCCATTGGTGCTTTTCCTTTTTGGTTAGATTTAGTAGGCAATACCTCATCATCATCATCATCTGTCAACATATCCCAGTGTACTTCGTCAGGGTTTTCTGCAAGTTCTGTGTCACTTATAACTTCCACCTCACTTTTCCGTTGGAGTTTCTTGGCTCGTTTCAGTTTGTTGGTTGCTCGAGTATGTACCATCGTAACCAGTAGCAAGATTAACCAGGAGAATGCCATTGGTTCTAGTGCTGTGAGTTTCAAGGAGTATTCTGTGCAAAACCAACTCAAGAACACATGAAAAATCGTCAATTTTGAAAAATTTGAAAACATTGTACCTAGACAATCATAATCATGTAGAGAAGCCAAGAATCAAATTAGTTTTCCAAAAAGAATTTTAAAAATAGATCAATTCCATGATTTTCAAAAATTCCTCTTTTATGCCCTAAACCAGAATTTTTAGAAATCGAAGCCTAAAAACTCGTTTATCTTGAGAAAAACCAGCATAAAAGCAAAACTAATTAACCCAGAGTTCTTGTTTCAAAAGAAATTTGATCAAAAACAAATCACAAACGAAAAAGATCCAAGATTTCAACTCACGTTTGATGAAAAACTGTAAAAACCGAGTTTTGATCAATAAAACTTACTTGAATCCGAAGAACTTTGAGTTTGGAAGCTCCAAAACGCAAGAAATCTAGAGAGAGAAGCTCTAGAGATTTTAGAACAAAAGATTAGGGTAAAAGAAATCAAATCCTCTTTGTTCTTATAAAAACCCTAGCCGTGATCCGGATCGTATCGTGATTGCGATCCGGATTGGCTACCCGCAGGAAGAATCCTGCGTTCGGGATCCGGATCACTTACCACGATCCGGATCGGCTTCAACTTTTTCTGCAGAAAAATCCAGAAAAATTCCATAAAATTCAGAAAAAGTATGTAAGCACTTTACCATGTCAACTTTAAACAAAAATCATCGTTTCATACAACAAGAAATAGATTATACAAAATCTATCAATAACATCCAAAAATGAAACGAAAATTTACGAAAGTTAAAACACTTAAAGTTGAACAATTTCAATTACATCTATCCTGATCTTATGTGTAATGCCTTTATCAGATCATCAATTTTGGTAAAGAAAATGAAGTACCAAGATCAATAGATGTTTGAAATCCCAGATAAGTTAGATAATATATCTAGACAATCTGTTGAAGGAGTGGCTCTTTGAGCATCTTTTACTAAAAATCCCACCTTATACCAACCATGAAATACGACTGAGTCAAGTATTTCAATATGAATTTCATCAACATTCTTAAAACAAGAATTTGCTTTTCATTCATGGAGTATCTTTTTCTTTCTTTCATTTTCTCCATGTGGTGGTAGTTTTCACACTCCTCACTGGGATGTAACTCTTTCCACATCTTTTGAGCATTTTACATTTCTTTGACTCCCCCTCAATTGGCTATCAATTATTTAATATATAAGGTATTCAACCAAACCATTGATCTCGAATTCATACTCGACTAAGCAATCAAATATGATAATGACTATACCAAGAGATCATTGAGAGAGAAATTGACTTTGATCACTTAAAAGATAGTTTAATTAACGTAAATGATCATTGCAACACTGAAACATTATGATATCAAAAGCATAATGGATTTCTAAATACATGAAAGGATGCAATTAAAGTCAATTATGATTTATGCTCATTTAATGTCCTATGTATAAGACATAGATAAAGAACAAAACAAAAACAAAAACAAAACCTAACCTAAGCAAAGGTTTCAAAAGAATTTATTTCAAGGAAAGCATGCCAATTGCTTTACGCAAGTGAATAAAACGTTTTTGATCCAACGGTTTTGTTAAGATATCAGCTAATTTGTGATGACCTGGACCTCTGCAGAGTTGTGGTAGGGTCATCGGTGACTTCGGGGGAGCCTGTTCTGTGTTTCGGGAGGTGTTGGTGCATGATTAGATACAAGTGTTGAACCTCGAGCTTTATTGGATCACTTGGATAACCGGAAGACCCCGTCGGATGTTTAGAAGTGTTTTCGTGCAAATCGGATATCAAATTTGGACTCGGCGTGAAATTCGGATTGAAAATACCTTTCCGGGAGCCTCCGGCAAATTTTAGGATTGGAATTTGGCGAAACGGACGCCGGATTTGGAATCAGCGCGCGAAAACGGTCAAGATGGACTATTTACTTGATTTTTTCGGGCTCGGGTTACTGTTCATGCCGGAACAGTGTTCCCGGCGGCCGGCCGGCGGCGCGGCGGCGGCGGGCAGCGCCGGCGGACGGCGGAGGGCGCTCGGGTAGGCGGCGCGCGGCCGCGGGCAGGCGCTGAGGGCGCGGGCAGGCGCGGCGGGGGCGCGGGCAGGCGGGCGGTCCACGCGGCGGGCGTGCACCGAGGCGGGGGACACGTGGCAGGTTACTACTGGCTGGTTCACAGCACTCGGTTCATGGAATATTTGGGTTGGCTCATGGTCCATGGTGCACCAAGCTTGGACACGTGGCAGCTTTTGATTGGTCCGGTTCTGTGCTCCCGGTCCACGCAACCGGCGGGGATGGTGACCGGGGCAGGTGGCCGTACGCCCGGGTCAGCCGGCGACGTGCGCGGTGCACGGCGCGCCGTGCGCGGTGCACGGCCGGTCGGGGCCACGTGGCGCGCCCCCGTTGGCTGGCGCAGGTGCGCCGGGTGCAGCGGGGTCCGCGGGCCTGTTGGGCTGGGCTACGTGGCCGGCCCAGGAGATTTCGGGCGTGAACAGTAACGGGCCGGCCCGTTACTGTAGCAGCCCGAAAACTGGGATGCGCCCGAAAGTGGGGACATAGATGGAATTACTTGAATTGTTTTTCAGCCTATATAAATAGTTCAACCCGAGCCTCCTTCTTTCTCCCTTATCTCCCAAACCGAGCCTCTTCAGCCCAAGTACATTTCAAGCTAAAATCTTCATCTCTAAGTCCTGGATCTCCCTGCCAAGTTTCAAGAGTTTTGGTGGCACGAATCCCGAGGTTCCCCATTTTACGGTGCGGCGCGACGTTGCTTCCTAGTGTTCTTCTTCGGCGCAGCGATCGTATTTTTGCTCCCCTGGGCTACCCCGACATCATTTTCCTGCGATTCTTGGACCAGTAGACTCCTAAGAGGTAGGACTTCATCTTTCGTTTTGGTCGCGCTTTCCCGTTTCGAGGTTTTGGCACGGTTTTCGAGGCAGTAAGTGACCCCTCTTTCTGTATGGAATTCCTTGACAGCAGCGGAGTGTTTCGGCCATATCTTTGCGCACGAGCGTCCGACGGAAACGAGCTTATACAACTTTTTCATCTACGGATCGCAAGGAACGCGCTCGTATTTTTATTGGATTTTTGTGAATTTTCTTTCGAGGTGAGAATTAATGATTTCTCTGTGAACAGTAATCAGCCCTTAATCCAGATTATTGTATGAGAGTGCTCTCTTGCCGAATTTTTATCTTGACTTACCGAACTCCGATTTGGGCGTGCAAGGTACCGTTTCGAAGCTATCGACGCAAGGATCGCCGTGATATTTTTATTGGAATTTTCTGGGCAATTTCTGCAGGTGATAATTAACAGTTCTGAATTCGAGGTTGTATGTGATTAAGTGCTGAATTTGGGAGTCTAGTGTAATTAGTGGATTTCTTGATGTACCAGGAATATTCGGGTGTGCTGAAATTGTGGGAGCAAGGATTTGGAATTTTGGTATTTTCTGACTGTACGAGTTTGGACAGTTGCGCTTCAGGTGGGTGGTTGCTTTACTCCTCTTTTCTGATATACCCACTAGGAATATTAGAGAGATCTTCTCTATTGGACATGTTGAATGCTCATTTAGTAGACATGCATGTTTAACTAAAGTAATTACGAGCCTATCATCTGGAAAACACTGTATGATTTATCCTGTTAGTGGTTGGTACTATTTGAGGATTTTATGACATGCGTAGGTGGATAATGATGCTTTATCATGGAAAATGGATTATAGACATGTGTGGTTGGATAATGTTTTAGCATGATGGTTTTATCTATGCGGATTTATTAATTGTTACACATGTGGAACCACTGTTGAACGCCTTTTTCCTTTATTTCCTTGAGAACACTGGCATGCTTGTATGGACATCTAGATAGGCCATCTTTTATCGCTACACTTTCATGCTGGAACTTGACTTAGGAGAAACCTTGTTTGCTTCTTTTCTCCTTTTCGTTAGTCAGGTGGTTCTTGTTGCTCGGGTTTGAGCAGGGGTTTGGGATAGTGTAGCGAGGACCTGAGGGTCGGTGACAGGTTGTGTTTGATTATGGGTTGCGGGGTTATAGCGGCTACCGCGGACAGTAGGCGGTTGACCGGATGTCGAATGTGGGACATGATTGTGATTGTGGGTATTGCGGCGATCGCGGATTTTGGGCGATCGACCGGATGTTCATTTGTGCATCAGATTGGGGGATCTGTGTTTCTTTTAGTGGAGGGTGTGTTCCACCGGGCTTTACAGTTGTGTTTTACTCCTGCTTTTGGTACTTATCTTACCGGCGCGGTTATTGCCCGGTAGTGCTTTCCTCGAGTGGGTCGCTCCCCTCGAGTTCCCCTCCGGAGGCCGGGGCCAGGCTGTTATTGACGGATTTGCTATCACATCGGCGCGGCTTATTTGCCCGATGATGAGGGCGGCGGCAGGAGCTTTGCTATCACATCGGCGCGGCTTACTTGCCCGATGATGAGGGCGGTACAGATGGGTTAATCTGGGACGGGTGGTTATTGTTGGTTATGGTTATTCCAGTCTAGGACTGCATTCTAGAGGCATAGTAGTGGTAGATTTCCCTTTTTCAGCAGTTTCATTTCTTACCACTCTTCTTTCCTCTTCGCCTCTGGTAGACCTAGTGGGTGCGTCAGAGTTTGAGGTTTTACCCACTAGGGGAGGCTACTGGTTTACTAGTAGTTCTCACCCCCATTCTTCTTTCCTCTTTTTCTTCTTCCTTGTTTTGCAGAGTCTTCTGCGGGTGCTACTGGACTTTCAGTGGCGGGTCGAGGAGAGAGGACGGCTGTGTAGATAGATCTCGAGGCAGGATGAGCGTGTTAGCTGGACTGTTGGTGTACCCAGGTTTTCCTCAGACGGTTGTACTTTCACTTTTGGGACTGGCTTTTGCCAGCAGGTTGTATTTATTTATTGTGAGCTGGGAGAGACTGATGTATCATTTATACTGATGTATTGTATTTTATTTCCAGCTTCAGTCTGAGAGGTATTAGTTTTAGTTCAGCTCTGTTTTTATTGCTCTTTTATTATATCTTTTATATCTGAGCAGGTTGTTGACGCTTCGTGTACACGGGAAATACTGTGTGCACGGCGGATCTGTAGACGGGCCCGGGTTCTGATTTACACCCGGGGCGTGACATAATTGATCCTCAGTTGAAATATATGACAGTTGAAGAATGTTTGATTCAACTAGCTCTCTAAGAAAATGATATCTAAGTTCAATATGTTTTGTTCTAGAGTGCAACACAGGGTTTTTTGAAATGTTAATAGCACTAGTGTTGTCACATAAAATGTTTACCGAAGTTGTTGAAATCCGGAAATCGCTCAACACGCTTTTCATCCATATCAATTGGGTTGAACAACTTCCTGCAGAAATATACTCCGCTTCGGCAGTCGAGAGTGCTATGCAATTCTGCTTTTTACTGTGCCATGCGACAAGGCAATGGCCTAGATAGAAGCATGCACCACTCGTGCTTTTCCGGTCATCCACCGATCCAGCCCAATCGGCATCTGAGTATCCAACAATATCCAAAGTCGTTCCCATAGGATACCAAATTCCGAAATTGATTGTACCTTTGATATATCGGATGATCCGTTTCACCGCTTTCAGGTGAACCTCCTTCGGTGCTGATTGATATCTCGCACAAATCCCAACACTGAAGGATATATCCGGGCGACTAGCCGTGAGATATAGTAGACTTCCAATCATACTTCGATACAGTTTCTCGTCTACATTCTCACTATGTGATTCACTTCCAAGTCCCTTATGGCTAGTTCCCATTGGAGTTGGAAAATCCTTAGAATTTTCAAGATCAAACTTTTTGACCAACTCCAGTGCATACTTGGATTGACACAAGTGAATTCCTTCATCGTTTTGTTTAACTTGTAATCCAAGAAAATAAGTCAATTCGCCCATCATGGACATCTCAAATTCGCTTTCCATGGTCTCCGCGAATTTAGAAGCATCATTATCTCTTGTTGCTCCAAATACTATGTCATCGACATATATTTGTGCAACTATGAAATTGTTTTGATAATGCTTCACAAAGAGAGTCCTGTCAGCTCCCCCTCGAGTATAGCCCTTTTCCAAAAGGTGCTTTGTCAACCTTTCGTACCATGCTCGCGGTGCTTGTTTCAGACCGTAAAGAGCCTTTTTCAAACGAAAAACATGGTTAGGTTGTTTATGATCCACAAAACCTTTCGGTTGAGCCACATAAACTTCCTCATTTAAAAACCCATTTAAAAAGGCGCTCTTAACGTCCATTTGAAATAATTTGATTTTAAAATGACAAGCAATCGCAAACAATATACGAATGGACTCGAGTCTAGCTACAGGGGCGAAAGTTTCATCAAAGTCTATACCTTCTACTTGAGAGTAGCCTTGAGCAACTAACCTTGCTTTGTTCCTGATGATAGTACCTTCTTCATTTTTCTTGTTCTTGAAGATCCATTTGGTACCTATCACATTGTGTTGCTTCGGAGGCTTCGTTAATTCCCAGACTTTGTTTCGCTCGAATTGATGGAGCTCTTCCTGCATTGCTTTAATCCAGTAATCATCTTGGAGAGCTTCATCAACATTCTTTGGTTCGATTTGAGATACATAGCATGCAAATCCGCAAACCAATTGTCTCCGTGTTCTAACTCCTTCTTGTGGATCTCCAATGATGTTCGATTCAGGGTGATCCTTGGAGATGCGTAACGTTTGAGGTAGAGGAGTAGACGGAGGTACACGAGATGATTCCTGCACATCAGATGAACTTGAAGAACCGTTAGATGCATCATTATTATCGAAAGAATTGTTAGAAGAAGATGCATTAGCAGGTGTATCATCATCAAGAGAGATATCGAGGGTAGATTTTTCAGATTCAAAGTGAAAAGCTTCATCTACCTTAACATTTATCGATTCTACGATCGTCTTAGATTCTAAGTTAAAAACTCGATATGCTCTACTGTTTGTAGAATAACCTAAGAAAATCCCTTCGTCACTTCGAGAGTCAAATTTTCCAAGATTTTCGCGATCACGTAAAATAAAACACCGACTCCCAAAATACGAAAATATTTGATGTTAGGTTTTCTACAAAACCATAGTTCATATGGTGTATTTAAAGTCCCCGGGCGCAAGTACACTCGATTGATAACATAGACAGCCGTGTTCACTGCTTCAGCCCAAAAATATAAAGGAAGGTTCCGGCTATGAAGCATAACACGAGCCATCTCCTGTACGACCCTGTTCTTGCGCTCGACTACACCATTTTGTTGAGGTGTGTAAGGTGCGGAGAATTCATGTTTAATGCCGTTAGAAGAGCAAAAATCAATGAATTTGGAATTTATGAATTCCCCACCTCTATCACTCCTAACTCGAGTAATCCTTTCATTCTTTTCAATCATAATACGATTGCAAATTTCGAGAAAAGAATCAAAGGTATCAGCTTTTTCTTTTAAAAATGCTACCCAAGTATATCTAGAAAAATCATCAACCAATAAGAAAATATACCATTTACCTCCTATGGATGGTTGACGAGTTGGCCCCACGACAAAAAAACGAAAATAGTCTACATAAAACTATACAGCATTTAATCATAGAAAGATTAAAAACAAGGAAATATTTCACCTTTGCATACCCAAACCTTTTGAGTTTTGGAGTATGTTGGCAATGGTTGAGTAATTTTCCTTGACGAAGACGTCTTGTATGTTTGATCTTTTTCTTTTATCGTCGTCGTGTTTGAAGTACTCCCAAGGTTCTTTTCCTTCAAATGATTTGCATTTGATTTCCGAGGAATCACCTTTGAGGTAGTCATTGCAAGAGGTGTTTGAGGTGTGCGTTTGGCTCCTGTCTTGCAATATCTCC
Organism: Tillandsia fasciculata; assembly: GCA_029168755.2. Lineage (NCBI taxonomy): Eukaryota > Viridiplantae > Streptophyta > Magnoliopsida > Poales > Bromeliaceae > Tillandsia > Tillandsia fasciculata. The sequence goes on along the minus strand of CM054940.1, from coordinate 14,670,576 downwards.
TAATGTGCCCTGAAATGCCACAACGAAAACATACCTTAGATCTTGACGATCCCGAGGAGGATGAAGTAGGTTTGTTGTCGTTGCTTGACGTGAATCCTGGTGTCGGAGGAGGAGATACCGACTGAGGCACAAATACTGTCCCACTCGAACTTGGAATGTCTCCAGTTTGAGTGTACCCGAGGCCGAACTTGTTTGTTTGACCAAGACCAAGAAGTCTGTCCAACTTACTCCTTCCAGAAGAGAATCTCTTTAAGTCATCCTTCAGTTGGCGTATGGTCTCCGTCATTTCCAATTTTTCTTGTCGGGCCTCGCCGTTGAGCTTCAAGAAGTAATTCGCTTTGTTCACCATATCTATATAACTCTTCTCGAAATGCTCATTGGACTCTTGAAGGGAAACATTTGTTTTAATCAGATTGTCCCTTTCCACTTCAAGATCGGTTGAGAGAGAGGTTACCCTTTTTACTTCTTCTTCGAGATCCTGCAATCTCCCTTTCAACCCCTTGTTTTGTTTAGCCAGTTTCTTTGAATCCCTCAAAAGTTTGTGGTAGGCTAAAACAAAATCTTCACCTTCCGAATTATCTGATTCATCGTCCGTTGCAATCTTTTCAACAGTGGAGTTGGACAATGAATCGGATGTACTTGCCATTAAGCACATGAAGGGTGAAGATGAGTGGACGCGTGGAAAGCTGTCGCGTTGTCTTCTTCATCACTTGAGGATGACTCATTTGACGTGGAGTTGTCATCCCAAGTGACGACTTGCATCGCCTTCTTCTTTGCCGGATTCTTGTTGGGACACTCCGTTGCAATGTGGCCGTAGCCTCGACATTTGAAGCACTGAACTTGTCCCTCAGAACTTTTCTTATCCTTTGAGAAGTTCTCTTGCTTTCTTGACTTGTAGCTTGAAGAACCCTTGCCTTTCTTCGACTTTCCGAAGGATGGAGTTTTGCTTGAATTACCCCTTCGAAAGTTGCGGCGAAACTTCCTTGTCAAGAGAGCGAGCTGCTTCTCAAAGTCCTCCATAGAAAGGTTCTCGTCGTCGTCCGAGGAGGATGAATCCGCGTCTTCTTCTTTAGTTGATTTCAATGCGTAACCTGAAGACTTAGAAGAGGATGCCTTTCCAGAAGAATAGTTAGTAGGAAATGTCATTTCATAAGTTTGTAAAGCACCTACTAATTCTTCTACACGCATTTCGTCCGGGTGTTTAATTGTTTCAATGGCTGCGACCTTCGGGCGAAATCGTTCAGGAAGAGTTCTTAAATTTTTCTTACAACTTTAAATTCTGGAATCTTCTCTCCCAAGTTAGCACATGAGTTTACGATGTCTTGCAATCGTGTGTAATAGTCAGTGAAAGATTCATTCTCTGCCATAGAGATAGAGTCAAACTTGCTCGTAAGCATTTGCAGTTTCTGAATCTTCACAAGGTTAGTTCCCTCATGCGTAACTTGAAGAACATCCCAGATTTCTTTCGCAGTCTCACATGCCGAGACGCGAGAGAACTCTGTTTGTGACAAAGCATTAAATAGAGCATTAATTCCTTTGCCATTGTAAGAAGATAATCTATCTCTTCCTTGGTCCATTTCGACCTAGGTTTTAAGGTGCGAACATCATCTAAAATTTCAGTTGGATTAGACCATCCTAATTCAATTGATTGCCACACCCTTTCGTCGATGGAAATTAAAAAGGCTTTCATCCGTACTTTCCAGTACGCATAATTTGTTCCATCAAAGAAAGGGGGTCGATTGATGTTTCCACCTTCAACCATTGTTTACAACCCTATTCCCGCTCTGATACCACTTGTTGGGTTATAACTAATATGGATCTAAATAGGGGAAAAAACACCTAGAGGGGGGTGAATAGGTGTAAACAATAAACACTCAAAAAATCATTGCGCAATAAAACCCAATGCGGAAAAATAAATGAACACGCAAGATTTTTACGTGGAAAAACTCCAAACCGGAGTAAAAAACCACGGGACCGATAACACGGCGAAATCCACTAGAATTAACACACGTACAAGGTGATATAACGTACTCACAGACGACTCAACCTTTTACCATACGCTCCTAGTAGATCTTCTCCGCTCGCTCCACGACGCTTCTCGAATCCACGATCCGCGCCCAACGCTGAATCCACAGCGTCCAACGTCGAGTCCACGACGTCCAACCGAATCCACGGTCTTCACCCAATAGCACGCTTCGAATCCACGAACGTACCTCGCTCCGAATCCACGAGAGCGGTTGCACCTTGAATCCACAAGGCCACGCGAGTCCACGCGCCGATTTGGGGTAAATCGTTGTTTTTGGGTGGTGATGATCCGCCGAATACTTAGATCAAAGATAGATCGGAAATACCATCTAAGTATTCATTGATTTGATTCTACTCAAAATGTGAGTATGGAAAACCTAGAATCAAATCAATCAATATAGATGAAGAAACATAGAATAAATCTATTGATTTCCTTTCTTCTCTATATGTGGATCTAAGCCGTATAAAATGATATTTGATAATGACGGCTCTATTTTCCTTACCCTAGAAAAATGACCATAGGGTCTATTTATAGGTTAGAAACCATTGGAAGAAGATAAGGATCAAAAACAGCCTTTTCTGGAATTTTACCGACGGCGATCCGGATTGGAATTACTGCGATCCGGATCGCGAAGCAAGAAAGACGATTTCCAGAAAAACAAGGGTTCGGGATCCGGATCGAAGTCCGATCCGGATCGTTCATACAGTTTTACCAAAACATCATGTTCGGGATCCGGATTGCAAGTCCTGATCCGGATCGAGGAAGCACACAGGTAAAACCAGTGTTCGGGATCCGGATCAGAGGAGGCTGCGATCCGGATTGAACCAGTGTATGAACCAACACCCTTCGGGATCCGGATTGCCAAGCACGATCCGGATCCTGAACATGTCCCATGTCCAGTTTTTGATGTTTATGCAATTAAAACCTCTTCCAGGTGTTTCTACACTATAAGAAGTATTCGGATCACCATTAATCTTTAGTTAAACGTACCTGATCCTTTTGAATTCTTTTTTCTTGAGATTGAGGTATACGATTCAAAGTTTCTTCATCTTCAATCTTCAAGACTTAATACAATCACGAAATACGCCAACTCAAATTCCGTAACAAGCTTAACGTACAGTCCATCAATCTTGGAGACAGGGCCACCCACCTGTAAACGCTAACTGTCCAAGGTTCCACAGCTGAAAACACCAGGAGCAACAATCTCTACTAATCCACAGCCCCGATGGTCCAAAGACACTGAACAAATCCTCCTGGTACAAACACACGGCTAACAGTTACACTTTAATCCACAATTTACCCAAAAAAGTTACAATAGAATTCAGCCACAAAGATGTCACTTTTTCACCTGCAAACAATGCTCCAAAAATTCCAATAAAAATACTACGGCGATCATCGCGTCGAGACCTTCGAAACGGGTACCTGCAAGTCCAATTCCGAGCCCCGTAGGCCGAGTTACAAATTCCACAATACAGGCGCGCAAAAACTCACAACCACACAACTGTAAAACTCTGCACAGTAAAAGGGGAAACAGTATACCTTTGGAAAAGCCTCAAAAAAATTCCGAAAAAATACGATGATAATCCTCGCGACGAGTAGATGCAAAACGTGTACAGGCTCGTCTCGATCCGACGCTCGAGTGCGGAGATAAAATTCCGGCAAGGGGCTGCTGTTCAAAAACTCCACCAGCAATTTAGTGGCTAGTGGCTTAGAAATGTCTCAAAATCCGTGCCATAAACTCTGAACCAAGCAAGGTGGTCAACACAGAAAATGAAGGCGTACCTCTCTTGAATCCAATGCCGCAAAAATCGTCCAAAAATACTGTCGGAGTAGCTCTGTGGACCTCTCAGACCGAAATGCGGCGATAACGGGCCTCCGATGAAAGATCGTCGCTCCGCGCTACGATGCCGAAATCATTGACTCCGCGGCTTCCAAAAATTCTGGGCCTCTGCCAGAAGATGCGCAACACGAAGATCTCCAACTTTCCTGAAGGGTCCAAGGGCAGGGGAGCTCGGGAAAAGCCTCAAACTCGAGGTGAAAGAGGGCTTTAAATAGGCCCAGCCCGAAAAATCCAGCAATTTGGACTTTTGGCCCAAATTCGGGCGCCCGAAGAGATTCGGGCGCCCGAAGAGATTCGGGCGCCCGAAGAGATTCGGGCGCCCGAAGAGATTCGGGCGCCCGAAGAGATTCGGGCTGCTACAGTAACGGGTCGGGCCCGTTACTATGCACGCCCGAATTCACCACAGGCCGCCACATGGCCCAAATACGCTCCCCGCGCCCGGCGCACGCGCGCCCGCGAACCGCGCGGCGCCGCGTGTCCCGACACGCGGGCGTGCACGGCTGCGCCCGGCCAACCACGGGGCGCCACGTGGCGCCCCCACGTCGCCCGGCAGCGCCCACGCCGCGCCCACGTGCGTGGCCGCGCCCACGTACGTGGCCGCGCCGCCCGCGGCCCCGTGCCGGGCACGCAACTCGAGGCACCCGCCGCCCGTCGCGTGGACCGCGCGCACCAGGCGTGGACCGCGCGCACCAGGACCCGCCAACCAAAAGCCGCCACGTGTCCACCTCAGGTCCACCATGCACCCGCACCATTGCATAGACCGCACCTCAAGAGCCCGTCACTCACGAGGTGCCACGTGTCCTGCCCCACGGTGCACGCCGGCCCCGTGGATCGCGCGCCTGCCCGCGCGCCTGCCCGCACCCACGCGGCTGCCCGCGGCCGCTCCGCCGCCTGCCCGAGCCCGCGCCGCAGCGCTCCGCCACTGCCCGCCGCCGCCGGAACAGTACAAGCTGCCTCGAAATCCGTGTTTTCTCCTCCGGGCTCCGAAAAATACAAGTAAATTGTCCATCTTGACCGTTTTCGCGCGCTGAATCCAAATCCGATATCCGTTTGGCCCAATTCCACTTCTAAAATTTGTTGAAAATTCCCGAAAAAGTGAACTTGATCTATTTTTCATGCCGAGTCAAATCCTTGGTTCCAATACGCGCGCAAAAAACCTCGATCACCCAATAGGGACCTCCTGGAACGAAATCTTGCTCCCAATTCACCAGGAATCCTTTTCTTGGGCCCGACACGCGCACAACACTCCCAGAAACCACTAATCCATCAATAAACCCTTAGGTGGGGATTCGGGTCCTCACAGGGAATGCATTGGTGAGCGACATGTGAATGTCAAAGCTCTGAATGAGCGTTCTGCATTATTTGGAACACTTTTTGATCAAGCAGGACTTGCCCCCATCTGCAATTTCCTGGAGTCTACTGGCTATTGTCTTCACTTAGTGACTTTACTCCTTCATGTTGTTGGAGAGTTGTATTGGAGTTGTCCTTTTATTACATTGTGGTTTTTGTTGGAGATGTATTCTTGTTGAGGTGGTCTTTGTTTGAGAGTTGTGTTGTTATATACAGATAGTCTATAATTTATTCATCGCTCTATACCATTTTTTGTGACTTTACTCACTCTTGTATATATCACTATGTTGCTCGAGTTGTTATATCGCTTCGTATATGTGAAAAATATTGCATATACGGTGGATCTGCTGTCGAACTCGGGTTCTGGTTTTCACCCGTGGCGTAACAGAGAAAGTGTGTGTGTGGAATGTGGGGAGCGGCTAGCGACGGCAGTGACAGCGACGGCGACGGAGAGAGAGAGAGATGGAACAAAGAGAGATAGATGAGAGAAAGAGAGAGAGAGAGAGAGAGAGAGAGAGAGAGGAAAGGGGCGAGCTCGGAAAGAAGAGTATACAGTGGGGAACACGGTGAACTTTTCGCCGTGTTCAACTTGAATACCTCACAGTCCTCCTTGCTCACGTGGCGTATACGTGGTAAGTATAGAACCATTTTTGCAAATATAAATTTTGCAAAGCTATTTTTTTTAAAAAAATCCTGGATTAAATACAAAAAAAAAAAAAAAAAAACCATTTATAAAGGTCCACAAATATCTTTTATTTTTTTAAGGTTAATGCTAAGTATACACCCCACTTGGGGTGTATATCTTACACCCCACCTATTCAAGGGTGTGGTGAATTTTACTGATCATTTTGAAGTGACCGGCGAAGTGACCAGTGAGTTAGTCCCATCCTAGGATAGAGTGTATAATATACACCCCATTTGGGATGTATATGTAACATAGCCCTATTTTTAATAGTAAAAAAATAAAACTAATAAAAAAATATAAAATCTTCCGGTGAATAATAATGTGTAATATAAGATTTACACACAGGCACAGCCGTGCTTTTCTACTAATGTAGGCTTGCTAGTGTTTTTTCCCTAGGTCCGGTGTAGGGATGACCTGGTGAATCTAATCCTAAGGAAAAACTTTCTCGTGAAATTGGTCCTACGCGAGTTCGCTCACTAGATCGGGAACCCTCCGTCCCGTTCCGTTCCTCGTCATAAATCTCTCTCTCTCTCTACCTCTTTCTCTTTCCATCTTTCGTCCTCTTCCTCCTCCTCTCGCGGTCGATGAGTTGATCCTACGTAGCATTTCCCGATCTAGGGTTAGGGTTTTGGTATCGGAATGTCGAAGCTGATGCCGAACCTGGACCAGCACAGCACAAAGGCGCTTAATCTCACAGTGCTCCAGCGGATCGATCCCTTTGTTGAGGAGATCCTCATCACTGCCGCCCACGTCACCTTCTACGAGTTTAATATCGATCTCAACCAATGGGTAATCGATCGATGGATCGATGCATTCTCTTCTCTATCCGATTCTATTCTTTGCTTTGTTCTCTCTTCTGATTAGGGTTTTTACCGTCTTCGAATTTTTTTCGCAGAGTCGCAAGGATGTCGAGGGATCGCTCTTTGTAGTGAAGAGGTGAGTAGGGTATTGGGTGTTGATCTCGTTTTGGTGTTTGGTTTTGTCAGTCTTATGCTGTCTGAGTTGGGTTAATATCAGAAAGAAGGGATTTCTTAGATCTTGACTTCTAATTTTTGTAGATTTTGGATCGATCTTCATTGTACTAGGTTTTATGGAGTATTTTTGTAGTGAAATATTGGAATCATTCTGAATACTGCATTGATAAGAGTGTTCGATCTATTGATATTCTGTTAAGAGTTGAATTTTTAAATTGGAAGATGAATTCTCTGCAGGAATACACAGCCCAGATTTCAGTTCATTGTCATGAATAGACGCAATACAGGTATGGACTTCTACTCTGCTAATTTTTCTCCCGTTCAATGGTTAAAATATTCTGCATTGTTATGTTGAGTGTAGGAAAAAGTTCTATTTGTTTGTAAGAGACTAAGAGTATAAAGTAATGGGTGGATCACTAGGAGGCAGGATTAAAGCAACTTGTTTCTTTGATTTTCTCTTGTAAAGTGATGCTTGCTAGTTAAAATGATAATTAGATAGTTTTATCTTTATTGGGATGGAAATTTTCTTGATTATACCCAGCTCAAAGTATAATAATTGTGATTTCCTAGTTAAATGGCTTATTGTTTTCCTATTCTTTGTTTCATTTGGTGTTAGATATAGTTATACTTTTTACTACCTTGTATGCACAGATAATCTGGTTGAGGATCTCTTGGGAGATTTTGAGTATGAAGTCCAGGCACCATATTTATTGTACCGAAATGCAGCACAAGAAGTTAATGGAATATGGTTTTACAACTCTCAAGACTGTGAAGCGGTTGCAAATCTTTTCAGCAGGTAAATTGTTGTTCTCGCTTGCTGCCTAATTTGCTCGCTATTTATTACATGTAAGCTTATCCACACTATTGAAGAAGATGCCAAAAGTTATCATTAAACTAAGTGGGGCCAAGATGCCTATAAAAGTGTGCCAATTACCTTGATTTCCGTTTTGCTTCCGGTGACTAATAGGTTGGTCGTAACTTGCTAACTGAAGTAATGAGCTGTGTTGGCCTGATGATGTCCCCTTAGCACTACATTCTTACTAGCTAGTAGACAATGTAGATCAAGTTAGATAAAGTTCTTATGTCTTGTTGGAATTAGAACTTGGCTGATAGTAGCTGGAGACGCAACTTGCCTCTGATTTAGCATTTAAGGAAAAAGTAGAGTATAAATAGGTTTTCTGGATCTGTCAAAGTTGTTAAAATTATTCTTGTCATCTTAGAAACAATCATGCTTGAAAGTGTCGTGATGAAAATCTATGCAACTGTTCAACTTTCTGAGAAATCATTTAGATCCAAAATGGTTTTTTACAAGGATTTCCAAATGTAGATGGGAGGTTTAGATCCTTCTTTGGTTGCTGTATTTAGACGTCATAATGGTCATACATAATTCAGATCAAGACATCTAGTATAAGGCCCATACTCCTATTCTCTTTTCAGTTATTACAAGGCTTTAGCGTGAAATGGTTCCTTTCTAACTCTTGGCATGTGTAGGCGTGAGGGTTCTTTAATTGACATTGAAGAGATCAGACCTTGACACATTAAGGTTGTTATATTGTGACTGATGGGTCGTGGATTAACCTGCAGGTCATCCTTCAACATTGTGAAGCTTCCATATTTGGTTTATGCATACTTAACCTTTGTTACCTTTCTTACTTAACCAGATCCTGATTTAACTCTTCAGGATAGAGCTTTGATTTGATATCAGTGCAGCATGACGAAGTATTGTTGATATAGGTGTTATATACCATTTAGTATCATTCTTGTCCTACTTTTCTCTAGCTATTGCTAGGGAAACTGTTTTCTAGTTTCCAAAATTATGTACTTGTCATAGATCATATTTAGCTTGGGTTTTTTTTCTTCTTACCTGATTAATGTCTGTTTCTTCCTTCTAATCAATCTATTTATTCAGGATACTTAATGCTTACTCGAAGGTACCTCCAAAGCCCAAAGTATCCTCAACAAAAAGGTAGTGCACAATATTCCTGACTCTGTTGATTTCAAATGAAGAGAAAATTTCCAAATCAGTGACAATCACTTGGTTTTAACTTGGTTCCCTTCCCGCAATTAACCTTACTTTACTGTGTTTACTACTTCAAATTTGGTTTGGGTAGCGAGGATGAGCTACCTCTTAAGCAAATCATTTTATGATCTTTTCCTTACTGTTGGTTAGTTATATAAGTTTTGGGCTTGAATGCGGTCTTATATAATTTTTTCTAATTACTAAATGAAGTAAATAAAAATACTCTGAATTGTCGCTAAACCAGCTTCCTTTTACTTGATTTTCTTTAATGGTTTCGTTAGTACATTAGGTTTTAGCTTAATTTATTGTGGCTGTCTAGTGCCCAATTGTATTACTCTCACTTATTAAAGATGAAGTGTTTCATTCCTCACTGTACTATAATACTAGTAGTACATTATACTCCTTCAAAGTGAAATTACTAATGACTGAATTAATTATGAAAAGAGGTGATAATGTCTTATTTAAAGAATTCAATTCATCCTTCACTTTCTTGTTGGAAACTTGGAATTTAACTACTCTACCCCAGAGTTTGAAGCTTACACAGCCTTCAGTAGGTAGTATGTGTTGTTGAGCAGCCTAATTAACCCGAATGACTTGTTCTAATTAAATAACAAAATATTATGCCTTGGAACTTTGGAAAGCTAATATATGTGTATTTCTGTAAAAATCTGAACACTAGGTACTATTTATTGACAGTGGAATAATAACTGGCTTGGGAGATTAGTTGCTAGAGTGATTTGTTATAAATTATTAGAAATGCCTCTTTTGGGTAATTTATATACTCGAGGTTTAATTTTTTCTATTTTGCTTGGGACAGTGAATTTGAAGAACTAGAAGCAGTGCCTAGTTTATCTATAATCGAAGGCCCTCTTGAACCACCAACATCATCTGCTGCTACACCTGCTTCGGATGTTCCAGACGATTCTTTTATGAACTTTTTCAGTGTATGCGTATACCTTTGGTTTCTTACATAAATATTGCAACCTCAGGTTCTTTATATCTTACTCGATTGCTCTTTTTGATGTCTACATCCATTGTCAGCCGTTGATTGCTTAAAATGCTAGATTTTTCATCAGTAATTACAATTTTAGCCCTGAAGTTTGATTCCGGTTTGGATTACCCCGGAGATTTTTGAACTCTAACAGAGTAGTATCTAGTTTAGTCCCCAAAATTTTTACTGTATAACAATTGAGTACTTTGGTTAATCTACTGCCTGGGAAAAGATGCCACATTAGACTTCATGTTTAGAGTTTGCTGATGTGGCATTTTTTTTCATTTTTGTGAGATTGGTACTTGCAAGGATTTGTTTAGATGATAGACCAATAGAAGGACTTAAATGTTACACGGAACAAACTTGGGGCCTAAATTATTAAAATTGGAACTCTGATGATCTATTGTAAGATCAGGATCATGCATAAGGTACTAAATTCTCAATTAACCCCCAAAATTTTCTGTTATGCACAAATTAAAACCCCTGGTTACCAAGTTATTCATGACACCTGTATCTCAAAAACTGACAGCAAGCGGCAAGTATTGGTAGCAATGCATCAAATGCATCGAACGCAGCTCAACCACGCCAACCTTCTGCAAGTATTCCTTTGACCTCCCACGCACCATCTGTCACATCATCGCCACTTCCACCATTTCAACCCTCTGCTTCTCCCGCTTCATCTACTCCCGTGGCACTTCTCGAAACTAATGAATCAAGCACCGCCATCAATAACCGTGCAGCAAATCTAGTAAAACCCTCGTTTTTCTCACCCAACCCATCATTATCGTCATCACTGCCGTCAGCACCATCTCAGTTAGTGATGCCACCAATCTCAGCCTCCGTGGTCTCGGCTTCCGTGCCAACGGCACCTCCACTTCATCCACCTGTGACCATGCAGCGGCCATATGGTGCTCCATTGCTTCAACCCTTCCCTCCACCTACTCCACCTCCTTCGCTCACCCCGGTTACTGCAACTTACGGTCCGGTTATTACAAGAGATAAAGTTCGTGAGGCATTAGCAAAGCTCGTACAGGTATGAGTTCTATTGTTGTGCTCTCTTTCTTGGTATAATCCGAAACCGTAATCTATCGATATTGTGTAACAGCATGCATGAAAAATCACGCAATTGGTAGTATTGTGAAGTACTCATCTTTTCTTTCTTTCTTTGTCTTTTGATATACTTGTTGTCTGCAATTTTTGGATTACAATCTTTTTCTTTTCGATCTTTTTAGCGTCTTTATCTCTTGCCAGTCCTACCTCTCGTCATGATTGAATGTTTGTCTTAAGAGAATAGAACCTAATGACCATTTGTTCATCCACGTAAGAGTTTTTGGCTTTGATTATGATATCGAACTACTGTTAGATGTTAATTTAACGAGTGCATTCTTTTCCCTTTACTTTTTATTTTTCCCTTTTTCAGGATGATCATTTCATTGATATAGTATATCGGGAGATTTTGGATGCTCATCAATCATAATTAAGGCAGTAACCGATCCCTCTCATCCGTCCATGTTGGCTTCTCATTTCCTGTGTGTAGTATGGAATATTCTATTGCAATATTCAGAACCTTGTGTCGTACATATATTTTTCGTGTGTGTAAATGAGAAGAGTGACCATTTGATTTGGTTTGAGTTTCATTTGGGACTGCCTAAAAAACCTGTGTTATTGTTAGCTTGAGAGATTAAAGAACAGATGCTTTACCAGAGTTGTTTTTTCCTAGTGTTTGAATTTTCTTTAATGCTGAAGATTTTATGATGTTCTGCTTTCCAAAAGGCCAAAGAAAGATTTCATTCTGTTTTGATCGTATTGGGTTGGCGACACTATTTTGTTATAGACCTATTTGGCGTGGATGGAGTTCTGTAGATGTACTGTATCAATTGAGTTGTTAGAAAAAGCAATGTGAACATTTTCGGTAAAATCTAATCAGCTTCTAATCAGCTTCTTGTTAATAGTAGAAGTTTGAAATTGGTGCTTTTTATTATATTATTATTATTATTGGAAATTTCTGATTGCCAAATTTGCCAGTTATTTAAAAGGCAATATACACCATTACTTCCTAAATTAATGTCCAATTTTTACTCTGGTCCCCAACTTTCATTTATTGTAGTAGATGGCTAGTACTTTCGAAATGTATAAAATCTAATGCAGCATGTTAAGTGGCTATTTCTAAGCATGTTAAGTGGCTTTTAACTATTTGACCCCTAAAACCCTCCTTATTTTAGGAGAGTTTCTACCCTGGAGTTTTTTGTTTAGTCAAGGATTATAGCAATAGTGATTTATCATGTTCTATTAGATTTTTATCTACAATCTAGAGTACAATTTTGAGTCTTTTCGGATTTTTATTTTTTATTTTTTTTATTTGATACACTATCAGCTGTAGAAGAAGATAAGATAACTGCTATGTTATGTATGTTTATAAATCGTTTGAAATCTTACCAGTGATTTATCTTCCAAGACATTTAATTGTATGTTTTGGCTCGAACAGCACTATCTGATGTGCTATTATTTGTTTCAGAGAGATTACAAGGTGAATTAAACAGAAATTTATCAGCCAACAACGGATATAGAAGATGTGACTTTGACGAGAAACAAAGTACAGTAGGTAAATAGAATCAACCATAAATAATTAAATATAGTATAGCGAAGAACAGAGGGCATTGTTTTCTTACGGCCACATGTGTAGAAAAATGACTTAATTATATTATACTATAGTTTACTTTACATCTGTTTTTCTTTCTACCTATACAATAATAAATTTATAATTTTACATAAAAATAATTTAAAAAATACTTGTTAAAAATAATAAAAAAGTATATTCAATTTATTTTAACATTAAAAAAATAAAATGCATAAAAATAATAATTAATTGAAAATAACTTAATTAAAGCCTTCAATTAGTTTATCATTTATCTTTTATTATTTAATCAGTATATTTTAATAAAATTGTTAGATTTTATTTAAAATAATAAATTTATTAATAATAATGTAGAGATCGGTGAGAAAAAGAATTATTTAGTAACATTATATAGTATAAGATAAATAAAAAATAAAATAAAATACAATGTAGAGAGATTAAATAAAATAATACAATTGTCTTTAAACAAAAAAAAAAAAAAAAAAAAAAAAAAAAAAAAAAAAAAGAGTATATGGGCGGGTGATTTGGGCTGAATAAATTATTATTACTAATAGGTTCGGATGGTTATATTTCGTATCTGAATATCAACATGAAATGTGAGAGCTAAGTGCTATGCAAATTAAGTGCTACACTATGAGTTTGGTGGGAACTATCTTTTGAACTCGCATGAGTCACCTTTAAAATCTTACATCGCCTGCTAATTCTGATTGAGTGAGACATATTAAATGAACCGTCATTGCTATAAGCCAAGTGTCTTTAGTGTTCATTTTGTCCTCATCGACCATACCCGATCGTTGAGTTGTGTAACTTTTGGTTGTATTTCTATTTTTCGTTATCAATAAAAAATTCATTTATTTGTGCCAACTTGTAGGAACTATCGTATGCCATTCTCTCGATTCTAGGTCGATAACAGCTTAGAAAACTGTGCCTCGGGATTGTTTGGTTGGTTTGTTTGTGCAGCGAACGGACGAGCGCCGCATGGACTTTTCATTAAAAAGGCAGTAATCCGTGACAAAGAGTCTGTAATGTACTAATAGTCCCACATTGAATAGAAAAGGAATTACGATTCCGCATCATATAGAAAAAGAATCATTCCAATAATTTTGCATCGAATATAAAAAAAAATTATGATTTCACATCAAATACGAAGGAAATTATGATTAGATATATAAGGATTACATATGCTACTAATAATAACCGGAAGATTACAGATTCTATGGGTGGGCATGCACTTAGGGGTGGCAATTCAGCTCGCTGTTCGCCAGCCAGCTAGGCTCGAAATGAGCTCGAGATCGAATCGCTCGTTTAATAAACAAGCCGAACACGAGCCGAATTTTTCAGCTCATTTAATAAACGAGCCGAACACGAGCTGGGGTCAACTCGCTCGTGTTCGGCTCGATAAAAGCTCGAATACATACATACATATATATATATATATATATATATATATATATATATATATATATATATATATATAATCCGGCTACTATACTATCGATAGTACTAAATATTTGCTGCTATCAAGTTTTTTATCCTTAGATCAACCCCTTTACTTATTTTCACCCGTTAGATTTTACTATTTTTCCAACCACCCATTAAACCTAAGAAGCCCATTATCATTTCAACCACACATCTTTTAATTAAACGGTTAAAAACTTAATAGCACCAATAACTTTATACTATTAATAGTATATATATATAGAGTGCCTTGGATCGCATTGAGATTTGTGCATGCCCTTTAATTAAAAAGAAAAACTTTTTACTATTTACTTTTTTTTTTTACTTTTTTTTTTTTTATTAAAGAGTCTGCACGAATCTCAATGCGATCCAAGGGCTACAAAATGGGTGGCAAAGTTGGGCTGGTGCTATCAATAGCATTCCAGCCCAACTCTCTCTCTCTCTCTCTCTCTCTATATATATATATATATATATATATATATATATATATATGAGAAATGCTCATGTAAATTTTACTATTTAGATTTTAGACCAACATAATATAAAAAAATTAAATTTTTGTAAATTTTAATTATTAAATTAAGATTTTAATTTTTTTATTATTTTTTTTACTTTACACCTAATAGTCAGAATAAAAATCTAATTTGTTGTTCGCGAGTTGGCTCATGTTCGGCTCGTTAATAAACGAGTCGAATACGAGCCGAATTTTTCAGCTCGATATTTAAACGAGCCAGCTCGTGTTCAACTTGTTTACCCAACTCGCTCATGTTCGACTCATTGACACCCCTACATGCAGTTGGACCAATAAGGTATTATTACATGCAAATCTGTTCTATGTAATAATAAAGTGCAATTAAGTCCAAAACAACATTCTTGCATGCAATTAAAGTAGGCTACTATGTTTATTTATAAAATGTATTCAAGCTGTACTAAAATAATAATTTAAATAATTAATTTCAATCCTCATCAATCATCACTGTCATTGGGATTTTTTTTGAAATAACCCCATAAATTTTTAAATTTTACAAAATAGCCCTGCAAAAAAATTATTTATAAAAATAACTCTGTATTTGCCAACAGAGCGCCACGGAGATTGAACTATCTTAAGACGCTGAATCATTCAGGGCCTTTAGTGTTTTTGGTGAAGGCGCCGAATGATTCAGCGCCTTCACAAAAATCCTGTGAAGGCACTGAATGATTCGGCGCCTTCTATATATGCTGAATGGTTCAACGTCTTTAACACGTATGTTAAAGACGCTAAATGGTTTAACGCTTTTAGCACTCATACCACAACGCCTAAGAATTTAACCAATTTTTGCGAAAATTGACTAAATTCTCAGTGCATACGCTGAAATAATTCACCGTCTTCAGCATATATATAGAAGGCGCCGAATGATGGAGCACCTTTATAGAATTTTTTAAAGACGCTGAATTATTTGGCGCTTTCAGTAAAAACACTGAAGGCGCTGAATTATTCAACGCCTTCAGAAGAATAATTCTCCGTGGCGCCCTGCTGGTAAAAACAATGTTAGTTTTACAATTTTTTTTTTTTTTTTTGAATCATTATGCAAATTTTAAAAGTTGGAAACTTTTTTTTTTTTAAATAATCCTTCCAACTTTTCACGTGGTGAACCAGGGCCACGCATGTTTCTCCTCTTATCTCCTCTCCCCTCCTTTTGCTATTACAGTACGACTGCGCTTCCTCGAGCTCGCCACCGAATCCGAGCTCTCCCACTTCCTCATCCCATGAAAAATCCCTCTAATTATTACAAATAATTTTTTTTTTTAAAAAATAAAAAAACGTTATTTATTAATTCATGGATTTTCTCTCTCTTCCCACCTCCTCCTACACCCCCTCCACCGCTCTCTCTCTAAACCCCCCCCTCAAACCCTCCCATCCCCTCCTCCTCCTCTCCTCCCGCAAACCCTCTCCTCCTCCTCCTCCACCGCCGCCGCCGCCGCCGCCGCCGCCGTCTCTCTCCGCCACCGCGCGCCGCCCCTCGAACCAGTCTCCTCCCCAACCTCCCAAACCCTCCTCCTTCAATCCCCTCTCCTCCAAGCTCTGGCTCTCGAGTAAGCTCGCCCCTCCTCCTCCCCCTCCCCCTCCCTTACCGCCACAAGAAACCCTAGGTCCCGATCCTTCCCCCTCCGAACCCCTTTCTCCGGCGCCGAGCCCCCAGTCAGCGTTGGCAAACGCTGATTTCAGGGAATCCGGTAAGATATTCGTGGGTAACCTCCCGCTCTGGATCAAGAAGAACGAGATCGCCGAGTTCTTCCGCCAATTCGGGCCGATAAAGAAGGTGGAGCTCATCAGAGGCCACGAGGACCCTGAGCGGAATGTGGGATACTGCTTCGTGGTCTACGGCGTGCCCATGGCAGAGGAGGCTGCGGCGCGGGCGGTGGAGTTCGATGGTGTGGAGTTCCACGGGAGGGTCCTTACGGTTCGGTTGGATGATGGGAGGAGAATGCGGGCGAGGTCAGAGAAGAGGGCGAGGTGGGTGGCAGGGTCGGGGGAGGGGAGAGATTTCCGGTCGACATGGCACGAGGAGAGGGATAGGGCTTGTGCCAAGTTCCGGCAGGTTCTGGAGGCTCAGCCAGAGAATTGGCAGGCTGTGGTCTCCGCCTTTGAGAGAATACAGAGGGTATGAAACTTGTTTCAGAATTCTGAGAGCTCTGAAGGGTCCATCTGTTTTCAATTAATCTGTGTTTTAGATTATGTGATTAGTGATTAGATGCGAAACTTAAATGATAGCTTCATATAGAAAATGAGGATGATGCCGCCAGTAAAAGTAAATTAGTTTATGCTATGCTGTGACTTATTTTTGCTTTTCTTTCTTCATCTGGAATTTTTTTAAAATTACTTGCTCTCTAATGCTGAAAATTGGAATATGCTTCAATGGTTTGTTGGAGGAATGGAGGAAACAAACGAAATGGCTTTTAGAAAAGGGAGGACAAGGAAATGTGATCAATGAGTAAAATGATTTCGAAGGATTTTGGAATTTAGTTTCTCTTAATAAACTCTGGGTGCAGAATTTTCAAGTTATAAAAATGAAAGATACTTGCTGCTTTGGGTTCGAGTCCATAATTTTGGAATAAAAAGCCAAAACGTCGTAAAACGCATGTAATTGAAAATGCTCAAAGGTGCCGCTAATGAAAGTACTAATCTCTCATTAAATTCTGATTTTCCTATAGCAATATGTGTATCAAATATTTTTAGTATATATTCTTGATAATTTATTTTCCTCATGTTTTCCTTTGAATAGTGAAAAGTATGAAATGGGGAAAGCAAATATATATATCAACATTTACTATAACATACGAAAATACAGGAAATTTTCATTTGGCCGATACCTTGACCTGCCATTGCATTTTGATCATTACCATCGTACGACGTGTAGTGCAAATCTGGTGATCTGAAGACTTAACATGGATTTGCATTATGTACAAAGCTACATTATTTGTGCTGATCCTTTTCTAGACTGCTTACTATGTTCTTTTATATTCAGCCATCCAGGAGAGAGTATGGCTTGATGGTGATGTACTATGCAAAAAGAGGGGATAAGCATCATGCTCGTGCCACCTTTGAGAACATGAGAGCGAGAGGAATAGAGCCAAATTCATATGTGTTTACAAGGTAATACCTGTTATTCTGCTTGCTAAATTAAAGTTCTTATCTTGGTTCTGATTTCAAGAAGGTTACTTGAGTAGGACAGCATGTGTGGGATAATGTGTGTTTTTCCCCCTCTCTTTTGTATTGGAGTTCTTAGTCCAAAACTTGGTCAATTGGTATAGGATTTAGCCAGGGTAGCCAACATTAATGTGAAAAGTTCTTTTTAGACTTTGTTTATGAGATTATGACTAATAATCTGGTGTAAGGTGTATTTGTAGAAAAACAGATTAATTATAGTAGCTTGAGCAATGAATTTTTGTAACAGCAGCTAATTTACTTAGAAAATGTCTCTTGAATGTTCTAATTATGTTAAAGCAATCAAATTATCTAGGAATGCATGACTGCTAGCTTATCTTTACACTAAGTATTAGACCCTGCACATATGTCTATTGGGATAAATTGCACTAACATTCTGAACTTAACATGCTATTCGTAAGTTAAGCAGTCATTATAGGCTAAGAAATTAAAAGGAATTCAAAAGCAGTAACTTATCCGTAAACTTGATCAACATGGAGATCCATTTGTTTACATTCGAGCTTCTTCAAACCATCCAAAATGAAAGTTGTGCAGAACTTCCTATTCTTCTCCCCTTTTTTCCTCTTTGTGCCTGATTGTGGTTCTTTGTTCAAGTGTGTTTTCTTCTTAGGATCCTTCATAAATCCTCATAAAGAAAGAGAAAATAAACCTGTTAGAATATACTGTAATCTTAATCTTCTCTCTCTTATATGAATAGGTTTTCAAACTAAAATTGTAATATTTTTTCTTTTCTTGCTTTTGCATTTTTTGTCCATGATTCATTTGTCCTATCACTGCTATGTTAAATGAGCTATTTGATCAACATCAGGAAGTGTTTATTCTGTTGCTTATGTAGGAATTGTGCGTCACCTGCATTAAGTGTAATTTATTTCATGCAGCCTTGTTCACGCTTATGCAGTTGATAGAGATATGAGAGGGGCATTATCGTGCATTGAAGAGATGAAGACTGAGGACCTGGAGCTTACTGTGGTGACTTTCAGTATCCTTATTGCAGGCTTTGCGAAGATTAATGATTCTGAGTGAGTTATCATTGTTCCTCTACCGGCATATCTATTAGGGTTAATTACCAATTTAATCCCTTGCAGTTTACCCAGATTTCAAGCTCATCCTCCAACATAACAATGAAGTCCCTGGAGTTTGACCACAATGTCAATTTTAAAGTTGTAATTGAAACAAAGCAAAGTCTCCTGATGGTGCCAACATGGTGATTTTTTTTATTTTTAGACAGTAGACTTATAGAGCTTAATTGTTATGCAAACAAGCTTCAGGGATTAAATTTTGACAATTGAATCTATGAGGGCAAAATTGAAATCAAGGTCAACCTTCAAGGACTAAATTTGTAATTAAGCCTATCTTTTATGTGGTTTTGTTATTTCGTTTGTTGAATTCCTTGTCTTATATTTATTTGTTACTATTACTTGACTTTTAGATTAGAAGCTGTTACTGTCCCATCATTTATTGGGCCTTGGCCCAACATATGCCTATGGTGGGCTTCTTGCTAATATCCTTGTGGTGCTTTGGAAGATCTGCAGATAACTGGTTTGAAGAGGCAAAACAGAAACTTACGTCCATGAATGCCATTATATATAGCAACATTATTTATGCTCATTGGTAAGTACTTCAAGATGGATACAAATTTTCTTTTCAAGTTGTTCTGTAAGTTATATCCGTAAATCTGTTGTAAGATGATGCATACAACTAATGCAGTTTTTTTTTTAAAAAAATTATTTTCTTCTGAACTTTGTCTTTTTCTATTTTGGTTCGCTGTACTCATAAATACTTATTCAACACAGTGTTGTTAACTGCTCTAAAACTTTTTTTTTTTTTTGAGAGAAAACTGCTCTAAAACTATTATTATGAATGCGATTGTGAACCATGATATATGATACATTTATACTATCAAATGTTAACATTCAAGATTTATTTCATTAACTTCTTTCATAAAATCTCTAGGGCCACAGGGATCGTACAATTCAGCCCTTGGATTTCTCCATATTTCTCTTCTTACTAAAAATTAATCAATAGACATTTGGTCAAATTGTAACATGAACTCTTTTGGTCTGATAAAACTGATATTGATCTATGTTGCAGTTACTAATGATTGCTTCAATATGTACAATCCTTTCAGCCAAGCTGGGAATATGGGCCGAGCTGAAGAATTGGTCCGTGAAATGGAAGAAAATGGGATAGATGCTCCTGTTGATGCATATCACAGTATGATGCATGGCTACACAAATATTCACAATGAAGATAAATGTTTAATTGTGTTTGAGAGACTTAAGGTAGAAACATTGTTTATTGTGTAATTCTAGTTTAATGTTTCTTTTTTACTGAAAGTACTGCAAATCTACAGGAGTGTTAAATGCTGTGACTACTGGATGCTTAATCTCTAACTTTCATGTGATTGTTTAAATTTATGCAGGAATGTGGATTTACACCTTCAGTTATCACTTATGGTTGTCTTATCAATTTGTATGTTAAGGTGGACTTTTCTTTTCTCACGTCGTTTGCCAACATAGTTATCCTTTAACTCTGACTATTTTTGGCTTCTGTACTTGTATATCCTTATAAAGTTTACTCACTTTACATAATTAGACATAATTGTGGTAAACTGATAATTGGCAGCTGGTCTGTATACAATCTGATCTTTCGTGGACAAATCAAACAAAGTTGTTTTTGTTAATGGGGGATTTGTTGAAATTTGATCTATAGACAATAAAAAAATTTCACTTGAAGTTATATCTATGGACAACTTTTGTGTATAACAATTCTATGCACATTATCTATGAGTATTACCTACAAACTATATCATTCGTTTTTCCACTGTCACTGTTTGGCATAACAATATCTTTATTGCTCATTTCTACAGATTGGGAAGGTCTCAAAAGCCTTAGAGATAAGCAGAATAATGGAATCATGTGGCATCAAACATAATAGTAAGACTTACTCAATGTTGATCAATGGGTTTATCCATTTAAATGATTATGCAAATGCCTTCGGCATTTTCGAGGAGATGCTTAAATCTGGCTTAAAAGCAGATCGCGTCGTATACAACATTTTGGTAGAAGCATTTTGTAAAATGGGTAATATTGATCGAGCCCTTCGTATTGTTGACAAAATGCAAAAGGAGAGATATAGGCCTTCAAGTAGAACATTTAGGCCAATTATAGAAGGGTATGCAGCAGCTGGAGATATGAAAAGAGCTATGGAAACTTTCGATCTTATGCGAAGAAGTGGTTGTATTCCAACTGTAGAAACTTACAATGCTCTTATTCACGGCCTCATCAGGAAGCATCAGGTAGTTCTCATGATTAATGTTAAGTAATTTTTGACTAACAGATTTTTTTCATATATACCTGTCAAAATGCATGTAATTATGTATACCTCTCCGAAGTCCAAATTTGTCTTTGTGTTCTTAAAAGTATGATATTTCGTTAGATGCCCCTCTGTACACACATTGTGAACATTCATTCACTTGACTGCAGTCATACCATAGTAGTAACTTTTAAGTCCTGAACTAAGGAATTGAAATGACAAAATTGCTCTCATTTTGCATCAATACACAGGGTGTTTTTGGATGTAGGAATAAGTGGTTCGGTGATCACTTGTTTGGTATGGGGATTTTCTTTTGTGATTGCAAGCTAGGACTACATTTTATTCCATTGTAAGGTTCGGATAATCATGATTTTTCCGGATAGGACATTTCATCTTCGAGGTGACTTACAATATTCCGAGAAAATTTATTTAGATTTTGTATATGCTATGCAGTTGTAGATATCTTTCTATAACTTCCCGTACATCTTTTCATAGTCCTCACCAACCAATTACTCTGATTCCAATTAGGCTCTTAAAAATCTTGAAATTGACCATCAAGTGCCAAATTTTTTCCCAACACCATTCCATGCAGCTGGATTTGGGATTATATTGGTTGTTTCATGTGTTTCCGTTAGATTTCTAACATTCTGCAACAGAATGTTGAGTTGCAAGGTAATTTAGACAAATGGGCTGTTTCTACGGGTATATTCATAGATTTTAACATTGCAAGGGCATAAATGCTAATAACTATAGTTTGAAGGCTTTAATGAATTGGAATACATAATCGTTATTTCATGTTTTATAGGTGGAAAAAGCTGTTAATGTCATGGAAAAGATGTCTTTAGCTGGGATGACTCCAAATCAGCATACCTACACAATTATAATGGGAGGTTACGCTGCTGATGGTGATATAGGCAAAGCCTTCAAATACTTCACAAAAATTAAGGAGAATGGATTAAAACTTGATGTTTTTATATACGAAGCATTGCTTAAGGCATGTTGCAAATCAGGGCGGATGCAAAGTGCTTTAGCAGTCACGAGGGAAATGAGCATCCAAAAGATTCCAAGGAACACATTCGTATACAACATTCTAATTGATGGGTAATTATTTTATACAATTTTCAAAAACTACAATGATTGAAGACTATTATATCTTTTCACCATTCTCCTAGGGATGACAAATTTTTTTTACCCTACCCAGAAACCCAACCCTACCAGAACTGGTTTGGTACCCTAGCCTAAAAATTTTTGGATAGGGTAAGGGTAAAATTTTTTTGCCTAAAATATTTTCAGGTTGGGTTAGGGTCTACCTATTTCAGATAGTGATACTACGAATATGTGCAGGTCGACCCCTAGGAGAAAGGTAAAAATTTCTCATCCCAAGTTAGATACTATGCAGCCTATTAGCAACATTCAGTTCATTAAGATATAACATACAACGTGGAAATCAAGCTAATCTTCTTGGCCTTACATTAAGTATACTACCCCATTTCATTTTTTAATAATTGTATAGTTATGATGTTACTATATTTTGTTTTTGTCTTATCAATTGTCTACTCATGCAGATGGGCTCGAAGAGGGGACGTGTGGGAGGCTGCTGATTTAGTTCAGCAGATGAAGCATGACGGAGTTCTTCCAGACATCCATACGTACACTTCCTTCATAAATGCATGTTGCAAGGCTGGTGATATGCTGGTATTCCATCTTCTTTGACATTTTTAATATGTTTTATTGAGTGATAGAATTGTGGCTATAATTTTGAAAAATTGCGTAATGTGTTTAAAATTTTAGTCGTCTTTTATGTAGGTAAGAGCCACATTGATCTAAAAATTTGGTTTTATTATGTCTATATGTTTATTTTGTTGTGCATAGCCATTATTATAGGCAAAATCAGGTATTATTTACATACATGTTGCTGACAAATATGAATTTTCGCATCCCTCCGAAATGAAATTTCTTACAAAGTAGCCTATAATGTGGGGAAGTTTGTTTTGATAAGAAATAAGTTATTTTCAAGTGGGTTCTTTTCATATGTACATGGGTATTTATGCAAGAAGTTTTTTTTTAATTTTTTTTTTTTTGAGAGAGAGGAGGTAGTATGCTATTTGCTTCGTTCATTTATTTGTTAGGAATGAACTTAGCTGGAAACGTAAAGCAACTAGATTTCGAACTTGGACCTCAAGTATCAACTATCCAGCCTTTTGCTACTTGCGCTAGGGATGGTTAGTAGTATTTATGCAAGAAGTTAAGCTAGCTTTTGAAGGGCACAAAAGAAATTTCAGGTTTCTTATGGACAAATATATACATTCAGATGAATAATTTTGCAGGGGTATATAGGTAATTTCTTGTAGTTATAATAAATATTGATTATTCTTGTTTACAGAGAGCTACAAAGGTGGTAGAAGAGATGGAAGCTGCTGGAGTGAAGCCTAATGTTAGAACATATACCACCTTAATTAAAGGCTGGGCACGGGCTTCGCTTCCTGAGAAGGCTTTTAGATGCTTCGAAGAGATGAAACAGGCTGGGTTGAAGCCTGACAAGCCTGCATACCATTGCCTTATGACCTCTCTTCTCTCTAGGGCAACTATTACTGAGGACTATATCTACTCAGGAATTGTATGTATTTGCAAAGAGATGGTCAAGAACGACCTGACCGTCGATCTCCGAACCGCCGTGCACTGGTCGAAATGTCTTCGGAGGATTGAGAGATCAGGGGGTGAGCTCACGGAAGCGATTCAAAGAACGTTTCCGCCTGCTTGGAATACGCACGAAATTGGTGAGAAAAATTCTGATTATCTGATTGAAAGTCATGGTGGTGATGACGCTGAGTATGAATTTAGTGATGAGAGTGGGGAGGAAGATAATGATGATGATGATGGTGATTAAGGTGCAATCCAGAGATACAAACTTTAGAGGCAGTGAAAAGTAAGAAGGTTCACAATTACATGTAATCTGATGAAGCTTGCGGCATGCTTCAATGAGGAAAAGGTATTTCAGCTTAGGAGTAACCATGCAATTGAGTTAAATGGCCATGAAATGTGTGTAATTTTGATCTTCTTTTTTATTTAATTTTGCTCATTCTACATCCATGTATAGTAAAACTACCATGCTAACATGGCTGTTGTCTATTCATTTTGCTTTCCACTGCTTTTTGAATTGTTGAGCTTATTGAAGCATTACTAAGTTCGCTTCGTTTGTGATAAGAAAATTTGATGTAGAAAAATATTGCCAGGAGATAGCAACAGGAGTTTTGTAAGGAAAGTTTTTTGGTTCATTTCTTGTTGGTTTGAACTACCAGCAGAAGTTTTTGTAGTTTGAGAAAAGTGTGGTGACTGCGGAAAAGAAAAAAAAGGAAGCAAATGCAAGCAGTTCAGTTAATTAAAATTTAAATATAGCACTTCAAATTGTATAGATCTATCAATTTCTCATGTAATGTTTTTGATTATAAAAATCCAAAGACAATGAATATTTGGATTTGTTAATAGATAATTCAGAATAATTTGAGTAATTTATTGATTATTCATAGGTTTTCGTGATTTGCTTGCCAAAATTTATGTACTTGATAATGATCGAGAAAAGAGAGAAGATACGTACTTGTTTGAATTTTAAAATATTAATAAAGAATGGCTAAATTATACTTTTGGTTCTCAAATTATGAGGCGGGTGACACTTTAGTTTTCAAATTTTAATTTATAATAATTTTAACTTGAACTTTTTTAAATTGTTACAATCAAATTTCATAATCCTATTTTATTAACTAAATACTGATGTGTCGATGAGATAGAAGTGATATGATAATATTATGACATATGATGCAATAATGATAAAGATGCAGCATTATTTCTACATCAGTGACATATTAATATTCAGTTAACTAAAATATATTGTGAAATTTGATCGCAATAATTAAGAAAATTCGAGCAACAAATTACTACAAATTAAAATTGGAGGACCAAAATATCATATACCTCATTGTTTGACGGCCAAAAGTGTCACCCTCCGGCCCGGTAGAAGTCTACATAGTACATACACAGACCCACTAGGTGCAACAAGTACTCCCCACACACACCCCCCCCCCCCCCCCCCAACACACACACACACAAGACGATTATAACAATCAATGCAAAAAAGGAGATACATACATCTTAAACAAGGTAATCAGAGTATGTAAATATAAGCCAAAACTAAACATGAATAATAGTAGAAAACTGGTGCGTTTCTCTTCGAGGACTGAGGGGCCGGTTCCTTCTGTTTCGAGCTTGGAAGGACCCGCTTCTTCGCTGGCTCGTTCCCCCGCCCCCCCGGTCCTCGAGAGCGCTGGCCCGTCACCCGCTCAGGCACCAACTGATGCGCCTGGAGCACCGCATTTTGGGACATCTCCTTCTTCCAGACCAGACATCCTCAACCCCCTTACGTCGGGGGAGGTTTACCAGATCAAGAAAGCCTGTGGTATTATCTCTTTGGTCTCTCCTTCATCCCCCTCGCCGAGGCATGCTATTGCTGTCACAGGCTCTGATGGCGAGGGTGTCGCGGCCTGAGCCTGGCCCCTCGCGTCTCTGTTCTTCTGTCGGGGGGGTTTTCTCTATCTTTATGGCTAGAAACAGACTCTTCAGATTTTTGTCTTGGAACATCCGAGGGCTTAATGACCCCGCCAAGTGTGCCTCGGTCAAGATCTTTCTTAAATTTGCCAAATGTTCTGTGGTTTGTTTGAAGACCAAGCTTTCTTCCACCTCCCCCTCCAAGTTTCTTTCTTTCTGTGGATTCCACCTCCGCGACTTTCGTACTCTTGATGCTTTCGGAACGAGGGGGGGCCTTCTGACTGCTTGGAACCCAGCACTGTTTGATTGCATGCTAGATTGGGTTGGGGCATTCTCGGTTAACCATGTCTTGAGAAGAAGGGTGGACGGCTTGCTCTTCACTGTCTCCAACATTTATGGGCCCACCTCTTCGGGCTCGAAATCGGCTTTCTTTCGTGAACTCCGTTCCATTGGCTCTCAGTCGGCGGGGCTTTGGACGCTTTTAGGCGATTTTAATGTTCTTCTCTCTCTCCGGGATAAGAACGGGCCGCCTTCGAACTTGAACGATATCATTAACTTCAGGAAAGTGGTGGCCGACCTCGGACTTATTGATCTCCCCATCCAGAACAAGAGCTTCACGTGGACTAACGGAAGGCGTTCCCCTACTCTCGAACGTCTCGACCGTGTTCTCGTGTCTAAAGATTGGCATCTCGCTTTCCCGCGCTCAACTCTGCGTGCCTTACCTCGGCCCAGGTCGGATCACACCCCCTTATTGCTAACGGCGTTCTCCTTTGTGCCTTCTTCCTTTCTGTTTAGATTCGAGTCCTACTGGCTCCGTCTTCCGTCGATTTCGGAGGTGATCTCCAAGGCGTGGATTGGTCCTTGTATTGGGAGCGATATTGTCAGCAGATTCTCGTCGAAACTCCTGAGCGTCCAGTCTGCTCTTCGGGCCTGGAGTGCACGGTTAAAGTCTACTTCGTCTATCCAGGAAGACCTTTGTCTCAGATGGCTTGAGTGGCTCGACCGTGCTGAAGAGGCTAGACCCCTTTCTGACTTGGAATGCTCGCTTAGACCCCTTCTCAAAATGAGATTCGACGAACTGTGTTTGCAGGAGGAAATCAAATGGAGACAGAGATCTAGGGTGCAGTGGCTTAGAGCAGGAGACGCAAACACCAAATTCTTCCACCTTAAAGCTAGTTGTCGCCGAAATAAAAACTACATCTCCCATCTTGCCGATGGTGCCTCCATTCGGTTCTCTCAGGACTCCATTGCTGGTCTTCTGTTTGATTTCTTCGTGAAGCAACTGGGGGTGGCGTCTGTTAGAAGGTCTTCCCTTAACTTTGCACAGTTGTTTCCCTCTACTGAATTGGATGTCGACTTTCTGAGTCTTCAGGCTCCGTTCGCGGAAGACGAGGTCAGAAGTGCCATTTTCTCTTGCGCGCCGGATAAATCCCCTGGGCCCGATGGCTTCTCAATGGTGTTCTTCCACCGTTTTTGGCACGTGCTCAAAGCTGATATTTTGGAGCTCTTCTCCAAATTCCATTACGGTCGTCTGGACCTCAGTGAGATCAATGCTAGTTGGCTATGCCTCATTCCGAAGAAAAGTGAGACTCAATATGCTAGCGATTTTAGACCAATTTGCCTCGAGAACAGCCTGGTCAAAATTATTTCTAAAGTTTTGGCTATTAGACTTCAGCGCCTCTTGGGCAATCTTATCAATCCTTTTCAGACGGCTTTTATAAAAGGGAGATCGCTGTTAGACAACTTTTTCTGCGCCCATATTTTACTCCACCACCTCCACTCTTCTAAGCAAAAAGCGGCGCTTCTTAAGATCGACTTCGAAAGAGCCTTTGACCATGTCGATTGGGCTTTCTTGCACGACCTGCTTCTGGCAAGGGGCTTCGGTTCCAAGTGGATTGGATGGATTATGGACCTCCTACATTCATCCAGTGCGGCTGTCTTACTTAATGGCATTCCGGGCAACTCCTTCCCTTGCAAACGCGGGCTGCGCCAGGGCGACCCTCTGTCCCCCCTTCTTTTCAACCTTTGCATCGATGTTTTATTCAGAATGCTGCAGGCGATTTCTATTACCCACGTTCCTCCAGTGGGCATCGGGAACTTAAGAGTCCACACCCTTCAATTCACCGATGATCTTCTTATTTTTTTCGACGGCTCCGAGGGATCGGCAAGGGTTATCAAAGTTGTTTTAGAGGCTTTCACGGAGATCTCCGGCCTTAAAATCAATTACGGCAAAAGTTCCCTCTCTTCGATTAATCTGCCGAGCTCCACCTCCGAAGCTCTGGCTTCTCTCTTCGGCTGTCATACTCGCAGTTTCCCCCTAAATTACTTGGGTTTACCGTTATCACCCGTGGCGTTGCGCAAACCTGACTGCTTCCCTATCATCGAGAAAGTGGACAAGCGTCTTGCAGGGTGGAAGGGCCTCCTGCTTTCTAGGGGGGGCCCGCTTGGTGCTCTTAAACTCGGTTCTGTCCTCGATTCCATCCTTCTTTTGCTCGGCCTTCTCTCTCCCTTGTTGGGTTATTAAATCGATCGACAAGATCCGACGGGACTTCTTTTGGAAGGGGAAAAGACTAAACAGCGGGTTCCATTGTTTGGTCAGGTGGGAACATTTATGTCGCCCCAAAATCTTTGGAGGCTTGGGTATTCGCAATCTCCGCCACGCAAATTCGGCTCTCCTTTTGAAAGGTTTATGGTCTTTCCATGTTTCTAAGACGCTCCCTTGGGTGCGTTTGCTGACGGTGAAGCACTACACCCATCGGCCACCGCTATCGGTCGTGGCGTTGCCGGCTGGTTGTTGTCCGATTTGGAAGGGTATGCTATCTATTGCCCCTTTCTTCATCTCTTCCACCACCGTCGCAATTGGAAACGATAAGTCGACGTCTTTCTGGAACGCGCGTTGGAGCGGCGACTCGTCTTTGCGCATTAGCTTCCCTCGATTATTTGCGGCGGCACCACTTAAACACCTTTCGGTTTTTAATTGGCTTCGTCGATTCGGCTCCCTGACCGATTTGGGATTTCAAGGGATTGTCAGTCCGGAGGCTAGGCGAGAGCTGATTTCCCTGCAGGCAACTATTAACTCGGTGCAGTTATCTAACACCGATGACCTAACTTATTGGAGATGGAGCAACAATGGGATCTTCTCAACCAAGACTGCCTACACTACTATTTCCTTCGACGGGGTTAATGTGTCACGCCCCGGAGGTCTCAGGATAAGCGGAAAACGTGTATATTTTTTTTTTTGAAATCAGATGATAAACAACCCCGCCTGCCGGTGCGTGCCAGACCCGCCACATATACAAATTCACCCTGCACGCGGGCAGAGTCTCCTTTGTATATGCACGGCGTCTCAACTACTTTTACATGAATCACATTACACGGCATTGATCACACAGTCACAGAGAATAAGTACAACAATTATCAACATTGAAAGAACCTAGGAGTTCGCAAACAGTGTCCACTCGACACCCAAGTCTTTAAAACGTCTAACGTTCACATGCAGGCGGCTTCATTGTTTTTGAAAGGATAAATCCCCAGGGTTTTCAAAGTGGTGCCCACAAGACACCCTATTTTTTTGAAAAGCATTTTCGAAATCCTTTTTCGTCGTAAAACGGCCGCACAGTTAACATAAAATATAACCATAACTAAACATTTCAAAAACATATGTCCACATATCCAGCATGATCCACATAACCACACAAAATAGCATAAAGAGGAAGGAGAGAGATAACCAAACTAAAAGTCTCAACAAAAGGCCTCATTCGGCCATGCTAAATCTGCGGCACCTCACCACCGTCCCGATGTACACACCTAATAGGACCTGTCACGGAGTGGGTAAAGTCAGTGACAAATAAAGTAGATGCTTAAACAATAGTAACAAGAGTTTAGAAAGAAGTACACCGCACCGGAACCTTCGCTATCCAACGTCCTGAAATTAACTTACTCATGTTCTTTATTTAATTTCACACCGTTTCGTCAGGGTAGGTCGACGACCTCCCCACGAAACATTTGAAGCTCTAACCCCTTCACGATGCATGGGCGACACGTTTAGCCATCGTGAAGTGGTCCCCAATCATCACACGTGGGGCACACGGGTCCTTCTGACCACTTCTCCGGAAAAGTACACCATTGCGGGGGCCTATTCCGCCAGTGTACGTGCAGCATTCAAAACAGGGATGCCGAAATCGGCGTAGATTAATTTTTACAAAAATATGCGAAGGATTAGCATCTGTCATCTACTTTATTAACCGGTTAGCAATAAACATTTTAGTGACATGTTGCACTTAATGCACTTACAGCACTTGATGCAAAGAACCCACCTGGTCGCGGAAAAATCGGGCACTACGAGTCTCGGGCACTTTCCCGCTGCACACCTGGACCTAAGAAAAGTCCACAAGGTCAAATTAACACCTTACCCTACTTAGGTTAAATCAGTGGTCCCCACCCACTGCAACAATGAACCCACAAAACCAAAATCATCATACCTAGGGGACCGCGACGTCAAACGAAAACCAACAAGTCAAAACCCTTGAGTAAAACCGAAAACATCAACGACTAACAACCACCGGACCGCGACCACCTTGTCGCGCCCTCCGTCGGAACCCAAAACCGCTAACGGAAACCAACAAAACTCATCACCCAACCGATAGCCCTCTTGGGGCGTCAATGGTTAAACTAGGAAGGCCCCGACGGCAAAACGACGAGAAGACAGTCCCGACGGCGCGCCCCCGACAATTTTGTTGAGGCGCGGAGCGTCGGCGAAAACGACACCCAACAAAATAAAAAGTGACCAAGAAGGTCCACGGCGGCCATGACATGAAAGCCACGGAAATAACGATCCCAACGGCGAAAACCGCGCTCAAAACGGTGGAAAAAACGGGCAAAAACGGAGCAAAAGAATTCCGGGCTGTCGGATGGTGCACGGGGCAACCGTGGACCGGGCTCATGTCAACCGGCGGCGGCGGCATGCGCCGGGTGCACGCAAAAAGCGTGCACCACGCGCTCTGGGCCGGGCCGGTGCACGACCCGAGCGTGCACCGGGCTCACGGCCCCGGGGTCGCGGCGCCAGCACCGGGTGCACTCCCGGGGCGTGCACCGCACCGAGACGGGCCGGGCCGCGCACGGGGTTTTGCACCGGGTTCACGGTTGCTGGGCCGCAAACGTGTGCGCCGGGTGCACGCATAGGGCGTGCACCGCTCACAGGATGCAGCCCGGCGCACGGTTTCGTGCGCCGGGTCCGCGCTTCCGGGGCGGCGGGGCGTGCACCGGGTGCACGCCCGGGGTCCGTGGACCGCGCCGTACGGATTGCTACAGTAAACCTAGTTTTCCGCCGTTTTCGCGCCGTTTTCGCTCCCGTGCTATCCCGGCGACTACCCCGTGAACATGGTAACGACGGCGGCGGCCTCCCGTCTAACAACGGCGGCGGCGGCCTCTTGTTAACCCACTATGTTCCGACGAAGTCGCCCGAAAAATTCCCAAAAAATTCCCGAAAAATTCCCGGTAAATCCAATAGCTAAACCGACGACCGACGGACAACCAAAACGTCGATCGGGGGTCCGTCAAAAAGAAACCGATCAAAAACCATCGATTAACATCGATACAAAAACACCGAACACCCCCAATCAAGAACAAGAAAGACGCGGATCAAAACCCGACGGAAAACCGCGATGTACGACCTTACAAGAATACGAAAAAAAACCCCCGATTAAATTCTACGGAAGGATCTACAACCACTAACCTCACTTAATCGGAAAATAAAGAACCGATCTTGGTTCTCGCGTCGTTGGAGATCCGGATCCGCTCCCCGTAGACGATGGCGTCTCGTTCTCCGATCTCCGGCACGTGAATCGGGGCGATCGGGTTCCTCCGCTTCCTCCTTCTTTTCCTCTTTTCTCCTCCGGTTAGGGTTTTCCTCTTTCTTTTCTAATTAGGGTTTCGTTTGGTTTTCGGTACGCATGAAAGAGGAGGGTTTGAGGAGGCGGTATTTTAAATTAGGGTTTCCATTCGGTAAACGGGGAATAAATAAATCTCGTTATTTATTTATCCCTTTTTATACGTACGCACCGTCAAAATCCTCCTCGGATATTTTTGACTCTAATTAATTAATTCATTAATTAATTAATCCCTTACCGATAATTCCTATTATTTAATTAATTTCCACTTTATTTTACACGTACGTAACAGGAAAACCCACAAATATCCTGTTTCTATTTCTCAAATAAATATCTGACTTACGAGGTAAAATCCTCACCTTTTAAATCCTGGTCACCGATTACTTAATCACCTTCATTAAATAATCATGGGAAATACATTCCCACTTGGATTTAAATCATCGGTTATTTAATCTCCAATTTTAAATCCTGGTCACCGATTATTTAATCACCTTTATTAAATAATCATGGGAAATAAATTCCCAATTTCCGTCAACGGATAATTAATTACTTAATTAATTAATTATCCCCTACGAGATAACCCACCTTATCTCCTACGGGTGCAAGATATTTTGCACGGATCCCGATGCGTGACTAATCTCCGCGTCACTAAGGATCCCGTTCCGGGAGATCCCGACATCGGATTTCGAATCCGATCGTACCGTCGGTCATCGTTTTCCGCGCTCTTTCGCAGAAAAAAACAAGCACCACACACATCGACCGACAAACCAAAAGTAATATTCCCGGAGTACTAAAAGAACACTAAAATAGAAGGAGGGTTAAACATTACAAAATACCGTGTCATTACATAATGACAACAAGATTCTATTTCTGTGGGATATTCGGATACCGCTTAACACTAAAATCTTTCTTTGGATCGCAGCCAGATACAGGTTACTCACTGCGGAGCTCCTCAATAAAAGAGGCTGGTTTGGTCCTTCCATTTGTATGACTTGTTATGCAGGAGAGGAAAATCTGGACCATCTCTTCTTTTATTGCAATTTTGCGAGGGCGCTTTAGGAGGAGCTTCTTCAGATTTGGCCGATCACTTGTCACAAATTACTTAATTACTCGGGGGACTTGGCGTGTAGATGGAGGGGTGCGAGGATGACCCTGAAGGGTCGGAATAAAGAGCACTTTGATCTCTTATTCGCCGCAACTTGTTGGGAACTTTGGACTGAACGCAACAGGCGCATCTTCACTGGTAGCTCATCACAAAGTTCCACCTGTGCTTTAAGAATCTACGATTCCCTTAATCTATGGACCTTTGTTCATAGGTGAGGATCGGGCTTGTCACGCCCCGGCGTCGAAACTGCGACCCGGGCTCGCCAACAGATCCGCCGCCCATACGGAAACCCCGTATAGACGAAGCGACTAACCTGCAAAAAGAATCAACTACAGTATACAGATATCAGAGCTGAAAGTAAACTACTGAAAAACTGAGGTCCAAACACTGTACAACTGAAAATAATACAATATCCATCTCCCCAAATACGATCGTATAAAAAGTCCTCTGATACAAAACTCAAAAGGGAGATATCTCCAAAAATAAACAACAGTGTACAAGCTCTCAATACAAAAATATCCTCACTACATCAGTCTCTCAAACTGTAAAATAAAATACAACTCTATACCTCACAACAAGGGTCTCTCAACAGAGGGAAAAGAGGTAAACTAATCTACTGAAGCTCTCCTCAGAAGGGGTACCGCTACACTCCAACGACGGGTAGGGAACTAGCTCGCGACTCCCTCGCCTCGGACAGAAGAAACAGCAACAGGAGCAACAGGAACATGAGAAGAAGTCCCTGGGGAAAAACACCACGACGGGTGTGAGAACTACTTCCCACAGTAGTTCTCAGTGGGTGCCGTCAACAAGCCCAACGGTCAGCCCACTAAGTCTACTAGAGGCATAAAGTAACAAAAGCAGGGCTGAAAAAGAAAAAAGCTG
Organism: Tillandsia fasciculata; assembly: GCA_029168755.2. Taxonomy (NCBI): domain Eukaryota; kingdom Viridiplantae; phylum Streptophyta; class Magnoliopsida; order Poales; family Bromeliaceae; genus Tillandsia; species Tillandsia fasciculata. The sequence continues at coordinate 14,637,162 of CM054940.1, read as the reverse complement.
GAAAATAACTCTACAGCTACTATGCCTCTATCTAGATGCTCAAGAAGTGGGACAGATGATAATATGATGCATCCACTAACTCCCAAAGTACAGTCACCCAATCTACACTGACTGCCGCATAGGGTCCAGTCAAACCTGCGCCAACCTACTGCCGCACATCCTAAACAGGACGGGACTTACGTAGGGCGTCCGTGGCTGCCAGTAACTGGCCCAGCCAGAGGGACTGCGTCCGTAACTGCCACTAACTGGCCCAGTCAGAGGGACGGCGTCGACAAGTCGCGATACAGAAGTAACAAATCCACCCCGGGCGTGGCTCTCGAGGGGAGCGACCCCACCGAGGAAGAGGGTATCCGCGCACTCTGTCGAGCTCAAGGTGGCACTGCAGGCTATAGTCGAAATCCACGCTCACGCATTGAACGGAAAGACTCAATCCTCAAACATCTCGCACAACAGTCGGAGCACTCTCGACGACTCAGCTGATCAGCTCACGCGAAACACGAGACACAAGCCTCACCAACAACTCACAGCACAAAACACACTGGCTGGGGATACTCCACAGCCAGGATCGACCCACAGCAGAACACTAAACTCACAGGAAAGACCGACACCATAAGGGTTCGAAAACCCGGTAGGCCGGTGCTTAGAACCCTATCAGACAAGAACAGACTCTAGGCTCCGCCTATCGAAGTTCTCGCCCCCTTATAGTTCGGGGACACAACAACCTCGGTACAACACGCAGAAGACACCAACTAGGGCCCGAAAGTCTCGGGAGACCTACACCTACAACCCTATCAAACAAGAACAGGTTCCAGGCTCGGCCCCCGCGGCTTCCGTCCCGAACGAAGGAACGGCCCCTAGAACCCAGACCACTCGAATCCTTTCGAGTGGGGAGATTACAGGAAACAGGTGACATTTGTTATTGAAAACCATTTTGATCTGGAAGAAATCCATATTTAATGATTTTAGTTCTTTTTAGAAAAACAGTTAGAAAACAAGTGTTTTACCCAAACCCCGAAGGGCTGATGCCTTTGTCCAATCAAACAAGAACAGACTCCAGCGGCCCCTCGATGCTTGGAAGAAAGCATTGGTAGACTAAAATCATGTGTATGTCGAAAAAGGTTCTAGGTTCTAGGTCCGGCTAACACTAGTAACTACTGCCACTAACACAGTGGCGACAACCCAAACAGGGGGAAAAACAAGACCTCCCGGGACCACCGTTTACCCCAAACGGTTCCCGGTACAGACAATGTGATGACCTGGATCTCTGCAGAGCTGTGGTAGAGTCATTGGTGACTTCGGGGGAGCCTGTACTGTGTTTCGGGAAGTGGTTGTGCATGATTGGACACAAGTGTTGGACCTCGAGCCTTATTGGATCACATGGGTGATCGGCTGACCCCGTCGGATGTTTAGAGGTGGTTTCGCGCGAAACGGATATTAAATGTGGGCTCAGCGCGAAATTCGGATTAAAAATACCTTTCCGGGAGCCTCCGGCGATTTATCGGATTGGAATTTGGCGAAACGGACGGCGAATTCGGATTCAGCGCGCGAAAACGGTCAAGATGGGCTATTTATTTGCTGGTTTTGAGCTTGTGGGTACTATTCACGCCGGAACAGTGTCTCCGGCGATCGACGGCGGCAGCCGGCGGCGGCGGGGGGGCGCCGGCGGGCGGCGGCGCAGCCCCGGGGGAGGCGGCAGGCGGCGGCACGCGGCGCGGGCAGGCGCGCAGGGGCGCGGGCAGGAGCGCGGTCCACCGCGGAGGGCGTGCGCCGGGAGCGGGCCACGTGGCAGGTCTGGATTGGTTGGTGTTGTGGTCTGGGAGCACGGAGCAGGCTGGCGGTGTACGGTGGACCGGTGTGGACACGTGGCAGCCGGCTATTGGATCGGTGCATCGGAGTGTATGCACCGGGCGCAGCGAACGGAGGTCTTGACACGTGGCGACTCCCCATTGGTCGGGTACTGTGCGGGGCAGGTAGCGGGGCAGGTTGCCGTACGCGCGGGGCAGGTGCGCGACGTGCGCGGTGCAGGGTTGCCGGTGCCACGTGGCGCGCCACCATTGGCGGGCGCTCGTGCACCGGGCGCACGGGGCGAGGGTGGGCCGCGTGACGGGCCACGTGGCGGGCCGTGGTGATTTCGGGCCTGCACAGTAATGGGCCGGGCCCATTACTGTAGCAGCCCGAAATCTCCGAGCGCCCGAAAAGTGGGACACATCCGTCATTTTTGCCATTGTTTTCTCCAGCCCTTTAAATAGCAGCCCGAGCCTCTTTCTTCTCCCCTTTTCTCCCCTTTTCGAGCCTCTTCTGCCCGAGCACCCTTAAGAAGATTTCTTCATCTTCAAGTTCTGGATCCACCTGCAAAGTTTTGGGATTTTAGGAGCACGCATTCCGAGGTTCCCCATTTTACGGCGCGGCGCGACGTTGCATTCCTGTGTTCCTCTTCGGCGCAGCGACAGTGTTTTAGCTCCCCTGGGTTACCCCGAGATCATTTTGCTGTGATTCTTGCGCCGGCAGACTCCTGAGAGGTAGGACTTCATCTTTTATTTTGGTCACGCTTTCCCGTTTCGAGGTTTTGGAATGGATCCCGAGGCAAACAGTGACCCCTTTTTCTGTGTGGAGTTCCTTGACAGCAGCGGGGTATTTTGGCCGTATCTTCGCGCACGAGCGTCAGACGGAGACGAGCTTATACAACTTTTTCATCTACGGATCGCAAGAAACGCGCTCGTATTTTTCTTGGAATTTCCAGAGAATTATTTCGAGGTGAAAATCACTGTTTTCTTAGTGAACAGTGCACAGTTTTTAGCACAGATTTTTGTATGAGTGTACCCCTTGCCGAATTTATATCTTGACTTACCGAACTCAGATTTGGGCGTGCAAGGTACCGTTGCGAAGCTATCGACGCGAGAATCGCCGTGATATTTTTCTTGGAATTTTCTGGGCACTTTCTGCAGGTGATAATTTAACAGTTTTGGGACAGATGTTGTATGTATCTATAAGAGCTTTATTTGGGAACTTAAGTGAGTTTAGTGGACCTTGTATTGTGCCAGGAGTATTACGGGTGTGCTGAACTTACTGGAACAAGGGATTGGAGTTTTTGGTATTTTCAGCTGTACGGATTTGGACAGTTGCACTTCAGGTGGGTGGTTGCTATATCCCTCTTTTCTGACTTACTCACTAGGAATATTAGAGTGATCATCCTTGGAGCATTATGATTGATAATTACTATTCTCATGAGAATATCATGTTGGAAATGTTATTAGAGCATCACTATGTGGGACACATAATTGAATTCTTAATTGGGACTTATTCATACTTGTGTGGAATCATGGATTACTTTGTTAGCACTTAACCTTGCATGTGGAATTATTTATTATATTTGATCATGATGATTTATCCGGTTAGTGGTTTTACTGGAGGATATGTGACATGCATAGGTGGATAATTTATGTGAGTTTAATTTGGTGGACATAGTATGTGGGAACCACTATTTGCCATACTTTCTTTTATTCGCTTTTGAGGACATGTACATGCTTATATGGATATCTAGATAGGCCATCTTTTATCGCTACACTTTCATGCTGGGACTTGACTTAGGAGAAACCATGTTTGTTTCCTTTCCTCCTTCTTCTTTAGACCTTTGAGTCTGGTTGCTCGGGTTCGAGCAGGGGTTTGGGATAGTGTAGCGAGGACCTGAGGGTCGGTGATAGGTTGTGTTTGATTATGGGTTGCGGGATTATAGCGGCTACCGCGGACAGTAGGCGGTTGACCGGATGTCGGATGTGGGACATGATTGTGATTGTGGGTATTGCGGCGATCGCGGATTTTGGGCGATCGACCGGATGTTCATTGTGCATCAGATTGGGGGATCTGTGTTTCTTTAGTGGAGGGTGTGTTCCACCGGGGCTTTACAGTTGTGATTTACTCCTGCTTTTGGTACTTATTTTACCGGCGCGGTTATTGCCCGGTAGTGCCTTCCTCGAGTGGGTCGCTCCCCTCGAGTTCCCCTCCGGAGGCCGGGGCCAGACAGTTATGGACAGTTTTGCTATCACATCGGCGCGGCTTATTTGCCCGATGATGAGGGCGGCAGCAGGAGCTTTGCTATCACATCGGCGCGGCTTACTTGCCCGATGATGAGGACGGTACAGATTGGGTTCATCTGGGACGGTTGGTTATTGTCGCATACGGATATTCCAGTCTAGGACTGTGTTTTAGAGGCATAGTAGTGGTAGTTTCATTTCTTCGGCAGTCATTATTTCTTACCACTCTTCTTTCCCCTTTTGCCTCTGGTAGACCTAGTGGGTGTGTCAGAGTTTGAGGTTTTACCCACTAGGGGAGGCTACTGGTTTACTAGTAGTTCTCACCCCCATTCTTCCTTCTTCTTTTTCTTCTTCCTTGTTTTGCAGTGTCTTCTGCGGGTGCTGCTGGGTTTTCAGTGGCGGGTCGAGGAGAGATGACGACTGAGTAGATAGATCTCGAGGCAGGATGAGCGGGTTAGCTGGACTGTTGATGTACCTATGTTTCCTCAGACGGTTGTACTTTTACATTTGGGACTGGCTTTTGCCAGCAGGTTGTATTTATTTTGGTGAGCTGGGAGAGACTGATGTATCTTTTTTTACAGATGTATTGTATTTTATTTCCAGCTTCAGTCTGAGATGTATTAGATTTTAGTTCAGCTCTGTTTTTATTGCTCTTTTATTGTATTTCTTATATCTGAGCAGGTTACCAGCGCTTCGTGTACATGAAAAATTCTGTGTGCACGGCGGATCTGTTGGCGGGCCCGGGTTATGGTTTACACCCGGGGCGTGACAGATTAGGTGGTATCAGAGCTTAGGGATAGGTCAGTTGGGACTTAGAAAACCCTAGGCTTTTCGGCGGACCCTAGGATGTTAGTGCGTGAGAGACGCGACATTTTATGAAAGTCGGTGATTTACTTGTTTGACTCTTCCTGTGAGTGAAGAGGGATCGACATATCTTATTTTTGTGGGACAGTTATGTTGGCTGCAGACAACATAAAGTTACAAAAATAGAGGGATGTCTTTGACTTTCGCTAGATTGGGTCGAGTGTTTGGGGTGTGCTGATTTGCGGTTTTGTCGTGGTGAGCGGTGTCTCCCCGACGCGGGCCCTGACCCGGGTGCACCTTGGTGCGGCAGTTGGGTCTGAGCTGGTTGTTTCGGGCCGGATACCCAGATTGGAGTCTGAGAGCTCCGGACCCGAAGGGTAGTTGTGTCGGAGGCAGATCAGCAGAGCAGTGACACAGTTGTCGGATCAGCGCAGTGGCACAGTTGTCGGAGTAGCGAGTAGCCCCCTCCGTGCCAACGTCTAGTGTTGGGGCACCGAGGCAGGGTGGATAGTTGACAGCGGGTAAGCTGTGGGATTGCGACGATCGAGTGAGCCAGTTTTGGATGAGTCATTCCGATTCGTGGGATTGAGTATGGAGCCCTTGGAGGCCTTTTATGGCAAGAGTTAACGCAGTTGCTGAACTGCACGCTCCATGTATAGAGGGACGGGGCGCGTAGGATATGAGTGTCTGAGAGTGGATTGCGCCAGGATACCTTTTAACTTGTTGGGTCCCTCCAGTACGGATTAAGGACGCCTCATTGGAGTACGCGCCGGGTATGGAGCGTGGCATTGTAGTTCCTTTGGATTGGGATCTGCCGCCTGAGGCGAGTTCTGATTGAGGCGCTTGGCGCCGGGTGATGGAGGACAGATCAGTCGGATGAGGCATTCTCGATTTCTTTTCCAGGATAGTGGATTTCTGAGACTGTCAGAGCGCATAGGTTACAGCGGTCGGTGTGGTGGTAGGTTTGAGTTGTTCCGGGCTTTTGGGTTCGTATCTTTTTGATACGGGAGTTTTCCCTCTTGGAGGGTAGTGCTTGTACTTCTCTGCTTGGGTTAGGGGTAGGACGGTTACCTAGTGTTTCGGGAGGTTCATATTCCCGATCTTTGGCACGTAGGGGTGTGTGGTTGGTCCTGCCCGGTGCAGTTGAGTCCTCGATAGTACCGGTAGACCTGATGGTCTTAACCTAGTGGCGGGACTTGGTTTGGCACTTAGGACGGGTTGGGCTGGCTCGGTTTTCTTCTTTTCGCGGCGGTTGATTATGCCGCGAGGACGGTTTTCGTGGGAAGCCAGGCCCGGAGGTTTTGGTGTACTAGGGTTGCTTGAGAGTTATCTTCGCCTCTATGGTTTTGATTTTGTGCGTGAGGCGGATGTTTCGCAGTGGTTGAGTAGCCTTTTTGGCTGGTGTGGTTGAGGGACTTACATTGGATATCGCGGGAAGAAGAGAGGTACTTGGATCGGGCTAGTGTGCCGATGAACTTGTGGCTGGATTATCTGAGGCTGAGGAGGAGCGGATGCGTGTACCGATGCGGACTACTTGGTAGCTCGAGCGGTTAGCCCAGCTGTACTTGGTTGGGGTAGTACGGATTCCTGGAGTGCCCACCTTTATTTTGTTCTTGTTAGAGACCCGAGAATTGTATCGTGTCCCTGGAGGAGGTATTTGTCAGCTTTGGGAGCTTGGGTGGCGGATGATTGGATAATTACCCCCTCTATTTGGTTGAGATTCCGTGTTGAGGAACGACTTTAGTTTCGAGGACGAAACTTTCTTTTAGTGGGGGAGGATGTGATGACCTGGATCTCTGCAGAGCTGTGGTAGAGTCATTGGTGACTTCGGGGGAGCCTGTACTGTGTTTCGGGAAGTGGTTGTGCATGATTGGACACAAGTGTTGGACCTCGAGCCTTATTGGATCACGTGGGTGATCGGCTGACCCCGTCGGATGTTTAGAGGTGGTTTCGCGCGAAACGGATATTAAATGTGGGCTCAGCGCGAAATTCGGATTAAAAATACCTTTCCGGGAGCCTCCGGCGATTTATCGGATTGGAATTTGGCGAAACGGACGGCGAATTCGGATTCAGCGCGCGAAAACGGTCAAGATGGGCTATTTATTTGCTGTTTTTGAGCTTGTGGGTACTGTTCACGCCGGAACAGTGTCTCCGGCGATCGACGGCGGCAGCCGGCGGCGGCGGGGGGGCGCCGGCGGGCGGCGGCGCAGCCCCGGGGCAGGCGGCAGGCGGCGGCACGCGGCGCGGGCAGGCGCGCAGGGGCGCGGGCAGGAGCGCGGTCCACCGCGGAGGGCGTGCGCCGGGAGCGGGCCACGTGGCAGGTCTGGATTGGTTGGTGTTGTGGTCTGGGAGCACGGAGCAGGCTGGCGGTGTACGGTGGACCGGTGTGGACACGTGGCAGCCGGCTATTGGATCGGTGCATCGGAGTGTATGCACCGGGCGCAGCGAACGGAGGTCTTGACACGTGGCGACTCCCCATTGGTCGGGTACTGTGCGGGGCAGGTAGCGGGGCAGGTTGCCGTACGCGCGGGGCAGGTGCGCGACGTGCGCGGTGCAGGGTTGTCGGTGCCACGTGGCGCGCCACCATTGGCGGGCGCTCGTGCACCGGGCGCACGGGGCGAGGGTGGGCCGCGTGACGGGCCATGTGGCGGGCCGTGGTGATTTCGGGCCTGCACAGTAATGGGCCGGGCCCATTACTGTAGCAGCCCGAAATCTCCGAGCGCCCGAAAAGTGGGACACATCCGTCATTTTTGCAATTGTTTTCTCCAGCCCTTTAAATAGCAGCCCGAGCCTCTTTCTTCTCCCCTTTTCTCCCCTTTTCGAGCCTCTTCTGCCCGAGCACCCTTAAGAAGATTTCTTCATCTTCAAGTTCTGGATCCACCTGCAAAGTTTTGGGATTTTAGGAGCACGCATTCCGAGGTTCCCCATTTTACGGCGCGGCGCGACGTTGCATTCCTGTGTTCCTCTTCGGCGCAGCGACAGTGTTTTAGCTCCCCTGGGTTACCCCGAGATCATTTTGCTGTGATTCTTGCGCCGGCAGACTCCTGAGAGGTAGGACTTCATCTTTCGTTTTGGTCGCGCTTTCCCGTTTCGAGGTTTTGGCACGGATCCAGAGGCAAACAGTGACCCCTTTTTCTGTGTGGAGTTCCTTGACAGCAGCGGGGTATTTTGGCCGTATCTTCGCGCACGAGCGTCAGACGGAGACGAGCTTATACAACTTTTTCATCTACGGATCGCAAGGAACGCGCTCGTATTTTTCTTGGAATTTCCAGAGAATTATTTCGAGGTGAAAATCACTGTTTTCTTAGTGAACAGTGCACAGTTTTTAGCACAGATTTTTGTATGAGTGTACCCCTTGCCGAATTTATATCTTGACTTATCGAACTCAGATTTGGGCGTGCAAGGTACCGTTGCGAAGCTATCGACGCGAGGATCGCCGTGATATTTTTCTTGGAATTTTCTGGGCACTTTCTGCAGGTGATAATTTAACAGTTTTGGGACAGATGTTGTATGTATCTATAAGAGCTTTATTTGGGAACTTAAGTGAGTTTAGTGGACCTTGTATTGTGCCAGGAGTATTACGGGTGTGCTGAACTTACTGGAACAAGGGATTGGAGTTTTTGGTATTTTCAGCTGTACGGATTTGGACAGTTGCACTTCAGGTGGGTGGTTGCTATATCCCTCTTTTCTGACTTACTCACTAGGAATATTAGAGTGATCATCCTTGGAGCATTATGATTGATAATTACTATTCTCATGAGAATATCATGTTGGAAATGTTATTAGAGCATCACTATGTGGGACACATAATTGAATTCTTAATTGGGACTTATTCATACTTGTGTGGAATCATGGATTACTTTGTTAGCACTTAACCTTGCATGTGGAATTATTTATTATATTTGATCATGATGATTTATCCGGTTAGTGGTTTTACTGGAGGATATGTGACATGCATAGGTGGATAATTTATGTGAGTTTAATTTGGTGGACATAGTATGTGGGAACCACTATTTGCCATACTTTCTTTTATTCGCTTTTGAGGACATGTACATGCTTATATGGATATCTAGATAGGCCATCTTTTATCGCTACACTTTCATGCTGGGACTTGACTTAGGAGAAACCATGTTTGTTTCCTTTCCTCCTTCTTCTTTAGACCTTTGAGTCTGGTTGCTCGGGTTCGAGCAGGGGTTTGGGATAGTGTAGCGAGGACCTGAGGGTCGGTGATAGGTTGTGTTTGATTATGGGTTGCGGGATTATAGCGGCTACCGCGGACAGTAGGCGGTTGACCGGATGTCGGATGTGGGACATGATTGTGATTGTGGGTATTGCGGCGATCGCGGATTTTGGGCGATCGACCGGATGTTCATTGTGCATCAGATTGGGGGATCTGTGTTTCTTTAGTGGAGGGTGTGTTCCACCGGGGCTTTACAGTTGTGATTTACTCCTGCTTTTGGTACTTATTTTACCGGCGCGGTTATTGCCCGGTAGTGCCTTCCTCGAGTGGGTCGCTCCCCTCGAGTTCCCCTCCGGAGGCCGGGGCCAGACAGTTATGGACAGTTTTGCTATCACATCGGCGCGGCTTATTTGCCCGATGATGAGGGCGGCAGCAGGAGCTTTGCTATCACATCGGCGCGGCTTACTTGCCCGATGATGAGGACGGTACAGATTGGGTTCATCTGGGACGGTTGGTTATTGTCGCATACGGATATTCCAGTCTAGGACTGTGTTTTAGAGGCATAGTAGTGGTAGTTTCATTTCTTCGGCAGTCATTATTTCTTACCACTCTTCTTTCCCCTTTTGCCTCTGGTAGACCTAGTGGGTGTGTCAGAGTTTGAGGTTTTACCCACTAGGGGAGGCTACTGGTTTACTAGTAGTTCTCACCCCCATTCTTCCTTCTTCTTTTTCTTCTTCCTTGTTTTGCAGTGTCTTCTGCGGGTGCTGCTGGATTTTCAGTGGCGGGTCGAGGAGAGATGACGACTGAGTAGATAGATCTCGAGGCAGGATGAGCGGGTTAGCTGGACTGTTGATGTACCTATGTTTCCTCAGACGGTTGTACTTTTACATTTGGGACTGGCTTTTGCCAGCAGGTTGTATTTATTTTGGTGAGCTGGGAGAGACTGATGTATCTTTTTTTACAGATGTATTGTATTTTATTTCCAGCTTCAGTCTGAGATGTATTAGATTTTAGTTCAGCTCTGTTTTTATTGCTCTTTTATTGTATTTCTTATATCTGAGCAGGTTACCAGCGCTTCGTGTACATGGAAAATTCTGTGTGCACGGCGGATCTGTTGGCGGGCCCGGGTTCTGGTTTACACCCGGGGCGTGACAGACAAGCGATCCACTACATATACCAGACTCCACTATGCTCCCAAGCACGTCCTGATCCGAGATCTGTGCGCGAAGATCTCCTCAAAAGAAGCTGCTGCCCTCTCCAAAATCTCACAGCAAGAAGGGTCCCAATGAGCACGAGAAAACACCTCGAAAAACGCGAAATCTGAAAATGTACGTGAAACCTAAAATCGTAGCCTCACCTGTTGCGAATCCAACGGCGAAGAAATCGCTCAAAAAGATGGTTGGAGTAGGCCGGGGGAGCTCGCGCACCGAAACGCGACGAAGGGGAACCCAAATGGACGAGCGTCGCGCCGCGCCGTAAAAATGGAAACCTCGATAAGCGTGCCACCAAAAATCTCAAAACTTTGCAGATGGATGCAGCATAACTCGGGGATCAACTTTGCTGAAGGCGCCATGGCGAGAGGAGGCTCGGAAAAGGAGGAAAAGGGAAGAAGAAGCCACTCGGATTGCTTAAATAGGCGCCCGAAACAATTCAAGAAATGCCGAACCTGTCCCATTTTCCGGGCGCCCGAAAAGATTCGGGCGGCTACAGTGTTGGGCCCGACCCAACACTGTTCACGCCCGAATCGCCGAAAGGCTTCCACGTCGCCCACAACACAGCGTACAGCCGTGCGGAGCCATCCCCCGCACGACACGTGGCCCAACGGGGAGTCGAAACGTGGCGGCACTCCCGGTCAACGCGCGCCTGACGCGCCCACGTGCGCGCGTCAGCGCCGCCTGCGCACCCTGCCAGGCACGCGCCCCGAGGCGACCCACACCAGCTCGGTGCACCTAGCGCGCTACACCGCACCATCCACACGCCGCCACGTGTCACCCCCCGGTCCACCGTACACCGCGCTTTTCCCCGTGGACCGCGCCTGCTGCGCCGGCCAACCGGGAGCCGCCACGTGGCCCTCGCCCGGTGCACGCCTCCGCGGTGGACCGCGCACCTGCCCGCGCCTGCCCGCACGCCTGCGCCGCCGCGCTCTGCCGCTGCCGTCGCTGCCCGCCGGCGCCGCCGCTACCCGCCGGCCGCCGGAACAGTGCCAAGCTGCCTCGAAAAACGTGCGCGTCATCCGGGCTCCGAAAAATACAAATGAATAGTCCATTTTCATCGTTTTCGCGCGCTGAATCCAAATCCGATGTCCGTTTCTCCAAATTCTCATCCGAAATTTTGCCGAAGGCCCCCGGAAAGCCCACTTGATCCGATTTTCGCGTCGGGTCCATTTCTAAAATCCGTTTTGCCAAATTCCATCTCTAAAGATTCCCGAAGGCATCCGGAGAGGTGATCCTTTATCCAAACTTCGCCCTGAGTCCAAATTTGACATCCGTGTCGCGCGAAATCACTCCTAAACACTCGACGGGTCCTCCAAGTACTCCCGTGATCCATTTTTAAGCCCGAAGTCCACCACTTGTGTCCAAATTGCGTACAAACACCACCAACACACCACGCAGGCCTTCGAAAGCTGCCAAACAACCAGAAAACTCCCCCACGCGGAAACCAGGTCCTCACAGGGCTTCCCCGAGCAGCTGTTGGGCTTCAAGGCTGATCATCTCCCTCCTTGAGCGGGTTTTCTGAATTTCCTCGACAACGCCTCGTCTGATCTTGAGACGTTGCTCGTTATTGGTGAGTGTGGGTTGTTCTGGGCGTTTTCTTTTGTTGTTGCATTCTAGCTTGCAAGACGGAATTGGCTTCCCTATTTCATGTTCGGAGAACTAGTTTGGATTGTCAACCTGCCACCAATGACTTCCTTGACGAACCCATGTTTGGACCGGGACCCCCTCTCTCCTTCAGGACCCTGAACAAGTCGGGTTTTATTTCCAAGTCTGTACCTTTGCTCCCCCAGTGTCACGCCCCCGGGGGTTTTTTGGTAAAGATAAGCAGAAATGTGCGTGTATAATTTTTTTTTTTTCTTAATAAATAAGCATCAGCCTCGTCCCCGGTGCGTGTCAGACCGCCACATACACAAATTCACCCTGCCCACGGACAGAGTCTCCTTTGTATATGCACGGCGTCTCATTTACAACATCATCATACAATCTTTAACCACACAGTCACAGTCAACAGGTACGAGAGTGTAAAGACATTTAATCACATTAAGAGGAACCTACAAGTTTGCAAACGGTGTCCACTCGACACCCATTCCTTTAAAAATGTCTATATATTCACAGTAAGGCGGCTACATCGTTTCGGAAAGGATAAATCCACAGGTTTTCAAAGCAGTGCCCACACGACACTTGGTTTTGGAAAAATATTTTCGAAACCCCTTTTTGTTCGGTATAAAGCATGCCGCATATAAATCATCAAGGAACATTATAAAAATCACATCACAAAACCGTCTCTCAATCCAACATCCACAACATTCCACAATCAAGCAATTGAGAACTTAAACTTAGATAACAAGGGGAAGAGATAACTTAAGCAAGAAATAATGGAATAAACCTCATCCAGCTAATGTTCTTTAATCGCTGCCTCACCGTCGTCCCGACTACTACACCTAGTCAAACCTATCACGGAGTGGGTAAAGTCAGTGACAAACAAAGTAGATGTCTTAATATTAACAAGGAATAAAGAGCAAACTAATTTCACCGGAACCTTTCGCTAAACTCTGTACATAATTAAGCTGGGCACCAACCCCAGAATACCTGTCGGAGAGACAGAAGTCTCCCCTCGTGCACAACACCTTTTTGATGCTTTTAACCTCTTCACGGGGCTAGTGCGGCACCTATAGCTGCAGTGAAGAGGTCCCCACTCTACACCACGTGGGGCACACGGGTCATGTAGACCACTTTTCGGAAAAGTACATCCATGCGGGGGCCATTCAGCCTGTGTACGTGCAGCATCTGAAAACACCTTGCCGAGATCGGCGTGTATTAAGCACCGCGACCGCAGCCGCAACAGTTGTTATATAAGATAAAATACTTTCATGCGAAAGGTTAAACTGTCCATCTACTTTGTTAGACAAATTGAGAACCTATTTATGATGATAGATGCACTTACTGCATTTGTTGCACTTATAGCAACTGTACCCACCTGGAATGAAGATAACCGACCGCACCCGCGACCCTCCTAAGCAAAACAGAACTCCTCGCGGCCAACTACAATATCCAAGAGCACCATTTAGCACCTTACCCTAATCAGGTAAAATCAGTGGTCCCCACCCACTGTAACAATAAACCCACAAAACCGAAATCATCGTGCCTAGGGGACCGCAACGTCGGTCAAAAACCCAACAAGTCAAAACCATCGAGTAAAACTGAAAACTCAGATTAAACCGGTAACATCAAAGACTAACAACAACCGGACCGCGACTACTTCGTCGCGAACTCAGTTGGAACCCAAAACCGCTAACGGAAAATCCAGCAAAACTCAACCCTCAACCGGTAGCCAACTCGGGACGTCAATGGTTAAACCAAAAAGACCCCGACGGCAAAAACGATGAGAAAAGAGACCTGACGGCGCGCCCCCGACGATTTCGTCGAGGCGCGGAGCGTCGGCGAAATTAACACCCGACATAATAAAACAGTGACCCAAAAGGTCCCAAGTGGCCATGCCAAGAAAATCACGGAGATGGTGATCCCAACGGCGAAAACGGCGCTCAAAACGGTGGAAAAACGGACCCAAACGGAGCCACTGAACTTTGGGCTGTCGGGTGGTGCACAGGGGCAACCGTGGACCGGGTCTGCGCATCGGGCGGCCGTGAGGCATGCGCCGGGTGCACGCAGGAGGCGTGCACCGCGCGTCTTGGGCCGGGCCGGTGCACGCGCGAGGCGTGCACCGGGTCTGCGCGTCGGGTGGCCGTGCGGCATGCGCCGGGTGCACGCATGAGGCGTGCACCGCGCGCCTTGGGCCGGGCCGGTGCGCGAAACCGTGCACCGGGTCTTGTGCTTCCGACGCTGCTGGCGTACACCGGGTGCACGCCTGGACCCGTGGACCGCGCTGTACGGACAAGCACAGTAAACCCTAATTTCGCGATTTTCTTCGCCGTTTTCGCTCCCGTTTCGCGATTTCTTCTCCGTTTTCGCTCCCGTGCGACTCCGGCGAAGACCCCGCGACCATGGTAACGACGGCGGCGGCCTCCCGTTTAACAACGGCGGCGGCGGCCTCCCGTTAACTCACTATGTTCCAACGAAACATCCCCAAAAATTCCCGAATAAATACACGATAATTCTAATGACTAAACCAACGATCGACGGACAACCAAAACGTCGATCGGAAGCCCGATAAAAAGAAACCGATTAAAAATCATCGATTAAACTCGATAAAAACCATCGATCACCCTCGATCAAGAACGAGAATAAAACATGGATCAAAACCCAACGAAAATCCGCGATCGATGTACCAATTAAAACGACCTTACAAGAACACGGAAAACCCCCGATTAATTTGACAAACGTAATGATGATCACTAACCTTAATTTATCGGAACTAAAGAACCGATCTTGGTTCTCGCGGCGTTGGAGATCCGGATCCGCTCCCCGTAGATGACGGCGTCTTGTTCTCCGGTCTCCGGACGTCAATCGGGGCGATCGGGTTCCTCCGCTTTCTCCCTCTCTTTTCAAACTAGGGTTTCGTTTGGTTTTCGGTACGCACGAAAGAGGAGGGTTTGAGAAGGCGGTATTTTAAATTAGGGTTTTCCTTCCGGTAACGGGATTTAATTATCCTCTTATTAATTTAATTTTCTCTTTTATTTTATTCTTTTATTATACGTACGTAAAAAGGAAAAACCCACGAATATTCGGATATTTATCTTCAAACAATAAATATCTAAACCCACGAGATAAACCCCACCTTTTTAAGTCCTAGTCACCGATTAATTAATTTCCTAATTAATTAATCATAGGAAATAAATTCCCAATTTAATTTTTCGTCACCGATTAATTAATTCCTTAATTAATTAATCACACGGGATATCCAAAATTTCTCAAAAAGCGTGCCGGATATTTTACACGAATTCCGATGCGCGCTTTAAGTCACCGCGATCTTAGAAACCCCATTCCGGGAGATCCGTACATCGGATTCCCGATCCGATCGCACCGTCGGTCTTCATTTTCCGAGCCCTTCAACAGAAAAATACCCGCACCACACACCGACCGACTTTCAAACATTAGATAATTTTATTCTACTTAAAGGGCGTAATTAATTAACATGTGAGTCGCAAATACACGTAAAAGCCGAATCACTACACCACTCACACTTTATAAAAAGTTTCGTCCTCGAAACTTAAGCTCAACCCTCGCTAAACGATTCTGGAAACGTTCTCTCATCTCCGTCTTAAGCCTCCAAGTCGCCTTGTGCTCCTCAAGGTTACTCCTTTGCACCTTTACGTAAAGGGTTGTCCGGTTGCGAAGTTTCTTTTCCTCCTGTGCCAGCCTCCGCATCGAGGTTTGGCAGTAAAGCCAACCGGTATGCCACCGGGCCTACGCGCCCCGAACTCCCAAATGTCGGGTCGTCGACGCCAACCAACAATCCCAAAAGCTCGAATTATAAGAAATACGCAACCCATTTACTTATGGCGTTTTGTCACACCGCCACAGATCTTGACCTGACTCAACCCCCACCTGGACGCCTAAGGCGTACTGTTACAACGCCTCGGGTCTATTGTTGGGCCTTTTGCCATTAGGTCTATTGTGGACCGCAGCCCCACTCAACTTACTAGGCTCACCCAACTCAACTCGTGAGTCCCTTGGGTCTATTGTCACGAGGCAAGAAGTTGGACCTATTTAACCCTTAACTAAATAGCCAACACATAAGACGACTAAGTCTTCACCAGGCTCCGGTAGGGCGAGCACCGGGGCCTACGTCAACCTGACTTTGAGTTCCTCAAAACTCTTCTGGCATTGGTCAGTCCAGATAAACTTCTCCCCTTTTCGGGTCAGGCAAGTCAGGGGCATTACTATCTTGGAGAAGCCTTCCTCAAAATGTCTGTAATACCCTGCCAGACCCAGGAAGCTTCGAATTTGTAGTGATCCGGCCTTTCGGGGTATTTTTGACTTACATGTAGTCATTTAAGCCTTTAAGTGAAATAAAATTATTCAATTCTTAAAAGTTGGCCATTGTGAGGTGCTAGTATTTTTCTGCGATAGAGCGCGGAAAAAGAAAGCCGACGGTGCGATCGGATCTGAAATCCGATACCGGGATCCCCCAGAACGGGATTCAAAGTGATACGGTGATTAGTCGTGCATCGGAATCCGTGCAAAATATCTTGCACCCGTTAGAGATAAGGTGGGTTATCTCGTAGGGGATAATTAATTAGTTAATTAATTATCCAAGACGGAAGATAATAATTCTCTTACGTACGAATTAAAGAGAAATTAATTAAAGATAAAGTACGGATTATATAAGGGATCCCGATTATCGGAAAGGAAAGAAAAGAAAAATAAAAACCCTAACCGGTGAGGAGAGAAAGAAAAGGGAAAAGGAAAAAGACGGAACCCTAGCCGAAGGAAGGAGAAGGAAAAAGAGAAGGAGCCCGATCGTCCCGAACACCGATTCGAAGGCAAAATCACGACCGGGCGACCTTCCCGACGAACTCCGGTTAGTAAAATAATTTTTAGTAATTTTTCCGGATTTTTCCGTCGTCTCTTTCGTCAAGTTCTTGGGTTTCTCCGTCAACCCCGTTACCGTCGCCATCATCGTCATCATGTAAGGGAACGGAACGGGCGGCGGAGACGCGCGGTGCCGCTAGGGCATCGCGCGGAGGAGAGCCGCGGACGGACGGACGCCGCCGCAAGCGGCGACGGGACCGCGCGGGCACCGCGTGGGTCGCACCCGCACGGGCGCCGCGCGGGCACCGCGCGGCCGCCGCGCGGGCGACACCCGCGCGGGCCCGCAACCGCGCGGGCGCCGCGCGGGGCACCCGCGCGGGCGCCGCGCGGACCCGCACCCGCGCGGGGACCGCGCGGGGCACCGCGCGAGCGCCGCGCGGGCCCGCACCCGCGCGGGCACCGCGCGGGCGCCGCGCAGGCCCGCACCCGCGCGGGCGCCGCGCGGGCCCGCACCCGCGCGAGCGCCGCGCGGGGCGGGGTGCCGCGCGGGCAACCCCGCGCGGGCGCCGCGCGGGCCCTCACCTGCGCGCGCACCGCGCGGGGCGCCGCGCGGGCAAACCCCGCGCGGGCGCCGCGCGGGGCCGCACCCGCGCGGGCGCCGCGCGGACACCGCGCGGCCGCCGCGCGGGGCCGCACCCGCACGGGCGCCGCGCGGACATCGTGCGGGCGCCGCCCGTGGAGCCGCGCCGCGCGGGTTCGAGCCGCGCGGGGCTCCGACGGACGGCGATGGCGGTGCGGGGGTTCCGGTTACGGCGAACCGGACGGTGCCGGGTCTTTGTCCGTCAAAAAGATTATAGTGGGTCTTTTCCGATTTAATCTGTTAGTGTATGTTTCTGATCATAGTTATCCGTACGGACTTTCTTTAGGTCCCGGGGTGCAGCGGGAGAGCGCGAAGGATACCGGTGTTCCGATTGCTCTCCAACGAGGTGGGTACAGTTGCTATAAGTGCAACAAGTGCAGTAAGTGCATCTATCGTCATTAAAAGTGCTCTCAATTTACCTAACAAAGTAGATGGATAGTTTAACCTTTCGCATAAATGTTTTTATCTAACAACTGATGCGGCTGCGGTCGCGGTGCTCACTACACGCCGATTTCGGCAAATCCATTTTCGGATGTTGCACGTACACAGGCGGATTGGCCTCCGCATGGGTGTACTTTTCCGGAGAAGCGGTCTATGTGACTCGTGCTCCCCACGTAAGGTGGGGACCTCTTCACGGCGGCTAAAGGTACCGCACTAGCCCGTGAAGAGGGCATCAATTGTCCTGCGGGGAGAGACGTTGACAACCCCGACGGGACGGTGGCACCAAAGTAAACAAAATGAGTAATGTGAGTTTCAGGTTTTAGCGAAAGGTCCTGGTATAAACGGTTTGCTCTTCTTTCCTTGTTGCATTTAAACATCTACTTTGTTTGTCACTGACTTTACCCACTCCGTGACAGGTATTACTAGGTGCGTTAGCCGGGATGGCGGTGAGACTGCGTCGCGAGGACCGTAGTCAGGATACTTGGTTCTATATCTCATTTCCTTTTATGCTTTAAACAGTTAATTTGCTTGTGGACTACTCTAGTTGTGGACTACTTTAGTTGTGGATTACCTTAGTTTGGACATGTATTAGTAGTTCTGTGGATGAGGTGTACTCATATGCTTTTGGTACTCCTGGTGATGCTTTCTTACGCGGCACGTTTTCATGATAAACTACTTGATTGCGAAAATGTTTTCTCAAAACGAAGTGACGTGTGGGCACGGATTTTACAAACGCTGGGTTTTATCCTTTCCAAACGCTGACGCCGCTTTATAAACTTGTGTTGTTTGATGATGTATGTCTACTGTATGGTTGTTGGTTGGAGTTTAATGTTTGATGTTGTAAATGAGACGCCGTGCATATACAAAGGAGACTCTGTCCGTGGGCAGGGAGAGTTTGTGTATGTGGCGGTCTGGCACGTACCGGGGATGAGGTTTATATTACCTTAATAAGAGAAAAAAAAAATATTCACGCTATTTTCCGCTCTGATTCACTCGAAAACCCCCGGGGGCGTGACAGAATTTCCATTACCGCTGTTGGTCGAGCCCGATTGATCCCCGATTCAATCCTCCTTGGATCCACTGTAATTCCAGACACCGAAACGATATGCCCCAAAGTCCCCCTCGCGGACCATAACTCACACTTTATAAGTTTTGGCATATAGTTTCTGACCCCAGAGGGTCTGGGGGATTACTCGCAAGTGTTCCCCATACTCCTTGTCATTGCGAGAGTGGATCGAAACGTCCACTAAAAGACCATCACCGACTGGTCTAAGAAGGGCTTGAGTATCCTTTTCCTCATGCCCAAGAGCACCACTGGTACGTTAACGAGTCTAAACGGTATAACCGTAAACTCATCTTGACCATTCCGAGCTCGCAGGTCCGTTTTCAGTATGTCATTACTCCGGTCTCTAGGCTGGCGATAGCCGGACCGCAGATCAACCTTTGGGAATGCCGTTTCTCCTTGTAGTTGGTCACATAGGTCGTCTATCCGAGGTAGAGGAGTACGTGTCCTTCTCGTGTCAAGATCCATACGGTACTCGTGAACGCCACTCGACTGCCTTCTACCAAGCTCCTTGCCCGCAACAAGGAAAAGCGAGCAGAAGGCGTTCCTACAAGCTAAGTTTACAAGTTCCGGTAAGTCCGGTTCCCGGAGACTCGCTTGGAGCTTCAAGCAGTCAACTACCGCTCAAAGATTGCCGCGATTGCCGGCCCCAAGCGCTACACCGACAACCTTTAACAGAACCTCATTAGTTCTTAGAGACTAAGAACCCGCCTCACCCTCACTGGGCCGGAAGGGGTACAGCCGCCTGCCCCGAGGGGTAGCCAGAGGGTCCAACCGACTTATTCCTACGATGGGGATTTCTTCTAATAACTAAGGTAGGGCGAAAACATGAAACGAGGTGAAAGAGTGGGTTGCTTAGGTGTTGCCACCAAAGTTCTAGCACGATGGTCTGAAACTCGAGTATTACCTGTTACATCGTGCTCCATGGGTCCGTCCCATGGTGGGTCATCGTATAGACTCTCCCTCCTCCCGGTTGCTGAGACGAAGGTGGAGACGCTGCTACGGATGATGTCCCCGTTTTCGAGGGGCAATTGCAACGACAGTGCCCCGGTTTGCCGCCTCGAAAACAATGGTCTTTCTTCTGGGGACATTCGGTCACTTGGTGTATTCCATCACAAGTAATGCAAGACTTGTCCACCGGCCACTGTCCTCCTGTCGGCGCATTCTTGGTTCCTTGTTGCAATCTCGAGTATTTAGGAGGCCGGCTCCCCTTGGTATGCTCTCTTCCGAAGTTTGGCCGGGTTCGTTTCTTATCCCTGCTGTGTCCTGAGCTCTACCGTCGGGCTCGAGAAATCGTAAATCCGCGCTCCACCGCGGTGGCTCTATCGACCACCTCCTGGAAGGTGTGCAAACCCGCCGTTTGCACCACCTTGAAGATGTCGCTCCATGAGCCATTCACAAAAGGACGGGCCTTGTGAGATTCATCTCTTATAACAAAGGGAACACATTTGATCCACCTCACAAATGCCCGTTGATATCCCATAGCCATCCAACTTCCTTGCTTGATGAGCTTCAGGTCACCTTCCATCTGCCATTTGATGCTGTCGGAGAGAAATGCCCCAAACAGTTTTCCTCAGAACGTGGTCCAAGATGGAAGGGCGGTGCCCTCCGAAGGGTCCGGGCGCACCGTCTTCCACCACTTGCGGGCGTCTCCCTCAAGAAAAGGGACTGCCAAAGGGACCCATTCACCCTCCTCCATTAGCAAAGCTTCAAAGAGCCTTTCCATGGTATCTACCCATCTTCCTACGACCCAAGGGTCGGTCGTCTCTCCCTCAAGGGGTCTCCAATAACGGCTCCCAGCGTAGGTCCCAAAGTTGCTGGTGCGGCTGGTCCGGGCAGAGAAGCCTGGGCGACCTCCATTGGTGTAGTCGACTACTGCACCCACTATCGTATCTGTTCCATAAGGGTTGCTAACTGCCCGGCCATCTCTTGTGGTCGTTGTCGGAGAAGCTGATACTCCGCCGCTGTTCGCACCGTACTTTTTGCCCCTGCGTTCTCCGCGGATAACCCATTTCGGGCCATTATTCACTGTATACAAATAAACCAAGTCACCCCTAGACCTAACCGGTCTAGCACCATGACCTACAGACATACCGAAACTAAATTCCCCTTTTTCCCCCCGCACTCTCACGATCTACCGCACCTACACCTTGGTTATCTCTTGTTCAATTTGCTTGTGGCATCATACACTGTGGATGTGGATCACCGACTACTGTGGTTAAAGTTGTTTTTCTCTGATACCATTTAATCTGTCACGCCCCCGGGGGTTTTTTGGTAAAGATAAGCGGAAATGTGCGTGTATAATTTTTTTTTTTTTCTTAATAAATAAGCATCAGCCTCGTCCCCGGTGCGTGTCAGACCGCCACATACACAAATTCACCCTGCCCACGGACAGAGTCTCCTTTGTATATGCACGGCGTCTCATTTACAACATCATCATACAATCTTTAACCACACAGTCACAGTCAACAGGTACGAGAGTGTAAAGACATTTAATCACATTAAGAGGAACCTACAAGTTTGCAAACGGTGTCCACTCGACACCCATTCCTTTAAAAATGTCTATATATTCACAGTAAGGCGGCTACATCGTTTCGGAAAGGATAAATCCACAGGTTTTCAAAGCAGTGCCCACACGACACTTGGTTTTGGAAAAATATTTTCGAAACCCCTTTTTGTTCGGTATAAAGCATGCCGCATATAAATCATCAAGGAACATTATAAAAATCACATCACAAAACCGTCTCTCAATCCAACATCCACAACATTCCACAATCAAGCAATTGAGAACTTAAACTTAGATAACAAGGGGAAGAGATAACTTAAGCAAGAAATAATGGAATAAACCTCATCCAGCTAATGTTCTTTAATCGCTGCCTCACCGTCGTCCCGACTACTACACCTAGTCAAACCTGTCACGGAGTGGGTAAAGTCAGTGACAAACAAAGTAGATGTCTTAATATTAACAAGGAATAAAGAGCAAAACAATTTCACCGGAATCTTTCGCTAAACTCTGTACATAATTAAGCTGGGCACCAACCCCAGAGTACCTGTCGGAGAGACAGAAGTCTCCCCTCGTGCACAACACCTTTTTGATGCTTTTAACCTCTTCACGGGGCTAGTGCGGCACCTATAGCTGCCGTGAAGAGGTCCCCACTCTACACCACGTGGGGCACACGGGTCATGTAGACCACTTCTCCGGAAAAGTACACCCATGCGGGGGCCATTCCGCCTGTGTACGTGCAGCATCTGAAAACACCTTACCGAGATCGGCGTGTATTAAGCACCGCGACCGCAGCCGCAACAGTTGTTATATAAGATAAAATACTTTCATGCGAAAGGTTAAACTGTCCATCTACTTTGTTAGACAAATTGAGAACCTATTTATGATGATAGATGCACTTACTGCATTTGTTGCACTTATAGCAACTGTACCCACCTGGAATGAAGATAACCGACCGCACCCGCGACCCTCCGAAGCAAAACAGAGCTCCTCGCGGCCTACTACAATATCGAAGAGCACCATTTAGCACCTTACCCTAATCAGGTAAAATTAGTGGTCCCCACCCACTGTAACAATAAACCCACAAAACCGAAATCATCGTGCCTAGGGGACCGCAACGTCGGTCAAAAACCCAACAAGTCAAAACCATCGAGTAAAACTGAAAACTCAGATTAAACCGGTAACATCAAAGACTAACAACAACCGGACCGCGACTACTTCGTCGCGAACTCAGTTGGAACCTAAAACCGCTAACGAAAAATCCAGCAAAACTCAACCCTCAACCGGTAGCTAACTCGGGACGTCAATGGTTAAAGCAAAAAGACCCCGACGGCAAAAACGATGAGAAAAGAGACCCGACGGCGCGCCCCCGACGATTTCGTCGAGGCGCAGAGCGTCGGCGAAATTAACACCCGACATAATAAAACAGTGACCCAAAAGGTCCCAAGTGGCCATGCCAAGAAAATCACGGAGATGGTGATCCCAACGGCGAAAACGGCGCTCAAAACGGTGGGAAAACGGACCCAAACGGAGCCACCGAACTTTGGGCTGTCGGGTGGTGCACAGGGGCAACCGTGGACCGGGTCTGCGCATCGGGCGGCCGTGAGGCATGCGCCGGGTGCACGCAAGAGGCGTGCACCGCGCGTCTTGGGCCGGGCCGGTGCACGCGCGAGACGTGCACCTGGTCTGCGCGTCGGGTGGCCGTGCGGCATGCGCCGGGTGCACGCATGAGGCGTGCATCGCGCGCCTTGGGCCGGGCCGGTGCGCGAAACCGTGCACCGGGTCTTGTGCTTCCGATGCTGCGGGCGTGCACCGGTTGCACGCCTGGACCCGTGGACCGCGCTGTACGGACAAGCACAGTAAACCCTAATTTCGCGGTTTTCTTCGCCGTTTTCGCTCCCGTTTCGCGATTTCTTCTCCGTTTTCGCTCTCGTGCGACTCCGGCGAAGACCCCGCGACCATGGTAACGACGGCGGCGGCCTCCCGTTTAAAAATGGCGGCGGCGGCCTCCCGTTAACCCACTATGTTCCAACGAAATATCCCCAAAAATTCCCGAATAAATACACGATAATTCTAATGACTAAACCAACGATCGACGGACAACCAAAACGTCGATCGGAAGCCCGATAAAAAGAAATCGATTAAAAATCATCGATTAAACTCGATAAAAACCATCGATCACCCTCGATCAAGAACGAGAATAAAACATGGATCAAAACCCGACGAAAATTCGCGATCGATGTACCAATTAAAACGACCTTACAAGAACACGGAAAACCCCCGATTAATTTGACAAACGTAACGATGATCACTAACCTTAATTTATCGGAACTAAAGAACCGATCTTGGTTCTCGCGGCGTTGGAGATCCGGATCCGCTCCCCGTAGATGACGGCGTCTTGTTCTCCGGTCTCCGGACGTCAATCGGGGCGATCGGGTTCCTCCGCTTTCTCCCTCTCTTTTCAAACTAGGGTTTCGTTTGGTTTTCGGTACGCACGAAAGAGGAGGGTTTGAGAAGGCGGTATTTTAAATTAGGGTTTTCCTTCCGGTAACGGGATTTAATTATCCTCTTATTAATTTAATTTCCCCTTTTATTTTATTCTTTTATTTTTATTTTATTATACGTACGTAAAAAGGAAAAACCCACGAATATTCGGATATTTATCTTCAAACAATAAATATCTAAACCCACGAGATAAACCCCACCTTTTTAAGTCCTAGTCACCGATTAATTAATTTCCTAATTAATTAATCATAGGAAATAAATTCCCAATTTAATTTCTCGTCACCGATTAATTAATTCCTTAATTAATTAATCACACGAGATATCCAAAATTTCTCAAAAAGCGTGCCGGATATTTTACACGAATTCCGATGCGCGTTTTAAGTCACCGTGATCTTAGAAACCCCATTCCGGGAGATCCGTACATCGGATTCCCGATCCGATCGCACCGTCGGTCTTCATTTTCCGAGCCCTTCAACAGAAAAATACCCGCACCACACACCGACCGACTTTCAAACATTAGATAATTTTATTCTACTTAAAGGGCGTAATTAATTAACATGTGAGTCACAAATACACGTAAAAGCCGAATCACTACACCACTCGCACTTTATAAAAAGTTTCGTCCTCGAAACTTAATCTCAACCCTTGCTAAACGATTCTGGAAACGTTCTCTCATCTCCGTCTTAAGCCTCCAAGTCGCCTTGTGCTCTTCAAGGTTACTCCTTTGCACCTTTACGTAAAGGGTTGTCCGGTTGCGAAGTTTCTTTTCCTCCTGTGCCAGCCTCCGCATCGAGGTTTGGCAGTAAAGCCAACCGGTATGCCACCGGGCCTACGCGCCCCTGTAGGTTTTTATGGATCCACAAGGATCTAAATAGGTACTATCAAACAACTAGAGGGGGGGTGAATAGGTGTAATACTTATAAAACCAATCTCAGTGCAAAAATAAAAACCAATGCGGAAAATAAAAATAGCACACCGAGATATACGTGGAAACTCCAATCCAGGAGAAAAACCACGGGACCAACACACAATAACAATCCACTAAGAAAAAGAAGAATAACAAGGTGATTACCGACTCCACGGACTCAAACCCCTCCTTCAACTTCTTCGGACCTTGCGCTCACCGATTGCACGTCCACTGTACACGTTCGAATCCACGAACGCCACTCGAATCCACGAGCACACGTTTCGAATCCACGAAACGCCTTCAGCACACCGAATCCACGATGCCACGTCGAATCCACGACGCAAACTCAGCCGATAAAGAATATAGGCTTCGATGGTGATCCTTTGCTTAGATTATCATTGAGGAACCGTAGAAGAAATCTCTAAGCAAAGACTAGATCAATTCGACAAAAGATAGATCTTGGAAGAACCGTCGAATTGACCTAAAAGAGGCTATAAAGAAGAACGATAAAAACCTAGCCTCTAGGGTTGCTCTCAAGTGTTTTATAAATTGATCGGGTGTTTTTGAGAAACCCTAAATGTCTATTTATAGTTTAGAAACCTTTGGAAAGAGATAAGCATCAAAAACTGACTTAACAGAATTTTTCCCGCACGACGATCCGGATCGGATTTACGGTGATCCTGATCGTCGTCTTTTTTTCAGCAATTCCTGAAAAAACAAGGTTCGGGATCCGGATCGGAATTCTGATCCGGATCGGAATTCTGATCCTGATCGGAATTCCTGAAAAAATAGTTTTTGACTTTTATGCAATGAAACCTTATCCAAGTGTTTCTAAACTACTCAAATGTATTCGGATCACCAAAATTATTTAGTTAAACGTACCTAAGCATTCCGAATCCATTTTCTTTGAGATTGATGTATATGATCCATAATTCTTTAACTTCAATCTTCAAGACACAAAATACTAAGTGTCAACTTGAGCTCTTGTTGAATCTTCTCTAAGTCTTCGATTGCTGATTGACAATTTGATCACTTCAAGACTCTGACTCAACTTACTGACTTGACTCACGAAATATGCCAACACCAAAAAGCCGTAACAATCTCCCCCTTTGGCAATTTCGTGACAAAACCCAAAAATACATAAAAACGCTCAAGTCACTCATCTTAAACCAAAAAATCGAAATTCAATGTTATCACCAAAACATTGATTTTCTTTGCGTGAAAGATCCAATAAATGCAAAATACATTTGAACCAAACAGTCCTAGAACATACTCTATGACTTAGGACTTGGAGTCTTAAAGTGATGTTTTCCTGCAAAACAAAACTCCAAACAAAATCAAACGTTAGTCGTTAGAAATCAAAATCCCACATTTGATTAGTCCTTTTGGTTCTTTTGTTTTTCGGCTCTTTCAATCTTTTCTTTATCTCCCCCTATCTTGAGCATCTCTAACATGTTCTCCATGTTCTCCCCCTGTCTTGAGCATCTCTGTTCTCCCCATTTGTGATACGATCATTATTTTCTGTTCTCCCCCTTTTTTGTTTGTCCTATCTCGATGATCTCCTATCTCGATGATCTCATCTCCGTCATTTCTCTTCTCCCCCTTTTTGTCACAAATTGTCAAACAGTGAACATACTAGACAAAAGAAAATCTAACAACATTAGTTCATAGAGAAAGAGAGATAAAAGTTCAGTTCCGGTATATAACAAAAACACAGATTGCGTACCGGTATCGAAATCAAATAAATTCTTGAAACAAATCCAGATTTTGAAATCTTTGAATTACCGATTTGTATTCCATCAAGAAAACAATTTAAGTGCTTGAAAATAATATGAGATCACATAGATGTCATTCAATCCAATTAATTTCACAAAATTAAAAAGATTTACTCCTAAATCATGAAAAACAAAGATAAAACATTATAAACAGTTTTTCATGTTATATTCATCAAACACAAGTCATCAAAAATAATCTTGAGATCCAAACTCTATCAAGATGTAACGGATTTACAAAGATGACTTACGGAGATTTTTCAAATGACATCAATTTTGAATTCTACCCTTTCAAATTGAGATAAGCACTAAATTACCTAAGGGTGGCTCTTTGAGCATCTTTCAACTATCCCACCTTATACCAACCAGGAGATTGTTCAAAATAAGAACTTTGAATTTAAATCTCCGAATGCTTCAACTAAAAATTTCAAAAAAATATTTTCCAAGCATCCATAACATGTGGTAGCTTCACACACAAACCGGACGACCGGGGTGGCATCTCTTTCCTACATGTGGTGGTAGTTTTCACACTCCTTTCGGATGTAACTCTTTCCACATCTTTTACAATTCATTTATTTACCCTTGTAAGAATGCAATCTCTTACGTGAAAGAATTAAATCCTAAATTTTAGTCTATCGGTTGTCTCACGTTTATCAAAATGAATTCACACAACCGAGATAGATTAAGCATCTAAAGATCACACATGATTTCTAAAATTTGATGCTTATAACTATCAAAAACTCCTATAATGAAGTATCTTCAAGATTATGATTATGGAGTAAAGTTGATAATCCATATAAAATTAATTTGGAGTGAATGAACGTGAAGCCCTTTTTATTCAATGCACTTGTTCAATAAAAACCTTTTTGTTCAAAAACAAAGTATAAAAACAAAGAGCATTGAAAACATGTAATGCAGAGATTAAGAAAAAATATGAAAGGAAAACCAATCAAAGCATTACATACAGTCATAAGCTATTTAAAACTTTAGACAAGGAAAGATATCACCTTTCCGAATCCAAAATCGTCGGATTTTGGGTTGTCTAGATTCATTGTGGTTGGGAGATAATAGCTTTGACTGTTGATCCACCTTAGGTCTTTGCGACGCAATGATCCACTTGCATGATTGATGTTGTGGCTCGGACCTTTGGTGGGTTGAGTGAACTCTATTGACTTGATGTGTCTCTTGATTCCGTTGAGTCCGCTCCGTAGATGAAGTTGCCGAAGAATTCTTCTTTCTCTTTTTCGGGCACGTCTTCATCAAGTGTCCTTCAAGTCCACATTTGTGACAAGTTCTTCCTTTCAATTTCGTTGTGGAACTTGAAGCCTTCACAGTTTGATTCTTTTTGAATCCCAAACCAACCTTGCTTGTTTGACCCAATCCAGACATACAATCAAGTTTCTTCGAACCGGTTGAAAGCCTTTGTATGTCGGATTTAAGTTGATGAACTTGCTTGATCAAAGCTTGATTGGTAACATGAATCTCCTCAAACTGTTTTTCTAGAAAACCAATCTTGTCCATATATGAATTTACGTTCGTCTCCGATTGGTTTAATTTTTCTTGGAGGATTTTATTATTCTCCAATAAACGTTCTCGTTCCTCCTCGAGATCATGAAGTTTGATCTTTAACGCATGATTCTCGTCTTGAATCTCAAGTCGTTGCTTCCTCAACTTCTTAATATGTTTGGCCATCTTCTTTGATTCCATAAGAAGTTGTTGATATGCCTCAACGAGTTCTTCTTCGTCCGACTCCCCCTCACTTGATGACTCTCCATTGGATGTAGATGTTTCATGCAAAATCAAAGGAATAGAGTCAGTGACTAAAGATGATAAGCAAACATTAGAAGAGGGAATTTGAGAGGCATGAAAAGCAACAACTTTTTCCTCTTTACTTGAGGTCGATTCATCGGAAATAGAATCATCCCAAGTTTTTGCTTGCAAAGCCTTCTTTTTATATGATTTCTTAGAAGGACAATCCGTTGAAAAATGGCCGTAGCCTTTGCATCGATAGCATCGGATTTTCCCTTCGAAATCATCATTTTCTTTATCTTTAGAAGGTTTTGCAAAGCTTTTGAGTTTAGAGGATTTAGAACCCGATGATCTTTTAGATGATTTCGTGGATGAAGATCCATCGGTTCGATTCTTCCAAAACTTCCGACGAAATTTCTTTGTGATCCGCGCCAATTGTTCTTCAAAATCGGCAAAAGAGATTTCATCGTCGGAACTTGATTCGCTATCTTCTTCCTTTGTTGATTTGAATGCAATACCTGTAAGCTTAGAAGAAGACTTGGAAGAAACTTGATTAGTAGGAAAAGTCATTTCATAAGTTTGCAAAGCACCTACTAATTCCTCTACACTCATCTCATCCGGATGACCACTACTAGAAATTTGACATACAGCGGCACTATTCGTTGCAATATTTAAGTAAATGTTGCTAAATATAAAATATACTGGCATTTATTAAAAATTATTGCTAAATATATCATTTATCGATATTTACAAATTATTGTTGGTGAATATGACATACAGCGGCACTATTCGTTGCAATATTTAAGTAAATATTGCTAAATACAAAATATACAGGCATTTATTAAAAAATGTTGCTAAATATATCATTTATCGATATTAACAAATTATTGTTGGTGAATATGACATACAGCGGCACTATTCGTTGCAATATTTAAGTAAATGTTGCTAAATACAAAATATACAGGCATTTATTAAAAATTATTGCTAAATATATCATTTATCGATATTTACAAATTATTGTTGGTAAATATGAATATTTAGCTATATTTATTTTTAAATGTCGGTAAAAGATAGTTTAAATACCGGCAATTACTTTTAACGCCACTAAAAACTTTATTATGCAATTTAAAAGCAAATATTGGTAAAAGATCTTAAATTCTTACTTAAGATATAAATAAATAATATTAGATTTATTCCTGCAAATTGCACATTTTTCAGAACAATATTTGTTCACCTTTTAGATCCAAGTTTGATCTCGAAAATTTGAAATCGCCAGTGTGACCGTCTCGTCGAATCGATTGAAAATGGTATAAACCGTTTTTCGATCAGACGGTCGGATTGTCCAGAAATCAGCGAAGTTGTTGGTGGGACCCGCAACTTAAGTTAATAGTACTGATGAATAGTAACCCCTGATTCGGTTTTTTCGGCGATGAACGTCAGCCGATTCACTGTCTAGTGACCGAATCTAACGGTTCAGGTAGTCGATTTTAACCGCTTTGTCATTCTGAGCGCAGTGGCGCTGACGAAATTTACATTTGACGAACCTATAGCATCGTAAAGCGTGCCAAACTGTATAAATTATAGTATTTTATGAATTTTAAATTTTTAGGGGATCAAATGCGACAAACCAAAATCACTATTTTATAGATTTCGTCGAGCCAGACGTCGTGGTGGTGTCCGTTTTTCAGTTTGACAACCCGATTATCTCGAAATACGTGAAATATATAAAAATTTGTAGTATTTTGCGAAAAAGTCTAATATTTTATGTATCAAATTGCACAAAACTTGTAGAGGAAGGGCTTCTCTGTGATTTTGTTCTACAGTAAAGGACCTAGGTTTTTATGTTGAGAGTTAAAGGACTATCTAGCATTTTGTACAAGTTCCTATGGTGTATGGAACCTAGGGCACTTGTAGTAATCTAGAAATTCAAAATTTAATTTGAAAAAGTTCAAATGTGAATATGAATGAGAAATGGCAAAGTTGAACCTATGGGTTGTATACCGATGTGCAAATTGCATAGTTTTCGGAGCACGATGTCTGCCTTTCAGATTCGAGTCTGATCTTGAAAATCTGAAATCGCCAGTACGACCGTCTCGTCGAATCGATTGAAAACGGTATAAATCGATTTTCGATCCGACGGTCGGATTGTTCAGAAATCAGTGAAGAAGCTAGTGGGGCCCACGACTTAAGTCGTGAATAGTAACCTCCTGTTTTAATTCCCCGTCGAGCGAACGTTGACCGATTCACTGTCTGGAGTCCGAATTTGATGGTCCAGGTAGTCGATTTTAACCGCTTTGTCATTCTAAGCGCAGTGGCGCTGACGAAATTTGCATTTGACGAGCCTAAAGCATCGTAAAACGTGTCGAACTGTATAATTTACAGTATAAGATGGATTTTAAAAATTATGGAGTTGAATTTTAGCGAACCAAAATCGCTACCTGATAGGTTTCGTCGAGCCGGACGTCGTGGTGGTGTCCGTTTTTCAGTTTGACAATTCGGTTGTCTCGAAAAGCATGAAATATGGCAAAAATCGCAGTATTTTGCGTAAAGATGCTATATTTTATGTGTCAAAGTGTACCAAACTTGTACAAGAGGGACTTCTTTGTGAAGTGGTTCTACAGCAAGGGACCTAGCTTTAAGGGATGCAAGTTGAAGGGCTAGTTGGCATTTTGTTGCAATATAGGTGTAATAGCAACATAGGGTTGCTTTAGAAACCCTAGTCGCACCCGTTTGTGAAACTGAACCACCCCACGACCCCCACGACCCTCTGCTACCATTCCCGAGAGACTGCGCCGCCGGGCGCCACCCCTGGTCGCCGGAAAAGCAAGAAGCTTCAAGGAGCATTTTGATCCCGGGTTGTTGGAGAAGGAGAAGAGCACCAAAGCTTTGGATTTGTGCCTGGACCTCTCTGTGGTGGTGTTCTTCATCCAGAAGGCAATCCGAGGTGGGCTGGTGCACCGTCGTGGCCGCGCGACGCTGGGAAGATCACCGTCTTCTTCCTCGGATCCGGCGAAGGTGAGGTTGTTTATTCTTGTGTTTCTTGCTACCTAGACCTCCTGAGTATATCCATCACCTCTTGGTGAACCTCCCAGCCGAACCCCGAAGTTGGGAATGCCCCCGGTCACCGGCGGGGAAATTGCACCCGCCGGAAACCGAAACTGCTCCGCTGCGGCTGTTTGCCGCACCCAATGCCTCAGCTTCGAAAACAAAATCATGGGCACCTTCTGTAGGGCCTGTGGAACCTCCCCTAGAAGTTTGGTTGCGTTTGGATTAGTGTGCGCTTCGCAGTTTGATGCCCTAGCTTTGGGTTATCTCGGGTTCGCCCGAGGTTGCGCCGCCGCCGCCGCCGCCGCTTGTTACCACCGGCCACCTGCACAGTTAGCTCCACCAGGTTGTGACTGACACACAGAGGCCCTTGCATGAGACCCATGCTGCTCGGTTGAGGCTTCACCATTGTTGGTGCATGTTCCGGCCAAGAGTGCTCCGCCGCCGCCGCCACCGGGTCTCGTCGCCGGCCATGCGCCCAGCAAGCTTCGTGGAGTCTAGTAGCACCTACAGGTGCTGGTGCTTGAGACCCAGAGCCTAGGTGTAAGGATCCACCATTGTTGTCTTCAAGATTATGTGTTAAGTTTGTTGCATACCATGTGTTCGAAGAAATGCTCGAGAGAACCAAATTGGTTCTGTTCCTCCACCAAGTGAGCATTCGACTCCTGCAAGCTTCCTGAGCTTGATGCTCACTCTACTTCAGCAAATAGCTGAGTAGATGGAAGGATTTTGCAATTTGAACCCTTCAAGCTTATGTTTTTAGAGCCATGTTGCTCCAGCGATGTCTCTGGTTACCCCGCAGCACCTAGTTGGTGAGCCTCTGATGCCTTTTGACCTGATGAGCATGATGCTCACTCTAAGTTTGGGTTTGGTCGAGTGTGTGTGTGAAGTTAAGCATTTTGAGCCTTTAAATATAGGATATAGGAATTGTTGGCCCGAAGTTTTATTCGAGTTCCGCGTTGTTTCCAAAAGGTGAGCACTGTGTCCAGCAAGTCGAGGGCCACCTGCTGGTGGTGTCGGTTCGTTAAAATAGCACTCCAAAATTAAATGCAAGAGAAAAAGGCATGAAATTGCATGCTTTTATGCAATTTGGTAAAACCCTAGGGGTCATTTTGTAAATGTAGCCTGGTAGGCTGCTGTAGACAGCGCGCACGTGGTCTCTAAACCTTTCGTTAGAGGTCCAACGGCTTTCGTTGAGCGGGGTTTGGATATCGAACCGTAAATCGGCAAAATCGCCAGTTTAACGGCGATTCGGCGGTAATCATGCAATTCAAGAAATTGCGGTGATTAATTTGTGATGCCAAATATCCGTGACTGTTCCCGGTGCTGTTCCAGAGAGCCCAGTGATTTTAGTTTCTCGTTTGCAATTTTATTATGCAATTTAATTTCCGAGGTTTTAAAGTTTTTTACTAATAGTTTTGTTTAATTAGGATTTGCAAGGACCTATTTAGTCTATCTGCCGCCATATTAGACATCAATCTATGGATAAGAGTTGGATGAATGAACCCAGGTTTGATTTAGTACGATTTTTCAAGCTACGAAATATGGTCTTATTTGGAATTAATATTTTGACATATTAACTCACGTCCACTTAAATAAATATAGGGTGAGCAAAAAGTATCTTCATGGAGTCTCGAACTTTCATGAATTTGCATTTCTCAAAGTGGTCCGAGAAGGAACAATTCTATGCCCTTGTAAAAGATGCGCTAATTGTTTTTGGCAAAATAAGGATACAGTACTAGAGCATTTAATATGTGATGGCTTTTTGGAAGGATACACATCTTGGATTTATCACGGAGAAGATGTTACATCGCCGTCCTCAACATACAACAATGATAATCTTAACACAAATGATGATATGCGTGGTATGATAAATGAAGCTTTGAAGTACCACGAAATCATGTAATTTTTTTGTAATTAATTTATCTTAATTTTTTTGTATAAATTTATATGTACTTAAGATCAATATAGATATCCAATATATACTATATTTGAATGCAGGGTTATCGAGCAAAAGTTGTTGAAAAGGATGTCCATACTTTAGATAATGGGGTACCTTCTATTTCTTATTCTGAATTTTCTTATTACTTATTTCTAATATATATAAATCACAAGTTTTATTTTATTTTTTAGTTATTATTTAATATTATTTCAATATAAAGACTAGTACAAATTACTTATTGCACTTTAAAAGTTTAACTGTATTTACTTATTTTTACTCAATATTAGGGCGGAATTGAAGTATATTTGAAGAGCTTGAGAAAACCTCACAAGCATGTTGCGCAAGGTTTTTTGTTGAGTACAAATCCAACAACGAAATTAGGTGGTGTCGAGTAAGGATCACAATGCTGGGAGGTGCAAATAAATGTTCCAATACAGCATAACGAGCCATTGGAGGTTTTCAAACAATTGGAGATGCTGTTGGAGCATCTGTGGCTTGGCCCTTTACATTTGTATAAGATCTATATTTTTATTCTTTCGTCAATTTAATTATTTAATATATAGACTTTTGACTCGTTAAAACTAATTTTTAACGTGTTCTTTTTTTGACAGATTCAACGCAGGTAATGCTACCTTTGGAATTCAAGACAATTTAAACAATTTTAAGCTGTATTGTTACATTCGCAAACAACTTTATGTCGTGTACTGACCTATTTGGATGCGTTATTTATGTACGTATTGGTACTTTTGTGTTTAGAAATATTTTGTGGTCATTTGTTATTTTTTTGGATGTTGAATGTACTAAAGATTTTAACTTATTGTTTGTTTAATTGAAAATGAGCTTAGTAAATTATTTTTTTTATTTTGTTATGTACGATTTATGCATAAATATTGAAAATATTGAAATCTCATATTATCCATTGAATTTGTATTTTTTGAAATTGATAAGATTTAATTATTTTATGATAGCGCAAATAATAATTTATATTATTTTTATTTATTTAAAAATATAATTTAAAAATATTTAGAATTAGCGGCATTTATTAATGCCGGAATTAACAACAGATTACCAATATTTGTATAATATTGCAAATAAACTAATAATTACCGGTATTTATTAACAATAGATTACCAATATTTGTATAATATTGCAAATAAACTAATAATTACCGGCATTTATTAACAATACATTACCAATATTTGTATAATATTGCAAATAAACTAATAATTACCGGCATTTATTAGTGTTGTAGATAATTAAAAAATACTGGCATTTAATAATATCGCTAATAACCACATCTATAACGGCATTTATTTAATGCTACTAATTATTTAATTTTAACGGCAATTTAATTAAATGCCGGTAGAAAAATCAGCAACACGACTTTAGGCGGCACTAATTGCTAAATGCCACTAATTATTTTTACGGCACTTTTTGACCTTTAGGCGGCAATTACAGAATGCCGCTAAATCACAATTTTTTTGTAGTGGACTAACGGTTTCAATGGCGGTAACCTTTGCCCTAAACCGTTCCGGAAGAGTCCGAAGTATCTTTCTTACAATTTTCGACTCCGGGATCTTTTCTCCTAAATTAGCACATGTATTGATCACATCTTGAAGTCTAGTGTAATAATCTGTAAATAATTCATGCTCTTCCATATGAATAGAGTCAAATTGACTTGTAAGCATCTGGAGCTTTTGAATTTTTACAAGATTAGTACCCTCATGTGTAATTTTGAGAATATTCCAAATTTCCTTCGCGGTTTCACACGCGGAAATTCGTGTAAACTCAGTCGAGGAAAGAGAATTATATAAAGCGTTCATACCTTTCCCATTGTAAGAAGATCTTTCGATTTCCTCTTTAGACCATCTAGAGCGAGGTTTTGGGGTAGTAGAATTTCCTACTTCCTCAACCGGATGCACCCAACCGTATTCCACGGATTGCCATACCCGCTCATCAATTGCGATGAGAAAAGCTCTCATCCGCACTTTCCAATAAGCATAATTAGTCCCATCAAAAAGAGGAGGTCTATAAATATTACCACTTTCACCCGACATGATAGATAAACCTAAAACCCGCTCTGATACCAATTGTAGGTTTTTATGGATCCACAAGGATCTAAATAGGTACTATCAAACAACTAGAGGGGGGGTGAATAGGTGTAATACTTATAAAACCAATCTCAGTGCAAAAATAAAAATCAATGCGGAAAATAAAAATAGCACACCGAGATATACGTGGAAACTCCAATCCAGGAGAAAAACCACGGGACCAACACGCAATAACAATCCACTAAGAAAAAGAAGAATAACAAGGTGATTACCGACTCCACGGACTCAAACCCCTCCTTCAACTTCTTCGGACCTTGCGCTCACCGATTGCACGTCCACTGCACACGTTCGAATCCACGAACGCCACTCGAATCCACGAGCACACGTTTCGAATCCACGAAACGCCTTTAGCACATCGAATCCACGATGCCACGTCGAATCCATGACGCAAATAGCCGATAAAGAATATAGGCTTCGATGGTGATCCTCTGCTTAGATTATCATTGAGGAACCGTAGAAGAAATCTCTAAGCAAAGACTAGATCAATTCGAGAAAAGATAGATCTTGGAAGAACCGTCGAATTGACCTAAAAGAGGCTATAAAGAAGAACGATAAAAACCTAGCCTCTAGGGTTGCTCTCAAGTGTTTTATAAATTGATCGGGTGTTTTTGAGAAACCCTAAATGTCTATTTATAGTTTAGAAACCTTTGGAAAGAGATAAGCATCAAAAACTGACTTAACAGAATTTTTCCCGCACGACGATCCGGATCGGATTTACGGCGATCCTGATCGTCGTCTTTTTTCAGCAATTCCTGAAAAAACAAGGTTCGGGATCCGGATCGGAATTCTGATCCGGATCGGAATTCTGATCCTGATCGGAATTCCTGAAAAAACAGTTTTTGACTTTTATGCAATGAAACCTTATCCAAGTGTTTCTAAACTACTCAAATGTATTCGGATCACCAAAATTATTTAGTTAAACGTACCTAAGCATTCCGAATCCATTTTCTTTGAGATTGATGTATATGATCCATAATTCTTTAACTTCAATCTTCAAGACACAAAATAATAAGTGTCAACTTGAGCTCTTGTTGAATCTTCTCTAAGTCTTCGATTGCTGATTGACAATTTGATCACTTCAAGACTCTGACTCAACTTACTGACTTGACTCACGAAATATGCCAACACCAAAAAGCCGTAACAGCCCCGAACTCCCAAATGTCGGGTCGTCGACGCCAACCAACAATCCCAAAAGCTCGAATTATAAGAAATACGCAACCCATTTACTTATGGCGTTTTGTCACACCGCCACAGATCTTGACCTGACTCAACCCCCACCTGGACGCCTAAGGCGTACTGTTACAACGCCTCGGGTCTATTGTTGGGCCTTTTGCCGTTAGGCCTATTGTGGACCGCAGCCCCACTCAACTTACTAGGCTCACCCAACTCAACTCGTGAGTCCCTTGGGTCTCTATTGTCATGAGGCAAGAAGTTGGACCTATTTAACCCTTAACTAAATAGCCAACACATAAGACGACAAAGTCTTCACCAGGCTCCGGTAGGGCGAGCACCGGGGCCTACGTCAACCTGACTTTGAGTTCCTCAAAACTCTTCTGGCATTGGTCAGTCCAGATAAACTTCTCCCCTTTTCGGGTCAGGCAAGTCAGGGGCATTACTATCTTGGAGAAGCCTTCCTCAAAATGTCTGTAATACCCTGCCAGACCCAGGAAGCTTCGAATTTCCATTACCGCTGTTGGTCGAGCCTAATTGATCCCCGATTCAATCCTCCTTGGATCCACTGTAATTCCAGACACCGAAACGATATGCCCCAAAAGTCCCCCTCGCGGACCATAACTCACACTTTATAAGTTTTGGCATATGGTTTCTGACCCCAGAGGGTCTGGGGGATTACTCGCAAGTGTTCCCCATACTCCTTGTCATTGCGAGAGTGGATTGAAACGTCCACTAAAAGACCATCACCGACTGGTCTAAGAAGGACTTGAGTATCCTTTTCCTCATGCCCAAGAGCACCACTGGTGCGTTAACGAGTCTAAACGGTATAACCGTAAACTCATCTTGACCATTCCGAGCTCGCAGGTCCGTTTTCAGTATGTCATTACTCCGGTCTCTAGGCTGGCGATAGCCGGACCGCAGATCAACCTTTGGGAATGCCATTTCTCCTTGTAGTTGGTCACATAGGTCGTCTATCCGAGGTAGAGGAGTACGTGTCCTTCTCGTGTCAAGATCCATACGGTACTCGTGAACGCCACTCGACTGCCTTCTACCAAGCTCCTTGCCCGCAACAAGGAAAAGCGAGCAGAAGGCGTTCCTACAAGCTAAGTTTACAAGTTCCGGTAAGTCCGGTTCCCGGAGACTCGCTTGGAGCTTCAAGCAGTCAACTACCGCTCAAAGATTGCCGCGATTGCCGGCCCCAAGCGCTACACCGACAACCTTTAACAGAACCTCATTAGTTCTTAGAGACTAAGAACCCGCCTCACCCTCACTGGGCCGGAAGGGGTACAGCCGCCTGCCCCGAGGGGTAGCCAGAGGGTCCAACCGACTTATTCCTACGATGGGGATTTCTTCTAATAACTAAGGTAGGGCGAAAACATGAAACGAGGTGAAAGAGTGGGTTGCTTAGGTGTTGCCACCAAAGTTCTAGCACGATGGTCTGAAACTCGAGTATTACCTGTTACATCGTGCTCCATGGGTCCGTCCCATGGTGGGTCATCGTATAGACTCTCCCTCCTCCCGGTTGCTGAGACGAAGGTGGAGACGCTGCTACGGATGATGTCCCCGTTTTCGAGGGGTAATTGCAACGACAGTGCCCCGGTTTGCCGCCTCGAAAACAATGGTCTTACTTCTGGGGACATTCGGTCACTTGGTGTATTCCATCACAAGTAATGCAAGACTTGTCCACCGGCCACTGTCCTCCTGTCGGCGCATTCTTGGTTCCTTGTTGCAATCTCGAGTATTTAGGAGGCCGGCTCCCCTTGGTATGCTCTCTTCCGAAGTTTGGCCGGGTTCGTTTCTTATCCCTGCTGTGTCCTGAGCTCTACCGTCGGGCTCGAGAAATCGTAAATCCGCGCTCCACCGCGGTGGCTCTATCGCTCCACCGCGGTGGCTCTATCGACCACCTCCTGGAAGGTGTGCAAACTAGCCGTTTGCACCACCTTGAAGATGTCGCTCCATGAGCCATTCACAAAAGGACGGGCCTTGTGAGATTCATCTCTTATAACAAAGGGAACACATTTGATCCACCTCACAAATGCCCGTTGATATCCCATAGCCATCCAACTTCCTTGCTTGATGAGCTTCAGGTCACCTTCCATCTGCCATTTGATGCTGTCGGAGAGAAATGCCCCAAACAGTTTTCCTCGGAACGTGGTCCAAGATGGAATGGCGGTGCCCTCCGAAGGGTCCGGGCGCACCGTCTTCCACCACTTGCGGGCGTCTCCCTCAAGAAAAAGGACTGCCAAAGGGACCCATTCACCCTCCTCCATTAGCAAAGCTTCAAAGAGCCTTTCCATGGTATCTACCCATCTTCCTACGACCCAAGGGTTGGTCGTCTCTTCCTCAAGGGGTCTCCAATAACGGCTCCCAGCGTAGGTCCCAAAGTTGCTGGTGCGGCTGGTCCGGGCAGAGAAGCCTGGGCGACCTCCATTGGTGTAGTCGACTATTGCACCCACTATCGCATATGTTCCATAAG
Source organism: Tillandsia fasciculata (assembly GCA_029168755.2). Taxonomy (NCBI): domain Eukaryota; kingdom Viridiplantae; phylum Streptophyta; class Magnoliopsida; order Poales; family Bromeliaceae; genus Tillandsia; species Tillandsia fasciculata. The sequence continues at coordinate 14,598,174 of CM054940.1, read as the reverse complement.
GGTTGCTAACTGCCCGGCCATCTCTTGTGGTCGTTGTCGGAGAAGCTGATACTCCGCCGCTGTTCGCACCGTACTTTTTGCCCCTGCGTTCTCCGCGGATAACCCATTTCGGGCCATTATTCACTGTATACAAAGAAACCAAGTCACCCCTAGACCTAACCGGTCTAGCACCATGACCTACAGACACACCGAAACTAAATTCCCCTTTTTCCCCCCGCACTCTCACGATCTACCGCACCTACACCTTGGTTATCTCTTGTTCAATTTGCTTGTGGCATCATACACTGTGGATGTGGATCACCGACTACTGTGGTTAAAGTTGTTTTTCTCTGATACCATTTAATCTGTCACGCCCCCGGGGGTTTTTTGGTAAAGATAAGCGGAAATGTGCGTGTATAATTTTTTTTTTTTCTTAATAAATAAGCATCAGCCTCGTCTCCGGTGCGTGTCAGACCGCCACATACACAAATTCACCCTGCCCACGGACAGAGTCTCCTTTGTATATGCACGGCGTCTCATTTACAATATCATCATACAATCTTTAACCACACAGTCACAGTCAACAGGTACGAGAGTGTAAAGACATTTAATCACATTAAGAGGAACCTACAAGTTTGCAAACGGTGTCCACTCGACACCCATTCCTTTAAAAATGTCTATATATTCACAGTTAGGCGGCTACATCGTTTCGGAAAGGATAAATCCACAGGTTTTCAAAGCAGTGCCCACACGACACTTGGTTTTGGAAAAATATTTTTGAAACCCCTTTTTGTTCGGTATAAAGCATGCCGCATATAAATCATCAAGGAACATTATAAAAATCACATCACAAAACCGTCTCTCAATCCAACATCCACAACATTCCACAATCAAGCAATTGAGAACTTAAACTTAGATAACAAGGGGAAGAGATAACTTAAGCAAGAAATAATGGAATAAACCTCATCCAGCTAATGTTCTTTAATCGCTGCCTCACCGTCGTCCCGACTACTACACCTAGTCAAACCTGTCACGGAGTGGGTAAAGTCAGTGACAAACAAAGTAGATGTCTTAATATTAACAAGGAATAAAGAGCAAACCAATTTCACCGGAATCTTTCGCTAAACTCTGTACATAATTAAGCTGGGCACCAACCCCAGAGTACCTGTCGGAGAGACAGAAGTCTCCCCTCGTGCACAACACCTTTTTGATGCTTTTAACCTCTTCACGGGGCTAGTGCGGCACCTATAGCTGCCGTGAAGAGGTCCCCACTCTACACCACGTGGGGCACACGGGTCATGTAGACCACTTCTCCGGAAAAGTACACCCATGCGGGGGCCATTCCGCCTGTGTACGTGCAGCATCTGAAAACACCTTACCGAGATCGGCGTGTATTAAGCACCGCGACCGCAGCCGCAACAGTTGTTATATAAGATAAAATACTTTCATGCGAAAGGTTAAACTGTCCATCTACTTTGTTAGACAAATTGAGAACCTATTTATGATGATAGATGCACTTACTGCACTTGTTGCACTTATAGCAACTGTACCCACCTGGAATGAAGATAACCGACCGCACCCGCGACACTTCGAAGCAAAATAGAGCTCCTCGTGGCCTACTACAATATCCAAGAGCACCATTTAGCACCTTACCCTAATCAGGTAAAATCAGTGGTCCCCACCCACTGTAACAATAAACCCACAAAACCGAAATCATCGTGCCTAGGGGATCGCAACGTCGGTCAAAAACCCAACAAGTCAAAACCATCGAGTAAAACTGAAAACTCAGATTAAACCGGTAACATCAAAGACTAACAACAACCGGACCGCGACTACTTCGTCGCGAACTCAGTTGGAATCCAAAACCGCTAACGGAAAATCCAGCAAAACTCAACCCTCAACCGGTAGCCAACTCGGGACGTCAATGGTTAAACCAAAAAGACCCCGACGGCAAAAACGATGAGAAAAGAGACTCGACGGCGCGCCCCCGACGATTTCGTCGAGGCGCGGAGCGTCGGCGAAATTAACACCCGACATAATAAAACAGTGACCCAAAAGGTCCCAAGTGGCCATGCCAAGAAAATCACGGAGATGGTGATCCCAACGGCGAAAACGGCACTCAAAACGGTGGAAAAACGGACCCAAACGGAGCCACCGAACTTTGGGCTGTCGGGTGGTGCACAGGGGCACCCGTGGACCGGGTCTGCGCATCGGTCGGCCGTGAGGCATGCGCCGGGTGCACGCAGGAGGCGTGCACCGCGCGTCTTGGGCCGGGCCGGTGCACGCGCGAGGCGTGCACCGGGTCTGCGCGTCGGGTGGCCGTGCGGCATGCGCCGGGTGCACGCATGAGGCGTGCACCGCGCGCCTTGGGCCGGGCCGGTGCGCGAAACCGTGCACCGGGTCTTGTGCTTCCGACGCTGCGGGCGTACACCGGGTGCACGCCTGGACCCGTGGACCATGTTGTACGGACAAGCACAGTAAACCCTAATTTCGCGGTTTTCTTCGCCGTTTTCGCTCCCGTTTCGCGATTTCTTCTCTGTTTTCACTCCCGTGGGACTCCGGCGAAGACCCCGCGACCATGGTAACGACGGCGGCGGCCTCCCGTTTAACAACGGCAGCGGCGGCCTCCTGTTAACCCACTATGTTCCAACGAAACATCCCCAAAAATTTCCGAATAAATACACGATAATTCTAATGACTAAACCAACGATCGACGAACAACCAAAACGTCGATCGGAAGCCCGATAAAAAGAAACCGATTAAAAATCATCGATTAAACTCGATAAAAACCATCGATCACCCTCGATCAAGAACGAGAATAAAACATGGATCAAAACCCGACGAAAATCCGCGATCGATGTACCAATTAAAACGACCTTACAAGAACATGGAAAACCCCCGATTAATTTGACAAACGTAACGATGATCACTAACCTTAATTTATCGGAACTAAAGAACCGATCTTGGTTCTCGCGGCGTTGGAGATCCGGATCCGCTCCCCGTAGATGACGGCGTCTTGTTCTCCGGTCTCCGGACGTCAATCGGGGCGATCGGGTTCCTCCGCTTTCTCCCTCTCTTTTCAAACTAGGGTTTCGTTTGGTTTTCGGTACGCACGAAAGAGGAGGGTTTGAGAAGGCGGTATTTTAAATTAGGGTTTTCCTTCCGGTAACGGGATTTAATTATCCTCTTATTAATTTAATTTCCCCTTTTATTTTATTCTTTTATTTTTCTTTTATTATACGTACGTAAAAAGGAAAAATCCACGAATATTCGGATATTTATCTTCAAACAATAAATATCTAAACCCACGAGATAAACCCCACCTTTTTAAGTCCTAGTCACCGATTAATTAATTTCCTAATTAATTAATCATAGGAAATAAATTCTCAATTTAATTTCTCGTCACCGATTAATTAATTCCTTAATTAATTAATCACACGGGATATCCAAAATTTCTCAAAAAGCGTGCCGGATATTTTACACGAATTCCGATGCGCGCTTTAAGTCACCGCGATCTTAGAAACCCCATTCCGGGAGATCCGTACATCGGATTCCCGATCCGATCGCACCGTCGGTCTTCATTTTCCGAGCCCTTCAACAGAAAAATATCCGCACCACACACCGACCGACTTTCAAACATTAGATAATTTTATTCTACTTAAAGGGCGTAATTAATTAACATGTGAGTCGCAAATACATGTAAAAGCCCAATCACTACACCCAGCTTACAAGGCAGGGTGTTTTTTGACAAGGCTACGGATCATACCCTGGAGTCTGAATGTTTTTTTTCCTGATTTGGGCTCTTATTCTGCTTGGTTTGAATCTTCAACTACTAACGACTGGTGCAGGGTGTGCCCCTCTTGCCATAAGATTTCGACTTTTTCTTAGTAGCAGACTGTGGAGAGGCCGGTTTTCGAGTTTGAGTTCTTTTGCGCTTTACGACGACAAATCTGCTTGTCCCTCTTTTCTCCTGCTCTACTCAACAGCAGTTACTCATGTTACCAAGCGATTCTTGCTTCGGTTTTTGGCTTCTGTCAGACTTGGTACTCTTGAGGATTATTTGTTTCATCTTATATCGACAAATCCTGTTTATCATTTGAAAATTATGGTTTGGTAAGTTGGGGACTCTTTGGAAGGAATCTTTGAGATAGAAGATGGTCTCAGAGCTAACTATCTAAGACTGAGTTCTTCATGAATTTTCAGCATGTAGACTTTCAGGGTAAGGGTATTGGGACTGCCTAGCACTTGGTTTTTCACTTCGACTACATTTCCTCTACGATTACTACAGCAGGCGCATTCTCCTCTATATGAGTTCGAGTTTGAAGTGTTATTTCCTTCAATTATATAGAGTTGGGTGGACTTAACAAGTCTGACTGCTCCAATTGGCTAGTTTTGTTGGGTTTCCTATTGACTGCTACTGTGTGGGCTTCGTCGACAAGTTGCTTCGGTATGGTAAAAGAGGCGTTGATGCTTGCGTTGATGTTTCCTTTTCACTGCCCAGTTGCTTCGGTGTGGGCTTATCGATCTCTGAATGGGGATAATGGATTAAAGAGTTTGCGGGTATATATTGAGGCCAATCTTTGCTTTTTTCTGCTTTGAACCGACAACGATCTATATGACGGTTATGCGGTGTTGCCAGAAATTACTTTGTATGAACTGCGAGCTACCTCTCATCACTTCGTGCGGGGACCTGATTTGATGGACTGGGAGCTGTGAGCAATTGTTCAACTTCCTATACTAAGAAGACTTGGGGCTTGTGCTTTTTGTGTTAGTTCATCTGAAGACTATACCCAGTAAAGGCGAAAGCTCCTTATGGTCTGATTTAATCTTCTGTTCGACTAATTGGGAGTGTCTCTCACTTGGTTACTTAACCTTCCGTTTCTGTGATGACCTGGATCTCCGCAGAGCTGTTGCGGTGCGTTGGGGTGGCCATTGGAGGCCTACGCGGTGTGCGGGAGGTGTTCGGGGCACGATTGAACACTAGTGTTGGATTTCGGACTTAAAACGGATCACGTGGGTGATCGGGTGACTCCGTCGGATCTCTGGAAGTGTTCTCGGGCGAAACGGATTTTCAGATTTGGACTCGGCACGAATTCGGATTGAAAATACCTTTCCGGGGGCATTCGGCAATTTTTAGAGTGGGAATTTGGCGAAACGGACGTCAAATTCGGATTCAGCGCGCGAAAACGCTTCAGATGGACTATTTACTTGATTTTCCGGGCTCGGGTTACTGTTCACGCCGGAACAGTGTTCCCGGCGGCCGGCCGGCGGCGGGCAGCGCCGACGGACGGCGGAGGGCGCTCGGGCAGGCGGCGCGCGGCCGCGGGCAGGCGCTGAGGGCGCGGGCAGGCGCTGAGGGCGCGGGCAGGCGCGGCGGGGGCGCGGGCAGGCGGCCGGTCCACGCGGCGGGCGTGCACCGAGCGGGGTGCCACGTGGCACGTTCTTGTTGGGTGGTTCACAGCACCCGGTCCACGTAACAGTGTTGGTGCACGGTGGACCGACAGTGGACACGTGGCGGCATTTGATTGGGTCGGTGTTGTGCTCCCGGTCCACGCAAGTCTTGGAGTGGGTGCCGTACGCGGAGCAGGTGTACGCGACGTGCGGGGTGCGCGGTTCACGGGCGGTGCACGGTGTTGGGGCCACGTGGCGCGCCACCATTGGCGGGTTCTCGTGCACCGGGCGCAGGGAATTTTTTTGGGGACACAGAGGGAATTAAGTGAAAAGATTTTCTAGTTTTCTTCATTTCTTCCATCCGAGGCTCATTCAAGAGGGGTTTTCTCCATTTTCGAGGCTTCATCTTCCTGAGGGGTGAGAAGATGAAATCTTCATCAAGAAGAGAGGAAGCATCCTGTGAAGTTTGAGGATTTTAGGAGGCTCGAATCCCGAGGTTCCCCATTTTACGGCGCAGTGCGACATTGCATTTTCTGTGTTCTTCTTCAGCGCAGCGGCGGTGTTTTAGCTCTCCTGGTCTACCCCGAGCTCCTTCTTCTGTGATTCTTGCGCCGAAAGACTCCTAACAGGTAGGGCTACGTTTCTTATTTCTACTGGTTTTTCCCCATTCCGAGGTTTTCATGGGTTTTTCGGATCATCTTGTGACCCCATTTTGCTGTGATGGAGTTTTGGACAGCGGTTCGGTATTTCGGCGATATCTCCGCAACCGGACATCGGATTGAGGCGATTCAAAAGGAGATTTGCATCTACGCATCGCAAGGAATCTCCCTGAATTTTTGTGGAATTTTGTGGAATTTCTCTGAAGGTGAGAACCCCCTTTTTACAGAACTTTGTAGCACAGTTTTTGGGTGGATGTATTGTTCGGGGTGGTTCTCTTGTCGATTTTGGTTCTCAGCATAGAAAAATCGTGGGAAAATGTGCAGGTACCCGTTTCGACCGGTTCGTCGCGTAGATCACAGTGGTATTTTTCTGGGAATTTATTGGGCACGTTTCGCAGGTGAAAAAGGCTAAACTGTGGACTGGTTGTAATTGGGACAGATTTTGGTGTGAGCATGGTTCATTAATTGTGCTTGTTCTTTTGGGATATTTTGTGCAGTACCGTGGTGATCATTGAGACCGGGCGCGGACTTCGCTGTTGGGATCAGGATTTAGCGTTCGAGGTGGGCGGTTGTTTCTTACCTCTATTTTGACATGCTCACTAGGAATATTAGAGTGATCCCCTTTATTGGACATCTTGATTAATCATGATTGGGGTTGGGTTCATGCATACCTGTGTGGAATCATGGATTACTTTGTTAGCACTTAACCTTGCATGTGGAATTATTTATTATATTTGATCCAGATGATTTATCCTGTTAGTGGTTTTACTGGAGGATATGTACATGCATAGGTGGATGATTCATGTGAGATTAATTTGGTGGATATAGCATGTTGGAACAGGATTATTGGGACACTTTCTTTTATCGCTCTTGAGAACTTATGCATGCTTGTTTGGTCACCTAGATAGGCCACCTTTTTCTGCTACACTTTCATGCTGGAACTTGACTTAGGAGAAACCATGTTTGTTTTCTTTTCTCCTTCTTATTTAGACCTTTGAGTCTGGTTGCTCGGGCTCGAGCAGGGGTTTGGGATAGTGTAGCGAGGACCTGAGGGTCGGTGACAGGTTGTGTCTGATTATGGGTTGCGGGATTATAGCGGCTACCGCGGACAGTAGGCGGTTGACCGGATGTCGGATGTGGGACATGATTGTGATTGTGGGTATTGCGGCGATCGCGGATTTTGGGCGATCGACCGGATGTTCATTTGTGCATCAGATTGGGGGATCTGTGTTTCTTTTAGTGGAGGGTGTGTTCCACTGGGGCTTTGCAGTTGTGATCTACTCCTGCTTTTGGTACTTATCTTACCGGCGCGGTTATTGCCCGGTAGTGTTTTGATATGGATTTTACCGGCGCGGTTATTGCCCGGTAGTGCTTTCCTCGAGTGGGTCGCTCCCCTCGAGTTCCCCTCCGGAGGCCGGGGCCAGGCTGTTATTGACGGATTTGCTATCACATCGGCGCGGCTTATTTGCCCGATGATGAGGGCGGCGGCAGGAGCTTTGCTATCACATCGGCGCGGCTTACTTGCCCGATGATGAGGGCGGTACAGATTGGGTTAATCTGGGACAGTTGGTTATTGTGGATATGGTTATTCCAGTCTAGGACTGTATTTTTAGAGGCATAGTAGTGGTAGTTTCATTTCTTCGGCGGTCTTTATTTCTTACTACTCTTCTTTTCCCTTTCGCCTCTGGTAGACCTAGTGGGTGTGTCAGAGTTTGAGGTTTTACCCACTAGGGGAGGCTACTGGTTTACTAGTAGTTCTCACCCCCATTCTTCTTTCCTCTTTTTCTTCTTTCTTGTTTTGCAGTGCCTTCTGCGGGTGCTGCTGGGCTTTTAGCGGCGGGTCGAGGAGAGAGGACGGCTGAGTAGATAGATCTCGAGGCAGGATGAGCGAGTTAGCTGGACTGTTGGTGTACCCAGGATTTCTCAGACGGTTGTACTTTTACATTTGGGACTGGCTTTTGCCAGCAGGTTGTTTTTATTTTGGTGAGCTGGGAGAGACAGATGTATCATTTATACAGATGTATTGTATTTTATTTCCAGCTTCAGTCTGAGATGTATTAGTTTTAGTTCAGCTCTGTTTTTACTGCTCTTTTTTATATCTTTTTTATCTGAGCAGGTTGTTGACGCTTCGTGTACACGGGAAATACCGTGTGCACGGCGGATCTGTGGACGGGCCCGGGTTCTGGTTTACACCCGGGGCGTGACAGATTAAGTTGGTATCAGAGCTTAGGGATAGGTCAGTTGGGACTTAGGAAACCCTAGGCTTATGGCGGGCCCTAGGATGTTAGGGTGTGAGAGACGCGACATTTTGCGAAAGTCGGTGATTTGGTTTTGACTCTTCCTGTGAGTGAAGAGGGATCGACATACCCTATTTTTGTGGGACAGTTATGTTGGCTGCAGACAACATAAAGTTACAAAAATAGGGGGATATCTTTGACTTTCGCTAGATTGGGTCGAGTGTCGGGGTGTGCTGATTTGCGGTTTGGTCGTGGTGAGCGGTGCCTCCCCGACGTTGGGGCTCTGACCCGAGTGCACCTTGGTGCGGCAGTTGGGCCTGAGCTGGTTGTTTCGGGCCGGATACCCAGATTGGAGTCTGGGGGCTCCGGACCCGAAAGGGTAGGAGTGTTGGAGGCAGATCAGCGGAGCAGCGCGGTGACACAGTTGTCGGAGCAGCGCAGTGACACAGTTGTCGGAGCAGCGCAGTGACACAGTTGTCGGAGCAGCGCAGTGACACAGTTGTCGGAGCAGCGCAGTGACACAGTTGTCGGAGCAGCGCAGTGACACAGTTGTCGGAGCAGCGCAGTGGCACAGTTGTCGGAGTAGCGAGTAGCCCCCTCCGTGCCGACGTTTAGTGTTGAGGCACCGAGGCAGGGTGGATAGTTGACAGCGGGTAAGCTGTAGGATTGCATTGAAGGAGTGAGCCAGATCTGGCGGATGAGTTGCCCCGATTAGTGGGATTGAGTATGGAGCCTTTGAAGGCAGGGTCTTGTTCGGTGGGGGATTGAGAGTTCTAGGGACGCCTCATTGGAGTAGGCGCCGGGTATGGAGCGTGGCATTACAGTTCCTTTGGATTGGGATCTGCCGCCTGAGGCGAGTTCTGATTGAGGCGCTTGGCGCCGGGTGATGGAGGACAGGTCAGTCGGATGAGGCACTCCTGATTTCTTTTTCTGGATAGTGGATTTTGAGACCGTCAGAGCACGTAGATTCCAGCGGCCAGTGTGGCGGTAGGTTTGAGTTGTTCCAGGCTCTTGGGTTCGTATCTTTCGATACGAGAGGTTTTCCCTCCTTGGTGGGTAGTGCTTTTGCTTCCTTGCTTTGGGTTAGGGGTAGGACGGCTACCTGGTGTTCGGGAGGTCGTATTCCCGATCTTTTGCACCTAGGGGGGGGGAGTGTCGTGGGTCCTGCCCGGTGCGGTTGAGTCCTTGGTTGTACCTGTAGGCCTGAGGGTCTTGACCTAGTTGTGGGGCTTGGTTTGGTACTTAGGACGGTTAGGCTGGCTCGGTTATCTTTTTCTTTTCGCGGCAGCTGATTATGCTGCGAGGACGGTTTTCGTGGGAGCCAGGCCTGGAGGTGTTGGTGTACCTGGGTTGTTTGAGTGTATCTTCGCCTGTTTGGTTTTGACCTTGTGAGCGAGGCGGATGTCTCGTAGTAGGTGAGTAGTCTTTTGGCTGGTGTGTTTGAGGGATCTGCGGCGGCACCAGGACTTGGAGATACCCTTTTTGTGGTGAGTTTCTAGCTGTTCTCCTATCGGAGTTGTTTGGCATGACACCAGTTTGGGAGTTGAGGACCCAACTCCAGGATTTGATGTGTTGGATTTGTGTCAGGCCAAGTGTGGCACCTTTGGGGGCGCCGGTGCTATTCGAGTTGTGGAAGGTTGGTTCACTTCGGCTTTGTGAGGACCCGTAAGAATTTGATAAAGTGATCATCGGGAGCTAGCACCCTTCTGTCAAGCTTGGGGGATTTGAGTTACGAGCTGCAAGGGTATTGGATCTTCGCGAAGGTTGTTTTACCGTCTGGTCCTCTCGACTGCTCATGGCTGAGTGTTGATGCCGGAGGATTAGGGATGTGCTTCTACGTCCTGACGATTTGGATTTGAGATCAGAGGCTACGGGATCAGTTGGGGGACTTATATCGGATGCCACGGGAGTACAGAGGTACTTGGATCGAGCTTTTGTACCGATGGACTTGTGATTGGACTATCTGAGGCCCTGGGAGGGGCAGATGCTTGTACCGATGCGGACAACTTGGTAGCTCGAGCGGTTAGCCCAGCTGTACCTAGTTGAGGTGGCGTGGTCCTCTGGAGTGTTCTCCTTTGTTTTGTTCTTGTTAGAGACCCGAGGATTGCATCGCGTCTCTGGATGAGGTATTTGGTAGTTTTGGGAGCTTGAGCGGTGGATGACTGGATATTTACCCCCCCCTGTTGGCTGAGATTCCGTGTTGAGGAATGACTTTAGTTTCGAGGACGAAACTTTCTTTTAGTGGGGGAGGATGTGATGACCTGGATCTCCGCAGAGCTGTTGCGGTGCGTTGGGGTGGCCATTGGAGGCCTACGCGGTGTGCGGGAGGTGTTCGGGGCACGATTGAACACTAGTGTTGGATTTCGGACTTAAAACGGATCACGTGGGTGATCGGGTGACTCCGTCGGATCTCTGGAAGTGTTCTCGGGCGAAACGGATTTTCAGATTTGGACTCGGCGCGAATTCGGATTGAAAATACCTTTCCGGGGGCATTCGGCAATTTTTAGAGTGGGAATTTGGCGAAACGGACGTCAAATTCGGATTCAGCGCGCGAAAACGCTTCAGATGGACTATTTACTTGATTTTCCGGGCTCGGGTTACTGTTCACGCCGGAACAGTGTTCCCGGCGGCCGGCCGGCGGCGGCGGCGGCGGCGGGCAGCGCCGACGGACGGCGGAGGGCGCTCGGGCAGGCGGCGCGCGGCCGCGGGCAGGCGCTGAGGGCGCGGGCAGGCGCGGCGGGGGCGCGGGCAGGCGGCCGGTCCACGCGGCGGGCGTGCACCGAGCGGGGTGCCACGTGGCACGTTCTTGTTGGGTGGTTCACAGCACCCGGTCCACGTAACAGTGTTGGTGCACGGTGGACCGACAGTGGACACGTGGCGGCATTTGATTGGGTCGGTGTTGTGCTCCCGGTCCACGCAAGTCTTGGAGTGGGTGCCGTACGCGGAGCAGGTGTACGCGACGTGCGGGGTGCGCGGTTCACGGGCGGTGCACGGTGTTGGGGCCACGTGGCGCGCCACCATTGGCGGGTTCTCGTGCACCGGGCGCAGGGAATTTTTTTGGGGACACAGAGGGAATTAAGTGAAAAGATTTTCTGGTTTTCTTCATTTCTTCCATCCGAGGCTCATTCAAGAGGGGTTTTCTCCATTTTCGAGGCTCCATCTTCCTGAGGGGTGAGAAGATGAAATCTTCATCAAGAAGAGAGGAAGCATCCTGTGAAGTTTGAGGATTTTAGGAGGCTCGAATCCCGAGGTTCCCCATTTTACGGCGCAGTGCGACATTGCATTTTCTGTGTTCTTCTTCAGCGCAGCGGCGGTGTTTTAGCTCTCCTGGTCTACCCCGAGCTCCTTCTTCTGTGATTCTTGCGCCGAAAGACTCCTAACAGGTAGGGCTACGTTTCTTATTTCTACTGGTTTTTCCCCATTCCGAGGTTTTCATGGGTTTTTCGGATCATCTTGTGACCCCATTTTGCTGTGATGGAGTTTTGGACAGCGGTTCGGTATTTCGGCGATATCTCCGCAACCGGACATCGGATTGAGGCGATTCAAAAGGAGATTTGCATCTACGCATCGCAAGGAATCTCCCTGAATTTTTGTGGAATTTTGTGGAATTTCTCTGAAGGTGAGAACCCCCTTTTTACAGAACTTTGTAGCACAGTTTTTGGGTGGATGTATTGTTCGGGGTGGTTCTCTTGTCGATTTTGGTTCTCAGCATAGAAAAATCGTGGGAAAATGTGCAGGTACCCGTTTCGACCAGTTCGTCGCGTAGATCGCAGTGGTATTTTTCTGGGAATTTATTGGGCACGTTTCGCAGGTGAAAAAGGCTAAACTGTGGACTGGTTGTAATTGGGACAGATTTTGGTGTGAGCATGGTTCATTAATTGTGCTTGTTCTTTTGGGATATTTTGTGCAGTACCGTGGTGATCGTTGAGACCGGGCGCGGACTTCGCTGTTGGGATCAGGATTTAGCGTTCGAGGTGGGCGGTTGTTTCTTACCTCTATTTTGACATGCTCACTAGGAATATTAGAGTGATCCCCTTTATTGGACATCTTGATTAATCATGATTGGGGTTGGGTTCATGCATACCTGTGTGGAATCATGGATTACTTTGTTAGCACTTAACCTTGCATGTGGAATTATTTATTATATTTGATCCAGATGATTTATCCTGTTAGTGGTTTTACTGGAGGATATGTACATGCATAGGTGGATGATTCATGTGAGATTAATTTGGTGGATATAGCATGTTGGAACAGGATTATTGGGACACTTTCTTTTATCGCTCTTGAGAACTTATGCATGCTTGTTTGGTCACCTAGATAGGCCACCTTTTTCTGCTACACTTTCATGCTGGAACTTGACTTAGGAGAAACCATGTTTGTTTTCTTTTCTCCTTCTTATTTAGACCTTTGAGTCTGGTTGCTCGGGCTCGAGCAGGGGTTTGGGATAGTGTAGCGAGGACCTGAGGGTCGGTGACAGGTTGTGTCTGATTATGGGTTGCGGGATTATAGCGGCTACCGCGGACAGTAGGCGGTTGACCGGATGTCGGATGTGGGACATGATTGTGATTGTGGGTATTGCGGCGATCGCGGATTTTGGGCGATCGACCGGATGTTCATTTGTGCATCAGATTGGGGGATCTGTGTTTCTTTTAGTGGAGGGTGTGTTCCACTGGGGCTTTGCAGTTGTGATCTACTCCTGCTTTTGGTACTTATCTTACCGGCGCGGTTATTGCCCGGTAGTGTTTTGATATGGATTTTACCGGCGCGGTTATTGCCCGGTAGTGCTTTCCTCGAGTGGGTCGCTCCCCTCGAGTTCCCCTCCGGAGGCCGGGGCCAGGCTGTTATTGACGGATTTGCTATCACATCGGCGCGGCTTATTTGCCCGATGATGAGGGCGGCGGCAGGAGCTTTGCTATCACATCGGCGCGGCTTACTTGCCCGATGATGAGGGCGGTACAGATTGGGTTAATCTGGGACAGTTGGTTATTGTAGATATGGTTATTCCAGTCTAGGACTGTATTTTTAGAGGCATAGTAGTGGTAGTTTCATTTCTTCGGCGGTCTTTATTTCTTACTACTCTTCTTTTCCCTTTCGCCTCTGGTAGACCTAGTGGGTGTGTCAGAGTTGAGGTTTTACCCACTAGGGGAGGCTACTGGTTTACTAGTAGTTCTCACCCCCATTCTTCTTTCCTCTTTTTCTTCTTTCTTGTTTTGCAGTGCCTTCTGCGGGTGCTGCTGGGCTTTTAGCGGCGGGTCGAGGAGAGAGGACGGCTGAGTAGATAGATCTCGAGGCAGGATGAGCGAGTTAGCTGGACTGTTGGTGTACCCAGGATTTCTCAGACGGTTGTACTTTTACATTTGGGACTGGCTTTTGCCAGCAGGTTGTTTTTATTTTGGTGAGCTGGGAGAGACAGATGTATCATTTATACAGATGTATTGTATTTTATTTCCAGCTTCAGTCTGAGATGTATTAGTTTTAGTTCAGCTCTGTTTTTACTGCTCTTTTTTATATCTTTTTTATCTGAGCAGGTTGTTGACGCTTCGTGTACACGGGAAATACCGTGTGCACGGCGGATCTGTGGACGGGCCCGGGTTCTGGTTTACACCCGGGGCGTGACAGTTTCGACCCCTATTGTTTGGTCCGGGTGCAGGGCCCATTTTGCATACTGAGTTGGAGATAGCCAAGATTTTGTTAGGGAGGTTCGCCAACTTGGTGAATTATGCCGCGATAGGAGGAGGCGCAATCGATAACGAGATTTCGAGGTATCTTAAGATGGAAAGTAAAAAGAAAGTATCAACAGAGTAGCATTTGCTTCATCTCGATTTGCACAAGTTACGCTCAGCACAGCAAAATCTCATGGTCTCTGGAGTCCAATACATTCCAAAGTATCTTAATTGGCTATATGTTCATCTTTATTTTAACACCAATTGGGGGACAAGAAGACAAGGGGAATCCACTCTGCTTACCTGATGTTGGTAGTTATGTCTGCATCTAGTGGAGAAACTGCTACAAAATTGAATTTCACGATTCAAGGAAGAAGTACTGGAATGCATGAGGTTTATTGTGTGAAGAGGAACCTTTTGCTAGAAACCTTGGAGAAGGAGCTACCTAGAGGTACCATTAGATACTCATCGAAGATAGTCTCAATAGAGGAGGATGGCAGCATAAAGCTCCTACATTTGGCTGATGGATCCATAATCAAAACAAAGGTACTCATAGGGTGTGATGGAGTAAATTCAATTGTAGCAAAATGGTTGGGTTTGAAGAAGCCATCCTTCTCAGGGCGTTCTGCTACTAGAGGTTTTGTAGAGTTCCCAAATGGCCATGGGTTTCAACCTGATTTTTTACAGTTCTTTGGTGAGGGATTTCGTGCAGGTTTAGTACTTGTTCAGAGCAAAGTTTGTACTGGTTCTTCACATGTGCAGAAATGGAGGCGGAGGAAAATCCAAGCAAAATGAGACAATTTATTCTGAAGAAGCTTAAGCTTGCGAAAGTTCCTGAGGAGGTGATACAAGTCATCGAAGTTAGTCAGCAAATACATGCAAGCCGTTGTAGAGAAACTAGCGGAAAATGTGAGTATGGTTTGAAAATGTTTCATCCTTCTACATCATGGAGACAATTTGCAAGGTTTAATTGGCTCGGATTTGATTGTAAGTGGAGAAATTGCTGATGAAGGAGGATCGGTAATGAAGCAAGATTGTTTAATTAATGGCCATTAATGTCAACATTAATAGTTTATTGTGTTTTCTCTTCTCAAGAAATGGCATATGTTGAAACATTCTCCCCTTGGGCTGTGAGCAATAGAAAATATGGAGCACTGAACTTTTCTACTGAAGTTGTTGGCGAGGCTCTTGCAATCGCAGGGCTGAACCTTATACAGAACAATGCGGTGTGCCAGAATCAAAGAGGTTCGGCTAATGGCATCTCGGTAACGGCGAAGCGAGCGAGATAGGTGGTTGTCATGTGGATTTGCTGAATGTTGCTGAATGGAGTTGACTTGGCTGCTGCGGCTGAAGAAAAAGAGACTCATCCTCTTCAATTAGATCCTGCACAGGTTGAGAATGCGAAGCAACGTTGTTGCCAAATGCCTTAAACTTCCCAACGCCTACAAGATTGCTCTTTCTTTGGCTTGGTTTTTTTTGGGGTTAATTGTTTGTAGAATTTGGGTTTGGTATTTTTTGCTTGCTAACTGGGAGTTTTGTACTCGTACTCTACTTGAGGCTTGCCCCCCTCCTTTTTTTTTGTCAGTTTGGGTGATGGGCCACATCTGGTATTTCTTGCTGTACGGGAGGGGGGGGGGGTTTATTATTTTTTATCTTTGTCCTGTACTTCTCAAATAGGGTATATCCCTGTTTAATCAAAAAAAACAATCCAACCATAAAATCCAACAAAGGGTATATATCAATAAAACCTTCCAAAAGAATACATCTCAAGTGGTCATCTAATACATACAAACACTTCTCACAACTATAACTCAAAAATGAAAGGTACCATGGTTTACCTCTAGACACTCGGTCAGGTCGACTCTAGCTAGTCGTGACCCCTTTGCCACGATCCCTACCCTCCTCTCTCGCTGTGGAAGGCTCTGAAATAAAAACAACAAACAAATGAGGGTGAGAACTATTAAATAATAGTTTCCAATAGATAAGCCGTTCAGAGAAGCGAAATACATTACTAGGTCAACTAAGATATTGATAATATAATTGCTAAATAAAAAAGTAGAAATAAAATACTAAAATAAAAATAATTCTACAACTATCATGCCTCTATACTCATAATATCAACCAGCATGTATATAATTATACTACTATTATGAATATCCAACTGCCATATATGCATCAACTAGAGTGATGTCCTAATGTCATGTTTAATTAACCTTTTTGTTCAATCTTTTAAGAACTGACTCAAAATAAAGTCTCCACTTGTGCCTTGACTCATGGTCCCATGATAGACAACATCTCCACTTTTGAAATGAGCCTTCCCCACGGCGTCCCAATCGGCACTCAATCCTTCAAGGGCGAGTATGATGTCGCGATGGCTAACTCCGGCGTGCCGGCTTGAAGAGAGCGACCCTACTAAGCGTATGCGAATGAGCATAATCGACAAGCAACAATGGTTTTAATCGTCATGTCTAAAATACGGAATCTCACTCATCATGTCTAAAACATAAAATCTCAATCTACGACTTTTAGGTCGGACATAATGCCACATTTACCATTGCCAATGTCTAAACATGCATAATAATGCATTTCATCTTAACTAAAGCAAGTATAGAGGATTTCTTCTCATGTCTCATCTACATTAGATCGCTCTACCAATCATTTAAGTTCAAGTATAAAGAGTTATATGCATCATATGTCCCCACTCTACTATAATATGTTTAGGAGTTAACTACTCATGTTACAACTCAAAAGAGATGTATAAATAACAACCAAACTCATGTATCATGCCATGCATGTATATTATTATATATCTCTCTACTATATAGAGTATGAAATTCATCATGCAAGTTGTGGTCAAACCACACGCTCAAAAATTCTAATATGCCATGAATTGCATGCTAACACATTCAATTAAGCCCTATGATACTATAGAATAAATAGGGAGAGTTCATCAATTTCAGTAAAGTCAAACTCACCGGATAGTTTCCAATTCCTATTAGAACTCCAAATCCAAGTTGCCCCCTTAATTTCCTATGCCCTAAAAAAAAAATAAAAATTCAAGGGGTTACAACTTTTCAAAAACTTCACGATTTTTTTCAAAAATTACAAGAAAAATAGATGAAAAAAACCTAAACCAAGAAAACCTTGTCCAAGCTCTAAATCAAAGCAATGTGGTTTCAATTTCAGCCTATAAGAGTGATCTACACCTATCAATTTCATCTCAAAAGCCCTCAAAATAAATTCTAACTACAACAAAATTAGGTTTCTACAAAAATTCTTCCCAAATCTCTATATTAGAGGGTGAAGAGAAGTTACTAACCTTGATCTTAGCTCCAATTGTGATGACCCGAATCTCTGCGAAGGTCTTACAGAGTGAATTGTGACTTTTGGAGGCCTATGATGCGTGTTGGAGATGGTTGCGCGCAAATCAGACCTCAGATTTGGACCCAGCGCGAAATTTAGATTAAGAATACCTGTCCGAATGCCTTCGACAAATTTTAGAAGTAGAATTTGGGAAAACAGACATCGGATTTGGACTCAGCGCGCGAAAACGATGAAAATGGACTATTTACTTGTATTTTTTGGAGCCCGGATGCCAAAACACAAATTTCGAGGCATTTGTTACTGTTTCGGCAGGCTAGGGCAGCACCGGCGGCGGCGGGCAGGCGGTGGAGCACGGCGGCGCGACCGCAGGCAGCGGCACGGGCAGGCGCGGGTCGGCCGGTCCACGGGACATGGCATGCACTGGGACTAGCCAACGGAGCAGCGTGACACGTGGAGCGCGCGGATTGGGCGGTCAACGTACGCGCGACAGCGCGCCGGGCGCGGCGCACCGTGGACCCCGCCAGGCCACGTGTCGCCCGCTCATTGGCGGGCGCAACGACCCGGCTGCCCCGCCGTGAACCGCGGACCACGGTCTCCGCCGTGGACCGCACTGCCGCGTGGCGCTGCGATTGGCGGACGCGCGTGCGCGGGGCGCGGAGAGGGCCACGTGGTGCGCTGAGGGGGATTCGGGCGCGCACAGTAACGGGCTGAGCTGGATTCGGGCGCCCGATTCCTGCGCCCGAATTCGGACCCCCTCCTTGGTGGGCTTGGGCTATAAATAGCCATTTGGGGTTTCGTCTGTGAGCTTTTCCTCCGAGCACTTCAGCCCATTTTCGACAGGGAGCGTCGTCTGCGAGTCTTCTTCGATATTTGGGATCCCGAAGATTTTTGGGAGTCGTGCCATCTGCGTTCTTCTCGACATCGCGAGCTTCGACACACCTTTGATACCGAGTTTTTTCGTCGACGCTTCTTCCGTGAGCTCCCTAGGGTTAACGGGAAGGAGTTTTTGGCTGATTTCCACGGCATCTGTTCCATGAGAGGTAGATCTTCTTTTTTCATGTTTACCGCTCCTCTCAGTTTTGGGTTTTTATTGGGGTATTGGGAGCATCTTTGAACCCCTTTCTTGCTGCTGGTTTTCCTGGACCCCCCCGAGCTTGTTCGATTTTTATCTCGGTGCTCGGTTATCGGATTTCGGCCTATGAGGACTCGATCGACATCTACGCTTCGCGAGGATCACAGCCATATTTTTATTGGAATTTTTGGAGATCATCTCGCATGTGACATTTTGGCTTCTTTCGGACTGATCTTTCCACATATTTGTGATCGTGGGGATTTTTGCTTACCACGATGTTTGGACTGTATCTTTGTGCCCAGGAGGAGTTTTCAGGTGTTTTTGGGCTCGTTGGAATCATGGGAATCTGAGGATTATCCTCATTCAATTTCAGCCCATTTGGACATTGGATCGATGCGTACTTTCAGGTGGGTTGCTTCGTCTCCAAAACCGGTGGACGGTTCTCTAATTCTATGGAATAGCAAGTATGCATGATTGTGAGTTGTGTTAGGAAGCATGTTAGGGAAAGAGATGATATTTTCCTTGTGTTGTTATTGAGATCATATCAGTTAATGCATCCTATTTGTGTTAATAATTATTATTAATGGAACTTGACCTAGCACTCTGTCATATGTTGTATATTCAACCAGACTAGTAGAAAACCTCTACTTGGGCTAGGTTCATTTCTGCTTTAGACATCCACACTTTACATTCTATCCCTGGACATAGTGTTTTCCTCTCCCGGGTAGTGGGCCGAGTGGTCGGGATTTCTCTTAGTGTAGGATGCATGTTACACTCGTGCTTGGGAGCCGAGTGGAGTCTGGTAGATGTAGCTAGTCTTGTATCAGTGGCGGGAGCCGTTTGGGTAAACGGTAGTCCCGGGTTGTCGAGTTCTTCGATTTATTTGTCACCACTGTGTTCATGGCAGTGGTGTACCAGTGATAGCAGGACCTCGAATCTAGAATCTTTTTGGACACACATGATTTCACTAAACCAAATTTTTTCTTCCAAATGTCGAAGGGTCGCCGGAGTCTGTTCTTGTCTGATTGGGCGAAGGCATTAGCCCTTCGGGGTTTGGGAATAAAATTTGTTTTCTAACTGATTTTCCTAAAATAGCTAAAATTCATTAAAATGAGTTTCCTTAATTCAAGATGGTTTTACGAAAAGGACTACTTTTAGTCCTCACCCCGCGTGGGTCCGAGTGAAAATGATTTTCGGTAATAAATGTCATATTTTCTGTAAACTTCTTCACCCGAGAGAGAGAGCTCGAGTGATCTGGATTCTAAGGGCTGTCTTTTTCTTTGGGACAAGAACAACGAGAGGCTATGCCTAGAGCCGGTTCTTGTTTGATTTGGGTTGTAGGTTCTAGTCTTTCGGGGTTTTCGGACCCTTCATTGTTGTCGGCTGTGGAGCATACCCTGTGTAGAATATCGGGTTTTCGAATGGCGTGCTGACCTCGCAAGATGGCGTGGTGCGGAGGAATTGCCTTGGGCATGTTGGTTGTGTGTTTACAGATGATGTCGGGTTGATTCGGATCAACGCGGAAGCCCCAGCTTGATCCGGAGTTTTCCAGGCTTTGTGCGCCGATAGAGGGCTGGTTTTGGGGAAGCATCGACTCCACCGTGGTGTGCAGAAAATTGGGAAATACCTGGAACAGGTGTACTTGGGAATTACAGCGGATTTCGGGAGGTTCCGGACTGACGCGGAGGACCCGAAGGCGAAAAGTGAGTTGGAACTGGCAATTTTAGAGTTGGTTTTTGGATTGAGCACCCCGACTCTACGGTTGAGCTTTTTGGGGGAGAAAAAACTGTGGACATGTGTATTTTCAAATTACAGCGGAGTTCGGGAGGTTTCGGACTGGTGCGGAGGCCCCGAAGGCAAAAAGTGACTTGGAGTTGGCCTAATTTGGATTAATTAATTAATTTAATTAATTTATGGGTTAAGTCTTTGAGGCAGCAAAGTAAAGAAGGAAAGAAAGAGAATGAGAAATGAATTAATTGGAATTAGGTGTGAGATGAGATATTTCTTTGTAGTGGAGCATTAAATGCTGCCACCTACCTCATTAATTAGGCATCCCCGAATTAAGCACCTTGCCACGTCACCTCCTCCTTCACCATAAAACAGAGGAACTTGACTGGAACAGGGGAAGTGTTAAGTAGAGAAATGAAGGAGGATGATGAAGAGAAGTGAAGAAAAGAAAGAAGGGAAGTAGAGGAGGTGATGGGGTGTCGTGATGGTGTGGGCCCTGTTGGAAGCCGAGCGGCGCACGCGCCTTCAACGAGGTTAGTTGCAGTTTTTCGGTTTCTCTTTTGGGTTTGGTTGGCTTTGCTTGTGCTATGCAGTTTTAGGGAGAGAGAGAGAGAGAGAGAGAGAAAGAGAGAGAGAGAGCTTGATTTAGCTTGGGTTGAGGATGGAGTGGGTTTTTGGTTTGGAGCGTTTGGTGGTGCCGCATCGGGAGAAACCGCGCGCGCAGCAGTGGCGCGCTGCGGGCGCACGCAGGAGGCGCGCGCAGTGGGTGTCACGCCCTGGGGGTTTCAATCAACGAAAAAGGATTTGTTTTGCGTATTAAATTTTTTGAAATTCCTTCTTCCCCGGTGCGTGCCCAGAGCCGCCGCATACACAGAATCACCCTGCAAACGGACAGAGTCTCCTCTGTATATGCACGGCGTCGCAGCTAATACAATATGCAATCATAGTAGTTTATTCAATCACAACAGTTCTCAATGCTTACACAACGTACCCATTCTCAAGGCCGACCAATTTGAAAGGATAAAATCTACAATTTTTAAAGCGGTGCCCACTCGGCACCCGGGTTTCTAAAACAGTTCGAAAAACATAAATCCACAGAGTTTTTGAAACAGTGCCCACACGACACTCAGGTTTTGAAATCCGTTTTCTAAAATTCATAAATCCACAGGGTTTTGAAAACGGTGCCCACACGACACCTAAGTTTTGAAAATGATTTTCGCAATTTCTTTTTCTTTTTCTTTCGTTTCTTTTGAAATACGGCCGAACAGAGATAAGAAATTAACATCCACATAACCAAAGAGTAGAGTACCGACATCCACACCGACCCCACGAGGGTATCGAGAACCACACAATAGTCTACAAGAAATAAATGAAACGCGACAGAAAGGGAAACACCGTCTGGGATCTCGAAGGACCCGAAAGCTCCTAACTCGGCCTCACTGTCGCCTAGCTCTCACCCCTGGAGGAACCTGTCACGGAGTGGGTAGTCAGCGACACGATAATACCAAAATAAAGCAGGAAAAGTAGTAAAGCCGACCGTCAGACGATCCGGAGCGACCACCCACCCAAGAGGGGAAGAGAAACACGAACGCCTGTAAAATCTGACCACGTCGGGCATCGACGTCGACTGGTCGCACCACTCACAAAGAGCCACCGCTCATAAAGAGCTACCGCTCCTAAGGAGCCACCGCTCATAAAGAGCCACCGCTCATAAGGAGCCACCGCTCATAAAGAGCCACCGTTCGCACCTTGGCGCCTCAAAACCCCACAACTACAGGGGCCCCACTACGTCACCTCGTGGGTTTTCACGGGTCATAGACCACTTTTTCAGAAAAGCGCACCCTTTGCGGTGGCCAAACCGCGGGTGCGCGTGCTGCTGCCTTGAGCATAGTAATCAAGAAACGAGAACCATAGAGACTACCATCTACATATAGTCAGATAACAAGAACCATAGAGACTATCCACAATACCTCAGTTAAATGCACAAATAGTGTTAGTTACAAATGTCGGAAGTGCCATGCTAAGTCTCCAAATAAAAACCCACCACGCGATAAACATAACAATATCGGAATGCGTATAAAAAGGTTCTAAGGGTGTACCCACCTGAAACGCGAGGAAGAAGATGATGTGAAAAACTCCAGCTAAAACACTCCCACCTTGTGCCCGAAAAAAACTACAGTAAGAATTATTGTTAAAAATATCGTCGTGGTCAAAAACACTCAAAAACGGGGCGAAACGGGCCAAAAATGGGGTTTCTGGACACTTAGGCTGAGAGTTGGTTCACGGGTCCAGGCGTGGACCGGGCTCACGGCGACAACGCAGCGGCGGCACAGACCAGGCGCACACTATGCGGTAGACCGCAGCGTCCTGGGCCGGGCCGCGCACGGGCTGCAGGCGCGCACCGGGTTCACGCGGCAGAGCGCGGTGGGGCGCACCGGGTGCACGCCCAGCGCGTGCACCACGCTGCTGGGCCGGGCCGCGCACGGACCGCAGGCGCGCGCCGGGTTCACGACGTAGAGCGCGGTGGCGCGCACCGGGTGCACGCCCAGGGTGTGCACTGCGCTGCTGGGCCGGGCCAGTGCATGGCTGAGACGCGCCGGGTGCACGCGTCCGGGCCGCCGTTTCCTGCGCCGGGTGCACACCGTCCCGTGGACCGCGCGGGCTGAGGTCGTATGGGATGAACAGTAAATCTCCGGAAAAGTGTTTTCTTCTCCGTTTTCGCCCTCCGCGGCTCCGGTGATGACCCCGCGAACACGGCGACTGCGGCGGCGACCCCGTGAACACCATAACGGTGGCGGCGGCCTCCCGTTTGACAACGGCGGCGGCGGCCTCCCGTTTGACAACACGCATTGCAACCGACAACCGAGCAACCGACAACTAAACCCTCGACCCCACAGAAATTGCAAAAAGGGAAAACCGGAAAAACTCGAACCGCTCACCTTGATTCCGCCGGAGGAGGAGGAAGGAAGAAGATCGTCCTCTCCACGCCCGATCAATCCCGTAGAAAAGCGGTGATTTCCTCTTTTTCTCTCCCCGTTTCTCAAACTCGGTTCCTCCGCCGTCTTCGTGAGAAAAGGAAAAAAGGTTTCGGGGTTTCTTCCCGCACCCCAATCGGATACGTAGAGAAAAATAAAGTTACCCCCCAGTCAGCAAACCTAGCCGTTCAAAATTGAACGAGGGGTCCAGATCACCTCGAAAACGTGTCGATCACCGGCACGCATTCCGATGCACCCTGAGCTGAAAGAAAACTTCAAAAATTATTTCTGGGAGATCCCGGGGTCGGAATTCAAATCCGATCGCACCACCGCTTACCGTTTTGCGAGCTCTACCACCTAAAAATACCCGCAACCCCGACGATCAGCCCAAAAATTCTCGAACTTCAACCCCCCCCCCCATAGCGACTAAAAGGACTCGATTAGTGCCAAAACGAAAACGGGGAGGTCGAGGTAAAACAAAATAACATAAAATAAACTAATAGCATAGAAAGATGAAAGAAACTGATCATAACAAGATCCCGCCCGATCAACCCGAAAAGCGTGCCGGCCACTTAGCATGGATTCCGATACGCCACTCAAAGGCAAACGCTTTGACCCCCATTCCGGAAGATCCGTCAATCAGAATCCGGAACTGTTCGTTTTGCCGTCCTTCAATTTCCGAGCTCAATCGCAGAAAAATATACTCGCGGTCCAGGCCAGTCCATTGCAGAAAACACAGTGAAAAGTCTCCCCAACAATCTCGTCATGAAACGAAGGTATACAAAGATATCGGGACGCCAGAATACTACATCACTCACCTCTTAAAAACAAGTTTCGTCCTCGAAACTTAACCCTGGTCCGCAGCGAATAAAACTGGGTAGCACTCCCTCACCTTTGACTCCAGTTCCCACGTCGCTTCACGTTCCTCCGGGTTGCTCCACAGCACCCTCACATAGGGAGTCGTCTGGTTGCGCAATCCCTTTTTGTCCTCTCGTGCTAAGATCCGCACCGGTGTTCTGTCGAAGCTCAGGTCCTCTCTAAGCTCAAAGGCAGTGACCATCCATCACCCAAATCAAGTACACAGGTTCGAAGCATATCTTCGAAAATTCGGATCGTTCGCTCGGACTGCCCGTCGGTCTGGGGGTGAAGCGCCGTGCTGAAGTGTAGTTTAGTCTTTAGAGCTTGTTGTAGACTTTGCCAAAGGTTCGACACAAGCCGAGTGTCTCTAGCCCACGTCGTATGGATGGGGTGGGAAAAAGAACCGACTTCATCAATCGATCCACTGTGACTCAAACCGTATCGCGTCCTCAAACATCTTCGTATCACCTGGATGCGCCGCATAGGGAGCGCAGTGCGTCTCTGACAGTATCTCTTCCCTCAACTCTGGCAGCTCGGGCACACAATTCCGCCCTCGCAATCATAATGCGCCATTCGCACTCGCCGAAAAGTCGCTCGCGTGGTCCGGGGGATCTTGTCTCGAATAAGCTGTATTTGTGCGCCTGTTTTCTGCCCTTCTAGGGTTTCTCTAATAGGGTTGGCTTGATCACCAAGGACAAAAAGGTCGCGCGACAGTACCGGTCCCGCTGAGTACTCGCGCTCATGTCCTCTGCGATTCCCGTTGCTGAAACTGTGTGCCCCAAAAAGCCCACTTCACGAAGTCAGGACTCACATTTCTTAAACTTAGCAAACAGCCTCTGGTCCCTGAGAGTCCGGAGAATAATCCGCAAGTACCCCTCGCAGTTGATCGAAGAGGTCATCAATCCTGGGCTTGATCTTCACTGTAACCTTGTTTGTCTCCCTGTAGTCGATGCGTAGACGTAGGCTTCCGTTCTTCTTTCGCACAAAGAGCATGGGTGTGTCCCAAGGCGACACACTCGGTCTGATGAACCCTTTATCCAGAAAATCTCCTAGTTGTGCCCCAAAAGACCAACCATCCAAAACGCTCCCAAATTAAGCCTCAAGGCTATGCCTTAGTCATGGGAAGCTGGCGACACAACCCACAAGGTAAGGTCCTATCTCCTTCCTGGCACCGACGGGGTGCGACGCTCTAAATTGCCACTAACTCTGTCCCAAACCGTTGCCCCACCAAGTACCGGGCATCGAAACGAGCGGTAAACCTCCAGACCAACAGTGACACTCCCAACTAGGAGAAGATCTAAACTCTAGGTCCGCTCAACAATGACCTCCAGGTACTGAAGACTATCCATCTGAAACCTAAAGGGTCGGAAGAAGACAAGCAACGAAAACAGCGAGAAGACCCCTGTCAAAAGTTGCCTAGGTTCACTAAACGCATGTAGCAACCGTGGGTTTATTTGCCTTTCGGGACTTTCTTTCGAATTAATTGAACCGCTTTTCGACTAAGGGATCCGGGGGTGACTTGTGTTTATCGTGTTTTCTGGGCAGACCGTCGGGGCTCGCGAGTATTTTTAGTCAATAAAGCTCGTGAAACGGAGAACGACGGCGAAATCGGTTCTGGATTCCGACTCCGGAATCTCCCAGAATAAATTCCGGAAGTTTAGTACGGTCCAGGCGACTAACCCAAATACCGAGGCAGACTGGACCCAGGTTCGCACCCTGATCGACCCTTTTAATTTACTTGGGGTTAGTCCGATTGCGCCAAATTGGCTAATTAATTGGTTGGGGTTTTTGGTTTTGGGAAAACCCCCCCCCCCCCTTCGTTTTTTCTTCCTCCTTGCCCTAGGCGTACGACACCCGAGCGTGGACGAGGAACCAATTCCTCAACCGCCCCCCTCTCCCTTACCGATCGTTCGGAGAACCAAGGCGGCACGACCGAGGAGGGAGAAGATCGACGGGTTACCCTCCGATAGCGAGCACGCAAGGTGGGACGATCATTCCCCTCGATCAACCCTAGTTGACGAACCCGAGGTGAGTTTAATTTTAGGTTTTCGTTAAATTCTTGGTTCTCTTAGGCAACGGGAGGAGGAGGGTCGGCGCCGTCACCGGAGCCGGCGGGCGCGGAGCCGCGCGTGCGGGCAGCACCGCATGCGGGCGGCTCAACCCCGCGGGCTGTGCGGGGCTGGGCACGCGCCCCGCATGCGGGCGGCGCCGCATGCGGGCGGCGCCGCGTGCGCCCGCATGCACCCGCATGCGGGCAGCACCGCATGCGGGCGGCGCCGCATGCGGGCGGCGCCGCACGCGGGCGGCACGCCGCCCAGCTGCGCGGGGCCGGGCGCGTACGCGTACGGGTAGTGCGCGAGGTGGGGGGCCGGGTGTTCCAGTCTTTTAACTTTGCGGAGTCTTGAATTACTGACTCCTGTATGACAGGTCCGTGTAGGTCCGGGCGGGCACCCCGAGACGCGGGAGAACCTAGCATCGGTCAGGAGCGCGACAACGAAAAGGTCGGTTTTTCTTTGAGACTTAGCATAGAAACAATACTGTCGGAAGGTTACTAATTGTATGTTATCGGTACTAATGCTGACGGTCTCTATTGTTTGCGATATTACCCTGCATGTTGGTTATTGTGCTCGTAGTTGCGACACGCGCACCCGCGGTCTGGCCACCGCAAAGGGTGCTCTTTTTCGGGAAAGCGGTCTCCGACCCGTGTAAACCCACGAGGTGAGGTAGTGGGGGCCCCCGTAGGTGTGGGGTTTGAGGCAAAAAAAGGGGGGGGAAAGGTGCGATCTGTCGGGATAGGTGCCCGGCGAGGTCAGGTGCCCCAAGGTGTGAGCGGTGCGATCTATCGGGGTAGGTGCCCGATGAGGTCAGGTGTGTAGGCGCTACAGGTGTGTAGGCGCAACAGGTGTGTAGGTGTTACAGGTATTGCAGGGGTTCGCGTGTTACTTTTCAATACGCAGAGTGGTTGCTCCGGAGAGTCTTACACTTGGGTTTGGCATTCTTTCTTGCTTATTATTATTATCATGTGTCGCTGACTACCCACTCCGTGACAGGTTCTTCCAGGGGTGAGCGGTAGACGACGGTGAGGCCGAGGCCGGAGTAGTCGGGCCGTGAGAAACCCTAGTTTGTATCCCCTTTACCTTCCTTGCATTTCATTTGATACTGTAGGCTACTGTGTGGTTCTCGATACCCTCGTGGGGTCGGTGTGGATGTCGGAACTTTACTACTTGGATATGTGGATGTTTGAGTTCTTATCTTTGTTCGGCCGATTTTCAAAAAGAAAGAAAGAAAAAGAAAAGAAAAAGAATTGCGAAAACCGTTTTCAAAACTTGAGTGTGGTGTGGGCACTGTTTTAAAAACTCCGTGGATTTATGGATTTCGAACTGTTTTAGAAATCTGGGTGTCGGGTGGGCACCGCTTTTAAAATTGTGGATTTATCCTTTCAAACTAATCGGCCGTGAGATTGATTCAGTTCTGTGCTTGTATGTGTGTTAGAAACTGTTGTGATTGGATTGTTGACTGTAGTTGGATGTTGTACTAGCCGCGACGCCGTGCATATACAGGGGAGACTCTGTCCGTTTGCAGAGTGATCCTGTGTATGCGGCGGGTCTGGGCACGCGCCGGGGAAGAAAGTTTTTCAAAAAAAAAAAAATTTACGCGCCAAATGTATACCTTTTGTGAACTGTTTCCGCTAAAAGAAACCCCCGGGGCGTGACAACGCACTCGAGGGATCACACGCCAACCCACCAATAGGACAACCTAACCGGCCCTCTAGCGCAGAACACAGGAACCCGACCCAAAGCTACCTGGCACCACCAGCGTCAAACTTTAAACCCCCCAATAAAAGTCGCCACCTACGCACACTTGTGCTAAGCAAGGCACGACCTCTCTAACCAAAAATGAGCCCAAACGAAGAAGATTTACCAGCCCCGGTGGTCTCCCTTTCTAACCCAAAGGAGCCCCCGAGACCCCATCCTGACGATTTCTACCACCATTGCCGTGACCACAGTAAAAAACGAACTATGGGTAGCAACCGTAGGGGAAGGATTCCTCATTCCCTCCCAGACCTTGCCCATGGTGCAAGAAGAATCGGCCGATTATCTACTATAACCTAACCCCAGAAGACCCAGGAGGTACAAGTTTAGACAAACGGCTGTCCAGTTACCCACGACCGACAAACGGCCGACACACTAACGAACACCGGTAGGTTGCACTACCACCCGTCGCTGTTACAGACGACGACCCGCACGTCGGCAGAGGAAGGGTTCGGAAAACTAAAAGCCAGCGCACGATCTGCTGTGTTAACAGCCGCACCAAGTGCATGAACACCTTCAGCAGGCCCACCGTGTCCCGTGCTGGTTGCTTAATCCATTGATTCCCAACAACCATCAAGACCCCGGTGGCAGCCGGCCTCGACCCCAGCCTCCAAAACCACCCGACTACACGAGCACGACAGCCGAGCTAAACCGGAAAAACAAACTTAACCCGTATACACACACAACACAAGTAAACTCACGACTCCGCCAGCATAGCTGTGAAGACCCGAAATTCCCACTATTAGACTACTATTGCATCCGCAGCTTCTGGAGGCCTGTGTGGCGTGTCGGTGGTATTTGTGCACCAATTGGACATTGTGATGGACCCGGTGTATTAAATGGATCACGAGAGTAGTCTGATGATCCCGTCGGATGTTTAGAAGTGGTTTCGCGCGCAAGGGATATTAATATTGGGCTCAGCGCGAATTTTGGACCCAAGATCACCTCTCCGGATGCCTTCGGGAATTTTTAGAGTTGGAATTTGGCAAAGCGGACTTTAGAAATGGACCCGGCGCGAAAATCGGATCAAGTGGGCTTTCCGGGGGCTTTCGGCAAAATTCGGGATGAGAATTTGGAGAAACGAACATCGGATTTGGATTCAGCGCGCGAAAACGTTGGAAATCCACTATTTACATGTATTTTTCTGAGTCCGGACGAGCGAAAACGGACAACCTGAAGTTTACAGTGTTTTTCGGTGCTTGGTGGACCGGTGGACCGGAGGGGGTGCCACGTGGCGGCTCCGCATTGGGTCCGTACTGTAATGTACCGAATTTTCGGCACATAAATAAATATAAATAAAGGTGGTATGAAATACTAGTGTTATGAAAGTTAGGGAAGTAAAGAATATGTGGACGCGAGTTGGGCCCAAATCGGGTTAAAATGGAGACATTTAAAAATTTATTTGAGAAAGGGGGCCTAGATTTTTAGTGAAAAATTCACAGTGTCGGAAAATTCCGAGAAAATTACGGGAGCCCCGTAAATATGTTTTAAGACCACAGAAAAAGTTTCGCGTTGATCGGATACCCGATAGTGAAAACGGGCTCCGCAAACAGTGTCGAAAAATTCTGAGAAAATTACAGGAGCTGTGTAATTATGTTTTAAGGTCATAGTAAAAATTTCGTGTTGATCGGATACCCGGATTGCGAGAACGGGGTCCGCCAATGATTCTGGACACAGTGGGGCTTTGGTGTCCCAGAAATGGCCCAAACTGGAAATTTAAAATTTTCTGTGGTTAATTAGGCTGAAACGAAGCTGCCTGTCAAATCTGGACGGAAACGGACAAAAAACGAACAGAAAACGGGACAGAAAGTGAGAAGAATTAGTGAATGAGGGGAATTGAGTTAGTGGATTTGGTTGTTAAGTGGGTTTGAAATATTTTCCTTTGGGAGCATTTAATGCTCCCAACCACCCCCTTCTCCCCTTTAATTAGCTGTAGCTAATTACGCCTCGTCATCACCCTCTTCAACCAGCCAAAGCAGAGGAAAAGCCAGGGAGCAGAGGAAGAGAGAAAAGGAGAAAAAGAAGGTGAAGAAGAAGAAGAAGAGGGGGGAACGTGGGGGATTCGAAGAGCTTTGATGGAGTAAACTTCCTGCAATGAGCCGCGGCGCCTAGTGGAACGGAGTGCGCGACGCGCGCGTTGGATTTAATTAGGTATGTAGCAGTTTTTATTTTCTCCATTGTTGAAGCTTGGGCTTTTGAGTTTTGGGTTTTTGGAGGTGGTCGGTTCGGTTGGGACTTTTGTCCGTGGTGGTGAAGTTGTAGCTGCATGGCGCCGCGCGCAAGGACCGCAAGTCTGCTGCGCGGGCTCGCAAACGAGCGCCGCGCAGCGAGTAGGCGCCGCGCTGGTGGCTGGTGCAGAGCGGCAGGAGCGCCCCTGGGCGCTGCGCAGCGGCCGCCAGGGCACCGCGCAGTGCGCCCCTGGGCGCTGCGCAGCGCGCCTGGGCGCCGCGCTGTGCGCGCCACGGCGCCGCGCGGGGGCAGGCCTGGCACCGCGCGGCTGTCCTGGATGCTGCGTGGCTGGCGCGCAATCGGGCGGGCAGCGGCCGCGCCACGTGCCATTGTGCTGGCTGTGGCTCGCGACTCGCGTCTCGCGTCGGCGCGCGCGGATTGTCGCGTTTGGGTCCGGCTTTTCGCCGGCGACCGCGTGGTGGTCGAGTTTGACCTTTCCTTTGGTTTTTCCCTCTTTGCTCTCTCAGGTCGGGTCTGTTGCAGAAATCTTCTTGCCGAGGTGCGGTGCGGAGCCCGTGGCGGTGTGTGTGCACCTTGTGGATTTTCACCCGTGCTGTTTGGACAATGCAAGAGCTTCGAGTTTTTCCGGGTGTTGTGAGTGTTGGTATATAGTGTGCATTGGAGCCTGGCAATGTGCAATTGAGCATTGAGTTGAAGTGAATGTGTTGTGATTTATTTGTTGTGTTTTTGGACTTGTTGTGTGTGTGGATGTGCTTAGAGTATGGAAGTGAGGATGAGGCTTAACTGTGCATTATATTTAATGTGCAAATGGACTTAATGTTGTAATGGTGGATTGATATAAGTGTGTTAGGTGTGCTGTTGGGTTTTAGAGCTTATGGGAGCAAGAATTTAATTTGTGCGGAAGCTTCAGGTGTATGTGTTTTTGGTAATGCTTAGTGTTTAAGTGGCGTTGAGGAGCTTGTGTGCATGTGCTGCTTGTTGGCAGTTGATGAGCATGGAGAGTGTTATGGATTTGGGTTGTATATGTGAAGTGTGTGTTTGTCCTTATGTGTAAGGTGGAATTATGTAACTAGCTTAATTGAAGTTTGTCTTTAATTGTAAGTTATTGTAGCTGGTGGGGGACTTGATGTGGTGAGATGTGTTTATGGGTGCAAAGGAGAATTATAGTGTATTGTGTTTTCTTTGGAAATGTATTAGAGGAGGTAATTTTGTGGATTGTAGAGGGCTGAGGTTCTTGTGAAGAGAGATGTATGAGCTGTAGAATTTGTGAATATAATAGATAAATGTATTAATATGGTTGGTGAGGGCTCATGTTTAGTGTAGTATGGTGTTGATGCTTGGAAGCTTGTTTGTGAGCATTTTGAGTTGAGTGAGCATTTGATGCTGCTTGTATGTTGAGGGAGTTTTGTAGGGTGTAAGTGGTTTGTGCAAATTGGATAAATGAGCATTTATTTTATGAGTGTGCGGGTTGAATTAACGTGCACCGTTTTGCGTGCAGGTAAGGAGAACGTGCATCGTTTCGCGTGCAGATTCGAGGGAGGTGCATCGTTTGCGTGCAAGCTCGAGGGAATAAGTGGAATCGCGCGGAGACCAATTGCAAGTGTCTACAAGCAATTGGGACACTACAAGGTGGGGAATTCTGCCGAAATTGGGTGACCTCTCCCCTTGCTCCTTTGCTTTTCGATTTGAAGCATGATAGTAGCCTGTTAGAGGCGTTAGGTTGATCATGATTATGATTGTTTGTGTAGATGGATTCAGATGGAATAAGGGCAACTGTTGGTTGCCAGAGATAGAGGAATAGATGTGTGTGTGTGCAAATTGACACAGAGATAAAGTGCAACTGTTGGTTGCCAAAGATACTTGATGAATATGCATGCGTAGAAGTAATTACTATTTGATGAATGAAATGAAATAATTGCATGTATGAGAAAGATTTGTTGATTATGAGTGTGATCATGTTAGGGTATAACCCTAGGAATCATGTGGCATTAAGGAAAAGGACATGTTGGTAGTAAGACTAGGAGAAAACCTAGATTCAGGGTTTAACGAGTGACATCAAACTTAGGAGTTATCCTAGGGAGGACGAGTGGCATGGTCTTAGGTGATAACCTAAGGACACTGGATAGAGTGATCAACATAGAGTCAGAGAACTCTAGGGTGTATATGACATGGAACTTAGGTAAAGAGAACCTAAGGAGAATTAGTGTTCAACATAGAGTCAAGGAACTCTAAGATGAGTATGACATGGATCTTAGGTAAAGGAAACCTAAGGTGAATTAGAGGTCAGCATAGAGTCAAGTTGACTCTGGGATTCAGTAAGGAATCAAGAGAATGGAACAATGGATCAAATGTGGAGATATGAAAGGGAAAACAGGAAGTAGAGTCATGTAATTCTAATATAACAGTGGAACATGCAATTAGAGTCAGTGTAACTCTAAGTTAATAGTGGAACAGGAAAATAGAGTTAAGTTAACTCTAGGATTCAATGAGGAATCAGGAAAAATGGGATAAGATCCCAGGGTTAAAGAGTTTAACAGATATAACCCTAGAAAGTCATAGGGTGTCTGGGCAAATGGACAATAACTTTAACTTCAATTTGAGTTAAAGAAATGAAAGTGAAATGTTTAAGAGTCCAGGAGACTCTCTAGTTATCCTTATGGCGAGACCTAGGATAAGAGGTAAATTGTTGTAAAAAGGCAAAGTTTAAAGAGCAAGCTAAAAGTGGCTAAAAAGTATAAAGAGAATGTAAATGGCGCCTTCGAATTTGAGACTCGTCAAGTGGAGCAGGACTCCCTGGGCAGTGACCCGTCGGACGAGGTACTTTCGAAGGGCTAAAAGTGAAAGCAAGGAGCTAAATGCTCGAAGAAAAGAGAAAGTAAATTGCCAGTGGCAAAATGGGAGCTATAAGCTCGAATAAGAAAGGAAAGCAAGTGTTCAAAAGCAAAGAGGCTAAGAACTAAAATAAAAGAGAAAGAAAAAGAAAAGAAAAGAAAGAAAAATTAAAGATAAAACGGGCGTACCTCCGGGGGCGAACGTACAACGGTCAGGAGTTGGACAGGGTCCCTCTCCCGGGCAGCGA
The DNA here is from genome assembly GCA_029168755.2 of Tillandsia fasciculata. Classification (NCBI taxonomy): domain Eukaryota; kingdom Viridiplantae; phylum Streptophyta; class Magnoliopsida; order Poales; family Bromeliaceae; genus Tillandsia; species Tillandsia fasciculata. The sequence continues at coordinate 14,565,207 of CM054940.1, read as the reverse complement.
CCCGTATGACTGGTAGATAGAGTACTCTTGTCAGAGTTGGGCAGTGACCCTATCGGGCAGTGTCCCGTATGACAAGTCCCCCCGGCAGGACGGGGTAACACTTGCGAGTGTTATCGGCAACCTTAGAAATCTTATCTTATGGTAGCAAGACTACCGGGCTCGGGCCCGTTGGATAAGAATTTCCAAGGGTTAACTTGAACTAAAGCACCAGAATCTAAAGAATAAAGAAAAATAGAGTGGCCAGGGTGGCCGGGTTAGTTGAACCCAGTATACAGCGGCATAGTGGCCGAGTTGGTGCTTAGCAGCCTAGTGTGGCTAGACAGAGTAGTGCTGGGTCGATGGTTGTACACAGATAGTGTAGTGATATATTATTGCATAGCTGCATATTGATGTTGAGGATTTTAGTTTCCTAGCACACTATTATTATTGCTTCCATTGGACCAAGTGGTGTAGGACACTCTCTCTCGGTGGTTGAACCCACTGGGAACTCGCTCGTAAGTTCTCACACCCCTTGGGTGACCCCCCACAGGTTCGGGAATGGATGCAGCGGTCGAGACAGATCAGATGCAGACGACAGCGAGGCATACGACAGGGGCAAGGGCCCAGCAGCATAGTGACCTAGAGGGTCTAGCAGAGGTATCCCTTTCTATGTATTTCTTGAGTGAACCTTGTATGGTGAGGAATTATGTAAAGGAAATGTAATAATTTTATTTGCAAGTTCAGAATGTAAAGTGTAATAAGTTTAATTTATGGTTCACTCTTGTATGCTTTCATTTCCGCTTAAACTGTTTGTTTATTGAATGAAAGTTTAAATTTATAGTGATTTTTAGTACTCTGATATTGAGCTTCCGCATACACTTGTTGTGTTATTATGGATGTTACCGTTTCTTTCGGGTAGAAAAAGGTCTTACCCGATTGGCGGGTCTGTTGGCGTGCCCGAACCGTACAAATTGGCAGACTCGGGGCGTGACAGATTAGAGTGGTATCAGAGCCTAGGAATAGTCCTAGGTGGTTAGCAAACCTTAGGGAGACCCTAGGGATTAGCACGAGAGAGTGTGTGGATTATTGGCGAAAGTATTTGATTGGTTATTGTTGTTCCCAAAAAGGATATTGGGACTGATCGAGGGCGACGAGCTTTCATTCTTCGGATATTACGTTGGCGGCCGACAACGTAATGTTGGAGATGAAAAGGAGTACCCTCTTATACTTTCGCATGATTGGGTCGACGAGCTTCCTTGTCGGTATATAGATTATGCGCATTGCTCAAATGGCTAAATTTGGGCTATTGTTTCGTTGTGGTGTGCATATTAGCGATGACACCACATAGGGACACGCACCTGTTTTGACTCGAGTCACGAGAGGGCTCTGGGTCAAACAGGGTACACGAGCTGCGGTAGCAAGTGACCGCACTTGTTGGTGTGGTCCAGTAGCATACGGAATCTTCTTGCCGTAGGCGAAAATTTTTCGCCGGCAGGGAGGCAGATTCCGACGCCTAAGGGTGGCGTCAATGTGACAGTTGGAGCAGATAGATAGGCTCCAGTGGCTGATAGCGCAGCAAGTTGAGGCTGCATAAATGACGCATAAGTATACGGCGTCGCCGCATTTAGGGGCGACAGTAAAGAAATGGCAGTGGCCGCCGAACTTTTGTCGGCGCAGCCAACACCTTCAGCATAGGGTGTTTTACGCTCGTGTCAGCTGGATGCTGGCAAAGTATAGTTGATGAAGTCCAGTGAGAGACCGACTCGTGAAACGCTGGTGATCGCTTTGTTGCGAGAGCTATGTTGCTATGTCCTAAAGGTTAGGACAAGAAAGACTTGTGGGCCTTGTGGCGAAAGTTCGCCCTGATAACGGTAGTGACCGTGTGGCCTATCATTGTGGCTAAATTGCCGCATTGTGGGGTTGGTAAGACCCGGGACAGGTTTCGAGATTCGAAAACCTCGCAAGAGAGCGAGAGTTTTGTGGCGCCGATCCGACGGATCAGCATAATGGCAATGATTGCCACCACTGGGTTTGCGTGTTAATCACCAGAGTTGGTGAATGATCGTTGTGGTGCCTCAACCCAGTTGGGAGAGGTGTACAGGAGTCATGCGCGTGTTTAAGCAAGTTGCTTAAAATTTGGATTACGCAAGTTAGCGTGAGGGGGCGTAGGACGCCCAACTGTTTGGGTGCTCAAGGAGCACAAGTATCATTTAGCCAGAGAGAGCTGATTAGGTGGCGTATTAGCCTTTGACCAGTGTGGCCAGAGTTGATATAGAGAGTTTGGGTCGTGGATTGACGACTTGTTAGTTGGTTTTCGCTCAGTGGAGCATAGTGGTCGCGTGGCGACGATTTGCGGGTTCGCGTTAGGACGATCCGTGCCTGGACCATGTTTGTGGACTGTGGGCCTGTAGCCCAGTGGGCGGGCGCAGTCGGCTGTGAGAGACAGCGGCCCGAGACCTGATGGCGGGGCATGATAGAGATTTGGTCAGGACGGTAGTCCGAGCGATGACCCGGGGACGTGGAATGCCACGTGTGAGCCTTGAGGCTATTATTAGTACACTGAGAGTGTGGTATGACCAGGCCGTAGAGCTAGTGGTGATTGAGGTACTGTAGCTCCTAGTGGGAGTATTGGGGTAGTAATCCTAAGAGGGGATCTACCCGCATGACGATTGGGTCTGTGTGCTAGTGAGAGCCAGGGTGCAGTGTTGGATTAGTTGGGCTATAGGCCCCTATTGGATCATGGTTTGTGAACCTATTAATATACCTAGATATCGGGTTAGCTGATAACCCGTGGACATGGAGCTCTTGTAGCGTGTGTGATAGTTGAGGACTCGTGGATTGGCCTTTGCCCTCCACATTAGGCAGCGGAGCGACCGGAAATGCGGTAGATGTAACTAGTTGCAGATGCAACCTCGTTGTGAAAAGAATGATGGCGGAATTAAAGTGAAAATTTCGCAAGTAAAAACTGGATCATTCGTGGCAATTGAGAGAACAAGTGCTCAACTGTGTCTTTCACCTACTTGGTGAAAGTGGCCAGACACCAGGTCTGTGTTTGTCCCTAATTTGCGATAGGGATTCATGAATGAGTTGCTCGTGTAGTCTCGGCGAGCAGACAATGTGATGACGGTCACGATATACAGTGAGCCCAGTAGTGAGGGCAAGATTTCCTCCCTCTCGATCAAGTAGGAGTCGAGATGTGATTCAAGTTTCGAGGACGAAACTTATTTTAAGGGGGGTAGAATGTAATGTACCGAATTTTCGGCACATAAATAAATATAAATAAAGGTGGTATGAAATACTAGTGTTATGAAAGTTAGGGAAGTAAAGAATATGTGGACGCGAGTTGGGCCCAAATCGGGTTAAAATGGAGACATTTAAAAATTTATTTGAGAAAGGGGGCCCAGATTTTTAGTGGAAAATTCACAGTGTCGGAAAATTCCGAGAAAATTACGGGAGCCCCGTAAATATGTTTTAAGACCACAGAAAAAGTTTCGCGTTGATCGGATACCCGATAGTGAAAACGGGCTCCGCCAACAGTGTCGAAAAATTCTGAGAAAATTACAGGAGCTGTGTAATTATGTTTTAAGGTCACAGTAAAAATTTCGTGTTGATCGGATACCCGGATTGCGAGAACGGGGTCCGCCAATGATTCTGGACACAGTGGGGCTTTGGTGGCCCAGAAATGGCCCAAACTGGAAATTTAAAATTTTCTGTGGTTAATTAGGCTGAAACGAAGCTGCCTGTCAAATCTGGACGGAAACGGACAAAAAACGAACAGAAAACGGGACAGAAAGTGAGAAGAATTAGTGAATGAGGGGAATTGAGTTAGTGGATTTGGTTGTTAAGTGGGTTTGAAATATTTTCCTTTGGGAGCATTTAATGCTCCCAACCACCCCCTTCTCCCCTTTAATTAGCTGTAGCTAATTACGCCTCGTCATCACCCTCTTCAACCAGCCAAAGCAGAGGAAAAGCCAGGGAGCAGAGGAAGAGAGAAAAGGAGAAAAAGAAGGTGAAGAAGAAGAAGAAGAGGGGGGAACGTGGGGGATTCGAAGAGCTTTGATGGAGTAAACTTCCTGCAATGAGCCGCGGCGCCTAGTGGAACGGAGTGCGCGACGCGCGCGTTGGATTTAATTAGGTATGTAGCAGTTTTTATTTTCTCCATTGTTGAAGCTTGGGCTTTTGAGTTTTGGGTTTTTGGAGGTGGTCGGTTCGGTTGGGACTTTTGTCCGTGGTGGTGAAGTTGTAGCTGCATGGCGCCGCGCGCAAGGACCGCAAGTCTGCTGCGCGGGCTCGCAAACGAGCGCCGCGCAGCGAGTAGGCGCCGCGCTGGTGGCTGGTGCAGAGCGGCAGGAGCGCCCCTGGGCGCTGCGCAGCGGCCGCCAGGGCACCGCGCAGTGCCCCCCTGGGCGCTGCGCAGCGCGCCTGGGCGCCGCGCTGTGCGCGCCACGGCGCCGCGCGGGGGCAGGCCTGGCACCGCGCGGCTGTCCTGGATGCTGCGTGGCTGGCGCGCAATCGGGCGGGCAGCGGCCGCGCCACGTGCCATTGTGCTGGCTGTGGCTCGCGACTCGCGTCTCGTGTCGGCGCGCGCGGATTGTCGCGTTTGGGTCCGGCTTTTCGCCGGCGACCGCGTGGTGGTCGAGTTTGACCTTTCCTTTGGTTTTTCCCTCTTTGCTCTCTCAGGTCGGGTCTGTTGCAGAAATCTTCTTGCCGAGGTGCGGTGCGGAGCCCGTGGCGGTGTGTGTGCACCTTGTGGATTTTCACCCGTGCTGTTTGGACAATGCAAGAGCTTCGAGTTTTTCCGGGTGTTGTGAGTGTTGGTATATAGTGTGCATTGGAGCCTGGCAATGTGCAATTGAGCATTGAGTTGAAGTGAATGTGTTGTGATTTATTTGTTGTGTTTTTGGACTTGTTGTGTGTGTGGATGTGCTTAGAGTATGGAAGTGAGGATGAGGCTTAACTGTGCATTATATTTAATGTGCAAATGGACTTAATGTTGTAATGGTGGATTGATATAAGTGTGTTAGGTGTGCTGTTGGGTTTTGGAGCTTATGGGAGCAAGAATTTAATTTGTGCGGAAGCTTCAGGTGTATGTGTTTTTGGTAATGCTTAGTGTTTAAGTGGCGTTGAGGAGCTTGTGTGCATGTGCTGCTTGTTGGCAGTTGATGAGCATGGAGAGTGTTATGGATTTGGGTTGTATATGTGAAGTGTGTGTTTGTCCTTATGTGTAAGGTGGAATTATGTAACTAGCTTAATTGAAGTTTGTCTTTAATTGTAAGTTATTGTAGCTGGTGGGGGACTTGATGTGGTGAGATGTGTTTATGGGTGCAAAGGAGAATTATAGTGTATTGTGTTTTCTTTGGAAATGTATTAGAGGAGGTAATTTTGTGGATTGTAGAGGGCTGAGGTTCTTGTGAAGAGAGGTGCATGAGCTGTAGAATTTGTGAATATAATAGATAAATGTATTAATATGGTTGGTGAGGGCTCATGTTTAGTGTAGTATGGTGTTGATGCTTGGAAGCTTGTTTGTGAGCATTTTGAGTTGAGTGAGCATTTGATGCTGCTTGTATGTTGAGGGAGTTTTGTAGGGTGTAAGTGGTTTGTGCAAATTGGATAAATGAGCATTTATTTTATGAGTGTGCGGGTTGAATTAACGTGCACCGTTTTGCGTGCAGGTTTGGAGAACGTGCATCGTTTCGCGTGCAGATTCGAGGGAGGTGCATCGTTTGCGTGCAAGCTCGAGGGAATAAGTGGAATCGCGCGGAGACCAATTGCAAGTGTCTACAAGCAATTGGGGATGCTACAAGGTGGGGAATTCTGCCGAAATTGGGTGACCTCTCCCCTTGCTCCTTTGCTTTTCGATTTGAAGCATGATAGTAGCCTGTTAGAGGCGTTAGGTTGATCATGATTATGATTGTTTGTGTAGATGGATTCAGATGGAATAAGGGCAACTGTTGGTTGCCAGAGATAGAGGAATAGATGTGTGTGTGTGCAAATTGACACAGAGATAAAGTGCAACTGTTGGTTGCCAAAGATACTTGATGAATATGCATGCGTAGAAGTAATTACTATTTGATGAATGAAATGAAATAATTGCATGTATGAGAAAGATTTGTTGATTATGAGTGTGATCATGTTAGGGTATAACCCTAGGAATCATGTGGCATTAAGGAAAAGGACATGTTGGTAGTAAGACTAGGAGAAAACCTAGATTCAGGGTTTAACGAGTGACATCAAACTTAGGAGTTATCCTAGGGAGGACGAGTGGCATGGTCTTAGGTGATAACCTAAGGACACTGGATAGAGTGATCAACATAGAGTCAGAGAACTCTAGGGTGTATATGGCATGGAACTTAGGTAAAGAGAACCTAAGGAGAATTAGTGTTCAACATAGAGTCAAGGAACTCTAAGATGAGTATGACATGGATCTTAGGTAAAGGAAACCTAAGGTGAATTAGAGGTCAGCATAGAGTCAAGTTGACTCTGGGATTCAGTAAGGAATCAAGAGAATGGAACAATGGATCAAATGTGGAGATATGAAAGGGAAAACAGGAAAGTAGAGTCATGTAATTCTAATATAACAGTGGAACATGCAATTAGAGTCAGTGTAACTCTAAGTTAATAGTGGAACAGGAAAATAGAGTTAAGTTAACTCTAGGATTCAATGAGGAATCAGGAAAAATGGGATAAGATCCCAGGGTTAAAGAGTTTAACAGATATAACCCTAGAAAGTCATAGGGTGTCTGGGCAAATGGACAATAACTTTAACTTCAATTTGAGTTAAATAAATGAAGGTGAAATGTTTAAGAGTCCAGGAGACTCTCTAGTTATCCTTATGGCGAGACCTAGGATAAGAGGTAAATTGTTGTAAAAAGGCAAAGTTTAAAGAGCAAGCTAAAAGTGGCTAAAAAGTATAAAGAGAATGTAAATGGCGCCTTCGAATTTGAGACTCGTCAAGTGGAGCAGGACTCCCTGGGCAGTGACCCGTCGGACGAGGTACTTTCGAAGGGCTAAAAGTGAAAGCAAGGAGCTAAATGCTCGAAGAAAAGAGAAAGTAAATTGCCAGTGGCAAAATGGGAGCTATAAGCTCGAATAAGAAAGGAAAGCAAGTGTTCAAAAGCAAAGAGGCTAAGAACTAAAATAAAAGAGAAAGAAAAAGAAAAGAAAAGAAAGAAAAATTAAAGATAAAACGGGCGTACCTCCGGGGGCGAACGTACAACGGTCAGGAGTTGGACAGGGTCCCTCTCCCGGGCAGCGACCCGTATGACTGGTAGATAGAGTACTCTTGTCAGAGTTGGGCAGTGACCCTATCGGGCAGTGTCCCGTATGACAAGTCCCCCCGGCAGGACGGGGTAACACTCGCGAGTGTTATCGGCAACCTTAGAAATCTTATCTTATGGTAGCAAGACTACCGGGCTCGGGCCCGTTGGATAAGAATTTCCAAGGGTTAACTTGAACTAAAGCACCAGAATCTAAAGAATAAAGAAAAATAGAGTGGCCAGGGTGGCCGGGTTAGTTGAACCCAGTATACAGCGGCATAGTGGCCGAGTTGGTGCTTAGCAGCCTAGTGTGGCTAGACAGAGTAGTGCTGGGTCGATGGTTGTACACAGATAGTGTAGTGATATATTATTGCATAGCTGCATATTGATGTTGAGGATTTTAGTTTCCTAGCACACTATTATTATTGCTTCCATTGGACCAAGTGGTGTAGGACACTCTCTCTCGGTGGTTGAACCCACTGGGAACTCGCTCGTAAGTTCTCACACCCCTTGGGTGACCCCCCACAGGTTCGGGAATGGATGCAGCGGTCGAGACAGATCAGATGCAGTCGACAGCGAGGCATACGACAGGGGCAAGGGCCCAGCAGCATAGTGACCTAGAGGGTCTAGCAGAGGTATCCCTTTCTATGTATTTCTTGAGTGAACCTTGTATGGTGAGGAATTATGTAAAGGAATGTAATAATTTTATTTGCAAGTTCAGAATGGTAAAGTGTAATAAGTTTAATTTATGGTTCACACTCTTGCATGCTTTCATTTCGCTTAAACTGTTTGTTTATAAAATAAAAGTTTAAATTTATAGTGATTTTTAGTACTCTGATATTGTGCTTCCGCATACACTTGTTGTGTTATTATGGATGTTACCGTTCCTTTCGGGTAGAAAAAGGTTTTACCCGATTGGCGGGTCTGTTGGCGTGCCCGAACCGTACAAATTGGCGGACTCGGGGCGTGACACGTACGCCACGTGGCAGGCGCGGGCAGCAGCGCGGGCAGGCGCTGCTGCGGGCGGATAAGGGGAGGCCACGTGTCGCCTCCCGATTGGCCGCGTGGATCGCCCTGTCGGGAGGCGACACGCGGCGGCGATCGGGCGCGGGTGCTACTGCGCGGGAGCGCGCGGATCCGCGACACGTGGCGGCCCGGCGGCACAGTGCCGGGCCGGCCCGTTACTGTAGCTGCAGAGGATTATTACCTGGGGGTTCTCTTTCTTCAAGATTTTAATGGAGTTTTCTTTCTCCATTTTGGATCTTTTGGAGGGTTTTTCTCAGTGGGATTTTTACCAGAGCTTCATCAACAAGTCTTCTACAAGATTTGATTTTTTGGGGATTTTTGGAGGCCATTTGGATCGTCTTCTTCACCAAGGTTTGAGGACATAACCATTGCTACTTCACAGCCCTCTTCGTCGCGTTTCAGTGCGAAAATTCCCCAGAACTCATTTCTTGGAATTTCGAGCTAACTTTTGACTCTATGTTTTCACAAGAGGTAAGGCTACAATCTTTGTATTCAACTCTTCCCCCAGATCTTATGATTTTACAGAGTTTTAAGGCTATCTTTGGGATCCCTTTGTTTCAGTCTGGAATTTTGAGCAATCAGTGGTATTTTGCCTTTTCTGAATTATAGGGGTGGAATTTTTGGATGATTTTTGTGGGGGAATTTCCAGGACTCGAAGATCTATAATATTGGTGAGTATCATTCTCCCCAGATCTGAGTTTTTATTAGGGTTTATGCATGATCTCTGGAACACCTTGCTGCATTCGTGTACAGTTGGAACTTGGTGGATAGTTTAAAGTGTTTATGGGTTTTCTCCTTCATCCGAGCACGAAATTTGGAGTTCTTTAGCTCAAAATGTATCTACTCTCGACAAGGAATCTAATGGTACCTCTCTTGCAGGATTTGGAGCACGTTTGGTTAGGTAACTTTAATGATCTTTGCAAGTGCTGTTATAAGGATTACTGCAGTCCCTGTTTTAGTTTTGATTTGAGCAATGCACCTTGGAATGCAGATAACTTTGTGGATATAAGGTCTTTTTCAGAAATTCAAGTTGGGACTTCTTCTTGACTTCAAGGTGAGCAATTTCTCTTTTGTGATCTATGGATAAATCCCTTTGGAAAGGCCCCTATTTTAAGCTTGGAATGCTAGCATGTTTATGTTAGCAGTTTTGGACACCATGGTGATATTTGTGGTGTTTGAATGTTAGGGGAAATTAATGGTGGATTGTTGAGGACTTGAAGGTATTTGTATGAAGAGGAGATCTTTGTTTTACTGTTGGAGACTTCATTTTGAGGTATTTGAGGTTGCATATACTATTTATTTAACCTCGTTGCTCTTGCTGAAATTCTGGATTTTTAATTGCGCGGTGTGCATTGTTTCAGTGGTTGTGCCCAATCTGTGAGGTGGATTTGGATGATTTCCGCGGCATCGGACTCCTGAGAGGATAAGGATTACTCACGCCAAATTTCAGCTAGCGGGTAGTGGATCGTCAAGTTTCAGGTGGGTGTTTCGTCTCCAGAACCGGTGGACGGTTCTCTAATTCTATGTATTAAAATGCATGCATGTTAGTGTACCAATATCTGATTGAGATGCAAGTTTGGTGATGACATTGGTTCGAGGAATTGTAATATATGATATTGAGATATGCCTGATGGATGTTGGGTTATAACTATATGGATCTAAATAGGGGAAAAAACACCTAGAGGGGGGGTGAATAGGTGTAAACAATAAACACTCAAAAATCTTTGCGCTATAAAACCCAATGCGGAAAAATAAATGAACACGCAAGATTTTTACGTGGAAAAACTCCAAACCGGAGTAAAAAACCACGGGACCGATAACACGGCGAAATCCACTAGAATTAACACACGTACAAGGTGATATAACGTACTCACAGACGACTCATCCTTTTTCATACGCTCCTAGTAGATCTTCCCGCTCGCTCCACGACGCTTCTCGAATCCACGATCCGCGCCCAACGCTGAATCCACAGCGTCCAACGTCGAGTCCACGACGTCCAACCGAATCCACGGTCTTCACCCAATAGCACGCTTCGAATCCACGAACGTACCTCGCTCCGAATCCACGAGAGCGGTTGCACCTTGAATCCACAAGGCCACGCGAGTCCACGCGCCGATTTGGGTAAATCGTTGTTTTTGGGTGGTGATGATCCGCCGAATACTTAGATCAAAGATAGATCGGAAATACCATCTAAGTATTCATTGATTTGATTCTACTCAAAATGTGAGTATGGAAAACCTAGAATCAAATCAATCAATATAGATGAAGAAACATAGAATAAATCTATTGATTTCCTTTCTTCTCTATATGTGGATCTTTTCCGTATAAAATGATATTTGATAATGACGGCTCTATTTCCTTAACCCTAGAAAATGACCATAGGGTCTATTTATAGGTTAGAAACCATTGGAAGAAGATAAGGATCAAAAACTGCCTTTTCTGGAATTTTACCGACGGCGATCCGGATTGGAATTTGCGATCCGGATTGCAGAAGCAAGAAAGACGATTTCCAGAAAAACAAGGGTTCGGGATCCGGATCACAAAGTCCGATCCGGATCGTTCATACAGTTTTACCAAACATCATGTTCGGGATCCGGATTGCAAGTCCTGATCCGGATCGAGGAAGCAAAAGGTAAAACCAGTGTTCGGGATCCGGATCAGAGGATGCTGCGATCCGGATTGAACCAGTGTATGAACAAACACCCTTCGGGATCCGGATTGCAAGCACGATCCGGATCCTGAACATGTCCCATGTCCAGTTTTTGATGTTTATGCAATTAAAACCTCTTCCAGGTGTTTCTACACTATAAGAAGTATTCGGATCACCAAAATCTTTAGTTAAACGTACCTGATCCTTTTGAATTCTTCTTTCTTGAGATTGAGGTATACGATCCAAAGTTTCTTCATCTTCAATCTTCAAGACTTAATACATTCACGAAATACGCCAACTCAAATTCCGTAACAATCTCCCCCTTTGGCGGTTTCGTGACAAAACACAAATCCACAAAAGAAAATTCAAAAAGATATTTTTGTTGCTATCACCATACAACAAAAATTTACAATGAAGATCCAAAATTAAAAACATGAGATAAACTCCTAAAACAGACTCTAGACTTAGACATCTGTACTCTCTGCACAAAGAAATCATTCTTGACAAAAGAAATCGTTAGATACCTCAAGAATTGAAACATACAAAACCAAGTACAGAGATAGAGTTTATTCTCATCATGACATTTGAGAATTCAGATATGTAAAGAATCATAGTTAAAAACCAACATATCTTCTAAGCAATCAAAAACCAAATGTCACAAAGTGTTAGTCCAACATCAACTTGTTAGTCATATTACATGCCCAAATAGTTAGTCGAATAGTTAGTAGGAGCATGCACAAATCACAAGATAAAACCAAAGTTGAAGTTGGAGTCATACTTACCTTGATATCACCAATTCACATCATTCATCATTGTATCATTGTTCAAAGTTCTCTCTAACTCTCTCTAATTCTCTCCCCCTTTTTGTCACAAAACAAAGCCAAAACGTAGCAAGAGCTACAATATGTAAGGAGAGTTAAAAGAAAAGTTCTAGTAATATGCACAAACTGAGAACTAAACTAAGAGTAAAAACTAAGTCCTGAAAACTAAGAACCAAGAATTGCGAACTGCAAGAGAGTAAGATCATAGAAAACGTGATCAGAAGGTGCTGCTCAGTCTGAAGAATCTGAACTAGTACAACTCAGCTTGCTCAAAATCCCTTTAAGCAAATTCTTAAGATTTGAGTACTTTTTCTTGATCTTCTTGTGTTCAGAGGAAATCTGCTGAAGTTCTCTCGATATTCTCTCTTGTGCAGCAGAGATTCGTTGTTGTTCCTGACGAATCGATTCCAAAACCTCTGTGTCAGTTGTCCGTGTCTTTGAGTGCGATGGACGCTGTGTAGATGCAGATGGTGCATCCGGTCCCGCAACCCATGGAGATTCAGTTTGCAGAATTCCAGAAAGTGAGCGTGCTCTGGTGAGAGGCCCACTATGATAACTTTCACTTCTTTGGACATTCTTTCGTCTTGTATATTGCCTAGTTGTTGATGCAGATTTCATAAGCCTTTTGCCTTTGACAGATTTCCTGTTTTCCTCATCAATCTTCCTTTGAACATCTTTGAAGAATTCATCCCATTCTTCCGTATCATAGTCTGAGCTGTCCTCCTTGCCTTCGGTTGTCTTGTCTCGAGTTGAGACATCTGGTTCCTCTTTAACAGATGTACTCGTGTGCACCATCGTAACCAGTAGCAAGATTAACCAGGAGAATGCCATTGGTGTGAGTGCTCTGAGTTTTGAGAAAGTGTCCTGTGAAAACCAACTCAAGAACACATGAAAAATCGTCAATTTTGAAAAATTTGAAAAATTGTACCTAGACAATCATAATCATGTAGAGAAGCCAAGAATCAAATTAGTTTTCCAAAAAGAATTTTAAAAATAGATCAATTCCATGATTTTCAAAAATTCCTCTTTTATGCCCTAAACCAGAATTTTTAGAAATCGAAGCCTAAAAACTCGTTTATCTTGAGAAAAACCAGCATAAAAGCAAAACTAATTGACCCAGAGTTCTTATTTCAAAAGAAATTTGATCAAAAACCATTCACAAACGAAAAAGATCCAAGATTTCAACTCACGTTTGATGAAAAACTGTAAAAACCGAGTTTTGATCAATAAAACTTACTTGAATCCGAAGAACTTTGAGTTTGGAAGCTCCAAAACGCAAGAAATCTAGAGAGAGAAACTCTAGAGATTTTAGAACAAAAGATTAGGGTAAAAGAAATCAAATCCTCTTTGTTCTTATAAAAACCCTAGCCGTGATCCGGATCGGATCGTGATTGTGATCCGGATCGGCTACCCGCAGGAAGAATCCTGCGTTCGGGATCCGGATCACTTACCCGATCCGGATCGGCTTCAACTTTTTCTTCAGAAAAATTCAGAAAAATTCCATAAAATCCAGAAAAAGTATGTAAGCACTTTACCATGTCAACTTTAAACAAAAATCATCGTTTCATACAACAAGAAATAGATTATACAAAATCTATCAAAAATATCCAAAAATGAAACGAAAATTTACGAAAGTTAAAACACTTAAAGTTGAACAACTTCAATTACATCTATCCTGATCTTATGTGTAATGCCTTTATCAAATCATCAATTTTGGTAAAGAAAATGAAATACCAAGATCAATAGATGTTTGAAATCCCAGATAAGTTAGATAATATATCTAGACAATCTGTTGAAGGAGTGGCTCTTTGAGCATCTTTTACTAAAAATCCCACCTTATACCAACCATGAAATACGACTGAGTCAAGTATTTCAATATGAATTTCATCAACATTTTAAAACAAAAATTTGCTTTTCATTCATGGAGTATCTTTTTCTTTCTTTCATTTTCTCCATGTGGTGGTAGTTTTCACACTCCTCATTGGGATGTAACTCTTTCCACATCTTTTGAGCATTTTACATTTCATTGACTCCCCCTCAATTGGCTATCAATTATTTAATATATAAGGTATTCAACCAAACCATTGATCTCGAATTCATACTCGACTAAGCAATCAAATATGATAATGACTATACCAAGAGATCATTGAGAGAGAAATTGACTTTGATCACTTAAAAGATGGTTTAATTAACGTAAATGATCATTGCAACATTGAAATATTATGATATCAAAAGCATAATAAATTTCTAAATGCATAAAAGGATGCAATTAAAGTCAATTATGATTTATGCTCAATTAATGTCCTATGTACAAAACATAGATAAAGAACAAAACAAAAACAAAAACAAAACCTAACCTAAGCAAAGGTTTCAAAAGAGTTTATTTCAAGGAAAGCATGCCAATTGCTTTACGCAAGTGAATAAAACGTTTTTGATCCAAAGGTTTTGTTAAGATATCAGCTAATTGATCCTCAGTTGAAATATATGACAGTTGAAGAATGTTTGATTCAACTAGCTCTCTAAGAAAATGATATCTAAGTTCAATATGTTTTGTTCTAGAGTGCAACACAGGGTTTTTTGAAATGTTAATAGCACTAGTGTTGTCACATAAAATGGTTACCGAAGTTGTTGAAATCCGGAAATCGCTCAACACGCTTTTCATCCAAATCAATTGGGTTGAACAACTTCCTGCAGAAATGTACTCCGCTTCGGCAGTCGAGAGTGCTATGCAATTCTGCTTTTTACTGTGCCATGCAACAAGGCAATGGCCAAGATAGAAGCATGCACCACTCGTGCTTTTCCGGTCATCCACTGATCCAGCCCAATCGGCATCTGAGTATCCAACAATATCCAAAGTCGTTCCCATAGGATACCAAATTCCGAAATTGATTGTACCTTTGATATATCGGATGATCCGTTTCACCGCTTTCAGGTGAACCTCCTTCGGTGCTGATTGATATCTCGCACAAATCCCAACACTGAAGGATATATCCGGGCGACTAGCCGTGAGATATAGTAGACTTCCAATCATACTGCGATACAGTTTCTCGTCTACATTCTCACTATGTGATTCACTTCCAAGTCCCTTATGGCTAGTTCCCATTGGAGTCGGAAAATCCTTAGAATTTTCAAGATCAAACTTTTTGACCAACTCCAGTGCATACTTGGATTGACACAAGTGAATTCCTTCATCGTTTTGTTTAACTTGTAATCCAAGAAAATAAGTCAATTCGCCCATCATGGACATCTCAAATTCGCTTTCCATGGTCTCCGCGAATTTAGAAGCATCATTATCTCTTGTTGCTCCAAAAACAATGTCATCGACATAGATTTGTGCAACTATGAAATTGTTTTGATAATGCTTCACAAAGAGAGTCCTGTCAGCTCCCCCTCGAGTGTAGCCCTTTTCCAAAAGGTGCTTTGTCAACCTTTCGTACCATGCTCGCGGTGCTTGTTTCAGACCGTAAAGAGCCTTTTTCAGACGAAAAACATGGTTAGGTAGTTTATGATCCACAAAACCTTTCGGTTGAGCCACATAAACTTCCTCATTTAAAAACCCATTTAAAAAGGCGCTCTTAACGTCCATTTGAAATAATTTGATTTTAAAATGACAAGCAATCGCAAACAATATACGAATGGACTCGAGTCTAGCTACAGGGGCGAAAGTTTCATCAAAGTCTATACCTTCTACTTGAGAGTAGCCTTGAGCAACTAACCTTGCTTTGTTCCTGATGATAGTACCTTCTTCATTTTTCTTGTTCTTGAAGATCCATTTGGTACCTATCACATTGTGTTGCTTCGGAGGCTTCGTTAATTCCCAGACTTTGTTTCGCTCGAATTGATGGAGCTCTTCCTGCATTGCTTTAATCCAGTAATCATCTTGGAGAGCTTCATCAACATTCTTTGGTTCGATTTGAGATACATAGCATGCAAATCCGCAAACCAATTGTCTCCGTGTTCTAACTCCTTCTTGTGGATCTCCAATGATGTTCGATTCAGGGTGATCCTTGGAGATGCGTAACGTTTGAGGTAGAGGAGTAGACGGAGGTACACGAGATGATTCCTGCACATCAGATGAACTTGAAGAACCGTTAGATGCATCATTATTATCGAAAGAATTGTTAGAAGAAGATGCATTAGCAGGTGTATCATCATCAAGAGAGATATCGAGGGTAGATTTTTCAGATTCAAAGTGAAAAGCTTCATCTACCTTAACATTTATCGATTCTACGATCGTCTTAGATTCTAAGTTAAAAACTCGATATGCTCTGCTGTTTGTAGAATAACCTAAGAAAATCCCTTCGTCACTTCGAGAGTCAAATTTTCCAAGATTTTCGCGATCACGTAAAATAAAACACCGACTCCCAAAGATACGAAAATATTTGATGTTAGGTTTTCTACAAAACCATAGTTCATATGGTGTATTCAAAGTCCCCGGGCGCAAATACACTCGATTGATAACATAGACAGCAGTGTTCACCGCTTCAGCCCAAAAATATAAAGGTAAGTTCCGGCTATGAAGCATAACACGTGCCATCTCCTGTACGACCCTGTTCTTGCGCTCGACTACACCATTTTGTTGAGGTGTGTAAGGTGCGGAGAATTCATGTTTAATGCCATTAGAAGTGCAAAAATCAATGAATTTGGAATTTATGAATTCCCCACCTCTATCACTCCTAACTCGAGTAATCCTTTCATTCTTTTCAATCATAATACGATTGCAGATTTCGAGAAAAGAATCAAAGGTATCAGCTTTTTCTTTTAAAAATGCTACCCAAGTATATCTAGAAAAATCATCAACCAATAAGAAAATATACCATTTACCTCCTATGGATGGTTGACGAGTTGGCCCCACGACAAAAAAATGAAAATAGTCTACATAAAACTATACAGCATTTAATCATAGAAAGATTAAAAACAAGGAAATATTTCACCTTTGCATACCCAAACCTTTTGAGTTTTGGAGTATGTTGGCAATGGTTGAGTAATTTTCCTTGACGAAGACGTCTTGTATGTTTGATCTTTTTCTTTTATCGTCGTCGTGTTTGAAGTACTCCCAAGGTTCTTTTCCTTCAAATGATTTGCATTTGATTTCCGAGGAATCACCTTTGAGGTAGTCATTGCAAGAGGTGCTTGAGGTGTGCGTTTGGCTCCCGTCTTGCAATATCTCCTTATGTGCCCTGAAATGCCACAACGAAAACATACCTTAGATCTTGACGATCCCGAGGAGGATGAAGTAGGTTTGTTGTCGTTGCTTGACGTGAATCCCGGTGTCGGAGGAGGAGATACCGACTGAGGCACAAATACTGTCCCACTCGAACTTGGAATGTCTCCAGTTTGAGTGTACCCGAGGCCGAACTTGTTTGTTTGACCAAGACCAAGAAGTTTGTCCAACTTACTCCTTCCAGAAGAAAATCTCTTTAAGTCATCTTTCAGTTGGCGTATGGTCTCCGTCATTTCCAATTTTTCCTGTCGAGCCTCGCCGTTGAGCTTCAAGAAGTAATTCGCTTTGTTCACCATATCTATATAATTCTTCTCGAAATGCTCATTGGACTCTTGAAGGGAAACATTTGTCTTAATCAGATTGTCCCTTTCCACTTCAAGATCGGTTGAGTGAGAGGTTACCCTTTTTACTTCTTCTTCGAGATCCTGCAACCTCCCTTTCAACCCCTTGTTTTGTTTAGCCAGTTTCTTTGAATCCCTCAAAAGTCTGTGGTAGGCTAAAACAAAATCTTCACCTTCCGAATATCTGATTCATCGTCCGTTGCAATCTTTTCAACAGTGGAGTTGGACAATGAATCGGATGTACTTGCCATTAAGCACATGAAGGGAGAAGATGAGTGGACGCGTGGAAAGCTGTCGCGTTGTCTTCTTCATCACTTGAGGATGACTCATTTGACGTGGAGTTGTCATCCCAAGTGACGACTTGCATCGCCTTCTTCTTTGCCGGATTCTTGTTGGGACACTCCGTTGAAATGTGGCCGTAGCCTCGACATTTGAAGCACTGAACTTGTCCCTCAGAACTTTTCTTATCCTTTGAGAAGTTCTCTTGCTTTCTTGACTTGTAGCTTGAAGAACCCTTGCCTTTCTTCGACTTTCCGAAGGATGGAGTTTTGCTTGAATTACCCCTTCGAAAGTTGCGGCGAAACTTCCTTGTCAAGAGAGCGAGCTGCTTCTCAAAGTCCTCCATAGAAAGGTTCTCGTCGTCGTCCGAGGAGGATGAATCCGCGTCTTCTTCTTTAGTTGATTTCAATGCGTAACCTGAAGACTTAGAAGAGGATGCCTTTCCAGAAGAATAGTTAGTAGGAAATGTCATTTCATAAGTTTGTAAAGCACCTACTAATTCTTCTACACGCATTTCGTCCGGGTGTTTAATTGTTTCAATGGCTGCGACCTTCGGGCGAAATCGTTCAGGAAGAGTTCTTAAATTTTTCTTACAACTTTAAATTCTGGAATCTTCTCTCCCAAGTTAGCACATGAGTTTACGATGTCTTGCAATCGTGTGTAATAGTCAGTGAAAGATTCATTCTCTGCCATAGAGATAGAGTCAAACTTGCTCGTAAGCATTTGCAGTTTCTGAATCTTCACAAGGTTAGTTCCCTCATGCGTAACTTGAAGAACATCCCAGATTTCTTTCGCAGTCTCACATGCCGAGACGCGAGAGAACTCTGTTTGTGACAAAGCATTAAATAGAGCATTAATTCCTTTGCCATTGTAAGAAGATAATCTATCTCTTCCTTGGTCCATTTCGACCTAGGTTTTAAGGTGCGAACATCATCTAAAATTTCAGTTGGATTAGACCATCCTAATTCAATTGATTGCCACACCCTTTCGTCGATGGAAATTAAAAAGGCTTTCATCCGTACTTTCCAGTACGCATAATTTGTTCCATCAAAGAAAGGGGGTCGATTGATGTTTCCACCTTCAACCATTGTTTACAACCCTATTCCCGCTCTGATACCACTTGTTGGGTTATAACTAATATGGATCTAAATAGGGGAAAAAACACCTAGAGGGGGGTGAATAGGTGTAAACAATAAACACTCAAAAAATCATTGCGCAATAAAACCCAATGCGGAAAAATAAATGAACACGCAAGATTTTTACGTGGAAAAACTCCAAACCGGAGTAAAAAACCACGGGACCGATAACACGGCGAAATCCACTAGAATTAACACACGTACAAGGTGATATAACGTACTCACAGACGACTCAACCTTTTACCATACGCTCCTAGTAGATCTTCCCGCTCGCTCCACGACGCTTCTCGAATCCACGATCCGCGCCCAACGCTGAATCCACAGCGTCCAACGTCGAGTCCACGACGTCCAACCGAATCCACGGTCTTCACCCAATAGCACGCTTCGAATCCACGAACGTACCTCGCTCCGAATCCACGAGAGCGGTTGCACCTTGAATCCACAAGGCCACGCGAGTCCACGCGCCGATTTGGGGTAAATCGTTGTTTTTGGGTGGTGATGATCCGCCGAATACTTAGATCAAAGATAGATCGGAAATACCATCTAAGTATTCATTGATTTGATTCTACTCAAAATGTGAGTATGGAAAACCTAGAATCAAATCAATCAATATAGATGAAGAAACATAGAATAAATCTATTGATTTCCTTTCTTCTCTATATGTGGATCTAAGCCGTATAAAATGATATTTGATAATGACGGCTCTATATTCCTTACCCTAGAAAAATGACCATAGGGTCTATTTATAGGTTAGAAACCATTGGAAGAAGATAAGGATCAAAAACTGCCTTTTCTGGAATTTTACCGACGGCGATCCGGATTGGAATTACTGCGATCCGGATCGCGAAGCAAGAAAGACGATTCCAGAAAAACAAGGGTTCGGGATCCGGATCACAAAGTCCGATCCGGATCGTTCATACAGTTTTACCAGAACATCAGTGTTCGGGATCCGGATTGCAAGTCCTGATCCGGATCGAGGAAGCACAAAGGTAAAACCATTGTTCGGGATCCGGATCAGAGGAGGCTGCGATCCGGATTGAACCAGTGTATGAACTAACACCCTTCGGGATCCGGATTGCCAAGCACGATCCGGATCCTGAACATGTCCCATGTCCAGTTTTTGATGATTATGCAATTAAAACCTCTTCCAGGTGTTTCTACACTATAAGAAGTATTCGGATCACCATTAATCTTTAGTTAAACGTACCTGATCCTTTTGAATTCTTCTTTCTTGAGATTGAGGTATACGATTCAAAGTTTCTTCATCTTCAATCTTCAAGACTTAATACAATCACGAAATACACCAACTCAAATTCCGTAACAATGGAAACTTGCAAGATAGTATAATTATATCTGATAATTTGAGAGCATGCATAATATGTTGTACAAACTATAGCCTTGAGAGGTGAGCACAAGAATGATATAGTTCATGTGGATTGGGGCTTTCATGATTCACTGTACACATTAGATATCTTCGAGATATTTTATGTTCGATGAATGTTTTTACCTACGCTAGTTGAGAGCATGTTTAGGGAGATGAGACTTATGTTGCTTGGTTTTAGTGTTTATATCCCTTGATGTTCCCTGCTCATGTTTTAGTTTATTTAATGCTATTATTGGAACTTGACCTAGCACCCCGTCATATGCTGCATGTTTAACCAGACCAGTAGAGAACCTTCACTTGGGCTAGGTTCTTTTATGCTTTAGATTTCCCACACTTTGCATCTTTCCTGGACATAGTGTTGCCTCGCCCGGGTAGTGGGCCGAGGGTCGGGTTTCTATGGGACATTGTTGCACTCGTGCCTGGGGGCAGAGTGTAGTCTGGTAGATGAGTTTAGTTTGTGCTAGTGTCGTGGGGAGCCGTTGAGTAGACGGTGGTCCCGGACCGTCGAGTATCTTCCGGTCAGTGTTGTTGGGAACCGTCGGGGTTGACGGTGGTCCCGGGTCGTTGAGTGTCGTCCGACCAGATTCGTTAGCCCTGAGTTGTGGGTTGGTCCTGGCTGTGGAGTATCTCCAGCCAGTGTGTTTGTGCTGTGAGCTGTTGGTGAGGCTAGTGTCTCGTGTTTCGCGTGAGCTGATCAGCTGAGTCGTCGAGAGTGCTCCGACTGTCGTGCGAGATGTTTGAGGATTGAGTTTTTCCGTTCAGAGCGTGAGCATGGATTATGGACTAGAGCCTGCAGTGCCACTTGAGCTCGACAGAGTGCGCGGATACCCTTGTCCTCGTTGGGGTCGCTCCCCTCGAGTGCCACGTCCGGGGTGGGTTGCACTTTGGTATCGCGACTTGTCGACGCCGTCCCTCTGACTGGGCCAGTTAGTGATAGTTACGGACGCCGTCCCTCTGACTGGGCCAGTTAGTGGCAGTTACGGACGCAGTCCTTCTGGCTGGGCCAGTTAGTGGCAGCTACGGACATACCTACAGCAGTAGGTAGGCGCAGGTTTGACTGGACCCTATGTGGCAGTCAGTATAGATTGGGTGACTGTACTGTGTGAGTTAGTAGATGCATCATATTTCCATCTGTTTCGTTTTCTTGAGCATCTAGATAGAGTTACTTTTCCAGCCTCTTTCATTTCAGTATTATTATTGTTACTTTATGCCTCTAGTAGACTTGGTGGGCAGACCGTCGGGCTTGTTGACGGCACCCACTGAGAACTACTGTGGGATGTAGTTCTCACACCCGTCGTGGTGTCTTTTCCCCAGGAACTCCTACTACTGTTCCTGTTGCTCCTGTTGCTGATCCTTCTGACCGAGGCGAGAGAGTCGCGAGCTAGTTCCCTACCCGTCGTTGGAGTGTAGCGGTACCCCTTCAGAGGAGAGTTTCAGTAGATTAGTTTATTTCTTTTTCCTCTTTTGAGAGACTGATGTAGTGAGGATATTTTTGTATTGAGAGCTTGTACACTGATGTATTTATTGGAGATATCTCCCTTTTGAGTTTTGTATCAGAGGATTTTGTTTATGATCATTTTGGGAGATAGATTTTGTACCTTATTTTTCAGTTGTACAGTGATTCAGATTTTATTACAGCAGTTTTTCTTCAGCTCTGATATTTGTGTAGTTGTTAGATGATACTTTTGCAGGTTGGACGCTTTGCCTATGCGGGATTTCGCATAGGTGGCGGATCTGTTGGCGAGCCCGGGTCGCAGTTTCGACCCCGGGGCCTGACATATTAGAGTGGTATCAGAGCCTAGGTTGTAGGTCATGGTGGACTTAGAAACCCTAGGCTTATGGTTTGACCTTGGTTGACTTCGTGAGAGTCGTGATTTATAGCGAGAGTCCTGATTGAGTTTATATGTAGTGATCCGGCCTTTCGGGGTATTTTTGACTTACATGTAGTCATTTAAGCCTTTAAGTGAAATAAAATTATTCAATTCTTAAAAGTTGGCCATTGTGAGGTGCTAGTATTTTTCTGCGATAGAGCGCGGAAAAAGAAAGCCGACGGTGCGATCGGATCTGAAATCCGATACCGGGATCCCCCAGAACGGGATTCAAAGTGATACGGTGATTAGTCGTGCATCGGAATCCGTGCAAATATCTTGCACCCGTTAGAGATAAGGTGGGTTATCTCGTAGGGGATAATTAATTAGTTAATTAATTATCCAAGACGGAAAATAATAATTCTCTTACGTACGAATTAAAGAGAAATTAATTAAAGATAAAGTACGGATTATATAAGGGATCCCGATTATCGGAAAGGAAAGAAAAGAAAAATAAAAACCCTAACCGGTGAGGAGAGAAAGAAAAGGGAAAAGGAAAAAGACTGAACCCTAGCCGAAGGAAGGAGAAGGAAAAAGAGAAGGAGCCCGATCGTCCCGAACACCGATCCAAAGGCAAAATCACGACCGGGCGACCTTCCCGACGATCTCCGGTTAGTAAAATAATTTTTAGTAATTTTTCCGGATTTTTCCGTCGTCTCTTTCGTCAAGTTCTTGGGTTTCTCCGTCAACCCCGTTGCCGTCGCCATCATCGTCATCATGCAAGGGCACGGAACGGGCGGCGGAGACGCGCGGTGCCGCTAGGGCATCGCGCGGAGGAGAGCCGCGGACGGACGGACGCCGCCGCAAGCGGCGACGGGACCGCGCGGGCACCGCGCGGGCTCCGCGCGGGTCGCACCCGCACGGGCGCCGCGCGGGCACCGCGCAGCCGCCGCGCGGGCGACACCCGCGCGGGCCCGCAACCGCGCTGGCGCCGCGCGGGGCACCCGCGCGGGCGCCGCGCGGACCCGCACCCGCGCGGGCGCCTCGCGGGGCGGGGTGCCGCGTCGGCAACCCCGCGCGGGCGCCGCGCGGGCCCGCACCCGCGCGCGCACCGCGCGGGGCACCGCGCGGGACACCGCGCGGGTTCGAGCCGCGCGGGGCTCCGACGGACGGCGATGGCGGTGCGGGGGTTCCGGTTACGGCGAACCGGACGGTGCCGGGTCTTTGTCCGTCAAAAAGATTATAGTGGGGTCTATTCCGATTTAATATGTTTGTGTAGGTTTCTGATCATAGTTATCCGTACGGACTTTCTTTAGGTCCCGGGGTGCAGCGGGAGAGCGCGAAGGATACCGGTGTTCCGATTGCTCTCCAACGAGGTGGGTACAGTTGCTATAAGTGCAACAAGTGCAGTAAGTGCATCTATCGTCATTAAAAGTGCTCTCAATTTACCTAACAAAGTAGATGGATAGTTTAACCTTTCGCATAAATGTTTTTATCTAACAACTGATGCGGCTGCGGTCGCGGTGCTCACTACACGCCGATTTCGGCAAATCCGTTTTCGGATGTTGCACGTACACAGGCGGATTGGCCTCCGCATGGGTGTACTTTTCCAGAGAAGCGGTCTATGTGACTCATGCTCCCCACGTAAGGTGGGGACCTCTTCACGGCGGCTAAAGGTACCGCACTAGCCCGTGAAGAGGGCATCAATTGTCCTGCGGGGAGAGACGTTGACAACCCCGACGGGACGGTGGCACCAAAGTAAACAAAATGAGTAATGTGAGTTTCAGGTTTTAGCGAAAGGTCCTGGTATAAACGGTTTGCTCTTCTTTTCTTGTTGCATTTAAACATCTACTTTGTTTGTCACTGACTTTACCCACTCCGTGACAGGTATTACTAGGTGCGTTAGCCGGGATGGCGGTGAGACTGCGTCGCGAGGACCGTAGTCAGGATACTTGGTTCTATATCTCATTTCCTTTTATGCTTTAAACAGTTAATTTGCTTGTGGACTACTCTAGTTGTGGACTACTTTAGTTGTGGATTACCTTAGTTTGGACATGTATTAGTAGTTCTGTGGATGAGGTGTACTCATATGCTTTTGGTACTCCTGGTGATGCTTTCTTACGCGGCACGTTTTCATGATAAACTACTTGATTGCGAAAATGTTTTCTCAAAACGAAGTGCCGTGTGGGCACGGATTTTACAAACGCTGGGTTTTATCCTTTCCAAACGCTGACGCCGCTTTATAAACTTGTGTTGTTTGATGATGTATGTCTACTGTATGGTTGTTGGTTGGAGTTTAATGTTTGATGTTGTAAATGAGATGCCGTGCATATACAAAGGAGACTCTGTCCGTGGGCAGGGAGAGTTTGTGTATGTGGCGGTCTGGCACGTACCGGGGATGAGGTTTATATTACCTTAATAAGAGAAAAAAAAAATATTCACGCTATTTTTCGCTCTGATTCACTCGAAAACCCCCGGGGGCGTGACAGATTAAATGGTATCAGAGAAATGCAACCACAACCATAGTAGACGTGACCCACATCCACAGTGTAAGGTACCACAAGCAAATTGGACATGAGATAACCAAGGTATAGGTGCGTAGTACGTGAGAGTACGGGGAAACGGGAACGTATTATAGGTGTAGTCGTAAGATAGGGTGCTAGGGTAGTAACCTTAGGGTTAACAAGGTTTCTTTGTTTACGGCAGACGATGGCCCGGACTAGATCGTCCACTGAGAATGCAGACGCAGACGGAGCGGCCCCAGCCGCCGCGAGAACCAGCTCCTCAGGCGACAACTGCGAGAAATGGCCGGGCAGTTAGCGACATTGACGGAGCAGGTTCGGCAGTTGACGCAACGACAGACTACCGCGCCAGCCGAGCGCGATCCGACCCCTCCGCCCGAAACCACGGCACCCACTACGAAACCGCAAGGGGCGGGTGGTACGACGACGGAACAGCCCCCAGTCCCAAGGGAAGTACCCACCCCGACGACTTCGGGGCCCGCTTTGGGAGCGACAGCAGGGGAGGCAGGGACGACCCCTACCCTTGGGGGGTCCGCCACCGCAGGAGGAATCACGGAGCAGCAAGCGACACGGGAAAGGATCAGGACGAATTTGACCCAGTTCAAGAAACATGACCCTCCCACTTTCGAGGGCGAAACGACCGATCCGCGGGTCGTCGAGAAGTGGGTGGATACCATGGAAAAACTCTTTGAGGACCTACTGATGGAGGAGCATGAGCGGGTCCCACTAGCTGTGCACTTCCTCGAAGGGAATGCACGCATCTGGTGGAAGACTATACGCCCGGATCCGTCTACAAGCGACCCACTACCCACATGATCGGCCTTTAGAGAGGAGCTGTTTGGCGCCTTCTTCTCCGACAGCGTCAAGCGGCAATTGGAAGACGACCTGAAGAATATTAGACAAGGGAATCGCTCAGTCGTGGAATATCAAAGAGAGTTCGTGAGATTGGTTAACTGTGTCCCGTTTGTTATACGGGATGAACCCCACAAGGCCCGTCTCTTTGTTGATGGGCTACGGAATGACATCTTCGAGATGGTTCAGGCTGCGGACTTGCGCACATTCCGGGAGGTGGTGGACAGGACCACCATCGTGGAGCGGGGGTTCGCAATCACCCGAGCTCGACGTGAGGGATCAGAAAATAACCGGGAGAGGAAGCGAACGCAGACTTACCCGGGAGGGGGCCCTTCTGGTGGGAGCCGACCCCCAAAGTACCCCAAGACGCAACAAGGAAGCAAGAGTGCGCCTGCCGGGAAGCCTCGACCAGCGAACAAGCCATGCGTTATCTGCGGAGCATCGCATCTAGTGACGGAATGCCCCAAGAGACAAGATCACTGTTTCCGCTGCGGCAAACAGGGGCATCTCCGATACAACTGTCCCCTGAACATGGGAGCAGCATCCTCCGCGGCTTCCGCCCCAACGGTGCAGGCACCAGGACGGGGTAGAGCGCCAACGGGAATGCCCTCACACCCTCCGACGCCAAGATCAGGAGGGGAATCGCGACCGCAACCCGGAGGGAGACTCTACTCCATGGATCAGCAAGGAGCGGTACCGCCAGAGGAAGTGGTAGCAGGTATTACCTCCGTTTCCAATTTTCGAGCTAGAACCCTGTTTGACACCGGAGCGACTCGCTCCTTCATCTCCCGCACGTTTGCACAAACACATATGATAGAAAGTAGCCCTCTCGATGTTATGATGACCGTCCAAACACCTGGGGGGCCAATCGCGGCGACTGGCCTAATACCCTCGTGTTCGGTAAGACTGGGAAGGTTGTCGTGCCCCTGGGATCTAGTGGTCATACCGCTAAAAGAATACGATGTGGTTTTGGGCATGGACTGGCTTACCGAGTATCAGGCGGTCATCGACTGCGACAAGCGCCAGGTGCAACTACGGAAGCCGGGATTCCCGGAAAACGTGTACTTGGCATGTAAAAGCACCTCCTTTTTGGCTGTCATATCCGCGTCGCGGGCTAGAAAGCTGATAGAGGGAGGGTGCGTGGCCTATCTAGCCTCGGTGGATTTGGCCACCCGACCCATTTCCCTGCCGTCTGAAATTCCCGTCGTAAGGGAATTTCCGGATGTATTTCCGGCGGAGCTCCCCGGAATGCCACCGGAGCGGGAGGTCGACTTCCCAATTGAGCTACTCCCCGGTACCAAGCCCATCACTAAAGCACCATACAGGATGGCTTTCGCGGAGTTGAAGGAACTCAAGGCGCAGTTGGAGGACCTGTTGGATAAGGGTTTTATCAGACCAAGCGCGTCACCTTGGGGCGCGCCCGTCCTGTTCGTGAGAAAGAAGGACGGAAGTCTCCGGTTGTGCATCGACTACCGGGAGATAAATAAGGTCACCGTTAAGAACAAATACCCCCTGCCAAGGATCGATGACCTCTTTGACCAATTACAAGCGGCGACGGTGTTTTCGAAGATTGACCTGCAGTCGGGCTATCATCAGGTCAGAGTTAAGGGGGAAGATATTCCCAAAACGGCCTTCCGTACACGCTATGGCCATTACGAATTTACTGTAATGCCATTCGGGCTCACAAATGCCCCGGCAGTGTTTATGGATATGATGAACAGGGTATTCAAACCCTTCCTGGACTTATTCGTGGTGGTCTTCATCGACGATATCCTCATCTACTCCCGTACAGACGAGGAACATGAAGAACATCTGCGCACAGTCCTCCAGACCCTTCGGGAACAGAAACTCTATGCCAAACTCAAAAAGTGTGAGTTTTGGCTCCGTGAGGTCGGTTTCTTGGGGCACGTAATCTCGGCGGCTGGAGTCGCAGTGGATCCGAAGAAGATAGATTCGGTGACGGACTGGCCCCAACCGACAACGGTGACGAAAATTCGAAGCTTCCTGGGATTAGCCGGGTATTACCGGCGCTTCGTGGAGGGATTCTCCAAGATAGCCACCCCTTTGACCCGATTGACTAGAAAGGGGGAAAAGTTCATCTGGACGGACAAATGTCAGAGAAGCTTCGAGGAGCTCAAGGATAGATTGACGCGAGCCCCGATCCTCGCCCTGCCAGAGCCAGGGGAGGATTATGAAGTGTATTGCGATGCGTCGCGTAATGGACTGGGTGGAGTACTCATGCAACGGGGAAAGGTTATAGCCTATGCATCGAGGCAGCTCAAGGAGTACGAGCGGAATTACCCCGTGCACGATTTGGAACTCGCAGCGGTGGTGTTCGTCCTCAAGCTTTGGAGGCACTACCTGTATGGGGCACACTGCAACGTGTACTCAGACCATAAGAGTCTTAAGTACCTTTTCACCTAAAAGGAGTTAAATTTGCGACAAAGACGGTGGCTCGAGCTACTGAAGGATTACGATTTAACGATCCACTACCACCCGGGAAAGGCAAACGTGGTGGCCGACGCCCTGAGTCGCAAGGGGCAGGCCGAGGAGGCAGGTGTAAGCGCCATTACACAGCAGGATAGTCTGATTGCGGAATTTTCGCGATTAAGACTAGAAGTAGTACCGGCAGGTACAGTCGCACAACTTCTGACACTGGTGGTCAGACCTACCTTGCTGGACAGGATTCTCGAAGGGCAATCGACTGACGACCAACTCCAGCTGGTGCGAAGTAGGATAACCGCCGACCAGGAAGGTGATTTCGCAATAAACTCCGACGGCACGATACGATTTCGGGGACGAATCTGCGTGCCGGATCTACCGGAGCTCAAGGAGGAGGTCCTGCGGGAGGCGCATACTGCCCCATATGCAGCGCATCCCGGGGGAACGAAGATGTACAAGGACGTCAAACAGACCTTCTGGTGGCCCAAAATGAAGGGAGACGTGACACGATTTGTGGCACACTGCCTGGTGTGCCAACAGGTGAAGGCCGAGCATCAGCGCCCGGCAGGAAAATTGCAACCTCTACCAGTGCCCGAGTGGAAATGGGACATGATTACCATGGATTTTGTGACCGGATTCCCGAGGTCGCCACAGGGACACGATGCAATATGGGTGATTGTGGACCGTTTGACGAAATCGGCCCACTTTCTACCCATACACACGACGTGGACGCGGGAACGACTGGCACAAACTTACATCAACGAGATAGTAAGGTTGCATGGGGTGCCGACGTCTATCACATCGGACAGGGACACGCGATTCGTGTCAAACTTTTGGCGAAGCCTGCAACAAGCAATGGGCACCAAATTGCACTTCAGTACGGCTTTTCACCCGCAAACCGATGGACAATCAGAGCGGGTGATACAGATCGTGGAGGACATGCTTCGAGCATGCGTTCTGGACTTGGGCGAAGGGTGGGCACGGTGTTTGCCCCTGGTAGAATTTGCCTATAATAACAGTTACCAGGCCAGCATTCAGATGGCACCGTACGAGGCCCTGTATGGGCGCCGCTGTCGGTCCCCAATATGCTGGGACGACTTGGGTGAGCGTAAGTTTCTAGGTCCGGATTTGGTGGAGGAGACCGAAGCAAAGGTGCGATTGATCAGACAAAGGCTACTGACCGCCCAGAGCAGACAGAAAAGCTACGCGGACAACCGACGCCGAGACTTAGAGTTCACGGTGGGTGAGCATGTGCTACTCCGAGTTTCGCCCTCCAAGGGGAACCGACGTTTCGGCATAAAGGGAAAGCTGAGCCCGAGGTACGTGGGACCGTTCGAAATCCTGGAACGCGTAGGATCGGTGGCGTACCGATTAGCCTTACCACCGAACCTCGAACGAGTCCATAACGTGTTCCATGTCTCGATGCTCCGGAAGTACCTCGCTGACCCCTCTCATGCCTTGGATGCCTCCACCATCGAGTTGCGAGAGGATTTAAGCGTCGAGGAGACGCCGGTGCGGATTTTGGCGAGAGAGGACAAGAAGTTGCGCAACCGAACAATCCCTTATGTGAAGGTCCAGTGGAGCAACCACGAAGAGCGCGAGGCGACGTGGGAACTGGAAGCGAAGATGAGGGAATGTTTTCCTGAATTGTTTAAGTGAGGGTCGTACTCAAGTTTCGGGACGAAACTTTTTATAAAGTGTGAGTGGTGTAGTGATTTGGCCTTTCGGGGTATTTTTGACTTACATGTAGTCATTTAAGCCTTTAAGTGAAATAAAATTATTTAATTCTTAAAAGTTGGCCATTGTGAGGTGCTAGTATTTTTCTGCGATAGAGCGCAGAAAAAGAAAGCCGACGGTGCGATCGGATCTGAAATCTGATACCGGGATCCCCCAGAACGGGATTCAAAGTGATACGGTGATTAGTCATGCATCGGAATTCGTGCAAATATCTTGCACCCGTTAGAGATAAGGTGGGTTATCTTGTAGGGGATAATTAATTAGTTAATTAATTATCCAAGACGGAAAATAATAATTCTCTTACGTACGAATTAAAGAGAAATTAATTAAAGATAAAGTACGGATTATATAAGGGATCCCGATTATCGGAAAGGAAAGAAAAGAAAAATAAAAACCCTAACCGGTGAGGAGAGAAAGAAAAGGGAAAAGGAAAAAGACGGAACCCTAGCCGAAGGAAGGAGAAGGAAAAAGAGAAGGAGCCCGATCGTCCCGAACACCGATCCGAAGGCAAAATCACGACCGGGCGACCTTCCCGACGATCTCCGGTTAGTAAAATAATTTTTAGTAATTTTTCCGGATTTTTCCGTCGTCTCTTTCGTCAAGTTCTTGGGTTTCTCCATCAACCCCGTTGCCGTCGCCATCATCGTCATCATGCAAGGGCACGGAACGGGCGGCGGAGACGCGCGGTGCCGCTAGGGCATCGCGCGGAGGAGAGCCGCGGACGGACGGACGCCGCCGCAAGCGGCGACGGGACCGCGCGGGCTCCGCGCGGGTCGCACCCGCACGGGCGCCGCGCGGGCCGCCGCGCGGGCGACACCCGCGCGGGCCCGCAACCGCGCGGGCGCCGCGCGGACCCGCACCCGCGCGGGGCACCGCGCGGAGCGCCGCGCGGGGCACGCCGCGCGGGCCCGCACCCGCGCGGGCGCCGCGCGCCGCGCGGGCGCCGCGCGGGCCCGCACCCGCGCGCGCACCGCGCGGGGCACCGCGCGGGACACCGCGCGGGGCGCCGCGCGGGGTACCCCCGCGGGCGCCGCGCGGGCAAACCCCGCGCGGGCGCCGCGCGGGGCCGCACCCGCGCGGGCGCCGCGCGGACACCGTGCGGGCGCCGCCCGTGGAGCCGCGCCGCGCGGGTTCGAGCCGCGCGGGGCTCCGACGGACGGCGATGGCGGTGCGGGGGTTCCGGTTACGGCGAACCGGACGGTGCCGGGTCTTTGTCCGTCAAAAAGATTATAGTGGGGTCTATTCCGATTTAATATGTTAGTGTAGGTTTCTGATCATAGTTATCCGTACGGACTTTCTTTAGGTCCCGGGGTGCAGCGGGAGAGCGCGAAGGATACCGGTGTTCCGATTGCTCTCCAACGAGGTGGGTACAGTTGCTATAAGTGCAACAAGTGCAGTAAGTGCATCTATCGTCATTAAAAGTGCTCTCAATTTACCTAACAAAGTAGATGGACAGTTTAACCTTTCGCATAAATGTTTTTATCTAACAACTGATGCGGCTGCGGTCGCGGTGCTCACTACACGCCGATTTCGGCAAATCCGTTTTCGGATGTTGCACGTACACAGGCGGATTGGCCTCCGCATGGGTGTACTTTTCCGGAGAAGCGGTCTATGTGACTCGTGCTCCCCACGTAAGGTGGGGACCTCTTCACGGCGGCTAAAGGTACCGCACTAGCCCGTGAAGAGGGCATCAATTGTCCTGCGGGGAGAGACGTTGACAACCCCGACGGGACGGTGGCACCAAAGTAAACAAAATGAGTAATGTGAGTTTCAGGTTTTAGCGAAAGGTCCTGGTATAAACGGTTTGCTCTTCTTTCCTTGTTGCATTTAAACATCTACTTTGTTTGTCACTGACTTTACCCACTCCGTGACAGGTATTACTAGGTGCGTTAGCCGGGATGGCGGTGAGACTGCGTCGCGAGGACCGTAGTCAGGATACTTGGTTCTATATCTCATTTCCTTTTATGCTTTAAACAGTTAATTTGCTTGTGGACTACTCTAGTTGTGGACTACTTTAGTTGTGGATTACCTTAGTTTGGACATGTATTAGTAGTTCTGTGGATGAGGTGTACTCATATGCTTTTGGTACTCCTGGTGATGCTTTCTTACGCGGCACGTTTTCATGATAAACTACTTGATTGCGAAAATGTTTTCTCAAAACGAAGTGCCGTGTGGGCACGGATTTTACAAACGCTGGGTTTTATCCTTTCCAAACGCTGACGCCGCTTTATAAACTTGTGTTGTTTGATGATGTATGTCTACTGTATGGTTGTTGGTTGGAGTTTAATGTTTGATGTTGTAAATGAGACGCCGTGCATATACAAAGGAGACTCTGTCCGTGGGCAGGGAGAGTTTGTGTATGTGGCGGTCTGGCACGTACCGGGGATGAGGTTTATATTACCTTAATAAGAGAAAAAAAAAATATTCACGCTATTTTCCGCTCTGATTCACTCGAAAACCCCCGGGGGCGTGACATTATACCTCTCCCAAGGGACGGGAAGAGTGATTGGCATGTTTATTCTCCTAAGTGATTATGTTGGCTGCAGACAACATAATGCTGTGGAATGGGTGACATGCTCGAGACTTTCGCTGGATTGGGTCGAGTGGCTTTTGTGTGCTGATTTGCTGTTTCGTCGTGGCGAGGGGTGTCTCCCCGACGCTGGGTATTGACCCGTGTGCATCCTGTCATAGCGGTTGAGCTTGAGCGGTTAGTTTTGGGCCGGATACCTGGATTGAGGTCAAAGAACTCCGGACCCAGATGACAGGATTGGCAGTGGCTTATCAGCGGCAGTGTGAGCGAGCAGCTGGTTTTAGTGACACAGTTGTCAGAACACTGGGTAGCCCACTCCGTGCCAATGTTTAGTGCCGAGGCACCGAGGCAGGGTGGATAGTTGACAGCGGAGGAGCTGTGGGACATGATCGAGTTTTTGAGCCAGATTTGGCAGATGAACCACCCCGACTCGTAAGATTGAGTTTGGAGCCTTTAGAGGCAGAGTCGTGGTTGGTGGTGATGGAGTGAACAAATGAGAGCCTCTCTGTGCGAGAGGGTTTATGCAGTTGTTGAACTGCGCGCTCCAGGTTTCGGGGGACGAGGCGCATAGGATATGTGTGTCTGGGAGTGGATTGCGCCAGGATACCTTTCAGTTTAATTGGTCCCTTTGTTATGGATTATTGACGCCTCGATGGTGTAGGGTTGTGTGTGGAGCGTGGCGCTGTAGTTCCTTTGGATAGGGATCTGCCGCCAGAGGTGAGTTCTGGACTTAGGCGCTTGGTGCCGGGTGATGGAGGACAGGCCGACCGGCAGAGGCATTCTAGTTTTCTTCCCAAGGGGTGTAGATCCCCGAGATACGAGAGATCGGGTGGACCCCGATGGCAGCATCAGTATCTTTATCAGAGTGGCGCAGCGGTAGCGTGGATTTGTCATCTGCGGAGGACCTTATTCGTCACCTCAGTGGGAGCAGAGACAGAGGTCGTGCTCCCTATGTGGATAGTCCTGATTTTCCTTGCAGATTGAGCGACAACCACTTGCTTTGAGCGGATGAACCTGTGCCGCCCGGTTGGAGGGCGCCACAGCAGCGGACCGGGTTGTCGCGGGTGCGAATTCATCGCAGCAGTCGGAGCTAGTGCATGTTGCTTTCCTGCATGGACTAAAGGCAGAATTGTTACCACGTGCACTAGGGGTACAGGTTTCTGTTGGTGTTGTGCATGTGGGGGAGACTTGTGGATTATGTCCAATGCAGTTGAGGCCGTGAGTAGTATCGGCATACTTGTTGGTAATTGTGGCAGTTCGATGTTTTGACCCAGCGCGTGGGGATTGGTTGGCATATGCCACAGGATGTTTGACTGCTGGGGGATCGGATTTTTAACCTTCTGCGAGGCAGACGGGAGGAGGCTTGGTGGTTGAGTTAGTTAGAGCACACAGGTTATAGCGACTGTGCGGGAGGTGCATACGGCGGCACCGGGACCAAAGGATATCTCTGTTGCCCACGAGATCCCGGGTGTGAGTTCACCTAAGCTGTTGATAATGCCGCCGGTTAGGGAGATAGAGTTTGCATTTGACGTGGTTCGGGGAACCGCGCCACCCTCGACAGCACCTTATTGGATATCGCCTATAGAGCTGAGAGAGCTAATGGCGCAGTTGCAGGATCTGATGGATCGAGGGGTCTGTTTGACCTAGTGCCACGCCGTTGATATACGTTGGTGATGCCACGCCATTGATACACGGTGGTGATGCCACGTCGTTGATACACGACGGTGAGGGTCCTTTTATGGTTCGGGTGTAGACAGGTCCGGGTGGTATCTAGGACCTTTTGATGGGGTTATACTCCGGCAGTTAGTGTATGATGCGAGTACCTATTTGGAATCAGACAGCCGAGGACTTTGCCTAGATGGCATTCAGGATCCGGCAAGGGCATTATGAGCTCATAGTGAGGCCAAATGGAATGACAAATGCCCTGCCGCTCTTATGATTTGAGGAATTGTGTGTCCCAGTTGTACCTGGATGGTTTGGGAGTGGTGTTCCCCAAGGATATTATGATTTACTCCCAGAGCGACTTGGAGTACGTGGAGCACTTGTGGATGTGCTACCATGCCTGTGTGGATGAAGCTGTATGCCAAGTTATTGAGATACAAGTTTTAGCTTCAGAAGCATACCTTCTTGGGTCACCTTGTGTTAGCCGTAGGGGCGGCAGTGGAAACCCGACCAAATGGATGTTATGCGAGTTTGGCTGAGACCAACAGTTATTCTTGAAGTGAGGAGCTTCTTGGACTTGGCAGTGCCAGGAGAGCATGGCCAATGGATAATGAGACTGATACCAGCGCCAATGCTAGTGTTTCCAGTGTTGGGAGATGGATTTGTGTGTTTTAGTGATACCTCCCATTGTGGCTGTGGAGTTACCGTGGGTTGAGCTTCGGTCCGCACTTCTTTAGTCCAACCCTATGAGTTTTGTGGCTGGACGAACCGCTGCTTTGTAGGCAGCTTGGATTCCACAGTTGAGCCTTTCAGTACGCCTTTTATTTCCGGCTTTGATTGATATACCTGGGCGTAGGCCATGCATGCTTGGCTATCAGTCTTGATTACTCAGCATTATGATCGCCTTTCGAGCCAGTTGTCAGTCCCGTTCACTGATGGTTTGGTCCCCGTCAGGATGCTCTTTATTAGTTGAGAGATTGACTTCGACCCGTGGGTCCGCTGGGGTTATGTTGGCATGTTGAGTGACCAACTGTGGCATGAGATTGTGTCTCTTGAGGATCCCTTTTGAGGGTAGCCTACGGTTGAGTAGTCCACTCGGGTGGTTTTGGATCGGGAAGTAACCGAGTGAAGACCCCAGCTTATTGGATTCTTTTTCTTATTGTATGAGTGTGGGTATGCTTCGGGTCGCCTGGTTGAGATTGGCACCAGGATGTGGTTATTTTCGTTTTCCCCAGCTTTTACTGGAGCCCCTCTGGTATTTCACGTCTCAGCTCAGGAGTTATGTGTTTTTGGATCCCTCGCCCGTGATTGACTTGCCCCTTTGAGATCTGTGATTGTTGGAGTATGAGGGACGCCCGTTGCGATTTCTGGCTCGAGAAATGAGAGAATTGCATATCGGGCCATGCCATACTTGTTGTTGTTGTTGTTGTTGAGTAGTAATCACGGGGAGTGAGTGGTGTTTGGGGAGCTGGAGGCATTATTGATGGATGTCTACCCGTGGTATTTGTGACTCCTGGTGGACTTGAGCTTGTTTCGAGGACGAAACTTTCTTTTAGTGGGGGAGGATGTGAAGACCCGAAATTCCCACTATTAGACTACTATTGCATCCGCAGCTTCTGGAGGCCTGTGTGGCGTGTCGGTGGTATTTGTGCACCAATTGGACATTGTGATGGACCCGGTGTATTAAATGGATCACGAGAGTAGTCTGATGATCCCGTCGGATGTTTAGAAGTGGTTTCGCGCGCAAGGGATATTAATATTGGGCTCAGCGCGAATTTTGGACCCAAGATCACCTCTCCGGATGCCTTCGGGAATTTTTAGAGTTGGAATTTGGCAAAGCGGACTTTAGAAATGGACCCGGCGCGAAAATCGGATCAAGTAGGCTTTCCGGGGGCTTTCGGCAAAATTCGGGATGAGAATTTGGAGAAACGAACATCGGATTTGGATTCAGCGCGCGAAAACGTTGGAAATCGACTATTTACATGTATTTTTCTGAGTCCGGACGAGCGAAAACGGACAACCTGAAGTTTACAGTGTTTTTCGGTGCTTGGTGGACCGGTGGACCGGAGGGGGTGCCACGTGGCGGCTCCGCATTGGGTCCGTACGCCACGTGGCAGGCGCGGAGGCGCGGTGCAGCGAGCCCGGCCCACGCAGCAGGCGCGGGCAGGCCGGGCAGGCGCGGGCAGCAGCGCGGGCAGGCGCTGCTGCGGGCGGATAAGGGGAGGCCACGTGTCGCCTCCCGATTGGCCGCGTGGATCGCCCTGTCGGGAGGCGACACGCGGCGGCGATCGGGCGCGGGTGCTACTGCGCGGGAGCGCGCGGATCCGCGACACGTGGCGGCCCGGCGGCACAGTGCCGGGCCGGCCCGTTACTGTAGCTGCAGAGGATTATTACCTGGGGGTTCTCTTTCTTCAAGATTTTAATGGAGTTTTCTTTCTCCATTTTGGATCTTTTGGAGGGTTTTTCTCAGTGGGATTTTTACCAGAGCTTCATCAACAAGTCTTCTACAAGATTTGATTTTTTGGGGATTTTTGGAGGCCATTTGGATCATCTTCTTCACCAAGGTTTGAGGACATCACCATTGCTACTTCACAGCCCTCTCCGTCGTGTTTCAGTGCGAAAATTCCCCAGGACTCATTTCTTGGAATTCCGAGCTCATTTTTGGTTCTATGTTTTCACAAGAGGTAAGGCTACAATATTTGTATTCAACTCTTCCCCCAGATCTTATGATTTTATAGAGTTTTAAGGCTATATTTGGGACCCCTTTGTTTCAGTCTGGAATTTTGAGCAATCAGTGGTATTTTGGCTTTTCTGAATTATAGGGGTGGAATTTTTGGATGATTTTTGTGGGGAAATTTCCAGGACTCGAAGATCTATAATATTGGTATATCATTCTCCCCAGATCTGAGTTTTTATTAGGGTTTATGCATGATCTCTGGAACACCTTGCTGCATTCGTGTACAGTTGGAACTTGGTGGATAGTTTAAAGTGTTTATGGGTTTTCTCCTTCATCCGAGCACGAAATTTGGAGTTCTTTAGCTCAAAATGTATCTACTCTCGACAAGGAATCTAATGGTACCTCTCTTGCAGGATTTGGAGCACGTTTGGTTAGGTAACTTTAATGATCTTTGCAAGTGCTGTTATAAGGATTACTGCAGTCCTTGTTTTAGTTTTGATTTGAGCAATGCACCTTGGAATGCAGATAACTTTGTGGATATAAGGTCTTTTTCAGAAATTCAAGTTGGGACTTCTTCTTGACTTCAAGGTGAGCAATTTCTCTTTTGTGATCTATGGATAAATCCCTTTGGAAAGGCCCCTATTTTAAGCTTGGAATGCTAGCATGTTTATGTTAGCAGTTTTGGACAGCATGGTGATATTTGTGGTGTTTGAATGTTAGGGGAAATTAATGGTGGATTGTTGAGGACTTGAAGGTATTTGTATGAAGAGGAGATCTTTGTTTTACTGTTGGAGACTTCATTTTGAGGTATTTGAGGTTGCATATACTATTTATTTAACCTCGTTGCTCTTGCTGAAATTCTGGATTTTTAATTGCGCGGTGTGCATTGTTTCAGTGGTTGTGCCCAATCTGTGAGGTGGATTTGGATGATTTCCGCGGCATCGGACTCCTGAGAGGATAAGGATTACTCACGCCAAATTTCAGCTAGCGGGCAGTGGATCGTCAAGTTTCAGGTGGGTGTTTCGTCTCCAGAACCGGTGGACGGTTCTCTAATTCTATGTATTAAAATGCATGCATGTTAGTGTACCAATATCTGATTGAGATGCAAGTTTGGTGATGACATTGGTTCGAGGAATTGTATTATATGATATTGAGATATGCCTGATGGAAACTTGCAAGATAGTATAATTATATCTGATAATTTGAGAGCATGCATAATATGTTGTACAAACTATAGCCTTGAGAGGTGAGCACAAGAATGATATAGTTCATGTGGATTGGGGCTTTCATGATTCAGGGTACACATTAGATATCTTCGAGATATTTTATGTTCGATGAATGTTTTTACCTACGCTAGTTGAGAGCATGTTTAGGGAGATGAGACTTATGTTGCTTGGTTTTAGTGTTTATATCCCTTGATGTTCCCTGCTCATGTTTTAGTTTATTTAATGCTATTATTGGAACTTGACCTAGCACCCCGTCATATGCTGCATGTTTAACCAGACCAGTAGAGAACCTTCACTTGGGCTAGGTTCTTTTATGCTTTAGATTTCCCACACTTTGCATCTTTCTTGGACATAGTGTTGCCTCGCCCGGGTAGTGGGCCGAGGGTCGGGTTTCTGTGGGACATTGTTGCACTCGTGCCTGGGGGCAGAGTGTAGTCTGGTAGATGAGTTTAGTTTGTTCTAGTGTCGTGGGGAGCCGTTGAGTAGACGGTGGTCCCGGACCGTCGAGTATCTTCCGGTCAGTGTTGTTGGGAACCGTCGGGGTTGACGGTGGTCCCGGGTCGTTGAGTGTCGTCCGACCAGATTCGTTAGCCCTGAGTTGTGGGTTGGTCCTGGCTGTGGAGTATCTCCAGCCAGTGTGTTTGTGCTGTGAGCTGTTGGTGAGGCTAGTGTCTCGTGTTTCGCGTGAGCTGATCAGCTGAGTCGTCGAGAGTGCTCCGACTGTCGTGCGAGATGTTTGAGGATTGAGTTTTTCCGTTCAGAGCGTGAGCGTGGATTATGGACTAGAGCCTGCAGTGCCACTTGAGCTCGACAGAGTGCGCGGATACCCTTGTCCTCGTTGGGGTCGCTCCCCTCGAGTGCCACGTCCAGGGTGGGTTGCACTTTGGTATCGCGACTTGTCGATGCCGTCCCTCTGACTGGGCCAGTTAGTGGCAGTTACGGACGCCATCCCTCTGACTGGGCCAGTTAGTGGCAGTTACGGACGCAGTCCCTCTGGCTGGGCCAGTTAGTGGCAGCTACGGACATACCTACAGCAGTAGGTAGGCGCAGGTTTGACTGGACCCTATGTGGCAGTCAGTATAGATTGGGTGACTGTACTGTGTGAGTTAGTAGATGCATCATATTTCCATCTGTTTCGTTTTCTTGAGCATCTAGATAGAGGCATAGTAGCTGTAGAGTTACTTTTCCAGCCCCTTTCATTTCAGTATTATTATTGTTACTTTATGCCTCTAGTAGACTTGGTGGGCAGACCGTCGGGCTTGTTGACGGCACCCACTGAGAACTACTGTGGGATATAGTTCTCACACCCGTCGTGGTGTCTTTTCCCCAGGAACTCCTACTACTGTTCCTGTTGCTTCTGTTGCTGATCCTTCTGACCGAGGCGAGAGAGTCGCGAGCTAGTTCCCTACCCGTCGTTGGAGTGTAGCGGTACCCCTTCAGAGGAGAGCTTCAGTAGATTAGTTTATTTCTTTTTCCTCTTTTGAGAGACTGATGTAGTGAGGATATTTTTGTATTGAGAGCTTGTACACTGATGTATTTATTGGAGATATCTCCCTTTTGAGTTTTGTATCAGAGGATTTTGTTTATGATCATTTTGGGAGATAGATTTTGTACCTTATTTTTCAGTTGTACAGTGATTCAGATTTTATTACAGCAGTTTTTCTTCAGCTCTGATATCTGTTTAGTTGTTAGATGATACTTTTGCAGGTTGGACGCTTCGCCTATGCGGGATTTCGCATAGGTGGCGGATCTGTTGGCGAGCCCGGGTCGCAGTTTCGACCCCGGGGCGTGACAATAGCACTCAACCAACTATCGCGAAAAGGGACCTATACATTTCATTCATTCATAGCTAAGTGTGGTATCTCCGTGGATGTCGGACACTGACTGTTGTGATTAAAGAAAGTCTCTGATACCATCTAATCTGTCACGCCCCGGGGGTTTCAATCAGCGGAAACAATCAACGAAAAAGGATTTGTTTTGCGTATTAAATTTTTTGAAATTTCTTCTTCCCCGGTGCGTGCCCTGACCCGCCGCATACACAGAATCACCCTGCAAACGGACAGAGTCTCCTCTGTATATGCACGGCGTCGCAGCTAATACAATATGCAATCATAGTAGTTTATTCAATCACAATAGTTCTCAATGCTTACACAACGTACACATTCTCAAGGCCGACCAATTTGAAAGGATAAAATCTACAATTTTTAAAGCGGTGCCCACTCGGCACCCGGGTTTCTAAAACAGTTCTAAAAACATAAATCCACAGAGTTTTTGAAACAGTGCCCACACGACACTCAGGTTTTGAAATTCGTTTTCTAAAATCCATAAATCCACAGGATTTTGAAAACGGTGCCCACACGACACCCAAGTTTTGAAAACGATTTTCGCAATTTCTTTTTCTTTTTCTTTCGTTCCTTTTGAAATACGGCCGAACAGAGATAAGAAATTAACATCCACATAACCAAAGAGTAGAGTACCGACATCCACACCGACCCCACGAGGGTATCGAGAACCACACAATAGTCTACAAGAAATAAATGAAACGCGACAGAAAGGGAAACACCGTCTGGGATCTCGAAGGACCCGAAAGCTCCTAACTCGGCCTCACTGTCGCCTAGCTCTCATCCCTGGAGGAACCTGTCACGGAGTGGGAAGTCAGCAACACGATAATACCAAAATAAAGCAGGAAAAGTAGTAAAGCCGACCGTCAGACGATCCGGAGCGACCACCCTCCCAAGAGGGGAAGAGAAACACGAACACCTGTTAAATCTGACCACGTCGGGCATCTACGTCGACTGGTCGCACCGCTCACAAAGAGCCACCGCTCATAAAGAGCCACTGCTCCTAAGGAGCCACCGCTTATAAGGAGCCACCGCTCATAAGGAGCCACCGCTCATAAAGAGCCACCGCTCATAAGGAGCCACCGGTCATAAAGAGCCACCGCTCGCACCTTGGCGCCTCAAAACCCCACAACTACAGGGGCCCCACTACGTCACCTCATGGGTTTACACGGGTCATAGACCACTTTTTCGAAAAAGCGCACCCTTTGCGGTGGCCAAACCGCGGGTGCGCGTGTTGCTGCTTCGAGCATAGTAATCAAGAAACGAGAACCATAGAGACTACCATCTACATATAGTCAGATAACAAGAACCATAGAGACTATCCACAATACCTCAGTTAAATGCACAAATAGTGTTAGTTACAAATGTCGGAAGTGCCATGCTAAGTCTCCAAAAAAAAACCCACCACGCGATAAACATAACAATATCGGAATGCGTATAAAAAGGTTCTAAGGATGTACCCACCTGAAACGCGAGGAAGAAGATGATGCGAAAAACTCCAGCTAAAACACTCCCACCTTGTGCCCGAAAAAAACTATAGTAAGAATTATTGTTAAAAACATCGTCGTGGTCAAAAACACTCAAAAACGGGGCGAAACGGGCCAAAAACGGGGTTTCTGGACACTTAGGCTGAGAGTTGGTGCACGGGTCCAGGCGTGGACCGGGCTCACGGCGACAACGCAGCGGCGGCACAGACCAGGCGCACACTATGCGGTAGACTGCAGCGTCCTGGGCCGGGCCGCGCACGGGCTGCAGGCGCGCACCGGGTTCACGCGGCAGAGCGCGGTGGGGCCCACCGGGTGCACGCCCAGCGCGTGCACCACGCTGCTGGGCCGGGCCGCGCACGGATCGCAGGCGCGCGCCGGGTTCACGTCGTAGAGCGCGGTGGCGCGCACCGGGTGCACGCCCAGGGCGTGCACCGCGCTGCTGGGCCGGGCCAGTGCATGGCTGAGACGCGCCGGGTGCACGCGTCCGGGCCGCCGTTTTCTGCGCCGGGTGCACGCCGTCCCGTGGACCGCGCGGGCTGAGGTCGTACGGGATGAACAGTAAATCTCCGGAAAAGTGTTTTCTTCTCCGCTTTCGCCCTCCGCGGCTTCGGTGATGACCCCGCGAACACGGCGACTGCGGCGGCGACCCCGTGAACACCATAACGGCGGCGGCGGCCTCCCGTTTGACAACGGCGGCGGCGGCCTCCCGTTTGACAACACGCATTGCAACCGACAACCGAGCAACCGACAACCAAACCCTCGACCCCACAGAAATTGCAAAAAGGGAAAACCGGAAAAACTCGAACCGCTCACCTTGATTCCGCCGGAGGAGGAGGAAGGAAGAAGATCGTCCTCTCCACGCCCGATCAATCCCGCAGAAAAGCGGCGATTTCCTCTTTTTCTCTCCCCGTTTCTCAAACTCGGTTCCTCCGCCGTCTTCGTGAGAAAAGAAAAAAAGGTTTTGGGGTTTCATCCCGCACCCCAATCGGATACGTAGAGAAAAATAAAGTTACCCCCCAGTCAGCAAACCTAGCCGTTCAAAATTGAACGAGGGGTCCAGATCACCTCGAAAACGTGTCGATCGCCGGCACGCATTCCGATGCACCCTGAGCTGAAAGAAAACATCAAAAATTATTTCTGGGAGATCCCAGGGTCGGAATTCAAATCCGATCGCACCACCGCTTACCGTTTTGCGAGCTCTACCACCTAAAAATACCCGCAACCCCGACGATCAGCCCAAAAATTCTCGAACTTCAACCCCTCCCCTAGCGACAAAAAGGACTCGATTAGTGCCAAAACGAAAACGGGGAGGTCGAGGTAAAACAAAATAACATAAAATAAACTAATAGCATAGAAAGATGAAAGAAACTGATCATAACAAGATCCCGCCCGATCAACCCGAAAAGCGTGCCGGCCACTTAGCATGGATTCCGATACGCCACTCAAAGGCAAACGCTTTGACCCCCATTCCGGAAGATCCGTAAATCAGAATCCGGAACCGTTCGTTTTGCCGTCCTTCAATTTCCGAGCTCAATCGCAGAAAAATATACTCGCGGTCCAGGCCAGTCCATTGCAGAAAACACAGAGAAATGTCTCCCCAACAATCCCGTCATGAATTGAAGGTATACAAAGATATCGGGACGCCAGAATACTACAGTGGGCCTGGGCGCCGCGCGGGCGCCGCCCGGGCGCTGCGCAGGCGCGCGCGGTGCGCAAACGCGCCGCGCAGCTAGCGCGCTGGGGCGCGCGGCCTGTGCGCTGGGGTACCACGTGGGGGCGCGGCATGCGCGCAGGACTTGGCCGCAGGGCCGCGCGCAGTGCGCGGCTGCAGCATGCAGCGCGCTGTTGGCGCGGCTGCTGCGTGCGGATGGCGAGCGAGCGGTGGGCCGGTGGCAGTGAGCTGTGAGCGCGCACGCCGAGGCTGTGGTTGCCCGGGTGTAGCGAGTTCGTTTGTGAGCCTTGTTTGACTCAGTTTCTTGGTTTTCTCTCTCAGGTCGACGTCTTTCGTGCAGTTTTCGGCGAGGTGCCGCGCGGAGGCCGAGTCAATTGCGCGGCACGTGGTTTTCGCCGGAGCAGTCTGGACAGTGTGTGGAATTAAGTGATTGTGGTATGTAATTTTCCTTGTGTGCATTTGGACTGGTATGTGCAAGAGTGGATTTTTTTGTAGGGTGAGCATTATTGGAGTGCAGAACTGGTAAATGTGTTTGGGTTTTGTGGATTGTGTTAATGCTGTGAAGTGTGGGTGATTTAGTTAATATTGTGTGTATGTGGGCATCTAATTATGAGTATGCAGATTTTTATGGTGGACTTGTTTGGTGTTGTGGACTTGTGGGTGTGTACAAATGGAGCTTTTAAGAGTGCTGTGGATTTTCTTTTATGATTGTAATAGAGGATGCATGTGTGAGGTATATGTTGGGTTTGTATATAAAATAGGATCTAAATAGGAGAAAAAAACACCTAGAGGGGGGTGAATAGGTGTAAACAATATACACTCAAAAAATCATTGCGCAATAAAACCCAATGCGGAAATTAAAAAGAACACGCAAGATTTTTACGTGGAAAAACTCCAAATCGGAGTAAAAAACCACGGGACCGATAACACGGTGAAATCCACTAGAATTAACACACGTACAAGGTGATATAACGTACTCACAGACGACTCAACCTTTTACCATACGCTCCTAGTAGATCTTCTCCGCTCGCTCCGCAACGCTTCTCGAATCCACGATCTGCGTCCAACGCCGAATCCACAGCGTCCAACGTCGAGTCCACGACGTCCGACCGAATCCACGGTCTTCACCCAGTAGCACGCTTCGAATCCACGAACGTACCTCGCTCCGAATCCACGAGAGCGGTTGCACCTTGAATCCACAAGGCCACGCGAGTCCACGCGCCGATTTAGGGTAAATCGTTGTTTTTGGGTGGTGATGATCCGCCGAATACTTAGATTAGAAATAGATCGGAAATACCATCTAAGTATTCATTGATTTGATTCTACTCAAAATCTGAGTTTGGAAAACCTAGAATCAAATCAATCAATATAGATGAAGAAACATAGAATTAAATCTATTGATTTCCTTTCTTCTCTATATGTGGATTTTTCTCTTTTACGGCTTAT
Source organism: Tillandsia fasciculata (assembly GCA_029168755.2). Taxonomy (NCBI): domain Eukaryota; kingdom Viridiplantae; phylum Streptophyta; class Magnoliopsida; order Poales; family Bromeliaceae; genus Tillandsia; species Tillandsia fasciculata. The sequence goes on along the minus strand of CM054940.1, from coordinate 14,521,209 downwards.
GCGGCTTTTTATTTCCGTACCCTAGAAATGAATTAAAGGGTCTATATATAGGTTAGAAACCGTTGGAAGAAGATAAGGAATCAAAAACAACCTTTCCTGGAAATTTTCAGGACGGTTATCCGGATTGGAATTGGGCAATCCGGATCGTCGTAGCGTGATTGACAATTCCAGAAAAAACAGGTTTCGGGATCCGGATCGCAAGGTCCGATCCGGATCGTTCATGCAATTCAGCAAAATCCCATGTTCGGGATCCGGATCGGAATGGCCTGTGATCCGGATTGAAATTGCCAATGAACAATCACCCTTCGGGATCCGGATTGCACTGCCTGATCCGGATCCTGAACATGTCCCATGTCCAGTTTTTGATTTTTATGCAATAAAAAATTCTTCCAAGTGTTTCTACACTACAAGAAGTATTCGGATCACCAAAAATCTTTAGTTAAACATACCTGATCCTTTTGAATTCTTCTTTCTTGAGATTGAGGTATATGATCCAAACTTCTTTCATCTTCAATCTTCAAGACTTAACACTTTCACGAAATACGCCAACTCAAATTCCGTAACAATCTCCCCCTTTGGCGGTTTCGTGACAAAACACAAATCCACTAAAGAAAATTCAAAAAGATATTTTTGTTGCTATCACCATACAACAAAAATTTACAATGGAGATCCAAAAATTAAAAACATGAGATAAACTCCTAAAACAGACTCTAGACTTAGACATCTGTACTCTCTGCAAAAATAAAGCATTCTTGACAAACAAAATCGTTAGATACCTCAAGAATTGAAACATACAAAACCAAATACAGAGATAGAGTTTATATCTCATCATGACATTTGAGAATTCAGATATGTAAGAGAATCATAGTTAAAACCAACATATCTTCTATGCATTCAAAAACCAAATGTCACAAAATGTTAGTCCAACATCAACTTGTTAGTCATATTACATGCCCAAATAGTTAGTCGAATAGTTAGTAGGGACATGCAACAAATCACAAGATAAAAGCAAAGTTGAAGTTGAAGTCATACTTACCTTAATGTCCACAGTTTTCACATCATCATTGTTCACATTCACACAGTTTTCATATCATCATTGTTCATGTCATTGTTTAAGTTCTCTCTAAACTCTCTCCCCCTTTTTGTCACAGAAACGAGCCAAAATTACAAAACTTAAGGAGAGTTAAAAAGGTCAAAAGCAAGAAAAACCTGAGAACTAAAACTAAAACAAAGTAAAAACAGAACTAAAACTAAAAGAGAGACTAACACTAAACATTAAACACCTAAAAACTGAAATCCTGCACAAAAGATTAAAATTCTGCACAAAAAGATGTGTTTAGTGCACAAATTAGTCATCGGAGTCTGATTCCTCAGACGCACTACATTCCATCTTAGTAAACATTTTCTTGATCAATTTCTTCATCGAGTTTACCCTCTTTGTCAATGTAATGTGTGATGCAGTGATTATCTCTAGTTCCTCAGACATTCGCTTTTGTTCTGTGCTTATCTGCTCTTGTTGAAAAGATAGCCGCTGTTGTTGCTTAAAAATTGAAGTCACCGAGGCTACATCATCCGCGCCGGGTGCTTGTTGAGACGGTGAGGCAGAGGTGCCGACACAGGGTTTCTTTCCAGTGGAGAGTGTCGGAGTAACATGTGGTAATTTGTGAAGTGACTTCACAATCGTTGACTCATCTATCATCCCCCAACATTGTTGATATGATGTCGCGCTTATATCAATTTCAAAGTTTTGCAAGATCCTCATGATGATCAAAGGAAATGGAAGTCGCTCAGAAGGATGAGGATGCTCAACATACCTTGACATTCTCTTCCAAATTATGTAGGGGATATTCATGTTCAATCCTACAGCCTCAGAGGGATGACCTATCAGATATAAGAACAGCATTCTTTCCCATCTCACTACCTTGGTCTGCATGTTAGGTAGAATGTTGTAACACGTGATGAAATTAAGAAATCGGTACTCCAGTCGAAGATGTTTGGATTTTACACTTTTACCATCTCCTGATTCAGTTCCTTCCAAACAAATTTTTTCTATCACGGTTTGCCACTAGGCATTTGTCAAACTCCTTCCCGTCAAAAAGTCGATCCCTAATGTGTTGGATTCCATTCCAAGGACTTCGCCGATTAACTGCGGAGTGATTTTAAGCTTTATTCCTTGGATGTTTGTATAGAAATGCATTGAGCCAGGTTCATCTTCTTGAAGATGTCTTGCATTCGTGTAAAAAGTTCTTACACGATACAAACAATACCCAAGTAATTCAGGGAATCGACAGACTTGGATGAGATTAGCTTGCTCAATTAAAGTTCCAAACTCTGGTGAGTGATTTCGGAGAGCTTCAACGTTGACATGTCGTTCACCGATACATTCACGGTGTTCAAAAGCTCGAAGGCGATCAATGCTGACGAACACTCCTTCCACGCGAGGCGGTGAGTCAGGAACCATTGGCTTGCTAGCATTAGCATCTCGTGCTTGTCCAAAGCGTCGAGCAAGTCGTTTCCCTTTTACAGAGATAGTCGGTGCAGACATAGGTGCTTTTCCTGTGTCCATGGGTGCCTTTCCTTTTGATTCATTGGAAACTTTTTGTTCAGGTTTAACGGGAATGAATTCATCATCATCCGTTAGCTTGTCCCAGTCTACTTCATCATTATTTGCTTCAGTTTTCGTATCACTAATCAGGTGAAATTCACCTTTTCGTTGAGGTTTCTTGCCTCTTTTCAGTTTGTTGGTTGCTCGTGCATGCACCATTGTGACTAACAGCAAGATGATCCAAGAGAATTCCATTGCTGTGCGTGCTTTACTAAGTTTGAAATCCTGTGAAGAGCAACTCAAGAACACATGAAAAAATTGTTAATTTTGAAAAATTTAAAAAATTGTACCCAAACAATCATAATCATGTAGAGAGACTAGGAATCAAATTAGTTTTGCAAAAAGAATTTTAAAAATAGATCAATTGCATGATTTTCAAAAATTCCTATTATATGCCCTAAAGCTGAATTTTCAGAAATCGAAGCCCAAAAATTCGTTAATCAGGAGAAAACCCAGCATATAATCAAAACTAATCTACCCAGAGTTCTTATTTCAAAAAAAATTTGACCAAAAACCATTCACAAACGAAAAAGATCCATGATTTCTACTCACGTTTGGAGCAAAAAAGGAAAAACAGTGAAAAAATCGAGATTTGATCAATAAAACTTACTTGGAATCGAAGAACTCGAGTTTGAAAGGCTCCAAGATGGAAGATTTCTAGAGAGAGAAACCCTAGAGGCTTAAGAACAAAAGATTGTAGTAAAAGAAATCAAAACCCTCTTGTTCTTATTAAAACCCTAGCCGTGATCCGGATCGGATCGAGATTTTGATCCGGATCAGCCAGCCGCAGGAAACACCTGCGTTCGGGATCCGGATCACTTAGTCCGATCCGAATCGGCTCCAACTTTTTCTCCAGAAAAATTTAGAAAAATTCCATAAAATCCAGAAAAAGTATGTAAGCACAATTGTGTATCAACTTTAAACAAAAATCATCGTTTCATACAACAAGAATTAGATTATGCCAAATCTATCAATAATATCCAAAAATGAAACAAAAATTTATAAAAATTAAATCCCTTAAAGTTGAACAACTTCAATCACATCTAACATGATCTTATGCGTAATGCCTTTATCAAATCATCAATTTGGTAAAGAAAATGAAATACCAAGATCAATAGATGTTTGAAATCCCAAATAAGTTAGATAATGTGTGATGACCCGGATCTCCGCAGAGCTGCTACAGTGCGTTGGGGTGGCTGTTGGAGGCCTACATGGTGTGCTGGAGGTGTTTGGGGCATAATTAGACACAAGTGTTGGACTTCGGGCTCAAATGGATCATGTGAGTGATCGGAGGACCCCGTGGAGGGTTTAGAAGTGGTTTCGCGCGAATCGGATATTTAAATTGGGCTCCGCACGAAGTTTGGGCTAAGAACGCATTTCCGGGTGCCTTCGGCAATTTTTAGAGTGGGAATTTGGCGAAACGGACGTCAAATTCGGATTCAGCGCGCGAAAACGGTCAAAATGGACTACATACTTGACTTTTTGGGCACGGGTTACTGTTCACCGCCGGAACAGTAACTCCGGCGATCGCCGGCGGCAGCCGGCGGCGGCGGGCAGGGCGGAGCGCGGCGGCGCGGCCTCGGGCAGGCGGAAAGCGGCGGCGGGCAGGGCGCGTGGGCGCGGGCAGGGCGCGCGGGCAGGCGCGCGGGTGCGCGGTCCACGCGGCCGGCGTGCACCGGAGGGCCGGACACGTGGCGGTTGATTATTGGTTCGGTTCACAGGTTTTGCTACACCGGGTGCAGCAGGAAATGTGTGTGACACGTGGCGGCTTTCCATTGGTTGGAGGTACTGTGCGGGCAGGCCGGGCAGCCGGGCAGGTGCGCGCGCAGGTGCTGAGGTGCAGGATTTTGGTGTGCCACGTGGCGGTTCTTCATTGGATGAGAGTTGGACACGTGGCAGATTCTTATTGGCCGGTTCAGTGGACTTGGAGCACGGAACATTCTGGTGGTGTACGGTGGACCGAGGTGGACACGTGGCGACTACTGATAGGCCGGTCTACATGCGCGCGGTCCACGGTGCAGGCGAGCCTGCCTCGGGATGCGTGCCTGGCAGGGTCGCAGGCACGCGTGCTGGCACGCGCAGGCGGGCCGGCGCGTCTGGTCAGCGCCACGTGTCGACCACCGCGTGGGCCACGCGTCGCGACGTGAGCGGCGGGATCCGGTGTTTGCTGTTGTGTGGGCGACGTGGAGGCCCAGGGTGAATCCGGGCTTGAACAGTGTTGGGCCGGGCCCAACACTGTAGCAGCCCGGAAGTTCCTGTGCGCCCGAAAGTGGGGATATAATGGTCATTTTGTGATTTGTTTCTTTTGGGCCTATAAATACCCCCTCCTCTCCCTCATTCTCCCCCTTTTTCCGAGCTTTAGAGAGGGAATGAGAGGGAGAGATCTATAGGAAAGTTGTTCCCCTTAATGTCCTGGATCTCGTGGTGGATTCTCAGAATTTCTGGAAGCTCGGCAACGGCGATATCGATTTTACAGTTCGCCTCGGTTTTCTCCCCATTTCGGCCCATTACCGTCGCAAATCAGTCAAAAATTCACTGTGAGCAAACCAGAAGGAGTTTGTGGATGATTTCTTTGACAGCGTGTTCCTAAGAGGTAAGGCTTCGATTTTTGTGTTGATCGTTTTGCTCCGTTTCGCACTTTTGGCACGTTTCCCGAGGCATCTTTGACCCCCATTTTTCTGTGATGGATTTTGGACAGCACCAACTTGTCGATTTTATATCTCAGCCTAGGAACATCGGATCAAGGCGTTTCAGGACTCGATTTTGATCTACTCGTCGCGAGAAACGCATTGGTGATTTTTCTGGGATTTTTGGAAATTGTTTCGAAGGTGATAATCACTGTTTTCTCAGTGAACAGTGCTCAGTTTTTAGCACAGATTTCTGTGTGATGTACCCCTCTTGCCGAATTTTTATCTTGACTTACCGATCTCAGTTTTGGGCGTACAAGGTACCGTTGCGAAGCTATCGACGCGAGGATCGCCGTGATATTTTTCTTGGAATTTTCTGGGCACTTTCTGCGGGTGATAATTTAACAGATTCGGGACTGTTGTTGTTTGGGTTAATTAAAGCAATATTTGGGAACCTAAGTGTATTTAGTGGACTTTGTGTTGTGCCAGGAGTGTTTCGGGTATACTGTACTTGTTGGAGCGCAGGATTGGAGTTTTTGGTATTTTCAGCTGTATGGACCCGGACAGTTAGCGCTTCAGGTGGGTGGTTGTTGCATGCCTCTACTTCTGACCTGCTCACTAAGTTTATTAGAGAACCCACTTTTGAGCATATTGATTGATTATTATGCATGATTGCCTGATATAAATGTGAGCCTATCATCTGAGATTAATTTTGTGAATATAGCATGTTGGGGACATTATGGGATAATATTTCTGTTGGAACATGATCATTGGAATAATTTATTAGTGATGATTAATATGCTACACTAGCACCTAGATTTATGAAAGTGGATTAAATGATTAATTGTCAGGACATAATGACACATCAATGTGCGGGTGCCACTGTGAGATTTATTATGGATCAGGGATTATTTACATGTGTAGTTGACTGATGATGTTAGTATGATGGACATATTTATGTGGATTTATTATTTGTTACACCTGCAAAACTGTTATTTGCTATTCTCCATTTCATATTGCCTGAGGACTTTTGCATGCTTATTTGGACATCTAGATAGGCCACTATTTTATTGCTACACTATCATATTGGGATTTGACTTAGGAGAAACCATGATTGCTTTCTTTCTCCTTTTCATTTAGACTTTTGAGTCATGTTGCTCGAGTTCGAGCAGAGGTTTGGGATAGTGTAGCCGGGACCTGAGGGTCAGTGACAGGGTGTACTTGATGTTGGATTATGGGTTATTGCGGCAACCGCGGACAGTAGGCGGTTGACCGGATCTTGATTATTTTACCCAATTGTGGGTTGTGGGTTATTGCGGTGACCGCGGACTTTGGGCGGTTGACCGGATGTTTACTATTGCATCAGATTGGGTATCAGATTTCTCTAGTGGATGGTATTTCCCACTTTTGAGTACTATTGCATCAGATCGGGGTTTTATTAGTGGACGGAGTTTCCCACTTTGATCATAGTCATGATCCAGTCCTGCTATTGTGAGACATTGGTTACAGAGATACTTTACTCGTGTGGGTCGCTCCCCTCGAGTGCCACTCCGGAGTAGGCTTTTGACCGTGACGGTGCCGGTCAGTTGGTGAGTTGTGAGTGATGACACAGTTGGTGAGTTGTGAGTGATGACAGAGCAGGCAGTACCAGTTTTACTGGTGGCACTAGATTGGGTCTATTTGGTCAGATACTGTTTTCTGATGCATTCATACCGTCATTTCCTTCGGTATTGCATTTAGAGGCATACTTGTTGTGGTTCCCCTTTTATTCAGTAGTTCCGTTTACAGCTTTACTACTTGCCCTTTTCTTGCCTCTAGTAGACTTAGTGGGTACGCCGGAGCTTGAGGCTTTACCCACAGGGGGAGGCTACTGGTTTACTAGTGGTTCTCACCCCCACTGTTGTTTCCCTTTCTTTTCTCCCCCTGTTTTGCAGAGTCCTCCTCGGGAGTTGCTGATCTTCGATCGTTGTCCGGGGCGAGGGAGTCACGAGCTAGATCTTACCACCCGAGGAGTGTAGCTGTATCCCCTGGTTGGAGATTCCTGTAGCTGTTGGCTGGTGTTTACTGTTATCCTTGGAGGGAGATCTTTTGTATTTGGAGAGACAGAGTTGAGACTGATGTACTATAGTTTTAGTTTATTTCCTTTTTATAGTTGAGAGATGCTGTATTGAGGACATTGTATGTGGATTATCTGTATTTGTGGAAAGGGATATTGTACTTTATTTCATGATGTACAGTGATTGGATTTTATTTTACAGCATTTTATTTCAGCCCTGATATTTGTATAGCTATAGTACTATCTTTTGCAGGTTAGACGCTTCGCCTATGCGGGTTTTAGCATAGGTGGCGGATCTGTTGGCGAGCCCGGGTCGCAGTTTCGACCCCGGGGCGTGACAGATTAAGTTGGTATCAGAGCTTAGGGATAGGTCAGTTGGGACCGTAGGAACCCTAGGCTTATGGTTGGACCCTAGGATGACTTCGTGAGAGTCGTGATTTTAGCGAGATTCGTGATTGAGTTTTATACTTCTCCCGAGTGATGGGATGGGTGATTGGCATGTTTATTCTCCTAAGCAATTATGTTGGCTGCAGACAACATAATGCGGCGGAACGGTTGACATGCTCTAGACTCTCGCCGGATTGGGTCGAGTTTTGTTTTGTGCTGTGGTGCAGTTGGTCGTGGTGAGCGGTGTCTCCCCGACGCGTTGTGCGGATTGGTGCGCACTCGTCGCAGCAGTGGAGCTTGAGCGGATTGTTTTGGGGCCGGATACCCGGATTGAGGTTAGAGAGCTTCAGGCCCCGATGGTAGGATTGTTTGAGGTATATCTGCGGCAGAGTGAGCCGCTGGTCTAGGTGACACAGTTGTCGGAGCAGTGGGCAGTCCGACAGTGTTTTTCTCCTGAGATCACCTGGTTACAGTATCCTCAGCGGCGGTGATTTCTGAGGCGCCGTTGGCGCAAGTGGCCCTCTCCGTGCTAATGTTTTGTGTTGCGGCACCGAGGCGGGGGGATTGCTGATAGTGGATGGGTTGTGGGACATCATTGATGGATGGAGCCAGTTTTGGCAGATGAACCACCCCGATTTATGGATTTGAGTTGGAGCCTTTGGAGGCAGAATCGTGGTTAGTGGTGATGGAGTGATCAATTGAGAGTCTCCTTGTGCTAAAGAGTTGAGGCAGTCGTTGAGCTGTATGCTCAGGGTTTCGAGGGACGAAGCGTGTAGGATGTGTGCGACTGGGAGTGGATTGCGCCAGGATACCCTTTTAGTTTATCTGATCCTTCTGTTTTGGATTATGGATTTTGGATGCCTCGATGGAGTAGGCATTGTGTATGGAGTGTACTGTTGCAGTTCCTTTGGATAAGGATCGGCCGCCAGAGGCGAGTTCTGGATAGAGGCGCCTGGCGCTAAGTGTTGGGGGACAGATCGGCTGGCAGAGGCACCTTCGTTCTTCTGTCCTGGATGGTGGATATCCTTGTGGATGGATTATGTAAAGCTTACCCAAAGGAAGGTTACCCTTTGTGATTGATAACCTTTGTGTTTGGGGTACAATAGATGTGCTGGAGGGGTGAGCTGAGTAAGGATAATTGAATGAGGAATTGCATGAATTAATTGTGTTTTGTCATATGACGATTGCAATAATAGATTTTCTGAGATGTCAGAGGTCAGGTGGACCCCGGTGGCAGCATCAGCATCGTTATCAGAGTGGTGTGTTACGGCATTTTGGTGTTGGCATATTTCGTGAGTCTAGTCAGTGAGTTGAGTCGGAGTCTTGAAGCGATCAAATTGTCAATCAACAATCGAAGACTCAGAGAAGATTCAACAAGAGCTCAAGTTGACACTTAGTGTTTTGAGTCTTGAAGATTGAAGGTGAAGAATTGTGGAGCATATACATCAATCTTAAGGAAAATGGATTCGGATTGATCAGGTACGTTTAACTAAATAATTTTGGTGATCCGAATACATTTGAGTAGTTTAGAAACACTTGGATAAGGTTTCATTGCATAAAAGTCAAAAACTATTTTTTCAGGAATTCCGATCAGGATCAGAATTCCGATCCGGATCCCGAACCTTGTTTTTTCAGGAATTGCTGAAAAAAGACGACAGTCAGGATCGCCGTAAATCCGATCCGGATCGTCGTGCGGGAAAAATTCTGTTAAGTCAGTTTTTGATGCTTATCTCTTTCCAAAGGTTTCTAAACTATAAATAGACACTTAGGGTTTCTCAAGAACGACCGATCAATTTATAAAACACTTGAGAGCAACCCTAGAGGCTAGGTTTTTATCGTTCTTCTTTATAGCCTCTTTTAGGTCAATTCGACGGTTCTTCCAAGATCTATCTTTTGTCGAATTGATCTAGTCTTTGCTTAGAGATTTCTTCTACGGTTCCTCAATGATAATCTAAGCAAAGGATCACCATCGAAGCCTATATTTCTTTATCGGCTGAGTTTGCGTCGTGGATTCAACGTGGCACCGTGGATTCGAAACGTGTGCTCGTGGATTCGAGTGGCGTTCGTGGATTCGAACGTGTGCAGTGGACGTGCAATCGGTGAAGCGCAAGGTCCGAAGAACTTGAAGGAGGGGTCGAGTCCGTGGAGTCGGTAATCACCTTGTTATTCTTCTTTTCTTAGTGGATTGTTATTGCGTGTTGGTCCCGTGGTTTTTCTCCTGGATTGGAGTTTCCACGTAAATCTCGGTGTGCTGTTTTTTATTTCCGCATTGGTTTTTATTTTGCACTGAGATTTGATTTTTGAAATATTACACCTATTCACCCCCCTCTAGGTGTTTGATAGTACCTATTTAGATCCTTGTGGATCCTTAAAACCAACAATTGGTATCAGAGAGGGTTTTAGGTTTTTCTATCATGTCGGGTGAAAGTGGTAATATTTTTAGACCTCCTCTTTTTGATGGGACCAATTATGCATATTGGAAAGTGCGGATGAGAGCTTTTCTCATCTCAATTGATGAGCGGGTATGGCAAACCGTTGAATACGGTTGGGTGCATCCTGTTGAGGAAGTAGGAAATTCTACTACCCCAAAACCTCGCTCTAGATGGTCTAAAGAGGAAATCGAAAGATCTTCTTACAATGGGAAAGGTATGAACGCTTTATATAATTCTCTTTCCTCGACTGAGTTTACAAGAATTTCTGCGTGTGAAACCGCGAAGGAAATTTGGGATATTCTCAAAATTACACATGAGGGTACTAATCTTGTAAAAATTCAAAAGCTCCAGATGCTTACAAGTCAATTTGACTCTATTCATATGGAAGAGCATGAATTGTTTACAGATTATTACACTAGACTTCAAGATGTAATTAATACATGTGCTAATTTAGGAGAAAAGATCCCGGAGTCGAAAATTGTAAGAAAGATTCTTCGGACTCTTCCGGAACGGTTTAGGGCAAAGGTTACCGCCATTGAAACCGTTAGTCATCCGGATGAGATGAGTGTAGAGGAATTAGTAGGTGCTTTACAAACTTATGAGATGACTTTTCCTACTAATCAAATTTCTTCCAAGTCTTCTTCTAAGCTTACAGGTATTGCATTCAAATCAACAAAGGAAGAAGATGACGAATTAAGTTCCGACGATGAAATCTCTTTAGCCGATTTTGAAGAACAATTGGCGCGGATCACAAAGAAATTTCGTCGGAAATTTTGGAAGAATCGAACCGATGGATCTTCATCCACGAAACCATCTAAAGGATCATCGGGTTCTAAATCCTCTAAACTCAAAGGCGTTGCAAAACCTTCTAAAGAAAAAGAAAAAGATGATTTCGAAGGGGAAATCCGATGCTATCGATGCAAAGGCTACGGCCATATTTCAACGGATTGTCCTTCTAAGAAATCATACAAAAAGAAGGCTTTGCAAGCAAAAACTTGGGACGATTCTAGTTACGATGAATCGACCTCAAGTGAAGAGGAAAAAGGAAAAATTGTTGCTTTTCATGCCTCTCAAATTCCCTCTTCTAATTTGTGTTTATCATCTTTAGTCACTGACTCTATTCCTTTGATTTTGCATGAAACATCAACATCCGGAGGAGAGTCATCAAGTGAGGGGGAGTCGGACGAAGAAGAACTCGTTGAGGCATACCAACAACTTCTTGCGGAATCGAAGAAGATGGCCAAGCATATCAAGAAGTTGAGGAAGCAACGACTTGAAGATCAAGACGAGAATCAAGCGTTAAAGATCAAACTTCATGATCTCGGGGAGGAACGAGAGCTTTTATTGGATAATAATAAAATCCTCCAAGAAAAGCTAAACCAATCGGAGACGAACGCAAAATTATATATGGACAAGATTGGTTTTCTTGAAAAGCAGTTTGAAGAGATTCATGTCACCAACCAAACTTTGACCAAGCAAGTTCATGAACTTAAATCCGACATACAAAGGCTTTCCACCGATTCCAAGAAACTTGATGGTATGTCCGGATTAGGTCAAACAAGCAAGGTTGGTTTGGGATTTAAAAAGAACCAAACTGTGAAGGCTTCAAGTTCCACAACTAAATTGAAAGAAAGAACTTGTCACCTATGTGGACTTGAAGGACACTTGGTGAAGAATTGCCCGAAAAAGAGAAAGAAAAATACTTCGGCAACTTCATCTACGGAGCGAACTCAACGGAATCAAAAGACACATCAAGTCAATGGAGTTCACTCAACCCACCAAAGGTCCGAGCCACAACTTCGATCATACAAGTGGATTATTGCAAGGCAAAGACCTAAGGTGGACCAACAGTCAAAGCTACCAACCCCCGGGCACAATGAATCAAGACAACCCAAGATCCGACGATTTTGGATTCGGAAAGGTGATATCTTTCCTTGTCTTAAGTTCTAAATAGCTTATGACTGTATGTAATGCTTTGATTGGTTTTTCCTTCATATTTCTTCTTAATCTTTGCATTACATGTTTTCAATGCTCTTTGTTTTTATACTTTGTTTTTGAACAAAAGGGTTTTTTATTGAACAAGTGCATTGAATAAAAAGGGTTTCACGTTCATTCACTCCAAATTAATTTTATATGGATTACCAACTTTACTCCATAATCATAATCTTGAAGATACTTCATTATAGGAGTTTTTGATAGTTATAAGCATCAAATTTTAGAAATCATGTGTGATCTTTAGATGCTTAATCTATCTCGGTTGTGTGAATTCTTTGTGACAACACAAGTGCTATAAACATCTCTAAAAATGAGCATTGGTTATATTGACTTTAATTGCATCTTTTCACGCATTTAGAACTCTATTATGCTTTTGACATCATAATATTTCGATGTTGCAATGATCATTTATGTTAATTAAGTCATCTTTTAAGTGATCAAAGTCAATTTCTCTCTCAATGATCTCTTGGTATAGTCATTATCTTATTTGACTATTTAGTCGAGTATGAATGCGAGATCAATTTTTGGTTGAATACCTTATATCTTAAATAATTGATAGCCAATTGAGGGGGAGTCAAAGAAAAGTAAAATGCTCAAAAGATGTGGAAAGAGTTACATCCCAATGAGGAGTGTGAAAACTACCACCACATGGAGGAAAGAGCTACCACCTCGGTCGTCCGAGTACTGTGTGCAGCTACCACATGAATACCAAGCATGGTTTTGTCAATTTTGATTAACTAAAATGCATGATTGAAATACTTGACTCTGTCAAATTTCAAGGTTGGTATAAGGTGGGATTTTTAACGAAAGATGCTCAAAGAGCCACTCTCTTCAACAGATTTCCTAGATATATTATCTAACTTATTTGGGATTTCAAACATCTATTGATCTTGGTATTTCATTTTCTTTACCAAATTGATGATTTGATAAAGGCATTACGCATAAGATCATGTTAGATGTGATTGAAGTTGTTCAACTTTAAGGGTTTTAATTTTCATAAATTTTCGTTTCATTTTTGAGTATTTTTGATAGATTTGGTATAATCTATTTCTTGTTGCATGAAACGATGACTTTTGTTTAAAGTTGATGCGCTAAAGTGCTTACATACTTTTTCTGGTTTTTATGGAATTTTTCTAAATTATACTGATGAAAGAATTTTGGATCATATACCTCAATTTCAAGAAAGGGTAGAATTCAAGATTGATGTCATTTGGAAATCTCTGTAAGTCATCTTTGTAAATCCGTTACATCTTGATAGAGTTTGGATCTCAAGATTATTTTTGATGACTTGTGTTTGATGAATATAACATGAAAAACTGTTTATAATGTTTTATCTTTATTTTTCATGATTTAGGAGTAAATCTTTTTAATTTTGTGAAATTAATTGGATTGAATGGCATCTGTGTGAATTCATTGTTTAAAGCACTTAAATTGATTTCTTGATGGAATACAAATCGGTATTTGAAAAGATTCCAAAATCTGGATTTGTTTCAAGAAATTATTTGATTTTTGCTTTCTGGTACCGGTACGCAATCTGCATTTTTGTTATATACCGGAACTGAGCTTTTATCTCTCTTTCTCTATGAACTAATGGTGTTAGTGATTTCCTTTTGTCTAGTATGTTCACTGTTTGACAATTTGTGACAAAAAGGGGGAGAAGAGAAATGACGGAGATGAGATCATCAAGAGAGGACAAACGAAAATGGAAAAATGGGGGAGAACGAAAATGATGATCGTATCACAAAGGGGGAGAACATAAATGCTCAAGACAGGGGGAGAACATGGAGAACATGTTGGAGATGCTCAAGATAGGGGGAGATAAAGAAAAGATTGAAAGAGCCACAAAACAAAAAGCTCGAAAAACAAAAGAACCAAATGGAAGACGAATCAAATGTAGGATTTTAATTTCTAACGACTAACGTTTGATTTTGTTTGGAGTTTTGTTTTGCAGGAATTACATCACTTTAAGACTCCAAGTCCTAAGTCATAGAGTATGTTCTAGGACTGTTTGGTTCAAATGTAATTTTGTATTTATTGGATCTTTCACGCAAAGAAAATCAATGTTTTGGTGATGACATTGAATTTCGAATTTTTTGGTTTAAGATGAGTGACTTGAGCGTTTTTATGTATTTTTGGGTTTTGTCACGAAATTGCCAAAGGGGGAGATTGTTACGGCATTTTGGTGTTGGCATATTTCGTGAGTCAAGTCAGTGAGTTGAGTCGGAGTCTTGAAGTGATCAAATTGTCAATCAGCAATCGAAGACTCAGAGAAGATTCAACAAGAGCTCAAGTTGACACTCAGTGTTTTGAGTCTTGAAGATTGAAGGTGAAGAATTGTGGATCATATACATCAATCTTAAGGAAAATGGATTCGGATTGATCAGGTACGTTTAACTAAATAATTTTGGTGATCCGAATACATTTGATAGTGTAGAAACACTTGGATGAATTTTTCATTGCATAAAAGTCAAAAACTGTTTTTTCAGGAATTCCGATCAGGATCAGAATTCCGATCCGGATCCCGAACCTTGTTTTTTCAGGAATTGCTGAAAAAAGACGACAGTCAGGATCGCCGTAAATCCGATCCGGATCGTCGTGCGGGAAAAATTCTGTTAAGTCAGTTTTTGATGCTTATCTCTTTCCAAAGGTTTCTAAACTATAAATAGACACTTAGGGTTTTGTAGAGTTATTAGGATCCACAAGGATCTAAATAGGTACTATCAAACACCTAGAGGGGGGTGAATAGGTGTAATATTATAAAAACCAATCTCAGTGCAAAAATAAAAACAATGCGGAAAATAAAAATCAACACACCGAGATTTACGTGGAAACTCCAATCCAGGAGAAAAACCACGGGACCAACACGCAATAACAATCCACTAAGAATAGAAGAATAACAAGGTGATTACCGACTCCACGGACTCAACCCCTCCTTCAGCTTCTTCGGACCTTGCGCTGACCGGTTGGATGTCCACGCAATAACAATCCACTAAGAAAAGAAGAATAACAAGGTGATTACCGTCTCCACGGATTTAACCCCTCCTTCAACTTCTTCGGACCTTGCGCTCCACCGATTGCACGTCCACTGCACACGTTCGAATCCACGAACGCCACTCGAATCCACGAGCACACGTTTCGAATCCACGAAACGCCTTCAACACACCGAATCCACGGTGCCACGTCGAATCCACGACGCAAACTCAGCCGGTAAGAATATTGGCTTCGATGGTGATCCTTTGCTTAGATTATCAATGAAGATCCATTGGAGAAATCTCTAAGCAAAGATTAGATCAATTCGACAAAAGATATGTTCTTGAAAGAACCATCGAATTGACCTAAAAGAGGCTATAAAGAAGAACGATAAAAACCTAGCCTCTAGGGTTGCTCTCAAGTGTTTTATAAATTGATCGGCCGTGCTCCCCACGTTTTTGAGAAACCCTAAATGTCTATTTATAGTTTAGAAACCTTTGGAAAGAGATAAGCATCAAAAACTGACTTAACAGAATTTTTCCCGCACGACGATCCGGATCGGATTTACGGCGATCCTGATCGTCGTCTTTTTTCAGCAATTCCTGAAAAAACAAGGTTCGGGATCCGGATCGGAATTCTGATCCGGATCGTGCCGATCCTGATCGGAAATTCTGATCCTGATCGGAATTCCTGAAAAACAGTTTTTGACTTTTATGCAATGAAACCTTATCCAAGTGTTTCTAAACTACTCAAATGTATTCGGATCACCAAAATTATTTAGTTAAACGTACCTGATCAATCCGAATCCATTTTCCTTGAGATTGATGTATATGATCCATAATTCTTCAACTTCAATCTTCAAGACTCGAAATACTGAGTGTCAACTTGAGCTCTTGTTGAATCTTCTCTAAGTCTTCAATTGCTGATTGACAATTTGATCACTTCAAGACTCCGACTCAACTCACTGACTTGACTCACGAAATATGCCAACTGTGATGACCCGGATCTCCGCAGAGCTGCTACAGTGCGTTGGGATGGCTATTGGAGGCCTACATAGTGTGTTGGAGGTGTTTGGGGCATAATTGGACATAAGTGTTGGACTTCGGGCTTCTATGGATCATGTGAGTGAACGGAGGACCCCGTGGAGGGTTTAAAAGTGGTTTCACGCGAATCGAATATTTAAATTTGGGCTCCGCGCGAAATTCGAGCTAAGAATACACTTCCGGGAGCCTTCGGCAATTTTTAGAGTTGGAATTTGGCGAAACGAACATCAAATTCGGATTCAGCGCGCGAAAACGGTCAAAATGGACTACCTACTTGACTTTTTGGGCGCGGGTTACTGTTCACTGCCGGAACAGTAACTCCGGCGATCGCCGGCGGCACCCGGCGGCGGCGGGCAGCGACGGTGGGCGGCGGCGCGGCCTCGGGCAGGCGGCGGCGGGCAGGCGCGGGCAGCGCGCAGCGCGCGGGCAGGGCGCGTGGTCCACGCGGCAGGCGTGCACCGGAGCGGGGGGCCACGTGGCAGTTTCCTATTGGATGGTCCACGGGTCGCGATCCACGGAGCACAGCGGAGTGTACGGTGGACCAGAGCAGAGACACGTGGCAGTGTGGCATTGGTTCGGTGTTTGGGGTTGTGTGCACCGGGTGCAGCAAGCACGTGGTTTGGACACGTGGCGCGCGAGGATTGGGCTGGCTACTGTGCGCGCAGGTTGCAGGTAGCGTGGTGCACGGTGGACCGGTTGGAGACACGTGGCATCACGTTATTCGTTAGGTGTTTGGAGGTGTAGCGAGTGTTTGGCTTGGACACGTGGCGAGCGAGGATTGGGCGAGCTACTGTGCGCGTACGGGCGGCAGGCGGCAGGCGGCGGTGCCGGCGGGCGTGGCGGCCACGGCGCTGACGTGGCGCACGCGTGCGCCATGTGGCGGCCGCCAATTGGCCAGCGCCAACTGCCGCGTTGACCGGGGCTGGCCACGCGGCGTGTGGGGAGCGGTCGGATCCGCTGTGTGGTGTTCGTGGACACGTGTCGGCGCGGGGAGCGGGTCGGACGGGTGTGCGGTCCGGCCGGATCTGGTGTGCGGGAGTGGGCCGGGCTGGGCCGGCTACTGTGTGCCCCCGGTTTCGGGGCCCAAAGGATTCGGGCGCCCGAAACCGGGGACACAGAGGGAATTAACCCAATTGTTTTTGGGCCTATAAATAGGCCTCCACTCCCCCTTTTCTGCTTTTTCCGAGAGTTAGAGAGAGAATGAGAGGGAGAGTTGTATACAAAGTTTGTTCCCCTTGGTGCTCTGGATCTCTGGTGGATCCCCGGAATCTCTGGAAGCTCGGCAACGGCGATATCATTTTTACAGTTCGCCTCGGTTTTCGCCCCATTTCGGCCCATTACCGTCGCAGTTCAGTCAGAAATTCGCTGTGAGCAAACCAGGAGGAGTTTTTGGACGATTTCTTCGACAGCGTGTTCCTAAGAGGTAAGGCTTCGATTTTCGTGTTGATCGCTTCGCTCCGTTTCGCACTTTTGGCACGTTTCCCGAGACATCTTTGACCCCCTCTTTTGCTGTTTGGATTGTTGGACAGCGGTACCTTCGGCGAATTGTTTCTCGGCGTAGGAATATCGGATCGAGGCGATTCAAGAGTCGATTTTGATCTACTTTTCGCAAGGAACGTGCTCGTATTTTTCTTGGAATTTTATGAGATTTATTTCGAGGTGAAAATTACTGTTTTCTCAGGGTACAGTGTGCAGTTTTTCTTCACAGTTTGATGTTTGGATTACCACCTTGCCGAATTTATAACTTGACTTACCGAACTCAGATTTGGGCGTGCAAGGTACCGTTGCGAAGCTATCGATGCGAGGATCGCTGTGATATTTTTCTGGGATTTTTCTGAGCACTTTCTGCAGGTGATAATTTAACAGTTCTGGGACTGTTGTTGTATGTTTTTGTAAGAGCACTATTTGGGAGCCTAAGTGTATTTAGTGGACTTTGTGTTGTGCCAGGAGTGTTTCGGGTGTACTGTTCTTGTTGGAGCGCAGGATTGGAGTTTTTGGTATTTTCAGCTGTACGGACCCGGACAGTTAGCGCTTCAGGTGGGTGGTTGTTGCATGCCTCTACTTCTGACTTACTCACTAAGTTTATTAGAAAACCCCACTTTTGAGCATATTGATTGATTATTATGCATGATTGACTGATATACATGTGAGCCTATCATCTGAGATTAATTTTGTGGATATAGCATGTTGGGGATATTATTGGGATAATATTGCTGTTGGAACATGATCATTGGAATAATTTAATAGTGATAATTAACATGCTATATTAGCACCTAGATTTTATGAAAGTGGATTAAATGGATTAATTGTTGGGACATAATGACATATCTATGTGCGGGTGCCACTTTGGGATTTATTATGGATCAGGGATTATTTACATGTGTAGTTGACTGATGATTTTAGCATGATGGTTGTATTTATGTGGATATTATTATTATTACACATGTAAAACTGTTATTTGACATATTCTCCCTTTTCACATTGCTGAGGACTTTTGCATGCTTATTTGGACATCTAGATAGGCCACTATTTTATTGCTACACTATCATATTGGGATTTGACTTAGGAGAAACCATGATTGCTTTCTTTCTCCTTTTCATTTGGACTTTTGAGTCATGTTGCTCGAGTTCGAGCAGAGGTTTGGGATAGTGTAGCCGGGACCTGAGGGTCAGTGACAGGGTGTACTTGATGTTGGATTATGGGTTATTGCGGCAACCGCGGACAGTAGGCGGTTGACCGGATCTTGATTATTTTACCCAATTGTGGGTTGTGGGTTATTGCGGTGACCGCGGACTTTGGGCGGTTGACCGGATGTTTACTATTGCATCAGATTGGGTATCAGATTTCTCTAGTGGATGGTATTTCCCACTTTTGAGTATTATTGCATCAGATCGGGGTTTCATTAGTGGACGGAGTTTCCCACTTTGATCATAGTCATGATCCAGTCCTGCTATTATGAGACATTGGTTACAGAGATGCTTGATACAGTGATACTTTACTCGTGTGGGTCGCTCCCCTCGAGTGCCACTCCGGAGTAGGCTTTAGACCGTGCAGAGTTCCGGGCACCAGACTGGGTTCTTGAGTTCGACAGCAGAGCAGGCAGTACCAGTTTTACTGGTGGCACTAGATTGGGTCTATTTAGCCAGATATTGTTTCCTGATGCATTCATACCGTCATTTCCTTCGGTATTGCATTTAGAGGCATACTTGTTGTGGTTTCCCCTTTTATTCAGTAGTTCTGTTTACAGCTTTACTACTTGCCCTTTTCTTGCCTCTAGTAGACTTAGTGGGTACGCCGGAGCTTGAGGCTTTACCCACAGGGGGAGGCTACTGGTTTACTAGTGGTTCTCACCCCCACTGTTGTTTTCTCTTCTTTTCCCCCCTGTTTTGCAGAGTCCTCATTGGAGTTGCTGATCTTCGGTCGTTGTTCGGGGCGAGGGAGTCACGAGCTAGATCGTTACCACCCGAGGAGTGTAGCTGTATCCCCTGGTTGGAGATTCCTCGTAGCTGTTGGCTGGTTTTACTGTTTATCTGGAGGAGAGAGATCTTTTGTATTTGGAGAGGAGAGACTGATGTACTATAGTTTTAGTTTATCTCCTTTTATAGTTGAGAGATGCTGTACTGAGGACATTGTATGATGATTATCTGTATTTGAGGAAATGGATATTGTACTTTATTTCATATGTATAGTGATTGGATTTTATTTTACAGCATTTTATTTCAGCTCTGATATTTGTGTAGCTATAGTACTATCTTTTGCAGGTTAGACGCTTCGCCTATGCGGGTTTTGGCATAGGTGGCGGATCTGTTGGCGAGCCCGGGTCGCAGTTTCGACCCCGGGGCGTGACAGATTAAGTTGGTATCAGAGCTTAGGGATAGGTCAATTGGGACTGTAGAAACCCTAGGCTTATGGTTGGACCCTAGGATGACTTCGTGAGAGTCGTGAGTTTTGCGAGAGTCCTGATTGAGTTTTATACCTCTCCCAAGTGATGGGATGGGTGATTGGCATGTTTATTCTCCTAAGCAATTATGTTGGCTGCAGACAACATAATGCGGCGGAACGGTTGACATGCTCTAGACTCTCGCCGGATTGGGTCGAGTTTTGTTTTGTGCTGTGGTGCAGTTGGTCGTGGTGAGCGGTGTCTCCCCGACGCGTTGTGCGGATTGGTGCGCACTCGTCGCAGCAGTGGAGCTTGAGCGGATTGTTTTGGGGCCGGATATCCGGATTGAGGTTAGAGAGCTTCAGGCCCCGATGGCAGGATTGTCAGAGGTATATCAGCGGCAGAGTGAGCCGCTGGTCTGGGTGACACAGTTGTCGGAGCAGTGGGCAGCCCGACAGTGTTTTTCTTCTGAGACCACCTGGTTACAGTATCCTCAGCGGCAGTGATTTCTGAGGCGCCGATGGAGCGAGTGGCCCCCTCCGTGCTAATGTTTTGTGTTGCAGCACCGAGGCGGGGTGGATTGTTGATAGTGGATGAGTTGTGGGACATCATTGATCGATGGAGCCAGTTTTGGCAGATGAACCCCCTGATTTATGGATTGGAGTTGGAGCCTTTGGAGGCAAAATCGTGGTTGGTGGTGATGGAGTGATTAATTGAGGGTCCCCCTGTGCTGGGAAGTTTATGCAGTTGTTGAACTGTACGCTCCAGGTTTCGAGGGACGAAGCGCGTAGGATGCGTGCGACTGGCAGTGGATTGCGCCAGGATACCCCTTTTTGTTTATCTGATCCCTCTGTCTTGGATTTTGGATTTTGGATGCCTCGAGGGTGTAGGCATTGTGTGTGGAGCGTACTGTTGCAGTTCCTGTGGATAGGGATCTGCCGCCAGAGGCGAGTTCTGGATTGAGGCGCCTGGCGCTAAGTGTTGGGGGACAGATCGGTTGGCTGTGGCACTTTCGTTTCCTTCCTGGATAGTGGGCATCCTTGTGGACGGATTATGTAAAGCTTACCCAATAGAAGGTTACCCTTTGTGATTATTAACCTGCATGCTTGGGGTACAATAGATGTGCTTGAGGGGTGAGCTGAGTAAGGATAATTGAATGAGGAATTGCAGGAATTAATTGTGTTTCGTTATATGACGATCGCAATAGTGGATTTTCTGAGATGTCAGAGGTCCGGTGGACCCCGGTGGCCGCATCAGCATCGTTATCAGAGTGGCGCAGCGGTAGCGTGGATTTTTTGTCTGCGGAAGACCGTATTCCTTGCCTCAGTGTGAGCAAAGGCGGAGAATTGTGCTCCTTTGTGGATAGCCTTGATTTTCAGGCAGATTAAGTGACGACCACCTACATTGAGCGGTTGAGACTGTGCTGCCTGGGTGGAGGGCACCAAGGCAGTGGATCGGGTCGTCGCAGGTGTGATTTCATCACAGCAGTCGAAGTTAGAGCATGTTGCATTCCTGCATGGACTAGAGGTAGATTTGTTACCACATGCACTGAGGTACAGGTTCCTGTTGGGGTGGTGCATGTGGGGGAGGCTTGTGGATCATGTCCAGTGCAGTTGAGACCTCGAGTGGTATCGGCAGACTTATTGGTAGTTGTACCTGGTCAGTGTTTGACCCAGTGCGTGGGATTGGTTGGCACAGTGCCACATGGTGTATGACTGCGGAGAGAGAAGATTATGATCTTCTGCAAGCAGACATTAGAGACTTGTTCACTGAGACAGTCAGAGCACACAGGTTGCAGCGATAATGCGCGAGGTGCCAACGGCGGCAACGGGACGCGAGGATTATTCCTGTTGTCGTGAGATCCCGGGTGTGATTCCACCGGAGCTGATAATGATGCCGTCGATTAGGGAGATTGAGATTGCGGTTGACGTGGTTCAGGGAACCACGCCAACCCCGATAGCACCTCATTGGATATCACCTGTAGAGCTGAGGAGCTGATGGCGCAGTCGCAGGAGCTGATGGATCGAGGGTCTGTTCGACCTAGTGCCACCCCGTTGATGTACGGTGGTGATGCCACACCGTTGACACACGGTGGTGATGTCACGTCGTGGACACACGACAGTGAGGGTCCTTGTATGGTGTGACCGCAGGCAAGTTTGCATATTGTTTAGGACCTTTTGATGGAGTTATACCCCGATAGTGGTCTGCTTGGGATGCATGTATCTTTTGGGATCATACAGTTGAGTATCCCGCCAAGATGGTGTTCTGGACCCGGTAGGGGCATTGTGAGTGCAGTGAGGACTAATGGGATGACTAAGGCCCTGTCGTCTTAGGATTTGAGGAATTGTGTGTTCCTGATGCACTTGGAAGGATTATTTGAGATATTCTTCCGGGATATTTTGATTTTACCCCACCTCTGTATGATTTAGAGCTGGTGGAGTACTCATAGATGGTGTAACAAGGTCTGTGAGGAAGAAGCTGTATGCCAAGTGGTTGTGGTACGAGTTTTAGCTTCGAGAGCATATCATCTTGGATCACTTAGTCTAGCCATAAGAGGCGGTGGTGGAAATCCGGCCAAAATGGATGCTATGCGAGAATGGCTGAGACCGGCAGTTATTTGTTGAGGTGAGGAGCTTGTGAGCCGGATAGTGCCAGCAGAGCTTGACGAATTGGTGATGAGATTGATACCAGCCCTGATTTCAGCATCGCCAGTGTTGGGAGATGGATTTGTGATATACAGTGATGCCTCCCATAGTAGCTATGAAGTTACAGTTGGATTTGTGGCAAGCATCCATTATCACCCGATAGGGCCACGGTGGTGGTGGATACCCGGAGCAGGAAAGCTATTTGGGGTTGAGTTTGTTGATGCCACAGCTGGTGCTGTGTGGACTGTCGAGGCAGACGTGGCGTATGATGGTGTCACTGAGGGCTCTTTTTCTCTCGGCGTTGCTTTGCATGTCACTGGTTTGGGAGTTGAGGATACAACTCCCGAAATTTGATGAAGTGACCGTCTGGAGCAGTTACCCTTTCTCGAGCCTGGAGGATTGGATTTACCATCTGCAAGGGTACTGGACCTTCTCGAAGATTGATTTGCGATCTGGTTCTCCCAACTGCTTATTGTTGTGTGCTGATGCCCGAGGGTTGGGGAGGTGTTGCTACACCTTGATGGTTTTGGATTAGAGATCAGAGTTATGTGATCAGTTGGAGGACTTATATTGGGTGCCCCGGGAGTACAGAGGTACTTGGATCGAGCTTGTTGTGCCGATGGACTTGTGGTTGGATCATCTGAGGCCCTGGGAAGAGCGGAGGCTTGTACCGATGCAGATTACTTGATAGCTCGAGCAGTTAGCCCAGCTGCACTTGGTTGAGTTGGTGCGGTTTTTCTGGAGTGCCCGCCTTTATCTTGTTCTAGTTAGAGACCCGAGGACCGCATCGCGCCTTTAGAGGAGGTACTTGTCAACCTTGGGAGCTTGAGCGGTGGATGATTGGATGTTTATCCCCCTTTATTTGGTTGAGATTCCGTGTTGAGGAACGACTTTAGTTTCGAGGACGAAACTTTCTTTTAGTGGGGGAGGATGTGATGACCCGGATCTCCGCAGAGCTGCTACAGTGCGTTGGGATGGCTATTGGAGGCCTACATAGTGTGTTGGAGGTGTTTGGGGCATAATTGGACATAAGTGTTGGACTTCGGGCTTCTATGGATCATGTGAGTGAACGGAGGACCCCGTGGAGGGTTTAGAAGTGGTTTCGCGCGAATCGGATATTTAAATTGGGCTCCGCACGAAGTTTGGACTAAGAATACACTTCCGGGAGCCTTCGGCAATTTTTAGAGTTGGAATTTGGCGAAACGGACGTCAAATTCGGATTCAGCGCGCGAAAACGGTCAAAATGGACTACCTACTTGACTTTTTGGGCGCGGGTTACTGTTCACAGCCGGAACAGTAACTCCGGCGATCGCCGGCGGCACCCGGCGGCGGCGGGCAGCGACGGAGGGCGGCGGCGCGGCCTCGGGCAGGCGGCAGCGCGGCGGCGGGCAGGCGCGGGCAGCGCGCAGCGCGCGGGCAGGGCGCGCGGTCCACGCGGCAGGCGTGCACCGGAGCGGGGGGCCACGTGGCAGTTTCCTATTGGATGGTCCACGGGTCGCGGTCCACGGAGCACAGCGGAGTGTACGGTGGACCAGAGCAGAGACACGTGGCAGTGTGGCATTGGTTCGGTGTTTGGGGTTGTGTGCACCGGGTGCAGCAAGCACGTGGCTTGGACACGTGGCGCGCGAGGATTGGGCTGGCTACTGTGCGCGCAGGTTGCAGGTAGCGTGGTGCACGGTGGACCGGTTGGAGACACGTGGCATCACGTTATTCGTTAGTTGTTTGGAGGTGTAGTGCACTGGGTGCAGCGAGTGTTTGGCTTGGACACGTGGCGAGCGAGGATTGGGCGAGCTACTGTGCGCGTACGGGCGGCAGGCGGCGGGGCAGGCGCGCAGGCGGCAGGCGGCAGGCGGCGGTGCCGGCGGGCGTGGCGGCCACGGCGCTGACGTGGCGCACGCGTGCGCCACGTGGCGGCCGCCAATTGGCCAGCGCCAACTGCCGCGTTGACCGGGGCTGGCCACGCGGCGTGTGGGGAGCGGCCGGATCCGCTGTGTGGTGTTCGTGGACACGTGTTGGCGCGGGGAGCGGGTCGGACGGGTGTGCGGTCCGGCCGGATCTGGTGTGCGGGAGTGGGCCGGGCTGGGCCGGCTACTGTGTGCGCCCGGTTTCGGGGCCCAAAGGATTCGGGCGCCCGAAACCGGGGACACAGAGGGAATTAACCCAATTGTCTCTTTGGGCCTATAAATAGGCCTCCACTCCCCTCCTTTTCTGCTTTTTCCGAGAGTTAGAGAGAGAATCAGAGGGAGAGTTGTATACAAAGTTTGTTCCCCTTGGTGCTCTGGTTCTACTGGTGGATCCCCGGAATCTCTGGAAGCTCGGCAACGGCGATATCATTTTTACAGTTCGCCTCGGTTTTCCCCCATTTCGGCCCATTACCGTCGCAGTTCAGTCAGAAATTCGCTGTGAGCAAACCAGGAGGAGTTTTTGGACGATTTCTTCGACAGCGTGTTCCTAAGAGGTAAGGCTTCGATTTTCGTGTTGATCGCTTCGCTCCGTTTCGCACTTTTGGCACGTTTCCCGAGACATCTTTGACCCCCTCTTTTGCTGTTTGGGTGTGTGGACAGCGGTACCTTCGGCGAATTGTTTCTCGACGTAGGAATATCGGATCGAGGCGATTCAAGAGTCGATTTTGGGCTACTTTTCGCAAGGAACGCGCTCGTATTTTTCTTGGAATTTTATGAGATTTATTTCGAGGTGAAAATTACTGTTTTCTCAGGGTACAGTGTGCAGTTTTTCTTCACAGTTTGATGTTTGGATTACCACCTTGCCGAATTTATAACTTGACTTACCGAACTCAGATTTGGGCGTGCAAGGTACCGTTGCGAAGCTATCGATGCGAGGATCGCTGTGATATTTTTCTGGGATTTTTCTGAGCACTTTCTGCAGGTGATAATTTAACAGTTCTGGGACTGTTGTTGTATGTTTTTGTAAGAGCACCATGTGAGAGCCTAAGTGTATTTAGTGGACTTTGTGTTGTGCCAGGAGTGTTTCGGGTGTACTGTTCTTGTCGGAGCGCAGGATTGGAGTTTTTGGTATTTTCAGCTGTACGGACCCGGACAGTTAGCGCTTCAGGTGGGTGGTTGTTGCATGCCTCTACTTCTGACTTGCTCACTAAGTTTATTAGAGAAACCCCACTTTTGAACATATTGATTGATTATTATGCATGATTGTCTGATATACATGTGAGCCTATCATCTGAGATTAATTTTGTGGATATAGCATGTTGGGGATATTATTGGGATAATATTGCTGTTGGAACAGGATCATTGGAATAATTTAATAGTGTTAATTAACATGCTATATTAGCACCTAGATTTTATAAAAGTGGATTAAAGGGATTAATTGTTGGGACATAATGACGTATCTAGGTGCGGGTGCCACTTTGGGATTTATTATGGATCAGGGATTATTTACATGTGTAGTTGACTGATGATTTTAGCATGATGGTTGTATTTATGTGGATATTATTAATTATTACACATGTAAACTGTTATTTGACATATTCTCCCTTTTCACATTGCTGAGGACTTTTGCATGCTTATTTGGACATCTAGATAGGCCACTATTTTATTGCTACACTATCATATTGGGATTTGACTTAGGAGAAACCATGATTGCTTTCTTTCTCCTTTTCATTTGGACTTTTGAGTCATGTTGCTCGAGTTCGAGCAGAGGTTTTGGGATAGTGTAGCCGGGACCTGAGGGTCAGTGACAGGGTGTACTTGATGTTGGATTATGGGTTATTGCGGCAACCGCGGACAGTAGGCGGTTGACCGGATCTTGATTATTTTACCCAATTGTGGGTTGTGGGTTATTGCGGTGACCGCGGACTTTGGGCGGTTGACCGGATGTTTACTATTGCATCAGATTGGGTATCAGATTTTCTCTAGTGGATGGTATTTCCCACTTTTGAGTATTATTGCATCAGATCGGGGTTTCATTAGTGGACGGAGTTTCCCACTTTGATCATAGTCATGATCCAGTCCTGCTATTATGAGACAGTGGTTACAGAGATGCTTGATACAGCGATACTTTACTCGTGTGGGTCGCTCCCCTCGAGTGCCACTCCGGAGTAGGCTTTCCACGGTGCAGAGCGCCGGGCACCAGACTGGGTTCTTGAGTTCGACAGCAGAGCAGGCAGTACCAGTTTTACTGGTGGCACTAGATTGGGTCTATTTAGCCGATATTGTTTCCTGATGCATTCATACCGTCATTTCCTTCGGTATTGCATTTAGAGGCATACTTATTGTGGTTTCCCCTTTTATTCAGTAGTTCTGTTTACAGCTTTACTACTTGTCCCTTTTCTTGCCTCTAGTAGACTTAGTGGGTACGCCGGAGCTTGAGGCTTTACCCACAGGGGGAGGCTACTGGTTTACTAGTGGTTCTCACCCCCCACTGTTGTTTTCTCTTCTTTTCCCCCCTGTTTTGCAGGGTCCTCATTGGAGTTGCTGATCTTCGGTCGTTGTTCGGGTCGAGGGAGTCACGAGCTAGATCGTTACCACCCGAGGAGTGTAGCTGTATCCCCTGGTTGGAGATTCCTCGTAGCTGTTGGCTGGTTTTACTGTTTATCTGGAGGAGAGAGATCTTTTGTATTTGGAGAGACAGAGTTGAGACTGATGTACTATAGTTTTAGTTTATCTCCTTTTATAGTTGAGAGATGCTGTATCGAGGACATTGTATGTTGATTATCTGTATTTGAGGAAATGGATATTGTACTTTATTTCATATTGTACAGTGATTGGATTTTATTTTACAGCATTTTATTTCAGCTCTGATATTTGTGTAGCTATAGTACTATCTTTTGCAGGTTAGACGCTTCGCCTATGCGGGTTTTAGCATAGGTGGCGGATCTGTTGGCGAGCCCGGGTCGCAGTTTCGACCCCGGGGCGTGACACCAACACACAAAGCCGTAACAATCTCCCCCTTTGGCAATTTCGTGACAAAACCCAAAATACATAAAAACGCTCAAGTCACTCATCTTAAACCAAAAAATCGAAATTCAATGTCATCACCAAAACATTGATTTTCTTTGCGTGAAAGATCCAATAAATACAAAATTACATTTGAACCAAACAGTCCTAGAACATACTCTATGACTTAGGACTTGGAGTCTTAAAGTGATATAATTCCTGCAAAACAAAACTCCAAACAAAATCAAACGTTAGTCGTTAGAAATTAAAATCCTACATTTGATCCGTCTTCCTTTTGGTTCTTTTGTTTTTCGGCTCTTTCAATTTTTTCTTTGTCTCCCCCTATCTTGAGCATCTCTAACATGTTCTCCATGTTCTCCATGTTCTTGAGCATCTATGTTCTCCCCCTTTGTGATACGATCATCATTTTCCGTTCTCCCCCATTTTTCCATTTTCGTTTGTACTCTCTTGATGATCTCATCTCCGTCCTCATTTCTCTTCTCCCCCTTTTTGTCACAAATTGTCAAACAGTGAACATACTAGACAAAAGGAAATCACTAACAACATTAGTTCATAGAGAAAGAGAGATAAAAGCTCAGTTCCGGTATATAACAAAAACACAGATTGCGTACCGGTACTCAAGAACAAAAATCAAATAGTTTCTTGAAACAAATCCAGATTTTGAAATCTTTGAATTACCGATTTGTATTCCATCAAGAAAACAAAATAAGTGCTTTAACCAATGAATTAACAAGATGTCATTCAATCCAATTTTCTTTCATTAGAATAATTTAGAAAAATAAAAACCAGAAAGAGTATGTAAGCACTTTAGCGCATCAACTTTAAACAAAAAGTCATCGTTTCATGCAACAAGAAATAGATTATACCAAATCTATCAAAAATACTCAAAAATGAAACGAAGATTTATGAAAATTAAAACTCTTAAAGTTGAACAATTTCAATTACATCTATCTTGATCTTATGCGTAATGCCTTTATCAAATCATCAATTTTGGTAAAGAAAATGAAATACAAAGATCAATAGATGTTTGAAATCCCCGATAAGTTAGATAATATATCTAGACAATCTGTTGAAGGAGTGGCTCTTCGAGCATCTTATATAAAAAATCCCACCTTATACCAACCATGAAATATGACTGAGTCAAGTATTTCAATATGCATTTCGTCAACATTTTTAAAACAAAAATTTGCTTTGCATTCATGGAGTATTTTTTTCTTTCTTTCTTTTCCTCCATGTGGTGGTAGTTTTCACACTCCTCATTGGGATGTAACTCTTTCCACATCTTTTGAGCATTTTACTTTTCTTTGACTCCCCCTCAATTGGCTATCAATTATTTAATATATAAGGTATTCAACCAAAAATTGATCTCGCATTCATACTCGACTAAGCAATCAAATAAGATAATGACTATACCAAGAGATCATTGAGAGAGAAATTGACTTTGATCACTTAAGAAGATGAATTAATTAACATAAATGATCATTGCAACATTGAAATATTATGATATCAAAAGCATAATAAATTTCTAAATGCGTGAAAGGATGCAATTAAAGTCAATTTAACCAATGCTCAATTAAACAACTCCTCTAAATGAAGTGTCTTCAAGATTATGAATAAGGAGTCAAGTTGATAATCCAAGAAAACTTAATTTGGAGTGAATGAACGTGAAGCCCCTTTTTATTCAATGCACTTGTTCATTAAAAACCCTTTTATTCAAAAACAAAGTATAAAAACAAAGAGCATTGAAAAACATGTAATGCAAAGATCAAGAAAAAATATGAAAGGAAAACCAATCAAAGCATTACATACAGTCATAAGCTATTTAGAACTTAAGACAAGGAAAGATATCACCTTTCCGAATCCAAAATCGTCGGATTTTGGGTTGTCTTGATTCATTGTGGCCGGGAGTTGATAGCTTTGACTGTTGATCCACCTTAGGTCTTTGCCTCGCAATGATCCACTTGAATGATTGATGTTGTGGCTCGGACCTTTGATGGTTTGAGTGAACTCCTTTGACTTGATGAGTCTTTTGATTCCGTTGAGTTCGCTCCGTAGATGAAGTTGCCGAAGAATTCCTCTTTCTCTTTTTCGGGCACATCTTCATCAAGTGTCCTTCAAGTCCACATTGGTGACAAGTTCTTCTTCTCAATTTAGTTGTGGAACTTGAAGCCTTCACAGTTTGGTTCTCTTTAAATCCCAAACCAACCTTGCTCGTTTGACCTAATCCGGATATACAATCAAATTTCTTGGAACCGGTTGAAAGCCTTTGTATGTCGGATTTAAGTTGATGAACTTGCTTGGTCAAAGCTTGATTGGTGACATGAATTTCTTCAAACTGCTTTTCTAGAAAACCAATCTTGTCCATATATGATGTAGCGTTTGTCTCCGATTGGTTTAGCTTTTCTTGGAGGATTTTATTGTTATCCAATAAAAGCTCTCGTTCCTCCTCGAGATCATGAAGTTTGATCTTTAACGCATGATTCTCGTCTTGAATCTCAAGTCGTTGCTTCCTCAACTTCTTAATATGTTTGGCCATCTTCTTTGATTCCGTAAGAAGTTGTTGATATGCCTCAACGAGTTCTTCTTCGTCCGACTCCCCCTCACTTGATGACTCTCCGCCGGATGTTGATGTTTCATGCAAAATCAAAGGAATAGAGTCAGTGATTAAAGATGATAAACACAAATTAGAAGAGGGAATTTGAGAGGCATGAAAAGCAACAACTTTTTCCTTTTCCTCTTTACTTGAGGTCGATTCATCGGAAATAGAATCGTCCCAAGTTTCCGCTTGCAAAGCCTTCTTTTTATATGATTTCTTAGAAGGACAATCCGTTGAAATATGGCCGTAGCCTTTGCATCGATAGCATCGGATTTCCCCTTCGAAATCATCATTTTCTTTATCTTTAGAAGGTTTTGCAAAGCTTTTGAGTTTAGAGGATTTAGAACCCGATGATCCTTTAGATGATTTCGTGGATGAAGATCCATCGGTTCGATTCTTCCAAAACTTTCGACGAAATTTCTTTGTGATCCGCGCCAATTGTTCTTCAAACTCGGCAAAAGAGATTTCATCGTCGGAACTTGATTCGCTATCTTCTTCCTTTGTTGATTTGAATGCAATACCTGTAAGCTTAGAAGAAGACTTGGAAGAAGCTTGATTAGTAGGAAAAGTCATCTCATAAGTTTGCAACGCACCTACTAATTCCTCTACACTCATCTCATCCGGATGACTAACGGTTTCAATGGCGGTAACCTTTGCCCTAAACCGTTCCGGAAGAGTCCGAAGTATCTTTCTTACAATTTTCGACTCCGGGATCTTTTCTCCTAAATTAGCACATGTATTAATTACATCTTGAAGCCTAGTGTAATAATCTGTAAACAATTTGTTACGGAATTTTGGTATTGGCATATTTCGTGAGTCAAGTCAGTGAGTTGAGTCGGAGTCTTAAAGGGATCAAATTGTCAATCAGCAATCAAAGACTTAGAGAAGATTCAACAAGAGCTCAAGTTGACACTCAGTGTCTTGAGTCTTGAAGATTGAAGATGAAGAATTGTGGATCAGTTACATCAATCTCAAGAAGAAAGTATTCAAAAGGATCAGGTATGTTTAACTAAATAATTTTGGTGATCCGAATACTCTCTTATAGTGTAGAAACACTTGGATGAATTTTTAATTGCATAAAAATCAAAAACTGGACATGGGACATGTTCAGGATCCGGATCAGATGATCCAATCCGGATCCCGAAGGGTATTAGTTCATGTGCAAATCCAATCCGGATCCAAGCCTATTATGATCCGGATCCCGAACATTGGATGTTGCTGAAATTCATGAACGATCCGGATCGGGCCTTGCGATCCGGATCCCGAACCCTTGGATTTCTGGAATCGTCATTCTCGTTACGACGATCCGGATCGCAGTAATCCCGATCCGGATCGCCGTCCTGAAAATTTCCAGATAAGGTATGTTTTTGATTCTTATCTCTTTCCAAAGGTTTCTAAACTATAAATAGACATTTAGGGTTTCTCAAAAATGTGGGAGCTACGGCTGATCAATTTCTAAAACACTTGAGAGCAACCCTAGAGGCTAGGTTTTTATCGTTCTTCTTTATAGCCTCTTTTAGGTCAATTCGACGGTTCTTTCAAGATCTATCTTTTGTCGAATTGATCTAATCTTTGCTTAGAGATTTCTTCTACGGTTCTTCAATGATAATCTAAGCAAAGGATCACCATCGAAGCCAATATTCTTATCGGCTGAGTTTGCGTCGTGGATTCGACGTGGCATCGTGGATTCGGTGTGCTAAAGGCGTTTCGTGGATTCGAAACGTGTGCTCGTGGATTCGAGTGGCGTTCGTGGATTCGAACGTGTGCAGTGGACGTGCAAACGGTGGAGCGCAAGGTCTGAAGAAATTGAAGGAGGGGTTAAATCCGTGGAGACGGTAATCACCTTGTTATTCTTCTTTTCTTAGGGATTGTTATTGCGTGGATATCCAACCGGTCAGCGCAAGGTCCGAAGAAGCTGAAGGAGGGGTTTGAGTCCGTGGAGTCGGTAATCACCTTGTTATTCTTCTATTCTTAGTGGATTGTTATTGCGTGTTGGTCCCGTGGTTTTTCTCCTGGATTGGAGTTTCCACGTAAATCTCGGTGTGTTGATTTTTATTTTCCGCATTAGTTTTTATTTTTGCACTGAGATTGATTTTTATAATATTACACCTATTCACCCCCCTCTAGGTGTTTGATAGTACCTATTTAGATCCTTGTGGATCCTAAATAACTCTACAATTGGTATCAGAGAGGGTTTTAGGTTTATCTATCATGTTGGGTGAAAGTGGTAATATTTTTAGACCTCCTCTTTTTGATGGGACCAATTATGCATATTGGAAAGTGCGGATGAGAGCTTTTCTCATCTCTATTGATGAGCGGGTATGGCAAACCGTGGAATACGGTTGGGTGCATCCGGTTGAGGAAGTAGGAAATTCTACTACCCCAAAACCTCGCTCTAGATGGTCCAAAGAGGAAATCGAAAGATCTTCTTACAATGGGAAAGGTATGAACGCTCTATTTAATTCTCTTTCCTCGACTGAATTTTCGAGAATTTCCGCGTGTGAAACCGCGAAGGAAATTTGGGATATTCTCAAAATTACACATGAAGGTACTAATCTTGTAAAAATTCAAAAGCTCCAGATGCTTACAAGTCAATTTGACTCTATTCATATGGAAGAGCATGAATTGTTTACAGATTATTACACTAGACTTCAAGATGTAATTAATACATGTGCTAATTTGGGAGAAAAGATCCCGGAGTCGAAAATTGTAAGAAAGATTCTTCGGACTCTTCCGGAACGGTTTAGGGCAAAGGTTACCGCCATTGAAACCGTTAGTCATCCGGATGAGATGAGTGTAGAGGAATTAGTAGGTGCTTTGCAAACTTATGAGATGACTTTTCCTACTAATCAAAATTCTTCCAAGTCTTCTTCTAAGCTTACAGGTATTGCATTCAAATCAACAAAGGAAGAAGATGACGAATCAAGTTCCGACGATGAAATCTCTTTTGCCGATTTTGAAGAACAACTGGCGCGGATCACAAAGAAATTTCGTCGGAAATTTTGGAAGAATCGTACCGATGGATCTTCATCCACGAAATCATCTAAAGGATCATCGGGTTCTAAATCCTCTAAACTCAAAGGCGTTGCAAAACCTTCTAAAGAAAAAGAAAAAGATGATTTCGAAGGGGAAATCCGATGTTATAGATGCAAAGGCTACGGCCATATTTCAACGGATTGTCCTTCTCCGAAATTATATAAAAAGAAGGCTTTGCAAGCGAAAACTTGGGACGATTCTAGTTACGATGAATCGACCTCAAGTGAAGAGGAAAAAGAAAAATTTGTTGCTTTTCATGCCTCTCAAACTCCCTCTTTTAATTTGTGTTTATCATCTTTAGTCACTGACTCTATTCCTTTGATTTTGCATGAAACATCAACATCCGGAGGAGAGTCATCTAGTGAGGGGGAGTCGGACGAAGAAGAACTCGTTGAGGCATACCACCAACTTCTTGCGGAATCAAAGAAGATGGCCAAACTTAACAAGAAGTTGAGGAAGCAACGACATGAAGTTCAAGACGAGAATCAAGCTTTAAAGATCAAACTTCATGATCTCGAGGAGGAACATGGACGGGTATTAGACAACAATAGAATCCTCCAAGAAAAGCTAAACCAATCGGAGACAAACGCTAAATCATATATGGACAAGGTTGGTTTTCTTGAAAAGCAGTTTGAAGATATTCATGTCACCAACCAAGCTTTGACCAAGCAAGTTCATCAACTCAAATCCGACATACAAAGGCTTTCAACCGGTTCGAAGAAACTAGATTGTATGTCCGGATTAGGTCAAACAAGCAAGGTTGGTTTGGGATTTAAAAAGGACCAAACTGTGAAGGATTCAAGTTCCACAATAAAATTGAAAGGAAGAACTTGTCACCTATGTGGACTTGAAGGACACTTGGTGAAGAATTGCCCGAAAAAGAAAAAGAAAAATCCTTCGGCAACTTCATCTACGGAGCGGACTCAACGGAATCAAAAGACACTTCATTAGAGGAGTTGTTTAATTGAGCATTGGTTAAATTGACTTTAATTGCATCCTTTCACACATTTAGAAATCTATTATGCTTTTGATATCATAATATTTCAATGTTGCAATGATCATTTATGTTAATTAATCCATCTGTTAAGTGATCAAAGTCAATTTCTCTCTCAATGATCTCTTGGTATAGTCATTATCTTATTTGACTGTTTAGTCGAGTATGAATGCGAGATCAATTTTTGGTTGAATACCTTATATATTAAATAATTGATAGCCAATTGAGGGGGAGTCAAAGAAATGTAAAATGCTCAAAAGATGTGGAAAGAGTTACATCCCAATGAGGAGTGTGAAAACTACCACCACATGGGAGAAAGAAAAAGAAAAAGAAAAAGATACCCCATGAATGCAAAGCAAATTTTTGAAAGTATTGATAAAATGCATATTGAAATACTTGACTCAGTCATATTTCATGGTTGGTATAAGGTGGGATTTTTAATGAAAGATGCTCGAAGAGCCACTCCTTCAACAGATTGTCTAGATATATTATCTAACTTATCTGGGATTTCAAACATCTATTGATCTTTGTATTTCATTTTCTTTACCAAAATTGATGATTTGATAAAGGCATTACTCATAAGATCAGGTTAGATGTAATTGAAAGTGTTCAACTTTAAGTGTTTTAATTTTCATAAATTTTCGTTTCATTTTTGAGTATTTTTGATAGATTTTGTATAATCTATTTCTTGTTGTATGAAACGATGATTTCTGTTTAAAGTTGATGCGCTAAAGTGCTTACATACTCTTTCTGGTTTTTATTTTTCTAAATTATTCTAAAGAAAGAAATTTGGATTGAATGACATCTCTTTGAATTCATTGTTCTTCAAAGCACTTAAATGGATTTCTTGATGGAATACAAATCGGTATTTGAAAAGATTCTAAAATCTGGATTTGTTTCAAGAAATTATTTGATTTTTGCTTTCTGGTACCGGTACGCAATCTACATTTTTGTTATATACCGGAACTGAGCTTTTATCTCTCTTTCTCTATGAACTAATGTTGTTAGATTTCCTTTTGTCTTTTAATTTCACTGTTTGACAATTTGTGACAAAAAGGGGGAGAAGAGAAATGACGGAGATGAGATCATCAAGAGAGGACAAACGAATGATCGTATCAAAAAGGGGGAGCATAGATGCTCAAGAACATGGAGAACATGGAAAACATGTTAGAGATGCTCAAGATAGGGGGAGACAAAGAAAAAATTGAAAGAGCCGAAAAACAAAAGAACCAAAAGGAAGACGGATCAAATGTAGGATTTTAATTTCTAACGACTAACGTTTGATTTTGTTTGGAGTTTTGTTTTGCAGGAATTACATCACTTTAAGACTCCAAGTCCTAAGTCATAGAGTATGTTCTAGGACTGTTTGGTTCAAATGTAATTTTGTATTTATTGGATCTTTCACGCAAAGAAAATCAATGTTTTGGTGATGACATTGAATTTCGATTTTTTGGTTTAAGAAGAGTGACTTGAGCGTTTTTATGTATTTTGGGTTTTGTCACGAAATTGCCAAAGGGGGAGATTGTTACGGATTTTTGGTATTGGCATATTTCGTGAGTCAAGTCAGTGAGTTGAGTCGGAGTCTTAAAGGGATCAAATTGTCAATCAGCAATCAAAGACTTAGAGAAGATTCAACAAGAGCTCAAGTTGACACTCAGTGTCTTGAGTCTTGAAGATTGAAGATGAAGAATTGTGGATCAGTTACATCAATCTCAAGAAGAAAGTATTCAAAAGGATCAGGTATGTTTAACTAAATAATTTTGGTGATCCGAATACTCTCTTATAGTGTAGAAACACTTGGATGAATTTTTAATTGCATAAAAATCAAAAACTGGACATGGGACATGTTCAGGATCCGGATCAGATGATCCAATCCGGATCCCGAAGGGTATTAGTTCATGTGCAAATCCAATCCGGATCCAAGCCTATTATGATCCGGATCCCGAACATTGGATGTTGCTGAAATTCATGAACGATCCGGATCGGGCCTTGCGATCCGGATCCCGAACCCTTGGATTTCTGGAATCGTCATTCTCGTTACGACGATCCGGATCGCAGTAATCCCGATCCGGATCGCCGTCCTGAAAATTTCCAGATAAGGTATGTTTTTGATTCTTATCTCTTTCCAAAGGTTTCTAAACTATAAATAGACATTTAGGGTTTCTCAAAAACGTGGGAGCTACGGCTGATCAATTTCTAAAACACTTGAGAGCAACCCTAGAGGCTAGGTTTTTATCGTTCTTCTTGATAGCCTCTTTTAGGTCAATTCGACGGTTCTTTGAAGATCTATCTTTTGTCGAATTGATCTAATCTTTGCTTAGAGATTTCTTCTACGGTTCCTCAATGAGAATCTAAGCAAAGGATCACCATCGAAGTCAATATTCTTATCGACTGAGTTTGCGTCGTGGATTCGACGTGGCATCGTGGATTCGGTGTGCTAAAGGCGTTTCGTGGATTCGAAACGTGTGCTCGTGGATTCGAGTGGCGTTCGTGGATTCGAACGTGCGCAGTGGACGTGCAAACGGTGGAGCGCAAGGTCTGAAGAAATTGAAAGAGGGGTTAAATCCGTGGAGACGGTAATCACCTTGTTATTCTTCTTTTCTTAGGGATTGTTATTGCGTGGATATCCAACCGGTCAGCGCAAGGTCCGAAGAAGCTGAAGGAGGGGTTTGAGTCCGTGGAGTCGGTAATCACCTTGTTATTCTTCTAATCTTAGTGGATTGTTATTGTAGTGTTCTGGTTTTTCCCATGCAGTTTCCCGATGGATCCACCTTGTATAACACCTAGTGTTGGTGTCTGGTCTATGGTGCACCAAAGGGTGCCACAGATGGACCCTGTGAGATTTTGTAACTATTTGGGCCTTCGGCTGTATTTGTCGAAAGTTAGAAATTGAATTTGGCCAAATGGAGGTTGGATTTGGATTCAGCGCGGAAAAACGCTTGAAAACGGCTATTTGCTTGTTGAATTTGGAGTCCGGATGACCAAAAACGGGCTTCCGGAAGTTATCGGGGCTTTTGGGTGCATGGGGGAGTGTCGGTGGACCGCCAACTGCCACGTGGCGGCCTATAATTGGCCGGTTCGCGACGTTCGGTCCACGGAGCGGCGCGGCTGGGTGCATGAGCCCGGCGCAGGACACGTGGCAGGCGGGGACTGGCGGGCCTTTGGTGCGCGGTCCACGGGAACTCGACCGGCGGTGCAGCGGTTTGAACGCCGGTGCACGGGTTCAGGCGGGAACCACGTTTCGACCCGTGGTTGGCCCGTGCCTGGAGCGCGGTCCACGGAGTTCCCTGCGCGGGTGCATGGACCCGGCGCAGGGACACGTGGCGGCTGGTGAGAGGCGGGCTCAGCATGCGCGGTGTACGGGGTCCGTGGAGGCCCGCCTCGGGACAGGGCGCGCGCAGGGGGGCGCTGACGCGGCTGTCGGCCGCACTCGAGTGCGCCACGCGTCGCAACGCGAGAGGCGGCCGCACTCGAGTGCGCCACGCGTCGGCCCGCGGTTGGCGGTCCGTACCTACCCCGCTGACCGCGGGAGGACACGTGGCGCGCGGCAGGGTGCATTGCACCGCTGTCCCCTGTTATGGGGACACGTGTCAGCCCCAGGAATTTCCGGGCGCGTCGGACGGGGGCTGTCCGACCCCTCTTCGGGTTTTCGGGCGCCCGAAAGTTGCGCCCGAAAACCCGGCCCACTTGACTTTGGGCTGTGCCTATAAATAGGACTCCTTAGTTCTTTTGCGGGCTTTTTAGACTTCTTTTCACTGTGGACTCTTCAGAGAAGTTTTCCCCTCACAGTATACTATCCATTGGAGGACTTTGAGGATTTGTGGAGGCACGCAACCCGAGGTTAGCTATTTTGCGGCGCGGCGCGACGCTTGTTCACCTTCGACCCGCTTCGTCCCTTTTCAGTGTTTGGGCTCCCCCGACTCACCCCGACCTCCTTTTTCGACGATTCTTGCGCCATCGGACTCTCGACTGGTAGGACTTCAACTTTCGTGTTTTGAGCTTCATCGATTTCCGTGCTGATCTTTGAGTTTTTCGGGCTCCCATTTGACCCATTTTTCTTCGCGGATTGTTGGACAGCACCGCAGTGTTCCGGCTGTAACTTTGCGCTCAGGCATCGGATCGAGGCGATTCAAGAGGCAAAATTCATCTACATTTCGCAAGGAATCTCCTGGATTTTTCTCAGATTTTTGTGGATTTTTCGCGAAGGTGAGAATCTCCTTTTTCTGTAGTTCTTCGTTACAGAAATTTTGTACAGTTTGGATTGGGTTGTTCCCCTTGCCGGATTTTTATCTCAGCGTAGGAAACTCCGATTTGGGCGTGCAGGTACTCGTTTCGACGGGCTCGTCGCGAGGATCGCGATAGTATTTTTCTGGGATTTTTCTGGGCATCTTTCGCAGGTGAAAATTTGAGAACTCTGGACTGTGGTTTTAGGGGACAGATTTTGGGAAATTGAGAATGAATAGCTTATGTGTTGTCTTTGGGGTATGTTGTACAGATTCGTGACCAGTTTTGGACAGAGCGAGAGATTCGCATTTGGGGACTTGGATTAGCGCTCGAGGTGGGTGATGTTGTGAACCTCCTACTTGTGAATGTCACTAGGCCTATTGGAATGCCTTGATCATGTGTTACTAATTGTGGATGTATCAAGCATGCTTGTATGAGATTAAGATTCCTTTGATAATATTTGCATTGTTAGCAAGCTACAAGTTAGTGAGCGGTATTTCCATGTTTTAGATATGTAGTTTAATTATATGAAAATAATGCTATAGCCATATCATGTTGTATGTTAAGTGAAGGTTTGAGCATGTGGTTAGAATTCATGTTGTAAAGAGGGGAGACTTGATAGTAGATTATGCATCCAAATTGTATCATGAATCATATGTCATGCCACG
This sequence comes from Tillandsia fasciculata, assembly GCA_029168755.2. Lineage (NCBI taxonomy): Eukaryota > Viridiplantae > Streptophyta > Magnoliopsida > Poales > Bromeliaceae > Tillandsia > Tillandsia fasciculata. The sequence goes on along the minus strand of CM054940.1, from coordinate 14,482,120 downwards.
TATACATTAGAGGTTCCAAATACTTAATGTTGCATATGTTAGAATAATTGAAATGATTTTATCAAGTAAAGGACTTTGCATGCTTGAATGGTCATCTAGTTAGGCCACCTTTTTCTGCTACACATACATGCTGGAATTGACTTAGGAGAAACCATGCTTTTTATTCATTCTCCTGATGTCTAGTTTTAGGGGATTGTGTAGTCAGATGTTCAGAGTTGGAACAGTTGGGGATTGATGATTGGGTGTTGCGGCAACCGCGGACTGGGGGCGGTTGACCGGCTTATTAGTATTATTATTATTATTGCATCAGATTGGAGGTGAGGGATCGGGCTTCTTTAGTGGATGGTCTTACCCACATGTTTAGAGTCTTGATCCAGTCCTGCTACATCAGATACTTATGGTTACATACTTTACTCGTGTGGGTCGCTCCCCTCGAGTGCCACTCCGGAGTAGGCTTAGGGCCGTGCCGTGTGCCGGTCGGTTGGATACTTTTAGGGCCGTGCCGTGTGCCGGTCGGTTGGATACTTTTGGGATCGTGCCGGGTGCCGATCAGTTACTTGTTCTTGAGAGGACAGCAGAGCAGGCAGTACCAGTGTTACTGGTGTTCGATTGGGTTGGTCTTGTAGTCTGTGACATCCTGGTCCATATCATTAGCTATTCCTTTAGCTAGGCATCTTTGAGGCATGATAGGGGTAGCTCTTCATCAGTAGTTTTACTTATAGCTTACCACCTTGTGTTATTTTTCCGCCTCTGATAGTCCTAGTGGGCATGCTCGAGTTTGAGGTCTACCCACTAGGGGAGGCTACTGTTTTTATAGTAGTTCTCACCCCCCACTGTTTTCTCTTTTCTTTCCCCTCTTTGTTTTGCAGAGTCTTCTGCGGGATTTGCGGGACCCTCTACCCAGGATCGAGGTAAGAGGATAGCTGATTAGATAGATACTTCCCGGGTTTCGAGCTTTGTAGTTTTGGATGTATCCCCTGTACTCTCAGACAGTTGTATTTTTTTGTTATTTTGGGTCTGGCTTCTGCCAGCTGGTTGTATTTACTTCGTGAGCTGGGAGAGACACTTGTACTTATTTGAGAGCTTTATTGTACTTTTACTTTCCAGCTTTTGTCTGAGATGTTTTAGTTTTAGTTAGCTCTGTTGTATGCTCCTTTATTATATTATTTCTTATATCTGAGCAGGTTACCAGCGCTTCGTGTACACGGGAAATACCGTGTGCTCGGCGGATCTGTGTTTGAGCCCGGGTTCTGGTTTACACCCGGGGCGTGACAGATTAAGTTGGTATCAGAGCTTAGGGATAGGTCAGTTGGGACTTAGGAAACCCTAGGCATTGGACAGACCCTAGGATGGCAGGGCGTGAGTGACGTGATATTTTGCGAAAGTCGGAAATTATTGTATTAAACTCTTCCTGTGAGTGAAGAAGGACTGGCATATCCTATTTCTGGAGAACCATTATGTTGGCTGCAGACAACATAAGGTCACAGAAATAGGAGGATGACCATGACTTTCGCTGGATTGGGTCGAGAGTGGTTTTGGTTACTGACCCGTGGTTTCTTGTGTGACAGGATGCCTCCTAGGCGGCAGATCCCTACCCGGGGTACTCCTATACCCCCGGAGGAGCCGGAGCAGTCTGGGCCGTCTGAGATTAGTGAGCTGAGGGCCATGGTGGCCCAGTTGGCGGAGAGTCACCGCCGACAGGAGCAGAGGTTCGAGCAGTTGCTTGCCCAGGTTGGGGCACCTCCCCCTACTACTGTAGAGGCCCCTGTTCCCCCTGTTGCACCATCAGTTATTCCACTGGTCCCTTTGGCACCGTCGTCGAGCAGTGGGGCTCAGGGAGCGTTCAGGCCTTTGACCACAGCGGAGGAGAAGGAGTTTGCTGACAAACTCATTCAGTTTTGTAAGCGAGGACCACCTAAGTTCTCTGGACGGAGCACCCACCCTTGGGAGATTGGAACGTGGTTGGCGTCAATGGAGAAGTTATTCAAAGACTTCTTCATTGACCCGAAATACAGAGTTCATTTGGCTGTGCATTGTCTGGAGGGTGATGCAGATGTTTGGTGGCGTCGGGTCGAGCCGTTGGAGTTCCAGATTACCCGACAGCTGCCGTGGTCGGAGTTCAGGCGGATGATCCTCGACACTTACTTCTCCACGAGCGTGAAGAAAAAGATAGAAGATGACTTGAAGAATCTCCAGCAGGGGGATCGGGCAGTGTGGGACTATTATCAGGAGTTTACGCAGTTGCTCGACTGCGTGCCTTATGTTGCCAGGGATGGGCCGCACCAGGTGGAGCTTTTTGAGACAGGACTGCGCCCTGAGGTCTATACCTTGGTGCATGCCCAGAGGCTCCAGACTTTATCAGAGGCAGTGGATCATGCCCAGTGGGTCGAGAGGGGAGACCACGTTGTCTCTAGGCGTGGAGGTATGGTCGCGCAGAGTTCTGAGAGGAAGCGACCAGCGACTGATGATGGGGGACAGGCCAGTTCCTGGAGGCCGCCCCGGCCGCCACCGCCTCAGTTTTCGGGCCGTGGGCGTTCGGAGCGGCGAGGGCCTGGGGGATCCCAGAGGCCCCCACAGCAGCAGCCACAGCGACAGCAGCAGCACTCGCAGCAGCAGAAGTCGCAGTCGCGACAGCAGGGGTCACAGCGGCAGTCACAGCGGCAGCAGCAGCAGTCTCGGAGACCCCAGCAGCAGTCTCGACAGCCCCAGTCGTCAGATAGATGTATTTTCTGTGGTGGGCAGCACTATCCCAGTACTTGCGATCAGCGATGGGGACGCTGTTATACTTGTGGACAGTCTGGTCACATGCGAGCTACTTGCCCTTATGCGGCGTCGACGGCTCCTTCCTCAGCCTCAGCCCCTTCCGTGCCACAGCAGCGGCCTTATACTCCAGCGAGTAGGGCTCCTTCCTCCCACCCTTCAGATCATCGACCACCAGCTCAGAGCGGGCGAGTCTACGCCGCCCAGGTAGGGGACTCCGCGGCAGCCGATCACGTGGTGGCAGGTATCACTTTACTTTTTGGTACTAGAGCTCGCACTTTATTTGATACCGGTGCATCACATTCTTTTATCAGTAGATCTTTTACATCATCACATGGACTAGAGTTAGATCGGTTGCCACATGCATTAGAGGTACAGATTCCTGCTCATATATTGCATGTAGAGGAGTGTTGTTGGTCTAGCCCTGTACAGATAGAGTCTTGGATTTTGCCAGCGGACCTGTTGGTCCTTAGTCAGCTGCGAGACTTTGACATTGTACTTGGGATAGATTGGCTGGCTCGCTATTTCGCGACGATTGATTGTGCCGCGAGGACTGTGACTTTTAGCGAGCCAGGCCAGGAGATGTTTGTTTATAGGGGGTGCCAGAGTGCTTCCTTCGCCTCGGTAGTTTCGACTTCCCGTGCGAGGCAGATGATGCGCAGTGGATGCGTGGCCTTTTTGGCTTCTGTGGTTAAGGAGCCTACGGCGGCACCGGGACTCGCGGATATTCCTATTGTCCACGAATTCCCGGATGTGTTCCCTCCTGAGCTGATTAGCATGCCGCCGGATAGGGAGATTGAGTTTTTGATTGACGTAGTCCCTGGAACTGCGCCAACCTCTAAGGCTCCTTACCGTATGGCACCGGCTGAACTGCGAGAGTTAAAGGCGCAACTACAGGACTTAATGGATAAAGGATTTGTAAGACCGAGTGTATCGCCTTGGGGAGCGCCGGTGCTATTTGTGAAGAAGAAGGATGGTTCACTTCGACTTTGTGTTGACTACCGGGAGCTGAATAAAGTGACCATCAAGAACAAGTACCCTTTGCCGCGCATTGATGACTTATTTGATCAGTTGCAAGGGTCTTGTGTCTTCTCCAAGATTGATTTACAGTCTGGTTACCACCAATTGAAGGTGAAGGCCGAGGACATCCCAAAGACGGCGTTCAGGACGCGGTACGGGCATTATGAGTTCACCGTCATGCCTTTTGGATTGACAAATGCCCCTGCTGCTTTTATGGATTTAATGAACAGGATTTTTCGACCATACTTGGATCGGTTCGTCGTCGTTTTCATTGATGATATCCTGGTTTACTCCCGGAGCGATGCAGAGCATGAGGAGCACTTGAGGATTGTGCTGCAACTTCTGAGAGAGAGGAAGTTGTATGCCAAGTTGTCTAAGTGCGAATTTTGGCTTCGGGAGGTTGTCTTTTTGGGCCACGTGATTTCAGCCACTGGAGTGGCAGTAGACCCGGCGAAGATTGAGGCAGTCCGGGATTGGCCCCGACCGACGACGGTATCTGAGGTCCGCAGTTTTATGGGCTTGGCTGGGTATTACCGTCGGTTTGTGGAAGGTTTTGCGAAACTTTCCACACCCCTCACTCGTCTGACGCGAAAAGGGATTAAGTTTGTTTGGAGTGAGGATTGCCAGAGGAGCTTTGAGGAATTAAAGAACAGATTGATGACGGCTCCTATCCTTTCCCTCCCTGTTATGGGGAAAGGATACGTGATTTATAGTGATGCATCGCACAGTGGACTTGGTTGCGTGCTGATGCAGGAGGGTAGGGTAATCGCTTATGCCTCTCGGCAACTGAAGGATTATGAAAAGAATTACCCTACCCATGACTTGGAGCTAGCTGCAGTGATTTTCGCATTGAAGTTGTGGCGCCATTACCTGTATGGGGAGCACTGCGAGATATACACAGACCACAAGAGCCTGAAATACCTGTTTACACAGAAGGAACTCAACCTGAGGCAGCGCAGATGGTTGGAGTTGTTGAAGGACTTCGATGTGGACATATTATACCATCCGGGCAAGGCCAACGTGGTTGCTGATGCCCTGAGCAGGAGAGCAGTACAGAGCCTATCCTTGATGATTACTGAGCAGGCGCCACTACTGGAGCAGATGAGGCGGCTGGAGCTCGAGGTTGTGACCCCTGGGGTCGCTGCTAGACTTATGTCTCTAGTCGTGCAGCCGACTCTGCTGGACAGGATTCGGGAAAAGCAGAGTGAGGACCCCCACCTGATGAGGATTCGAGAGCAGATACCGACTGATGTGACAGGGGATTTTTCAGTTGATGCTTCGGGAGTACTCCGGTACAGGGACCGAGCTTGCGTGCCTATGGATGCAGAGATCCGAGAGCAGATCTTGAGGGAGGCCCACTATACACCTTATACCATCCATCCTGGTGGGACTAAGATGTATAAGGACCTCAAGGCACAGTTTTGGTGGAATGGGATGAAAAGAGACATTGGGAGATTTGTATCACACTGTTTAACTTGTCAGCAAGTAAAGGCTGAGCATCGTTTACCTGCTGGCAAGTTGCAGAGTCTCCCAATCCCTGAATGGAAATGGGAACATGTTACGATGGATTTTGTCACTGGGTTGCCGAGAGCACAGACGGGAGCGGATGCTATTTGGGTAGTCGTGGACAGGCTTACCAAATCCGCTCACTTTTTACCGGTACAGATGACATGGCCGATGGAGCGACTGGCGCAGGTGTACTTGGCTGAGGTGGTTAGATTGCACGGGATACCCGTTTCCATCGTATCAGATAGAGACCCGAGGTTTGTTTCGCACTTCTGGAGGAGTTTACAGACAGCCTTGGGGACACGGCTCCGGTTTAGCACAGCATTCCACCCACAGACCGATGGGCAGTCGGAGCGCACGATTCAGACCCTCGAGGATATGTTGAGAGCCTGCGTTCTGGACTTTGGAGGAGGGTGGTACCGACACTTGGGATTAGTTGAGTTTGCGTACAACAACAGCTACCAAGCGAGCATTCAGATGGCTCCGTTTGAAGCGTTGTATGGACGCAAGTGTCGGTCACCACTGTATTGGAGTGACGTGGGTGAGAAGAAGACTTTGGGTCCTGATCTACTACTTGAGGCAGAGGAAAAGGTCAAAGTGGTACGGCGACATCTCGAGACTGCCCAGAGTCGACAGAGGAGTTATGCTGATACTCGACGGCGAGACTTAGAGTTCCAGGTGGGCGACCATGTCTTTTTGAAAGTCTCGCCTTCGAAGGGGATTCGGAGATTTGGTATTCGTGGGAAACTGAGCCCTCGTTATATTGGACCTTTCGAGGTGTTGGAGCGCATAGGGCCAGTTGCCTACAGGCTTGCACTTCCTCCCAGATTAGCAGGTGTCCACGATGTGTTTCATGTATCGACTCTGAGGAGGTATGTGTTTGACCCGTCGCACATTATCGATTTCGCCCCATTGGAGATCGCCGAGGACTTGAGCTACGTCGAGCGACCGTTGAGGATTTTGGACCGGGAGGTCAGAGAGTTGCGCAGCCGAACCATCCCTTATGTGAAGATCCTCTGGAGCAGTCATGATGAGCGTGAGGCTACTTGGGAGCTGGAGTCAGCGATGATGGATGCCTACCCCTACTTATTCGAGGCCCCAGCCTGAGGTATGACTTTTGTTTCGAGGACGAAACTTTTCCTTGTAGGGGAGGATGTAGTGTTCTGGTTTTTCCCATGCAGTTTCCCGATGGATCCACCTTGTATAACACCTAGTGTTGGTGTCTGGTCTATGGTGCACCAAAGGGTGCCACAGATGGACCCTGTGAGATTTTGTAACTATTTGGGCCTTCGGCTGTATTTGCCGAAAGTTAGAAATTGAATTTGGCCAAATGGAGGTTGGATTTGGATTCAGCGCGGAAAAACGCTTGAAAACGGCTATTTGCTTGTTGAATTTGGAGTCCGGATGACCAAAAACGGGCTTCCGGAAGTTATCGGGGCTTTTGGGTGCATGGGGGAGTGTCGGTGGACCGCCAACTGCCACGTGGCGGCCTATAATTGGCCGGTTCGCGACGTTCGGTCCACGGAGCGGCGCGGCTGGGTGCATGAGCCCGGCGCAGGACACGTGGCAGGCGGGGACTGGCGGGCCTTTGGTGCGCGGTCCACGGGAACTCGACCGGCGGTGCAGCGGTTTGAACGCCGGTGCACGGGTTCAGGCGGGAACCACGTTTCGACCCGTGGTTGGCCCGTGCCTGGAGCGCGGTCCACGGAGTTCCCTGCGCGGGTGCATGGACCCGGCGCAGGGACACGTGGCGGCTGGTGAGAGGCGGGCTCAGCATGCGCGGTGTACGGGGTCCGTGGAGGCCCGCCTCGGGACAGGGCGCGCGCAGGGGGGCGCTGACGCGGCTGTCGGCCGCACTCGAGTGCGCCACGCGTCGCAACGCGAGAGGCGGCCGCACTCGAGTGCGCCACGCGTCGGCCCGCGGTTGGCGGTCCGTACCTACCCCGCTGACCGCGGGAGGACACGTGGCGCGCGGCAGGGTGCATTGCACCGCTGTCCCCTGTTATGGGGACACGTGTCAGCCCCAGGAATTTCCGGGCGCGTCGGACGGGGGCTGTCCGACCCCTCTTCGGGTTTTCGGGCGCCCGAAAGTTGCGCCCGAAAACCCGGCCCACTTGACTTTGGGCTGTGCCTATAAATAGGACTCCTTAGTTCTTTTGCGGGCTTTTTAGACTTCTTTTCACTGTGGACTCTTCAGAGAAGTTCTTCCCCTCACAGTATACTATCCATTGGAGGACTTTGAGGATTTGTGGAGGCACGCAACCCGAGGTTAGCTATTTTGCGGCGCGGCGCGACGCTTGTTCACCTTCGACCCGCTTCGTCCCTTTTCAGTGTTTGGGCTCCCCCGACTCACCCCGACCTCCTTTTTCGACGATTCTTGCGCCATCGGACTCTCGACTGGTAGGACTTCAACTTTCGTGTTTTGAGCTTCATCGATTTCCGTGCTGATCTTTGAGTTTTTCGGGCTCCCATTTGACCCATTTTTCTTCGCGGATTGTTGGACAGCACCGCAGTGTTCCGGCTGTAACTTTGCGCTCAGGCATCGGATCGAGGCGATTCAAGAGGCAAAATTCATCTACATTTCGCAAGGAATCTCCTGGATTTTTCTCAGATTTTTGTGGATTTTTCGCGAAGGTGAGAATCTCCTTTTTCTGTAGTTCTTCGTTACAGAAATTTTGTACAGTTTGGATTGGGTTGTTCCCCTTGCCGGATTTTTATCTCAGCGTAGGAAACTCCGATTTGGGCGTGCAGGTACTCGTTTCGACGGGCTCGTCGCGAGGATCGCGATAGTATTTTTCTGGGATTTTTCTGGGCATCTTTCGCAGGTGAAAATTTGAGAACTCTGGACTGTGGTTTTAGGGGACAGATTTTGGGAAATTGAGAATGAATAGCTTATGTGTTGTCTTTGGGGTATGTTGTACAGATTCGTGACCAGTTTTGGACAGAGCGAGAGATTCGCATTTGGGGACTTGGATTAGCGCTCGAGGTGGGTGATGTTGTGAACCTCCTACTTGTGAATGTCACTAGGCCTATTGGAATGCCTTGATCATGTGTTACTAATTGTGGATGTATCAAGCATGCTTGTATGAGATTAAGATTCCTTTGATAATATTTGCATTGTTAGCAAGCTACAAGTTAGTGAGCGGTATTTCCATGTTTTAGATATGTAGTTTAATTATATGAAAATAATGCTATAGCCATATCATGTTGTATGTTAAGTGAAGGTTTGAGCATGTGGTTAGAATTCATGTTGTAAAGAGGGGAGACTTGATAGTAGATTATGCATCCAAATTGTATCATGAATCATATGTCATGCCACGTATACATTAGAGGTTCCAAATACTTAATGTTGCATATGTTAGAATAATTGAAATGATTTTATCAAGTAAAGGACTTTGCATGCTTGAATGGTCATCTAGTTAGGCCACCTTTTTCTGCTACACATACATGCTGGAATTGACTTAGGAGAAACCATGCTTTTTATTCATTCTCCTGATGTCTAGTTTTAGGGGATTGTGTAGTCAGATGTTCAGAGTTGGAACAGTTGGGGATTGATGATTGGGTGTTGCGGCAACCGCGGACTGGGGGCGGTTGACCGGCTTATTAGTATTATTATTATTATTGCATCAGATTGGAGGTGAGGGATCGGGCTTCTTTAGTGGATGGTCTTACCCACATGTTTAGAGTCTTGATCCAGTCCTGCTACATCAGATACTTATGGTTACATACTTTACTCGTGTGGGTCGCTCCCCTCGAGTGCCACTCCGGAGTAGGCTTAGGGCCGTGCCGTGTGCCGGTCGGTTGGATACTTTTAGGGCCGTGCCGTGTGCCGGTCGGTTGGATACTTTTGGGATCGTGCCGGGTGCCGATCAGTTACTTGTTCTTGAGAGGACAGCAGAGCAGGCAGTACCAGTGTTACTGGTGTTCGATTGGGTTGGTCTTGTAGTCTGTGACATCCTGGTCCATATCATTAGCTATTCCTTTAGCTAGGCATCTTTGAGGCATGATAGGGGTAGCTCTTCATCAGTAGTTTTACTTATAGCTTACCACCTTGTGTTATTTTTCCGCCTCTGATAGTCCTAGTGGGCATGCTCGAGTTTGAGGTCTACCCACTAGGGGAGGCTACTGTTTTTATAGTAGTTCTCACCCCCCACTGTTTTCTCTTTTCTTTCCCCTCTTTGTTTTGCAGAGTCTTCTGCGGGATTTGCGGGACCCTCTACCCAGGATCGAGGTAAGAGGATAGCTGATTAGATAGATACTTCCTGGGTTTCGAGCTTTGTAGTTTTGGATGTATCCCCTGTACTCTCAGACAGTTGTATTTTTTTGTTATTTTGGGTCTGGCTTCTGCCAGCTGGTTGTATTTACTTCGTGAGCTGGGAGAGACACTTGTACTTATTTGAGAGCTTTATTGTACTTTTACTTTCCAGCTTTTGTCTGAGATGTTTTAGTTTTAGTTAGCTCTGTTGTATGCTCCTTTATTATATTATTTCTTATATCTGAGCAGGTTACCAGCGCTTCGTGTACACGGGAAATACCGTGTGCTCGGCGGATCTGTGTTTGAGCCCGGGTTCTGGTTTACACCCGGGGCGTGACAGTTATTGCGTGTTGGTCCCGTGGTTTTTCTCCTGGATTGGAGTTTCCACGTAAATCTCGGTGTGTTGATTTTTATTTTCCGCATTAGTTTTTATTTTTGCACTGAGATTGATTTTTATAATATTACACCTATTCACCCCCCTCTAGGTGTTTGATAGTACCTATTTAGATCCTTGTGGATCCAAATAACTCTACACAATTCATGCTCTTCCATATGAATAGAGTCAAATTGACTTGTAAGCATCTGGAGCTTTTGAATTTTTACAAGATTAGTACCTTCATGTGTAATTTTGAGAATATCCCAAATTTCCTTCGCGGTTTCACACGCGGAAATTCTTGTAAACTCAGTCGAGGAAAGAGAATTATATAAAGCGTTCATACCTTTCCCATTGTAAGAAGATCTTTCGATTTCCTCTTTAGACCATCTAGAGCGAGGTTTTGGGGTAGTAGAATTTCCTACTTCCTCAACCGGATGCACCCAACCGTATTCCACGGTTTGCCATACCCGCTCATCAATAGAGATGAGAAAAGCTCTCATCCGCACTTTCCAATATGCATAATTGGTCCCATCAAAAAGAGGAGGTCTAAAAATATTACCACTTTCACCCATTATGATAGATAAACCTAAAACCCGCTCTGATACCAATTGTAGAGTTATTAGGATCCACAAGGATCTAAATAGGTACTATCAAACACCTAGAGGGGGGTGAATAGGTGTAATATTATAAAAACCAATCTCAGTGCAAAAATAAAAACAATGCGGAAAATAAAAATCAACACACCGAGATTTACGTGGAAACTCCAATCCAGGAGAAAAACCACGGGACCAACACGCAATAACAATCCACTAAGAATAGAAGAATAACAAGGTGATTACCGACTCCACGGACTCAACCCCTCCTTCAGCTTCTTCGGACCTTGCGCTGACCGGTTGGATGTCCACGCAATAACAATCCACTAATAAAAGAAGAATAACAAGGTGATTACCGTCTCCACGGATTTAACCCCTCCTTCAACTTCTTCGGACCTTGCGCTCCACCGATTGCACGTCCACTGCACACGTTCGAATCCACGAACGCCACTCGAATCCACGAGCACACGTTTCGAATCCACGAAACGCCTTCAACACACCGAATCCACGGTGCCACGTCGAATCCACGACGCAAACTCAGCCGGTAAGAATATTGGCTTCGATGGTGATCCTTTGCTTAGATTATCAATGAAGATCTATGGGAAAAATCTCTAAGCAAAGATTAGATCAATTCGACAAAAGATATGTTCTTGAAAGAACCATCGAATTGACCTAAAAGAGGCTATAAAGAAGAATGATAAAAACCTAGCCTCTAGGGTTGCTCTCAAGTGTTTTATAAATTGATCGGCCGTGCTCCCCACGTTTTTGAGAAACCCTAAATGTCTATTTATAGTTTAGAAACCTTTGGAAAGAGATAAGCATCAAAAACTGACTTAACAGAATTTTTCCCGCACGACGATCCGGATCGGATTTACGGCGATCCTGATCGTCGTCTTTTTTCAGCAATTCCTGAAAAAACAAGGTTCGGGATCCGGATCGGAATTCTGATCCGGATCGTGCCGATCCTGATCGGAAATTCTGATCCTGATCGAAATTCCTGAAAAAATAGTTTTTGACTTTTATGCAATGAAACCTTATCCAAGTGTTTCTAAACTACTCAAATGTATTCGGATCACCAAAATTATTTAGTTAAACGTACCTGATCAATCCGAATCCATTTTCCTTGAGATTGATGTATATGATCCATAATTCTTCAACTTCAATCTTCAAGACTCGAAATACTGAGTGTCAACTTGAGCTCTTGTTGAATCTTCTCTAAGTCTTCAATTGCTGATTGACAATTTGATCACTTCAAGACTCCGACTCAACTCACTGACTTGACTCACGAAATATGCCAACACACAAAGCCGTAACAGGTTTCTCAAGAACGACCGATCAATTTATAAAACACTTGAGAGCAACCCTAGAGGCTAGGTTTTTATCGTTCTTCTTTATAGCCTCTTTTAGGTCAATTCGACGGTTCTTCCAAGATCTATCTTTTGTCGAATTGATCTAGTCTTTGCTTAGAGATTTCTTCTACGGTTCCTCAATGATAATCTAAGCAAAGGATCACCATCGAAGCCTATATTTCTTTATCGGCTGAGTTTGCGTCATGGATTCAACGTGGCACCGTGGATTCGAAACGTGTGCTCGTGGATTCGAGTGGCGTTCGTGGATTCGAACGTGTGCAGTGGACGTGCAATCGGTGAAGCGCAAGGTCCGAAGAACTTGAAGGAGGGGTCGAGTCCGTGGAGTCGGTAATCACCTTGTTATTCTTCTTTTCTTAGTGGATTGTTATTGCGTGTTGGTCCCGTGGTTTTTCTCCTGGATTGGAGTTTCCACGTAAATCTCGGTGTGCTGTTTTTTATTTCCGCATTGGTTTTTATTTTGCACTGAGATTTGATTTTTGAAATATTACACCTATTCACCCCCCTCTAGGTGTTTGATAGTACCTATTTAGATCCTTGTGGATCCTTAAAACCAACATGGTGCAGCGGTAGCGTGGATTTATTGTCTGCGGAAGACCGTATTCATCGCCTTAGTGTAAGCAAAGGCGGAGAATGGTGCTCCTTTTGTGGATAGCCTTGATTGTCAGGCAGATTAAGTGACGACCACCTGCATTGAGCGGTTGAGACTGTGCTGCCTGGGTGGAGGGCGCCAAGGCAGTGGATTGGGTCGTCGCAGGTGTGATTTCATCACAGCAGTCGAAGTTAGGGCAGGTTGCATTCCTGCATGGACTAGAGGTAGATTTGTTACCACATGCACTTGAGGTACAGGTTCCTGTTGGGGTGGTGCATGTGGGGGAAGCTTGTGGATTATGTCCAGTGCAGTTGAGACCTCGAGTGGTATCGGCGGATTAATTGGTATTTGTACCTGGTCAGTGTTTGACCCTGTGCGTGGGATTGGTTGGCATAGTGCCACATGGTGTATGACTGCGGAGAGAGAAGATTATGATCTTCTGCAAGGCAGACATTAGAGACTTGTTCTTTGAGACAGTCAGAGCACACAAGTTGTAGCAACAATGCGAGAGGTGCCAACGGCAGCACCGGGACGCGAGGATTATTCCTGTTGTCGTGAGATCCCGGGTGTGATTCCACCGGAGCGGATGATGATGCCGCCGGTTAGGGAGATTGAGATTGTGATTGACGTGGTTCAGGAAACCACGCCAACCCCGATAGCACCTCATTGGATATCACCTGTAGAGCTGACAGAGCTGGTGGCGCAGTTGCAGGATCTGATGGATTGAGGGTCTGTTCGATCTAGTGTCACGTCGTTGGCACAGGATAGTGAGGGTCCTTGTGTGGGGTGACCGCAGGCAAGTCTGGATATTATTTAGGACCTTTTGATGGAGTTATACCCCGACAGTGGTCTGCTTAGGATGCAGGTATCTTTTTGGGATGATACAGCCGAGTATTTCGCCAAGATGGTGTTCGGGACCCGGTAGGGGCATTATGAGTGCAGTAAGGCCAAACAGGATGACTAAGGCCCTGTCGTCCTAGGATTTGAGGAATTATGTGTTCTTGCTGCACTTGGAAGAATTATTTGAAATATTCTTCAGGGATACGTTGATTTTACCCCATCTCCGTGCGGTTTAGAGCTGGTGGAGTACTTGTAGATGGTGTAACAAGGTTTTTGAGGAAGAAGCTGTATGCCAAGTTGTTGTGGTACAAGTTTTAGCTTCGAGGGCATATCTTCTTGGATCACTTAGTCTAGCCATAAGAGGCGGTGGTGGAAGTCCGGCCAAAAAGGATGCTATGCGAGAATGGCTGAGACCGGCAGTTATTTATTGAGGTGAGGAGCTTGTGAGCCGGATAGTGCCAGCAGAGCTTGACGAATTGGTGATGAGATTGATACCAGCCCTGATTTCAGCATCGCCAGTGTTGGGAGATGGATTTGTGTTATACTGTGATGCCTCCCATTGTAGCTATGAAGTTACAGTTGGAATTGTGGCAAGCATCCAATATCATCCTGATAGGGCCACTGTGGTGGCGGATACCCGGAGCAGGAGAGCTATTTGGGGTTGAGTTTGTTGACTCCGCAGCTGGCGCTGCGTGGACTGTCGAGGCAGACGTGGCCTATGATGGTGACACTGAGGGCTCTTTTCCTTTCGGAGTTGCCTTGCATATCACTGGTTTGGGGGTTGAGGATACAACTCCCGAAATTTGATGAGGTGACCGTCTGGAGCAAGTACCCTTTTTCGAACCTGGAGGATTGGTTTTACCATCTGCAAGGGTACTGGACCTTCTCGAAGATCGATTTGCGATCTGGTTCTTTCGACTGCTTATAGTTGTGTGCTGATGCCCGAGAGTTGGGGGAGGTGTTTCTACACCCTGATGATTTTTGGATTAGAGATCAGAGTTTACGTGATCAGTTGGAGGACTTATATTGGATGCCGGGAGTATAGAGGTACTTGGATCGAGCTGGTGCGCCGATTGGACTTGTGGTTAGATTATTTGAGGCCCTGGGAGGAGCGGAGGCTTGTGTACCGATGTAGATTACTTGGTAGCTCGAGCGGTTAGCCCAGCTGTACTCGGTTGAGTTGGTGCGGTTTTTCTGGAGTGCCCGCCTTTACTTTGTTCTAGATGGAGACCCGAGGACCGCATCGCGCCTTTGGAGGAGGTACTTGTCAGCCTTGGGAGCTTGAGTGGTGGATGATTGGATGTTTACCCCCCTTTTATTTGGTTGAGATTCCGTGTTGAGGAACGACTTTAGTTTCGAGGACGAAACTTTCTATTAGTGGGGGAGGATGTGATGACCCGGATCTCCGCAGAGCTGCTACAGTGCGTTGGGGTGGCTGTTGGAGGCCTACATGGTGTGTTGGAGGTGTTTGGGGCATAATTGGACACAAGTGTTGGACTTCGGGCTCAAATGGATCATGTGAGTGATCGGAGGACCCCGTGGAGGGTTTAGAAGTGGTTTCGCGCGAATCGGATATTTAAATTGGGCTCCGCACGAAGTTTGGGCTAAGAACGCATTTCCGGGTGCCTTCGGCAATTTTTAGAGTGGGAATTTGGCGAAACGGACGTCAAATTCGGATTCAGCGCGCGAAAACGGTCAAAATGGACTACCTACTTGACTTTTTGGGCACGGGTTACTGTTCACCGCCGGAACAGTAACTCCGGCGATCGCCGGCGGCAGCCGGCGGCGGCGGGCAGCGGCGGAGCGCGGCGGCGCGGCCTCGGGCAGGCGGAAAGCGGCGGCGGGCAGGGCGCGTGGGCGCGGGCAGGGCGCGCGGGCAGGCGCGCGGGTGGGCGGTCCACGCGGCCGGCGTGCACCGGAGGACCGGACACGTGGCGGTTGATTATTGGTTCGGTTCACAGGTTTTGCTACACCGGGTGCAGCAGGAAATGTGTGTGACACGTGGCGGCTTTCCATTGGTTGGAGGTACTGTGCGGGCAGGCCGGGCAGCCGGGCAGGTGCGCGGGCAGGTGCTGAGGTGCAGGATTTTGGTGTGCCACGTGGCGGTTCTTCATTGGATGAGAGTTGGACACGTGGCAGATTCTTATTGGCCGGTTCAGTGGACTTGGAGCACGGAACATTCTGGTGGTGTACGGTGGACCGAGGTGGACACGTGGCGACTACTGATAGGCCGGTCTACATGCGCGCGGTCCACGGTGCAGGCGAGCCTGCCTCGGGATGCGTGCCTGGCAGGGTCGCAGGCACGCGTGCTGGCACGCGCAGGCGGGCCGGCGCGTCTGGCGCTGACCGGGTCAGCGCCACGTGTCGACCACCGCGTGGGCCACGCGTCGCGACGTGAGCGGCGGGATCCGGTGTTTGCTGTTGTGTAGGCGACGTGGAGGCCCAGGGTGAATCCGGGCTTGAACAGTGTTGGGCCGGGCCCAACACTGTAGCAGCCCGGAAGTTCCTGTGCGCCCGAAAGTGGGGATATAATGGTCATTTTGTGATTTGTTTCTTTTGGGCCTATAAATACCCCCTCCTCTCCCTCATTCTCCCCCTTTTTCCGAGCTTTAGAGAGGGAATGAGAGGGAGAGATCTATAGGAAAGTTGTTCCCCTTAATGTCCTGGATCTCGTGGTGGATTCTCAGAATTTCTGGAAGCTCGGCAACGGCGATATCGATTTTACAGTTCGCCTCGGTTTTCTCCCCATTTCGGCCCATTACCGTCGCAGATCAGTCAAAAATTCACTGTGAGCAAACCAGAAGGAGTTTGTGGATGATTTCTTCGACAGCGTGTTCCTAAGAGGTAAGGCTTCGATTTTTGTGTTGATCGCTTCGCTCCGTTTCGCACTTTTGGCACGTTTCCCGAGGCATCTTTGACCCCTATTTTTCTGTGATGGATTTTGGACAGCACCAACTTGTCGATTTTATATCTCAGCCTAGGAACATCGGATCAAGGCGTTTCAGGACTCGATTTTGATCTACTCGTCGCGAGGAACGCAGTGGTGATTTTTCTGGGATTTTAGGAAATTGTTTCGAAGGTGATAATCACTGTTTTCTCAGTGAACAGTGCTCAGTTTTTAGCACAGATTTCTGTGTGATGTACCTCTCTTGCCGAATTTTTATCTTGACTTACCGATCTCAGTTTTGGGCGTACAAGGTACCGTTGCGAAGCTATCGACGCGAGGATCGCCGTGATATTTTTCTTGGAATTTTCTGGGCACTTTCTGCAGGTGATAATTTAACAGATTCGGGACTGTTGTTGTTTGGGTTAATTAAAGCAATATTTGGGAACCTAAGTGTATTTAGTGGACTTTGTGTTGTGCCAGGAGTGTTTCGGGTATACTGTACTTGTTGGAGCGCAGGATTGGAGTTTTTGGTATTTTCAGCTGTATGGACCCGGACAGTTAGCGCTTCAGGTGGGTGGTTGTTGCATGCCTCTACTTCTGACCTGCTCACTAAGTTTATTAGAGAACCGCACTTTTGAGCATATTGATTGATTATTATGCATGATTGCCTGATATAAATGTGAGCCTATCATCTGAGATTAATTTTGTGAATATAGCATGTTGGGGACATTATGGGAATAATATTTCTGTTGGAACATGATCATTGGAATAATTTATTAGTGATGATTAATATGCTACACTAGCACCTAGATTTATGAAAGTGGATTAAATGATTAATTGTCAGGACATAATGACACATCAATGTGCGGGTGCCACTGTGAGATTTATTATGGATCAGGGATTATTTACATGTGTAGTTGACCGATGATGTTAGTATGATGGACATATTTATGTGGATTTATTATTTGTTACACCTGCAAAACTGTTATTTGCTATTCTCCATTTCATATTGCCTGAGGACTTTTACATGCTTATTTGGACATCTAGATAGGCCACTATTTTATTGCTACACTATCATATTGGGATTTGACTTAGGAGAAACCATGATTGCTTTCTTTCTCCTTTTCATTTAGACTTTCGAGTCATGTTGCTCGAGTTCGAGCAGGGGTTTGGGATAGTGTAGCCGGGACCTGCGGGTCAGTGACAGGGTGTACTTGAGGTTGGATTATGGGTTATTGCGGCAACCGCGGACAGTAGACGGTTGACCGGACCTTGATTATTTTATCCAATTGAGGGTTGTAGGTTATTGCGGTGACCGCGGACTTTGGGCGGTTGACCGGATGTTTACTATTGCATCAGATTGGGTATCAGATTTCTCTAGTGGATGGTATTTCCCACTTTTGAGTACTATTGCATCAAATCGGGGTTTTATTAGTGGACGGAGTTTCCCACTTTGATCATAGTCATGATCCAGTCCTGCTATTGTGAGACATTGGTTACAGAGATACTTTACTCGTGTGGGTCGCTCCCCTCGAGTGCCACTCCGGAGTAGGCTTTTGACCGTGACGGTGCCGGTCAGTTGGTGAGTTGTGAGTGATGACACAGTTGGTGAGTTGTGAGTGATGACAGAGCAGGCAGTACCAGTTTTACTGGTGGCACTAGATTGGGTCTATTTGGTCAGATACTGTTTTCTGATGCATTCATACCGTCATTTCCTTCGGTATTGCATTTAGAGGCATACTTGTTGTGGTTCCCCTTTTATTCAGTAGTCCCGTTTACAGCTTTACTACTTGCCCTTTTCTTGCCTCTAGTAGACTTAGTAGGTACGCCGGAGCTTGAGGCTTTACCCACAGGGGGAGGCTACTGGTTTACTAGTGGTTCTCACCCCCACTGTTGTTTTTCCCTTTCTTTTCTCCCCCTGTTTTGCAGTGTCCTCCTCGGGAGTTGCTGATCTTTGATCGTTGTCCGGGGCGAGGGAGTCGCGAGCTAGATCTGTACCACCCGATGTGTGCAGCTGTACCCCCTGACTGGAGATTCCTGATAGCTGTCAGCTGATGTTTACTGTTATCCTTGGAGGGAGATCTTTTGTATTTGGAGAGACAGAGTTGAGACTGATGTACTATAGTTTTAGTCTATTTCCTTTTATAGTTGAGAGATGCTGTATTGAGGACATTGTATGTTGATTACCTGTATTCGAGGAAATAGATATTGTACTTTATTTCTTGATGTACAGTGATTGGATTTTATTTTACAGCATTTTATTTCAGCCCTGATATTTGTATAGCTATAGTACTATCTTTTGCAGGTTAGACGCTTCGCCTATGCGGGTTTTAGCATAGGTGGCGGATCTGTTGGCGAGCCCGGGTCGCAGTTTCGACCCCGGGGCGTGACATAATGTATCTAGTCAATCTATTGAAGAGAGTGGCTCTTTGAGCATCTTTCTTTAAAATCCCACCTTATACCAACCTTGAAATTTGACAGAGTCAAGTATTTCAATATGCATTTTACTTAATCAAAAATTGAACAACCATGCTTGGTATACATGTGGTAGCTGCACACAGTACTCGGACGACCGAGGTGGTAGCTCTTTCCTCCATGTGGTGGTAGTTTTCACACTCCTCATTGGGATGTAACTCTTTCCACATCTTTTGAGCATTTTACTTTTCTTTGACTCCCCCTCAATTGGCTATCAATTATTTAAAATATAAAGTATTCAACCAAGGATTGATCTCGAATTCATACTCGACTAAACAGTCAAATAAGATAATGACTATACCAAGAGATCATTGAGAGAGAAATTGACTTTGATCACTTAAAAGATAACTTAATTAACATAAATGATCATTGCAACATTGAAATATTATGATGTCAAGGGCATAATAAATTTCTAAATGTGTGAAAAGATGCAATTAAAGTCAATAGAACCAATGCTCAATTAATGTCCTATGTATAACCATAGATAAAGAATAAAAACATAAAAACAAAACCTAACCTAAGCAAAGGTTTCAAAAGAGGTTATTTCAAGGAAAGCATTCCAATTGCTTTACGCAAATGAATAAAACGTTTTTGATCCAAAGGTTTTGTTAAGATATCAGCTAATTGATCTTCAGTTGAAATATATGAAATGTCACGCCCCGGGTGTAAACCAGAACCCGGGCTCGTCTACAGATCCGCCGTATACACGGAATTTTCCGTGTATACGAAGCGCTGGTAACCTGCTCGAATATAAAAGATATAATAAAAGAGCATACACAGAGCTAAACTAGAACTAATACATCTCAGATAAAGCTGAAAAGTAAAGTGCAGAAATAAACTCTCAATAATACATATGTCTCTCCCAGCTCACTAATCAAATACAACCAGCCGGTCGCAGCCGGGCCCAAAAGAAAAGAAAAGTAGAGTATCTGAGAGTATCTGGGGTACATCTAGTAACAGAACTGGTGCCTGGGTAGACCGCTATCTAATCCGCGATCCACTCACCTCGGTCCGCTGAGGAGGGTCCCGCAACCCGCAGACACTCTGCAAAACAAAGGGGAACAGAGAAGAAAAAGAAGGGAAAGTGGGAAGAAGTGAGAACTCTAGTAGAACAGTAGCACTCCTCCTAGTGCAGTAAACCTCACTCCTAGTGCCCAGAGGAAAGAGAAGAATGAACAAAGGTGGTAAGCTGTAAACAAAACTGCTGATGGTGAATAGAGCTACCACTACATGCCTCTAATGAGCTAACAGATAGTATAGCTATATGTATGCATCAGAATGTAAGTGCCTGCCTGCCTAGACCCAATCGATACACCAGTAAGCACTGGTACTGCCTGCTCTGCCTGCCTGCCTGCCAAATCGGGTATGCTGGCCAACGCATAACACCGATAGGAAAAGAGAGTCTCGAAGACTCGAAGCCTGTAAAAACGCACACTCCGGAGTGGCACTCGAGGGGAGCGACCCACACGAGTATAATGCCTGGGTAACAAGTACCAAATCAGCAGGACTGGATCATGACTCTGATCAAGGTGGAAAACCCATCCACTGAAAGAAATCCAAATCCTCTATCCCAATCTGATGCAATAATCACTGTCCGGTCAACCGCCAAAGATCCGCGGTTGCCGCAATGCCCTGCCCTCACAGCCTGCCTGTCCCAAAACCCACAACTGTCTGACTACACTATCCCAGCCCCTGCTCGAACCCGAGCGCACTATCCCCCAAAGGTAGATAAAAGAAGAGAAAAGCATGGTTTCTCCTAAGTCAATGCCATCATGATAGTGTAGCAGAAAAAGGTGGCCTAACTAAATGTCCATACAAGCATGCAAAGTCCTTTATCATTATTAAACATGATCCAAGTACTCTAGTTCTCACAAGGTAGAGATATGCCGTTTAAATAACTTCCATTTTACCAAGTTGCCCCAAAATAGTTAATGTATATGTAAAAGAGGTCCCGTCGTGCATATACAACATATCCATTTTAACAAAGCCCTTCCCATGGTTTTAAGCCACATATTAATTACCAGAATTAACCATTAGTCAACACTTAGTCCTTTTGAAGTCGCAAACTCTAGTTATAAGTCCAATTCCCAAATTAGCATGCCATATTCATTTTACCGATTCATTTAGCCATATAACATATTAGCACTCAAATAGGCCTAGTGGGGACATCACAAGTAGGAGGTTAAACAACGGTACCCACCTCGAGCGCTAAATCCAAGTCCCGGCGGCGAAGTCCGCGCTCGATCCTCAACCGTCCCCGAAATACTGCGCCAAAAGTCCCAAAGAACACACACAAATTTACTAATCAAGTTTAATCCAAATCTGTCCCCAAAATCAGATTTACTGTTCAGCCATTTTTACCTGCGAAACGTGCCCAATAAATTCCCAGAAAAATGCTATCACGATCTACGCGACGAACCGGTCGAAACGAGTACCTGCACGTTTTCCCACGATTTTTCTGTGCTGAGAACGAAAATCGACAAGAGGGACACCCCAAAGCAAATCGATCACAAAAACTGAATCTGAAGATACTGTAAAAAGGGGGTTCTCACCATCAGGGAAATTCCACGAAGTTCCACAAAAATTCAGAGAGATTCCTTGTGATGCGTAGATGCAAATCCCCTTTTGAATCGCCTCAATCCGATGTCCGGTTGCGGAGATATCACTAAAACAATCCAGCGCTGTCCAAAACTCCACCCCAGAAAATGGGGTTACAAGATGGTCCGAAAAACCCAGGAAAACCTCGGAATGAGGGAAAACCCGTAGAAATAAGAAATGTAGCTCTACCTGTTACGAAGACGATGGCGCAATAATCGCTGAAAAATACTGCCTGGTTAGCTCGGGGGAGCTAAAACACTGTCGCTGCGCCGAAGGAGAATCTAGGAATGCAACGTCGCGCCGCGCCGAAAAATCCAAATCTCGAAGTACGTGCCACCACAGATCCTCAAACTTCACCAGGAGATGGAGAACTCGAAGGGGAACAACTTTGCTGAAGACACCATGGTGAGAAGAGGCTCGGAAATGGTGGAAAAAGCAAGGTGAATGGGCTTCGGGTTCCTTAAATAGGCCAGCCAAAAGAACACTTCAAATAATGACATCCGGGTCCCCACTTTCGGGCGCCCGGAAATTTCCGGGCGCGCACAGTGCGGCCCGGCCCAGAATTTCCGGGCGCGCAAAGTGCGGCCCGGCCCAAAACGCCCCGTCGGACAGGATCCGAAAACCGTCCAACCCGCCTCCAAGCCCGCCACGTGTCGCCCGAACAGGCAACAGCCACCTCCACCTGTCCCGCTGCGCCACGTGGCCACCTCCGCTGGTCGACACGCGTCCCCGACCACAGTACCGCCGCGCCTGCCCGCACAGTCTGCGCCCGCTGCCCCTCCTGCCCGCACAGTTGACCAGCCAATAGGGAAGCGCCACGTGTCCTGCCTCTGACCGCTGCACCCGGTGCACGAACCCCTATGCACCGAACCAACCAAAGTCTGCCACGTGTCCACCCCCGGTGCACCGTGAACCAAAGCCAACCCGAAACTCCGTGGACCAACGCCTGTGAGCCAGCCAACGAGATGATGCCACGTGTCCTCCGCCTGGTGCACGCCCGCCGCGTGGACCGGCCGCCTGCCCGCTCACCCGCGCGCTGCCCGCGCCCTGCCCGCGCCGCCTGCCGCCGCTGCTCCGCCTGCCCGAGGCCGCGCCGCCGCCCGCCGGCAATGCCCGCCGCCGCCGCCGGCCGCCGGCGATCGCCGTAATCACTGTTCCGGCAGTGAACAGTACCCGAGCTCCGAAAAATGCCGTAAATAGTCCGTTTGAAGCGTTTTCGCGCGCTGAATCCGAATTTGACGTCCGTTTCGCCAAATTCTCACTCTAAAAATTGCCGGATGCCCCCGGAAGAGTATTCTTGGTCCAAATTTCGCGCAGAGCCCAATCTCAATATCCGTTTCGCGCGGGAACACCTCTAAACATCCAATGGGGTCCCCTGATCACCCGCGTGATCCATTTTAAGCCCGAAGTCTAACACTTGTGTCCAACCGTGCCCCGAACACCTCCAGCACCCCGCGTAGGCCTCCAGTGGCCACCCCAAAGCACCGCAACAGCTCTGCGGAGATCCAGGTCATCACATCCTCCCCCACTAAAAGAAAGTTTCGTCCTCGAAACTAAAGTCATTCCTCAACACGGAATCCCAACCAACAGGGGGGTAAATATCCAATCATCCACCACTCAAGCTCCCAAACTGGTGTCATACCAACAACTCCGATAGGAGAACAGCTAAAAACTCACAACCCAAAAAGGGTATCACCAAGTCCCGATGCCGCCGCAGGTCCCTCAACACACCAGCAAACAAGCTACTCACCCACTACGAGACATCCGCCTCGCTCACAAGGTCAAACCCAAAGAAGCGCAGATACTCTCAAGCAACCCAGGTACACCAACACCTCCAGGCCTGGCTCTCACAAGAACCGTCCTCGCGGCATAATCAGCTGCCGCGAAAAGAAAACAACCGAGCCAGCCTAACCGTCCTAAGTACCAAACCAAGCCCCACAACTAGGTCAAGACCATCAGGCCTACAGGTACAACCAAGGACTCAACTGCACTGGGCAGGACCCACAACACGTCCCTACGTGCTAAAGATCGGGAATACGACCTCCCGAACACCCGGTAACCGTCCTACCCTTAACCCAATGCAAGGAAGCACATGCACTCCTAACAAATGACTAGGATGCCCAAATGCAATACAATGCACAAACAATGCCGGTAAATACAGTAAAACCATACCTGCCCCCACAAAGTCGGCTGCTGCAAAATCCTCCACCTGAGTGGCGTAGACCGGACCGCCCTGATCCGGCGACTGCTGATCCGCAGGGTAAAAAGGTGGTGACCCGCTCGCTGGAGCATAAGGCCACTGAGTCGACCACTGCTGCTGGGGCGAAAGAGGAGCCGATGCCGATGAGGGTGCCGCTGAAGTCGAAAGGGGGCACGTAGCTCGAATGTGGCCTGGCTGTCCGCACTTGTAACAACAACCCCATCTCTGATCACAAGTGTGCGACAAATGAGGTCCTCCACAGAATATGCATCTGTCTCTATCGCGAAACCGTGGCCGCCCCGTCTGCTGCTGTCCCTGAGTCTGAGGCTGAGACTCCTGCTGCTGCTGCGATGGCCACTGGGATCCACTAGACTCTCGCTGCTCCACACGCCCACGGCTAGGTGACTGAGGCCGTGGCGGTCTCCATGAACTAGTCTGTCCCTCATCCTCGGGTACTGGTCGTTTCCTCACAGAACTCAGCGCGACCATCCCGCTTTGCCTTGCCACCACTGTGTCGCCTCTCTCCACCCAAGAGGCATGCTCAACGGCCTCCCGAAGAGTCTGGTGTCGCTGCGCATGCACAAGGATATAGAGCTCGCTGCGGAGGCCTGTCTCAAACAACTCAACCTGATGTGGTCCATCCCGGGCGACATAGGGCACACAATTAAACAGCCGCATGAACTCCTGATGGTAATCTTGAACTGACCGGTCGCCCTGCTGAATGTTTTTCAAATCATCCTCCAGCTTCCTCTTCACGCTGGTCGAAAAATAGGTGTCCACAATCATACGCCGAAACTCGGACCAGGGTAACTGTCGAGAAATCTGAAACTCCCGTGGCTCCACCCGACGCCACCAGAGGTCTGCATCTCCATCTAGGCAATGTACCGCCATATAAACTCTGTACCTCGGGTCGATGAAGAAATCCCGAAAAATCTTCTCCATCGCTGCTAACCATGTCCCAACCTCCCACGGCTGCATATCCCGCCCCGAGAACCTGGGCGGCCCGCGCTTACAAAACTTAACCAGTTTATCCGCGAAGTCCTGCTCCTCCGCCGGGGTCAAAGGCTGGGCCACGCCCTGAGCCCCGCTACTCAAAGATGGCGCCGTCGGCACAAGTGGTTCCACAGGTGGTGCCGGGGTCTCTGACACTGTCGGAGGCGGCGCCCCGCTCCGCGCCAGTAGCTGCTCAATCCGCTGCTCCTGCCGGCGGCTGCTCTCCGCCAATTGGGCTATCATGGCCCTCAACTCAGCAATCTCAGAAGATCCAGCCTGTCCTCGCTCAACAGGGGGTGTAGGGGCACCCCGGGTAGGAATCCGACGTCGGGGAGGCATCTGCCACAAGAACCACAGATCAGTAACGAAACCACACTCGACCCAATCTAGCGAAAGTCAAAGGCATCCCCCCTATTTTTGTAACTTTATGTTGTCTGCAGCCAACATAACTGTCCCACAAAAATAGGGTATGCCAATCCCTCTTCACTCACTGGAAGAGTCAAATAAACACATGACCAAATTGCCGACTTTCGCATAATGTCACGTCACTCACGTCCTGCCTTCCTAGGGTCTGCCAAAAGCCTAGGGTTTCCTAAGTCCCAACTGACCTATCCCTAAGCTCTGATACCAACTTAATCTGTCACGCCCCGGGTGTAAACCAGAACCCGGGCTCGTCTACAGATCCGCCGTATACACGGAATTTTCCGTGTATACGAAGCGCTGGTAACCTGCTCAAATATAAAAGATATAATAAAAGAGCATAAACAGAGCTAAACTAGAACTAATACATCTCAGATAAAGCTGAAAAGTAAAGTGCAGAAATAAACTCTCAATAATACATATGTCTCTCCCAGCTCACTAATCAAATACAACCAGCCGGTCGCAGCCGGGCCCAAAAGAAAAGAAAAGTAGAGTATCTGAGAGTATCTGGGGTACATCTAGTAACAGAACTGGTGCCTGGGTAGACCGCTATCTAATCCGCGATCCACTCACCTCGGTCCGCTGAGGAGGGTCCCGCAACTCCCGCAGACGACTCTGCAAAACAAAGGGGAAAGAGAGAAAGAAAAGCAGTGGGGAGTGAGAACTACTATAGAACAGTAGCCTCCTCCTAGTGGGTAAACCTCAACTCAAATGTGCCCACCAGGACTATAAGAGGCGGAAGAATGAACAAAGGTGGTAAGCTGTAAACAAAACTGCTGATGATGAATAGAGCTACCACTACATGCCTCTAATGAGCTAACAGATAGTATAGCTATATGTATGCATCAGAATGTAAATGCCTGCCTGCCTAGACCCAATCGATACACCAGTAAGCACTGGTACTGCCTGCTCTGCCTGCCTGCCTGCCAAATCGGGTATGCTGGCCAACGCATAACACCGATAGGAAAAGAGAGTCTCGAAGACTCGAAGCCTGTAAAAACGCACACTCCGGAGTGGCACTCGAGGGGAGCGACCCACACGAGTATAATGCCTGGGTAACAAGTACCAAATCAGCAGGACTGGATCATGACTCTGATCAAGGTGGAAAACCCATCCACTAAAAGAAATCCAAATCCTCTATCCCAATCTGATGCAATAATCACTGTCCGGTCAACCGCCAAAGATCCGCGGTTGCCGCAATGCCCTGCCCTCACAGCCTGCCTGTCCCAAAACCCACAACTGTCTGACTACACTATCCCAGCCCCTGCTCGAACCCGAGCGCACTATCCCCCAAAGGTAGATAAAAGAAGAGAAAAGCATGGTTTCTCCTAAGTCAATGCCATCATGATAGTGTAGCAGAAAAAGGTGGCCTAACTAAATGTCCATACAAGCATGCAAAGTCCTTTATCATTATTAAACATGATTCAAGTACTCTAGTTCTCACAAGGTAGAGATATGCCGTTTAAATAACTTCCATTTTACTAAGTTGCCCCGAAATAGTTTATGTATATGTAAAAGAGGTCCCGTCATGCATATACAACATATCCATTTTAACAAAGCTCTTCCCATGGTTTTAAGCCACATATTAATTACCAGAATTAACCATTAGTCAACACTTAGTCCTTTTGAAGTCACAAACTCTAGTTATAAGTCCAATTCCCAAATTAGCATGCCATATTCATTTTACCGATTCATTTAGCCATATAACATATTAGCACTCAAATAGGCCTAGTGGGGACATCACAAGTAGGAGGTTAAACAACGGTACCCACCTCGAGCGCTAAATCCAAGTCCCGGCGGCGAAGTCCGCGCTCGATCCTCAACCGTCCCCGAAATACTGCGCCAAAAGTCCCAAAGAACACACACAAATTACTAATCAAGTTTAATCCAAATCTGTCCCCAAAATCAGATTTACTGTTCAGCCATTTTTACCTGCGAAACGTGCCCAATAAATTCCCAGAAAAATGCTATCACGATCTACGCGACGAACCGGTCGAAACGAGTACCTGCACGTTTTCCCACGATTTTTCTGTGCTGAGAACGAAAATCGACAAGAGGGACACCCCAAAGCAAATCGATCACAAAAACTGAATCTGAAGATACTGTAAAAAGGGGGTTCTCACCATCAGGGAAATTCCACGAAGTTCCACAAAAATTCAGAGAGATTCCTTGTGATGCGTAGATGCAAATCCCCTTTTGAATCGCCTCAATCCGATGTCCGGTTGCGGAGATATCACCAAAACAATCCAGCGCTGTCCAAAACTCCACCCCAGAAAATGGGGTTACAAGATGGTCCGAAAAACCCAGGAAAACCTCGGAATGAGGGAAAACCCGTAGAAATAAGAAATGTAGCCCTACCTGTTACGAAGACGATGGCGCAAGAATCGCTGAAAAATACTGCCTGGTTAGCTCGGGGGAGCTAAAACACTGTCGCTGCGCCGAAGGAGAATCCAGGAATGCAACGTCGCGCCGCGCCGAAAAATCCAAATCTCGAAGTGCGTGCCACCACAGATCCTCAAACTTCACCAGGAGATGGAGAACTCGAAGGGGAACAACTTTGCTGAAGACACCATGGTGAGAAGAGGCTCGGAAATGGTGGAAAAAGCAAGGTGAATGGGCTTCGGGTTCCTTAAATAGGCCAGCCAAAAGAACACTTCAAATAATGACATCCGGGTCCCCACTTTCGGGCGCCCGGAAATTTCCGGGCGCGCACAGTGCGGCCCGGCCCAGAATTTCCGGGCGCGCAAAGTGCGGCCCGGCCCAAAACGCCCCGTCGGACAGGATACGAAAATCGTCCAACCCGCCTCCAAGCCCGCCACGTGTCGCCCGAATACGCAACAGCCACCTCCACCTGTCCCGCTGCGCCACGTGGCCACCTCCGCTGGTCGACACGCGTCCCCGACCACAGTACCGCCGCGCCTGCCCGCACAGTCTGCGCCCGCTGCCCCTCCTGCCCGCACAGTTGACCAGCCAGTAGGGAAGCGCCACGTGTCCTGCCTCTGACCGCTGCACCCGGTGCACGAACCCCTATGCACCGAACCAACCAAAGTCTGCCACGTGTCCACCCCCGGTGCACCGTGAACCAAAGCCAACCCGAAACTCCGTGGACCAACGCCTGTGAGCCAGCCAACGAGATGATGCCACGTGTCCTCCGCCTGGTGCACGCCCGCCGCCTGCCCGCTCACCCGCGCGCTGCCCGCGCCCTGCCCGCGCCGCCTGCCGCCGCTGCTCCGCCTGCCCGAGGCCGCGCCGCCGCCCGCCGGCAATGCCCGCCGCCGCCGCCGGCCGCCGGCGATCGCCGTAATCACTGTTCCGGCAGTGAACAGTACCCGAGCTCCGAAAAATGCCGTAAATAGTCCGTTTGAAGCGTTTTCGCGCGCTGAATCCGAATTTGACGTCCGTTTCGCCAAATTCTCACTCTAAAAATTGCCGGATGCCCCCGGAAGAGTATTCTTGGTCCAAATTTCGCGCAGAGCCCAATCTCAATATCCGTTTCGCGCGGGAACACCTCTAAACATCCAATGGGGTCCCCTGATCACCCGCGTGATCCATTTTAAGCCCGAAGTCTAACACTTGTGTCCAACCGTGCCCCGAACACCTCCAGCACCCCGCGTAGGCCTCCAGTGGCCACCCCAAAGCACCGCAACAGCTCTGCGGAGATCCAGGTCATCACATGAAAGTTGAAGAATATTTGATTCAACTAGTTCTCTAAGAAAATGATATCTAAGTTCAATATGTTTTGTTCTAGAGTGCAACACAGGGTTTTTGGAAATGTTAATTGCACTTGTGTTGTCACAAAGAATTGTTACCGAAGATGCTGAAATTCGAAAGTCGCTCAACACACTTTTCATCCAGATGAGTTGGGTTGAACAACTACCCGCAGAAATATACTCTGCTTCGGCAGTCGAGAGTGCTATGCAATTTTGCTTTTTACTGTGCCATGCAACAAGGCAATGGCCAAGATAGAAGCATGCACCACTCGTGCTTTTCCGATCATCCACTGATCCTGCCCAATCGGCATCTGAGTATCCAACTATGTCCAGACTTGTTCCCATAGGATACCAAATTCCGAAATTTATTGTACCTTTGATGTACCGGATGATCCTTTTCACCGCTTTCAGGTGAACCTCCTTTGGTGCTGATTGATATCTCGCGCAAATCCCAACACTGAAGGATATATCCGGGCGACTAGCCGTGAGATAAAGTAGACTTCCAATCATACTGCGATACAGTTTCTCGTCTACATTCTCACTGTGTGATTCACTTCCAAGTCCCTTGTGGCTAGTTCCCATTGGAGTCGGAAAATCCTTAGAATTTTCTAGATCAAACTTTTTGACCAACTCCATTGCATACTTGGATTGACACAAGTGAATACCTTCATCGTTTTGTTTAACTTGTAATCCAAGAAAATAAGTCAATTCGCCCATCATGGACATCTCAAATTCGCTTTCCATGGTCTCCGCGAATTTAGAAGCATCATTATCTCTTGTTGCACCAAATACAATGTCATCGACATAGATTTGTGCTACAATGAAATTGTTTTGATAATGCTTCACAAAGAGAGTCCTGTCAGCTCCCCCTCGAGTATAGCCCTTTTCCAAAAGGTGCTTTGTCAACCTTTCGTACCATGCTCGCGGTGCTTGTTTCAGACCGTAAAGAGCCTTTTTCAAACGAAAAATATGGTTAGGTTGTTTATGGTCTGCAAAACCTTTCGGTTGAGCTACATAAACTTCCTCATTTAAAAACCCATTTAAAAACGCTCTTAACGTCCATTTGAAATAATTTGATTTTAAAATGACAAGCAATCGCAAATAGAATACGAATGGACTCGAGTCTAGCTACAGGGGCGAAAGTTTCATCAAAGTCTATACCTTCTACTTGAGAGTAGCCTTGAGCAACTAACCTTGCTTTGTTCCTGATGATAGTACCTTCCTCATTTTTCTTGTTCTTGAAAATCCATTTGGTACCTATCACATTGTGTTGCTTCGGAGGCTTCGTTAATTCCCAGACTTTGTTTCGCTCAAATTGATGGAGCTCTTCCTGCATTGCTTCAATCCAGTAGTCATCCTGAAGAGCTTCATCGATGTCCTTTGGTTCGATTTGAGATACGTAGCAAGCGAATCCGCAAACCAATTGTCTCCGAGTTCTAACTCCTTCTTGTGGGTCTCCAATGATGTTCGATTCAGGATGATCCTTGGAGATGCGTAACGTTTGAGGTAAGGAGTACTCGGAGGTACATGAGATGATTCCTGCACATCAGATAAACTTGAAGAACCGTTAGATGCATCATTATTATCGAAAGAATTGTTAGAAGAAGATGCATTAGCAGGTGTATCATCATCAAGAGAGATATCGAGGGTAGATTTTTCAGATTCAAAGTGAAAAGCTTCATCTACCTTAACATTTATCGATTCTACGATCGTCTTAGATTCTAAGTTAAAAACTCGATATGCTCTACTGTTTGTAGAATAACCCAAGAAAATCCCTTCGTCACTTCGAGAGTCAAATTTTCCAAGATTTTCGCGGTCACGTAAAATAAAACACCGACTCCCAAAGATACGAAAATATTTGATGTTCGGTTTTCTACAAAACCATAGTTCATATGGTGTATTTAAAGTCCCCGGGCGCAAATACACGCGATTAATAACATAGACAGCAGTGTTCACCGCTTCAGCCCAAAAATATAACGGTAGGTTCCGGCTATGAAGCATAACACGTGCCATCTCCTGTACGACCCTGTTTTTGCGCTCGACTACACCATTCTGTTGAGGTGTATAGGGTGCTGAGAATTCATGTTTAATGCCATTTGAAGTGCAAAAATCAATGAATTTAGAATTTATGAATTCTCCACCTCTATCACTTCTAACACGAGTAATCTTTTCATTCTTTTCAATCATAATACGATGGCAAATCTCGTGAAAAGAATCAAAAGTATCAGCTTTCTCTTTTAAAATGCTACCCAAGAATATCTAGAGAAATCATCAACCATAAGAAAATATACCATTTACCTCCCAAAGATGGTTGACGAGTTGGCCCCATTAAATCCATGTGCAAAAGTTCCAAAGGCCGTTTTGTACCAATGTGGTTCAAGTTCTTGTGTGCAGTCCTAGACTGTTTTCCCTTTTGGCAACCGCCACACACAATGTTTTGTTCAAAAGAAAGTTTTGGAACCCCCTTGACCACATCTTTGTTGAAATTCTAGCAAGTTCCTTAAAGTTTATGTGACCTAGCCTTTCATGCCAAAGTGTTTCATTTTTCAAAGAGCTAGGTTACATTTTTCAGAAATTTTACTAGGAACTACATAACAATTGTTTTCTGATCTAACCCCTTTTAAAAAGAAAACATGGTCCTTATCAGTTACAGTACATTCATCAGATGAAAAATTAACTGAATAACCATTATCACAAAGTTGACTTATGCTTATGAGGTTAGTCTTAAGGCCATCAACAAATAACACATTTTTCAGAACCGGGCCATCTGGAATAGCTACCGTTCCCTTTCCAACAATTTTGGAAGACCGACCGTCTCCGAAAACAACAAGTCCTCCGGAGATTTTCTCAAAATTTTGAAAACAGTTTTTGTCACCGGTCATGTGACGGGAACACCCGCTATCCAGATACCAAGACGAACTATCATATGCATGCAAGGAAACATTAGTAACAAGACAAGGGAAAATTTCACCTTTGCGCACCCAAACCTTTTTGGAATGCGTCGGTAATGGTCGTGACGTTATTCGCCTAGGTGAAAGCGTCTTGTTAGAGTGATTGCTGCTCCTTGATGATGTCGTCTTGAGCGGTGAACTACCAAGGCTCTTTTCCTTCAATTGATTTGCAATTGATTTCTGAGGAATCACCTTTTGGTAGTCATTGCAAGAGGTGCTTGAGTTGTGCGTTTGGCTCCCGTCTTGCAATTTCTCCTTATGTGCCCTGAAATGCCACAACGAAAACATACCTTAGATCTTGACGATCCCG
The DNA here is from genome assembly GCA_029168755.2 of Tillandsia fasciculata. Lineage (NCBI taxonomy): Eukaryota > Viridiplantae > Streptophyta > Magnoliopsida > Poales > Bromeliaceae > Tillandsia > Tillandsia fasciculata. The sequence goes on along the minus strand of CM054940.1, from coordinate 14,450,267 downwards.
AAGAGGATGAAGTAGGCTTGTTGTCGTTGCTTGTCGTGAATTCCGGTGTCGGAGGAGGAGATACCGACTGAGGCACAAAAACTGTCCCACTCGAACTTGGACTGTCTCCAGTTTGAGTGTATCCGAGGCCGAACTTATTTGTTTGACCAAGACCAAGAAGCCTGTCCAACTTACTCCTTCCAGAAGAGAATCGCTTTAAGTCATCCTTTAGTTGGAGAATGGTCTTTGTCATTTCCAATTTTTCCTGTCGAGCCTCGCCGTAGAGCTTTGAGAAAAATTCGCTTTATCCACCATTTCTGTATGTTCTTTCTCAAGAAGCTCATTTTTCTCTTGAAGGGAAACATTTGCTTTGACTAAATTATCCCTTTCCACTTCAAGAGCGTTTGAGAGAGAAGATGCCCTTTTTGCTTCTTCTTCGAGATCCTGCAATCTCCCTCTCAAACTCCGGTTTTGCTTTGCCAGTTTCTTTGAATCCCTCAAAAGCTTATGGTAGGCAAGAGCAAAATCTTCACCTTCAGAATTACTCGATTCGTCGTCCGTTGCAATCTTTTCAACTTGGGAGGAGTTGGACAAGGAATCGGAGGTACTTGCCATTAAGCACATGAAGGGTGAAGATGTGGACGCGTGGAATGCTGTCGCGTTGTCTTCTTCATCACTTGAGGATGACTCATTTGACGTTGAGTTGTCATCCCAAGTGACGACTTGCATCGCCTTCTTCTTTGCCGGATTCTTGTTGGGACACTCCGTTGCAATGTGGCCGTAGCCTCGACATTTGAAGCACTGTACTTGTCCCTCTGAACTTTTCTTATCCTTTGAGAAGTTCTCTTGCTTTCTTGACTTGTAGCTTGAAGAACCCTTGCCTTTCTTCGACTTTCCGAAGGATGGAGTTTTGCTTGGATTACCCCTTCGAAAGTTGCGGCGAAACTTCCTTGTCAAGAGAGCGAGCTGCTTCTCAAAGTCCTCCATAGATAGGTTCTCGTCATCGTCCGAGGAGGATGAATCCGCGTCTTCTTCTTTGTTGTTTTCAATGCATAACCTGAAGACTTAGAAGAGGATGCCTTTCCAGAAGAATAGTTAGTAGGAAATGTCATTTCATAAGTTTGTAATGCACCAACTAATTCTTCTACACGCATTTCGTCCGGGTGTTTAATTGTTTCAATGGCTGCGACCTTCGGGCGAAATCGTTCAGGAAGAGTTCTTAAATCTTTCTTACAACTTTAAATTCTGGAATCTTCTCTCCCAAGTTAGCACATGAGTTTACGATGTCTTGCAATCGTGTGTAATAGTCAGTGAAAGATTCATTTTCTGCCATAGAAATAGAGTCAAACTTGCTCGTAAGCATTTGCAGTTTCTGAATCTTCACAAGGTTAGTTCCCTCATGCGTAACTTGAAGAACATCCCAGATTTCTTTCGCAGTCTCACATGCCGAGACGCGAGAGAACTCTGTTTGTGACAAAGCATTAAATAGAGCATTAATTCCTTTGCCATTGTAAGAAGATGAATCAATCTCTTCCTTGGTCCATTTCGACCTAGGTTTTAAGGTGCGAACATCAGAAATAATTTCAGTTGGATTAGACCATCCTAATTCAATTGATTGCCACACCCTTTCGTCGATGGAAATTAAAAAGGCTTTCATCCGTACTTTCCAGTACGCATAATTTGTTCCATCAAAGAAAGGGGGTCGATTGATGTTTCCACCTTCAACCATTGTTTACAACCCTATTCCCGCTCTGATACCACTTGTTGGGTTTATATAATATAGGATCTAAATAGGGGAAAAAACACCTAGAGGGGGGTGAATAGGTGTAAACAATAAACACTCAAAAAATCATTGCGCAATAAAACCCAATGCGGAAAAATAAAAGAACACGCAAGATTTTTACGTGGAAAAACTCCAAACCGGAGTAAAAAACCACGGGACCGATAACACGGCGAAATCCACTAGAATTAACACACGTACAAGGTGATATAACGTACTCACAGACGACTCAACCTTTTACCATACGCTCCTAGTAGATCTTCTCCGCTCGCTCCACGACGCTTCTCGAATCCACGATCTGCGCCCAACGCTGAATCCACAGCGTCCAACGTCGAGTCCACGACGTCCGACCGAATCCACGGTCTTCACCCAGTAGCACGCTTCGAATCCACGAACGTACCTCGCTCCGAATCCACGAGAGCGGTTGCACCTTGAATCCACAAGGCCACGCGAGTCCACGCGCCGATTTAGGGTAAATCGTTGTTTTTGGGTGGTGATGATCCGCCGAATACTTAGATTAGAAATAGATCGGAAATACCATCTAAGTATTCATTGATTTGATTCTACTCAAGATCTGAGTAAGAAAACCTAGAATCAAATCAATCAATATAGATGAAGAAACATAGAATTAAATCTATTGATTTCCTTTCTTCTCTATATGTGGATTTTTCTCTTTTACGGCTTATGCGGCTTTTTATTTCCGTACCCTAGAAATGAATTAAAGGGTCTATATATAGGTTAGAAACCGTTGGAAGAAGATAAGGAATCAAAAACAACCCATTTCTGGAAATTTTCAGGACGGCGATCCGGATTGGAATTGGGCGATCCGGATCGTCGTAGCGTGATTGACAATTCCAAAAAAAACAGGGTTCGGGATCCGGATCGCAAGGTCCGATCCGGATCGTTCATGCAATTCAGCAAAATCCCATGTTCGGGATCCGGATCGGAATGGCCTGTGATCCGGATTGAAATTGCCAATGAACAATCACCCTTCGGGATCCGGATTGCACTGCCTGATCCGGATCCTGAACATGTCCCATGTCCAGTTTTTGATTTTTATGTAATAAAAAATTCTTCCAAGTGTTTCTACACTACAAGAAGTATTCGGATCACCAAAAAACTTTAGTTAAACATACCTGATCCTTTTGAATTCTTCTTTCTTGAGATTGAGGTATATGATCCAAACTTCTTTCATCTTCAATCTTCAAGACTTAACACTTTCACGAAATACGCCAAAACAAATTTCGTAACAGTATATGTGTACTGTGGACTTGGTGTTTTTAATGGTGTTAGTGAGCTGGTAGTTTGTGTGGTATGTGGGATTGTGAGTACCTTGTTATGTGTGCATTTGCTGGTTAGTGAGTAGATGTTGGGGGAACTTGTTAATTGGAGCTTGTAGAGTGTGGATTATGGATTTTTGGTATATGATATTATGTGAGCATGTAATTCTTTTGAGTATATGGATGGACTTGGGATTAACTATCTGGGTTTAAGTGGTTATGTATTTTAATTGTGTAAGGAGCATAAGGGTATGTGTTGTGGGACTTTTGGTGTGCTGTGAGCATGGAGATTGAGTTGCGGGTTATGTGTTTATTGTTGGCTGTTGGATTGAGGTGGAGGTAAAATGGATTGTGATCACCTTGTAGCAGCTGATGGAGTTAGTTTATGTGTACTTGTGTGCTGCGGAGGTGTGGAGTGAGCCGTTGCGCGCCGGAATTTTTGTATGGACTCGGGAAAATTTAATTGGAGCTTCCGAGGATTTTTATTTATTTCCGGGATTTGCGGCACGATTTTCGAGGTTTCGTCAGTTCGATGTTCCGGCACTTCACCGACTTCAGCAATTGCCTGCGGAAAGCATTCCAGGTGGGTTGGAATTTCTCCAAAATTTATGGAATACCCCTTAATGCTATTGAATGCAAGTTGATCATGTTTATTAGGCGTTTTCGCTGTTTTTACATCTGATAGTTCCCTGAAATTTTCAGTAAAATTTATTGGAACCCCGGATTATTTTTAATCTACTCCAGACACTATATGACACTAGACTGCATGTTTTGTTGGCACCATAACTGCACCTGAATCGTGTTAAAAATTGAGAAAGCCGTTTTAAGGAAAATCAGCATTTTTTTAAAGGTGATTTTTAAATTATGTTTTCGCCAGAGGTATGGCATCGATTCAGGGTGCATTAGACCTCGTGCCTGGGGACCGAGGGGTCTCTTCTTGAGTTTTTGAGATGAGTTATAGTGTCATTTGAGTTTTGAACTTCTGATGAGATTATTCTAGATCATGGGTCATGTATCTCTGATTTGATAGTGAAGGTGGTTCTCCCACTTAGTTATGAGAGCTTTGGGGTTCTGGCAGATCGAGTCGTGGAGGTTTTCCGACTTAGCCATGGGTCTTGCATTATCAGATTGAGTCGTTGAGGGTTTTCCTACAGATCATGTGAGGATTTGGGGCTTTTCCTGTTTGAGTCGTGGAGTTTTTCCGACTGAGTTGTGCTTTTGAGCATTGAGTTGCCGATCTGTTTGATCGTGGACCACAGCCTGCATGTGCCGCTTATTGAGACAGTTGAGATTGATGAGATACTGAGCTCGTTGGGGTCGCTCCCCTCGAGTTACGCCCTGGGTGCGTGTTGATGATGAGATGATGATGCGCCTAGTTCATATACTAGTGGTCGCTTGATACCCCTGGCCGAGTTACCGTGGGGTCACTTTGCGTGAGGTTGAGATAGTCGGTTTAGGGCGCCCCACGTAAATTCCGTCCTCTTGTGGATGCGTGGTAGTGGGCAGGTGCGTTCCTAGACGACAGGCGCAGGCTGGACTGAGCCAGTTTTGGCAGTCATTGAGATTGGGTGTTATGAGCGGGAGGTTACATATTATGTTCTTAGATGGTTTTTCCTTTGAGCATTGATACTGAGGCATTTTAGCAGTAGCGAGGGTATGCACAGCATGTTTATGATAGAGTTTCCTTTTGAGCATTATGTTTGAGACATATTAGCTGTAGTTTTCCTTCAGCTTATCTCTAT